>CM062820.1:1117688672-1118380338 GCA_031772625.1 Pinus tabuliformis
CCCAAATTGATGGGCCAGATAGAGGTTGTTAATAAGATGATCCTACACATTATGCACATGTACAATTCAAAGCATCCATGCACATGGGACGAGAGCCTCCCCTATGTTCAACATAGCTATAATTGGGCTCTCCACAACTCGACTAGCCATAGCCCTTTTCAGGTGGGCTTGGGATTGCAGCCATTGTGTCCCATTGATGTGGCCATGCCATTTGCAGCTACTCAGGTAGATTTGACTCATGTCCAATCCGAAACAGATAAGGCAAACAACTTCATTGAGCACATCCAACATATCCGCCAGTAGGTCCACGACATTCTAGAGAAATCAAATGCCAAATACAAGCAGCGACTTGATCAAATCGGGTGCCACAAAAGTTTTAGGTGGGTAACAAAGTCTGGTTGCATTTGCAAAAGGAATGCCTTACCGGAGCCTATCGGAAACTTAGATCACTCCGATATGGTCCTTACACCCTTAACTCAACATTCCCCCATTCCTTGGCCTGCACCCAATGTTCAATGTGGACTGCCTTTGGCCATACTTTCCACCATTACTAGACACATCCGACATTGCAAAACAACTCAGACCAATAGTGTTAAATCTAGATTGCATGGAACAAGCTGCAACTAGTCAGATCATGGACATGTAGATCAAGCACACTCTGAAGAAGAAGATCCAATTGTATCGAGTTGTCAAGGCAAGCCAACTCCTTCACGAGGGCAAGTGGCTCACCAAGGACCAAGTTCAGCAGAAGTTTCCTCATCTCATGGAGGAACTCAACACAATGGGGACCATTACTTCCTAAGGGGGGAGGAATGACCTAGGTGGATACTCGTGGCCACCCACAAATTCCACTTGGACCCCCACCATTGTTTCTTTCAGTTTTTCAGTTTCCTTAATTATAGCACAATTTACTATTTTAGCAGTTTTTTGAGTCCTGAACTTCTGGAGCCATTTTGAGGCCCTAAACGATGTTTTTTTGGGAAAAATGGGAGAAACATGGGCCTATGGCTCAATGTTTCTAATCCAAAAGTTGTATTCCTCATATAGATATTTCTAACGAGGTATTATGCATGTCAAATGGACACCCCGGGAAGTTGATGTACCAATTTACTCAAAACGGGGCCCGTAGTTTGGTGCTTCATCTCCTAAGGTTAGGTTTTTGGATGTTTACGGTTTTCCATTATTTCTCAACAATAAATAGGCATTCAAGCCTCATTGTAATACAGTTCAGAGGCATGTAGGCACCACATCTCTCCTCAGAGATAAGCTACCACCGCCCGAGCTAGTTTATTTCCATTTATGTTTGTAAGCATATTTTAGTATTTTACATTAATGAAATGAAGTATTATTTCTGCTCCATCTCTGTATTTATGGTTATCCCTGTAATTTGTTACGTTCCTGTTTAAATTCGAATCATAGATATAATGTGTTAAGTCACATATGCACTAATTAAAAAAGAACTAAACAATCCCAAATCACTACATGCTTTTCATGATGCAAGACACAAAATCAAGTCAACTAGGGTCTAAACAACACTCACAACATCATGAGACAAGTGAATCGTCATACAAAAGCCTTCACTACAAAAAAACAACATATGCAATCCATTACTGCTTCATTCATGTTACACCATTTGAATCCATCAACTTAGCACTCTTGGTGTTTGAACGGTCATGCTTTCCATGGAAGGGATCTTTCTATTGAGACTAGTCAAATACTATTTGACATTAGCATAAATAACAACTCACCCCACTCAGGAATGCAATAAGCATTGAAATTTTTCATGACAAATTCAAGGGTGTGTGAGTAAAACCTTATCCATCTCCACAACGTTTAGGAAATTGGGCTACCTCATGGATCTTGCAATTTAAGCAACAAAAAATTGTGATTTGACCAATAATTTTATCGTTGGTTTCTAGTGAAAAAGGCCAAAAGGTAGGGCATTTAAACTTCACCACTTGCACAACTCAACATCTACATGTACAACTCATAAAATATAATGTGCTATCTAATACACTAGTAGTAGTGTGTAGGTGAAAGTACGATGATATAATTTGTCAAGTCAATTATGTACCAATAAAAAAAAAATCAAACAAGTTGAATTCATTACATTCTTTTCATGATGCAAGATACAAAATCAAGTCAATTAGGATCCAAACAACACTCACAAAGTCATGAGATAATTTGACCATCATACACAAGCCTTCACTAAAACACATAACATACAAATCCAACACAACTTCATTCTTATTCAACCATTTATGGCCATTGACTTACCCCTTTTGGTGTTTGAAAGTTCTTGCTTGCCATGGAAGGGGTCTTTCTATTAAGGCTATTGATGTATTGTTTGACATAGGTGGACATAAAAACTCACCCCACTCAAGAATGGATTAGACATTGAATGTTTCTATCACAACCTCAAGGGAGTGTGAGTAAAAATGTATCCATCTCCACAACTTTGGGGAAATTGGGTTGCCTCATAGCCCTTGTCATCTTCAACAAGCAATGTTGGTTTCCTTTTCCTAGAACGATGGCTTCTCATAAGACCAGAGCTCCTTCACTATAGTGTAGATCCTATATCTAGATTTCCCATTGATATGACAAGTACATATCTTCCTTTAGACCTCCCTAAGAGAATGAATCTAGATACTTGGGGAGGAGAGAAGTTTGGAAAAATCTATAATAATTCACCCTGGCCAAGTCATAAAGTTAATCCTTCAACCTGATCTCCTTGGGAATTAGCAGTGCTTGAAATTTCAACATGAACGTTGGTTGCATAAAGAGAAACAATGTCCCAAACCATGAATGTACACTAGTAACTAGAGGAGGAACGCTGAATAGAAAGGGCTAACCAACATCCCTGCTTTAAAAGGCTAAAAAAGAAGGGTACAAGTTGTGTAACTTGGTCAACAATATAAAGTCAATTGCAATTGACTCAGATGAGGGTAAAGTAAGGTATAACAAATGCCCTCTAAAGCAAGAAGTTAGAAGAGAAATTGATGGATGAAATGAATTACAATAAATTTAAGAGCTAAAAATTGGAGGAAGGAGCCAAAACTGCAAAGTTTAATAGGAGGAACTCGAATTTTGAGTGTTAACCGTATTGAGAACATCCCCAAGTTGAGAATACCCATGCTCGGTCTATTGGGAGCTTGAAAATATTTTGGAGGGGTGGGTGGTGTATCTGTATTGTGCACTATGGATCATATATATGCCACTTTTTAATTTAAGTTTTACCTTTAGAATCAGAAATATATTCGTGGATATCATAAGAAGAATACGTGTATGTGCATGATTTTCTCACATATAAACAATGTGTATTTGTGTAACTTAGATTTCTAAATTTTACTTCTATTATGAATATTAAATTTAACAGTACATTAATGAAATCATAACAAATGTGCAATAGATCTAAATATGATAAACATCCAAATGTAAACCATGAGAACGACATATGCATGAGCAACACATAAAACATTAAAAAACACTGTAAAATATTTGTTAAATAAAATTTTCAAAATTAAAATATTATTACTAATAATTACAAGTCAAAAGATCAAATTTATTTCAAACATCCATCACACACTAAAAAAAACTTAACTTTAAAATTAAATTACACATTATAAAAAATAAAATATGATTTCAAAAAAGTTGAAATAAAGAATAAAATGTTATTTCAAAAATTCCCCATCTATCAGTTCAGTTCATCACGGGTCAAAAGATAGAAAAAAGGTTCAAGCATCAGGCCACACACTGAACTAACTTAACTGTAAATTACACATTATGAAAAAGAAAATATTGTTTCAAAGATTCCACCATCTAATAAAACAAAATTTTGCCATCAATGGGTTCACGCTTTGAAGCCAATTTAGGTAAACCAATTTGTGCCTCAAGAAAACCACCCACTGACAAAATCCACTATGTACGGGTTTCACGCTTCGAAATGCGTTTTGAACACAAAAATAATATTCAGGTAAATCCACCAGTTCACAGTAACTTGGAATGTAACATTAAAAATAAAAGCTAATTTCACATATCTTCTCGGGCATCGTTCCTTGTTCACGACTTTTCTTCAAAGATTCCCAACTTTCTAAAGACCTCTTGAGGTTCTCACGTCCTCCTACAGGTCGGAGTTTCAATTCTTTAAGCGCAGGAGCTATTTGAAGAAGCCACCCCAACCAACCAGGTATCTTCTCATCGTATTTGTGAACATCTATCTCCACCATTTGAAGATTAATAAGTCGATATGTTAGACATTGTACTACTTGATCCGCCTCCGCCTGTGTAACAAAGCAAAATCCATAAATATATACATTTAAATCATGATGATGGTGAAAGAAAGAATAACAAACATAATAGGAGTTATTGTTTTACCAAAATCAGCCGCCCGCGCAGGTGTAAACGCTCAAGGTTAGGGAGCCTCGACAGCAGGTTGAAGAGAGGAACAACAATCCCATTTTGTAGGTCACCATATGAATTCCCAACATCAATGGTAAGCACTTTCAATGATCTCAACATTCCTACTAACTCGAGAAATCTGTTTACAGAGAAATTGTATCCCGAGAGGCGTTTGAATGCAACGACAACTCCATCAAATTGCTTCCACCATCAATTTCGAGACTTTCGATCGTTGAGGAAATCTCATAAAATTCCATTCCATTCACTCTCAGGTCTTGAATAGACATGTTTGTCTTCAGAGTTGTGAGTTTAGGGCAATTGACTGTCAATTGTTGTGGCCTATTAAGCTGAAGAACTAAATCTGTCAGGTTCAGAGACGAGATGACTGGCCTCTGCAGGCCAGGGCAATGCCTTAAGGTAAATTTATGAAGAAGAGGGCAATGTGAAAGAAAGCGGGCTAAAGAGTCATCAGTCATTCGGGTATGGATCAAGGTGCACTCAGTGAGATGTCTAAATCCCGCAAAATCTGTTGGAAAAGTGGTGAGAATACAAGTGTTTAGTGTGAGCAGAGTAAGAGTAGTGCATGAGAAAAGGGAAGGCGGCGGGGGCGTTACTATTTGGAAGGAATATTTGAGAAAGAGACGTTTCACATTCTTCGTCGCAACGCACCGCAACCATTCAGATAGGCTTTCGTGTGTAAACCGCTGCAAATTATGCTGTGCAAACTGCTGCAGTGCCCACCGATCAGCAATGCCGCTGGAGAGATGAAATGACTCCAGATCGGATGAATGCAACCTCAGTATGTCGAATATTCTATTTTCGATGGTGGACCAGAAGAATGCAATATCATACACCCCGGAATGCAGTTGATGCGTTGATAGGAGATTATCAGGAGAGAGGACGAGGTCGGGTAGTTCTCTGTAAAGGAATCGCCAACTCTTGGAGAGGACAGAACATTTGATCGCATCTCTAATGGGGAGCTTAGAGAGGATGAGGGAAAGGACACTGTCGGGCAGCGCAGACAATCTATCGAGATCCATCGTCATCACTTGAAAAGATATGCGACAATCTTCTCTCTCAACAATGGATTATGAAGCGATTGGATTGAAGGAGTCCTGAAATGAAAAAGCAAAGCAGAGGAAGGCGAGTGAAGAATCTAGAGGAACGAAACAAATATTTATAATATTTTCAAACATCCGGATCCGATAGGACGACATAGAGCCCTTAAATATTTCAATTGGCGTGATAACTAAGTCAGTTGATTGCCTTAATTAATGTGTCGGTTTCTTCCCATGGTTAAGTCTCATACAGTTTTGGACGTTGGGGTTGTTAACACAGTTAATGTTGTTGCTTTTTAAGGAAACAATATTCAAGTGTCAATCACATTTTCATGAGGCCTGGTCAAAGTTATGGAGTAGCGATAAAATTTGTGGTTGCAACAGAAAAGGTTATAGTAATACAGTTTTAAGGTTTTGGTTGTGAACGACGAAATTTTTTGAAATAATTATAATTAATAAAAATAAAAGTAAAAACTAATATATTTAATAAAATATTAAATATAATTTTTTTTTAAATAAGTATTAAAGATTAATATATTATATTTTTTAAAATAAGTATTAAATGTTAATTTAATAATATATTGAATAAATATTTTTATTAATTATATTTAAGGGTGTTAGGAGTAGGAGTAGGAGTAGAGTTATTTATTACCCCAAATAATCATAGCAACATCAAATAACCAAGTTGAGGTTTATAGTTTGTATCAAAGTCTTTTTTTCGCTTCCTCTCTCAATGTTTGCAAAATTTTTTTAGTAGGACATTCTTGAATTTTAATGTATCATCTCTAGTATGCTTCCTGTCCCACAAACATTAAACTTAATATCCTTCTTTAATTTATTTGTTGTTTATTGCACCAAATTGAAGAATATATAGTATTTCATGTCTTTAGGGACAATAACTCTGAGGTAGGCCACTTAAAAAAATGTGATACAATGTTGCAACAAGGAGAGCTCTTGGTTAATAAGGAAACCTCTACTACCCAAATCTATGATGAGGAATGTCATGCATCCACGTTCCATCTAGGCACATGTCCCTTGGACACATGTTTGGGATGATGTGAGTGGTTTGAGATGGATGATTCTCTACATTATAAAATCAAGGGGATATGTTGCTTTAAGAACTAACATAGAAACCCTCATCATTGGCTTAGTGGCTATGTTGAAATTCAAGGGTATAAGCTTCCTACAAGGGGAATGTTTGAGTTCATATGCTTCGATAGTACTAGTGGCAAGGGGGGTTATGTCATCAAGTACTAGAATTTTTGTTACGATGGTGTGTGTAATCATGGTGATAAAATGTGAGTGGAGTTGGAGTTCTCTCCCTCATGGGGTGGAGGCATGTTAGTCAGAGCCTTTCATGATTGTATAGGTTTTGATAAAGGAGGGGAGCAATAACACTTGTTTCAAGGTGGTAATTCCTTCATGAGAGATTGACCTCACAAAGTAGTTTTAGATAAATTAACTACAATGCAATGATTAAATGTGATTTGACATCATATAAACAATTAAGTTACACATGTGCAAGCATCATTGGGTGTTATGCGAAGGAATTTTGCTTACTCCAACATCTACCTATGGTATTTATGATCTCTGTTAGGGCATAATTTTTTATTCTTTCGAAGCAAAGCATCAAAAAAGGTCCATAAGGGTGATTAAAGAGGTTCTTGAGTACTTAGAGGGACTAAGGAGATGTGATTTGCATCAAGGTTCACTCATTTGCTAGACTAAGTGTTCACAAAGTCAAGCATTCTGATTCACAAGTTTGATAGAGTGTGCATTCACAAGGACAATGTTGGGGCTCATTTCCAAGTTGCAAATAGGTTAATATAGGATGCAAGAAGGAGGAGATGAGGACTATGTAGATATCATTCTTCTTAAACATGAATATAATCCACTAGTTTCTTCCTTAGTTGTAATAATGGAGCAAGTTATTGATCACAAAACTCATATCAATAGGATGGAAGATCAATTTAGTTTTATCAGGAATCAAATGGAAGAAATTCAATTGCAACCTACACATGGAAAAGAGACCCTACTCACTCTCTCGACTCAATGAACATAGAGTACACTAGACTCCTAGACCTCAGTGAACTCGTTGGACAAGCTATGGAGCTAGACTCTACAAAGAAAGACACAAAAATCTAATTTGATTTTATATCAAATGCAAATTTATTTATTTTTAATGTATATAAGATCATTTTGGAAACTGTACACATAGGTGCTTTAATCAATTTGTGTTGTCTATAGGAAACAATTTTGTCAAATGGTTAGCTCACATTGAAACTAAAGATATTAAAGTCTAGTATGCCAATTTTTGCTTATTAGATGTATTGTTGCATGCCTTATGTAGATTTTTAATATTTCATATTTATGATTAATAAAATAAATGATTAAATATACTTATTAAATAGTGTAAATAAAAATAAAAAGTAAATAAAGAAAGAAATTCATGTTTTTAAGAATTTATTCTTTTATAGTTTTTTTAAAATCATTTAAACCATCAGAATTATTTATTTAGCCTAATCCTTAACATAGATTTTTTTTTTTGTCTCTTCCCAATTATTACAAGTTTCTAAATTTGGTCATCATATAGAAAGAAAACCTTGAGATATGACACTTTTGAAGAAGCACATGGGGAATGGCCTTTGATCCACTTAAGTGTACACCGGTCATGAAACCATTTTTAATATAGTCATTCTAGATGCAACCACACACTATACCCCTACATCAAGGTGTCCCCATGGACTTAGAGTTATATAGTCTTTCTAGTGTAACCACACATTTGAGTTTTTCCATAAGCCCTCATAGGAATTGAATCCTACCAAACCATGACAAACTCCTTACTCTTCACCATTGGATCAAAATTGTTTTAGCTTAAAGGACATAGATATGGGACTTGATCCAACAACACTAGTGGGATTTGACTTTTCTAAAGAAGCATGTGGGAAATGGGCTTTTATACACTTAAGTGTACACTAGCCATGAGACTATTTTTAATATAGTCATTCTAGGTGCAACCACACATTATACTACTACATGAAGGTGTCTCCATGGACTTGGGGTTATAGTCTTTCTAGGTACAATCAAGCATTTGAGTTTTCCCATAGCTTCAAGGTTAGGCCCTAATATGAATTGAATCCTACCAAACCGTGACAAACTGATTATGATTGTGTAAGACCCTTAGATATTTGATTGCATTAGGCACACGAGAGCACTTGGGCATACCGGAGATGAGTTGGGTGCCATGTCGAGCTACAATGCAATAATGCATAGCATGGGTGTTAGGGCCTTCATTTTTGGAGGAATTAGGACATTTTGGAGAGAAGTCAAAAGGTTGGTGACAAGCGTCGGAAATGGTTGTTGGAGAGCTGCGGAAATAACAACCAGGAAAAAGGAAGGAACTTTTGGAAGACTAGCAATTGTAGAGGGATGGCGGGAAGGAGAAAATACAACCAAGCGGGAAAAGAGCAAGGATAGTCAAGGAATGGAGAAAACCGAGCAAGGGTCAGGTTGGCGCGTAGAGAGAAGGTAGAAGAACACAAAGGTATAAAGCAGAACCGAAAAGGGTTATTATTATGGATGTTGTTCCTCTTGTGTTGCAGAGCTATGAGAACTACTTTTTGTCTATCATTCCATAATCTTGTATTCTGTCTTGTTAGAGTCATGTATGTTGAGGAAGAGGCCTTGAGCTTGATGTGATATATTCACCTTTCATATTAAAAATGAAGACTGCTATTGGGATCATAGTGTGTTAGTCATATTTTATTCTTGTTCTTTAAGTTTTTTATGTATGTGCATATTTAAGTACTCTCTTTGTTACAACATGTATGGCGTGTTGCGATCCAACTTCCTTGTAGAATGATTCAATGTTCTCTTCTCTTTATTATCCAATATGGTTCTCCCTGATACTATATTCCAAACCTCATCTAACTAAGGTTGTGGTATGCCTCGAGTGAGACTCCTTACCTATTATGGGTAAGGTGAAAATGTCGGCGTTGTGTTAGACTATAACAGAGACTTGTGGGCTCCTACAACCGAAACGGGGTTTCGATCCTGTTGTTATTTCTGCGCCAACAAATGGTTCCGTTGTTGAAACCTGAAATTCAAAAAGGGGGATTGGAATATGGTATTGAGGATCTTTAAGAACTTCAAAACTGGTGGGATGAGCAAGTGGACTAGTTTGTTTCTTTGCAAGCTCAACTCTGCTGACAAACTATTAGGAAGATGAAAGAGGAAATCCTACATTCAGATCCAGCTAGTGATCGGTAGGAGATCTTTTGGTGCAAGTTCCAAGAAGAATTTTACAACTTGTTGAGAATATTGCAGGTGAAAGGAAATTCTAGTGGACAAAACCCAGCTCATCACACCTGGACTCAAGTGAATCTCATTGCGCTACATTGTCTTGATACAGATATGACGAGAGCGATATATTTCTAGGTACAGACCATGATGGAAGGGTATATTGTTTAGTTTGCAGAAAAAATCCATCATTTTTTTTAAAGTTGAAGTCGTGTTCTAATCGGGGTTGAAAGGGAAGCTACTAAAAGAGGTTACCTTGTGGATCAAGGTTTTAATGGTGGAAGAAGGCTTGTTGGTGTTCCAGGACCCAAGCATGGCAATGTAAACACCTAGTACTGGGGGAAGGACCTAAAGGGAGGGGTGCTACCAAGAAGGGAACTATGCGACTATCACGAGGATGGACAAAGACAACTCCTGAAAGGTCAGGGATCTTAGAGTGCAAAGGAGAACACGATAGCGGATAAATGGTGGGAAAGGGCCATACAAATGATTAAAACTCAATAGAAGGGATTGCACCAAGCAAGAGCGGTGTTGAGAGATATAGAAGAAGGAGAAAGTATGGAAGGAAGCTCAGTGGGAGGGGAAAATATGGTCGCAACCGCAGACCCACCCCACTAATGGAGATGGAGATGTTGGATGGACAGGGCCACCTAGGCTAGGAGGGAAGCCTAGAAGATGACATGCATTTTTCTATAAGGAGATTGTTTGTTGAAGATGATGCATCCAAAGGAATCAACGATATGCCTCCTCAAATCTCAGGTAGTGTCTCCCTCAACCTTCCCCTAGTACTCTATCACAATCCTAACAAGTTAAAAACTATAAGAGTTCACAGTGTGCATGTTAATTAAAATCTAGTGCTAGTAACAATGGAATTAGTAGTAGTGGGATGAGTTTGCAAGCGTCGCTACAACCTGGATTTCAAGGATTTGTGCTCTTAGCATAGACTTGGTCAAAAATAGTGGGATCATTCACAAGTTTTCTCGAGTTCTCTGGTAAATGGAACGATGATGTAGCACAACACTAGTCTCTGTGTGAATTCATCTAGAGGGCCCGCCAAACGCTGGATGATATGAAGTTAATTGAATTTCAGACCACTCTCAGGGAAAGGGCCTTGAGATGGTTTATAAAGTGGTCAAAATTACACCAGAACCCAACTGTGGATGATGTTAAAAGAGAATTTGTACAAGAATTTAAACTTCCACAAACCAATCAGCAAGGGTTGTCGAAGTTGTGGGAGATAAAACAACGGGAGGGAGAGACTGTATGGGAGTTGATGAAAAGATTTAAGGATGAAATCGGTAAACTAAGTTACCCGATAGATCCAAATCATCAAGAGACTAGTTTATCAAAGTAGTATTTCCTCCCCTCCGTACGCCATTGATGAAATAGAAAATTGATACACTACAAGATGCTCTTGAACAATCAACTCAGATTAAAGCTATGGCAAGATACCTACACGAGTACTAGGGGGAGCGACACCACATGATTCATCCATTTTGGGTCTCCAACATCAAATTACAAGTCTGACAGAGAAGTTGAAGGATATGCAACCAGCCCGCCTGTTATACTAAAAAATTCACCATGGCTATTTACAGTTAGTATGGCTCTATCAACAGTCATGCTATCCTCTTAGGCAAGTCTTATGCCTCTGCTCTCCATGTCAAACTCCAAAAAGAGAGAAAGTCTTTATAAATGTATTTATCTCTGGGTACGTAGGTTCTCTCAACCTTACCTGCGGGTACGCACCCAATGTTCACAAAAGCTGCGTCCTTGTACGCTCTGTATGTAAAGGGGCAGGTGCGTCCCCCTGTAAAGGTCAAAATGCGCGAGTTTCATCTTTAAAAAGTTACTTGTGGTCATTTCTAGAGCATTCTATAAGGTTGTTCGACGTGTATTGAGCGCCTCCAGATGGTTCATGTACCCCTACCAAAGAGGAACTTATCCCATCAATAAGGGAGCTATCCCATCCAAAGAGGGGATTATCCCATTGATGGTGGACCTAAATAACTTCCTCTAGATCACTATAAATACAGGCATTGGGCCAGAAGGAGGAGAGGTTGGAAGCTAAACATTTCTAAGGGTAGATGCTGCAGGAATTAGGACTCCCATTTAGAAGCTTGTGAGGAGAGATTGCCATCTTTGCTTGTTCTATTTGGAAGTGGGTGAGCTTTGTCAAAGTAAAGGAGAACTCTTGATGGACCCTGAGAGGGACTTGCACAACACCAAGGCTCAGGTTGTAATTGTTCCTTTTGTTACCTATTAATGCAAATGAGTCCATTCTTCTCAATAACTTGTTATTTATGAGTTGTTTCATGTACTCCTTGGTCTATGTGTTAAATATGCTTTATTCTATGAGATTATCAAGTGCTATTTAATCGTTTGATTGTTAGTGGATGCAGGTTTCAAAGTGAAGGAGGAGCTCATCCGGATCAGCGGAGCTGGACTGCTACAACAGCGTTGGACTACAGGTAGGATCTAAACACTTGATTTCTTATATAGTAAATGCATGTTTAGAGAAGGATTGCTCTTGTTTGTCTTATTTGTCACTAGAGAGTCTTAGGCTCCTAGGGAGGTTGGCTGTGTCCGCACAATCGACTCTTTCCGCCTGACAAATTGGTGACTCCACTGGGGAATCCATTGATATGAAAGTCTTTTCCTTTGTATGCAACTTTGATCTGAGAAAAGTCATTTATTTTCTGGTTTTTGGCTCTGTGACTTTGTTTTTGGGTGGGTTAGCTTAGGGTTAGATTCAATTTAGTTTTTCTTGGTTTTTTTAGTAGGACGCACTCTCTAAGTATTGCACAGTGCGTCCCTATACGCACTGTTGCTGTGTGCACAGAGCGGGCCCGCACCTGGCTTAATTGGTTGCCTGCGTCCCCTGCTAAAAATTAAGAAATTTCCATTTTTTGCATTTTTTCTCTTAGATTTTGCTTTTTCTTAGTTTTTACTGGCCAGATCCATTAGTCTCTTGTCAAAGATCTTCACCTGAACTTGTTCCGATAGCATTGAGTGTTTTAGTGGATTTCATAGAAGTTTAAGCCCTAGGGTTTGATTTTTGAGTAGGTCTTGTAGTGACTTTGGCGGTAGAAGTTGTCAAGCCTTAGATCTCTCTGGTTTTGTCAGCCTTCTTAGAAGTCAGACCTGTCATAAAGTCTACCTGTGAGAGCAACTTACCTTTGAGTGGTCTCTTTGGCAAATTTCTAAGTGCTTGTTGTTTGAGTATTGAATTCCATTTTACAAAAAGAACAAAAAGATTTGAGTTTTGTTTTGACTGGTCTTTTGATTCTGCATTAGCTGGTCCTTGACTTGATTTTGGTCAAGTAAAACAACCTAGAATCATCCTTGTAGGCTTTTGCCTCGTTAGGTTTGCTTAGAGTAAATTTCTTTTTGATTTGCTTGTGAGTCAAGTTTTCATAGATTTTATAGCTTTTGAGATTGATTTTCGTTAAAATAGATTTATATGCTTTATTAAATAAGAGAAAATACAAAAACATCTCCTTTGAAAAGTTTCGTTTCAAGTAGCTTTGAAGAATTTTGAAAGAAAAAGAGTTTTTCGTGCACGTAAAGAGTGGTCATATTTGTATGCTTGGAAAGATAAAGAGAATTGTTTCTTTGATTGTCTTTACTAAGAAAGTTGTTTTCTATAAAATTTGCATTTCTCAACTCTCTTAGTTAGGAATTTCATTGAAAAAGAAAGCAGCGTAAATCATCTTAGGTGCATCTTTGTAGTGGTTTGAGTCGAGTCTACACACCATTGGTTTCACTTCCGCTACCTTTTGTCTTTAAGAAAAACCATAAAATTAACGCTTAAAGTAAAATCGACGTAGTAACTTTTATTTACTAGGGCTCTGAAACACCAATTTAGATCAGGCTAGTGTCTTGGAGTAGGAGAGTAATTAACTCTCCAAGACAACAAAACCAAACAAGTAGCTTATCTTGTGATAGAATAAATCCAATTGTCTCATTTGTACTCTGGGAAAGCTCCTCTTAAAGGAGAAGCACGAGCTCGTGTCCGAACCAGTGAGGGGATCAATCCCCCCTCGTTGGGAACGACGCCAGACACGCACGTATTACAAACGGTAAACCTCAGATTAACCATTGTCGAGGAGCCAGGGGTCACTTGTCGGTAAACCTTGGATTATTGTCAAGGAACCGGCAAGGGGATTGAGCTTGATACTCTGCCCTTGCGTGCTGTCGGAGTGTAGACTGTTCCCCCAGGTGCATTTGTTGCGGTTGGTAACCTTAGTGACCATTATCTTTAGGATTCGACCGAGGTGATGGTGGAGGGAAGATCCCACTGTACCTGGAGCAGACGTCGGCTAGACTCACTTGGATTTTCCGGGGGGTTCACTTCACTCGAGACGGTTAAAGTGGAGGAACTTGTGCCGGTCTATTCATTAAGCAGGTTGCCAGGGTAACTGTTCCACCCGCCACTTTTGTACTGAATCCGGCGATGTTGGGTTTCATCTCCAACTAGCGTTTTTGGTCTGGAAGGCTACTGTTTGTGCTTGGTTTGACGCCCTAGATTCTTTAGGCATGTGATTCAAATTTGTTTGGTTCTTTAGAGACTTTAGGTGGTTTGATTTGAGATTTTACTTTGTTTTCGTGTGTAGTAGTTAAAAGTTTTTAACTGTGGCGGAATTACCGAGACAGTCCCGTAGACTTCGGGGCCAGTCTCCTGAAGTTGTTTATGTGGCCGAATTGTTGATAAGATCCCGTAGACTTAGGGGTGAACCTCCTCGAGACGACCCCAGTAATCTAGAGGGTTTGAAGGTCCTTGTAACTCCTCCTAGTGGCAGTAGAGTAGGTTCACCTGAAGAAGGAGAATCTTCCTTGGTAGTCCATTCAGATTACCAAGGCCTAGAGACAGGTTATAATCCCGAAGCTGTTACAGTTTCTGAGCTTGTTGGTAGTTTTTCGTCTGCTAGTGATACAGGAAAAGAACCTGAAATATCTGAACCTGTTACTCCGACTTCTAGTGTTCCAGATTCACCAAGAGTAGAACAAGTTATCACCGAAAATCTTCCTACTGGTCTGATTGCTATCGAAGAACTTGCTCCAGAGGAAGAAATAGGCGTCTCTAACCTTGAAGATCAACTTACTATTGATCTCAGGGAGCGTGAATCTATCTTTTATAGTCCTCCTAGAAGTACTACTTGGTACCTTTCGTTAACCAATTATTTAGACAACTCAGGGGTAGGTTTTTCTACACCTCGTACTCCCTTTCCACCTGGAGGTATTTATACTCTTGCAAATATGTCTGGTCAGTCGCCCGTGTTTACTCAAACTCCTGAATCATTCTTACACGGCGGTCCTTCTGTTCCCACCGGGTATCAATCACTTTCTGGTACCTTTGCGGGGGCATCTCCTCAACCCATTGATCATGGGTTATTAGCTGGAAACAATGGTAATATACCATTGGGTGTAGAAGACATTTACATGATGTCAGGTTCAGTTCCCGTTTCCCAACCTCAAGGTGGCCAATTACCGCCTGGGGGGCAGCCTCAGTTAACGCCTGGGGGCAACCTCAAGGTACACAAATCGTGTCTGGGGGGCAACCTCAAGGTCAGTATGTACCTATGGTGTAATACATGCCTCAAGGTCAACCCCAGCCTCAATATGTACCCCAGGCTCAACCTCAGTATCAATATTTACCCCAAGGATGGCAGCCTCAAGGGTATCAACCCCAAGGGTATCAACCTCAAGGGTATCAACCTCAAGGTCAAGGTCAACCCCAGTATCCGTATTTACCTCAAGGTTATCAACCTCAAGGTCAATACTCGAGTCAAGGTTATCAACCACCTCAAGGTCAGTCATATGTTCAAGGTATGGGAACTGCACCTTACAATTATCAATCCTATCCTCAATCCGGTTATGGATCTCAGTATCCTCAACCTGTTACGGGTCAATACCCCGGAATGTTAGTGTGGGATCCATCACAGGGTCAACAGGTGTTGCAGCCAAGTATACAGTTGGTACCTCAAGCTGGACAACCCGTAGTTTCTGGTCCACCCAGCAACTGCAACCTGTCCAGTCAAATGTTCAAACTTCTGTAACTTCGGTAGTTACTCAGCCGCCAATTGCACCTAGTACTCCATCTCAAACGGCTGCTGCAACTACCGCTACATCTGCCACACTTACTTCTGGAGTATCGACGGCTCCGGTTTCTACTATCTCTGTAACCACTCCTCAGACATCTTTACCGTTGTCTGGATCTACGATTCAAACCACGGTCCAGATGCCTACAGGTTAGCCTGGTATAAGTACGGTTGTCACTACTCAACCTCAATTTGTTCAACAGCCGTACCAGGGACAGTACCAACATGGGCAAGCTGTCCAACAGCCGGTTTACCAGTATCAACCGTATCCTGGGTACACTTATCAACAACCTCAACAACCCCAATACGGTCCGGTTAATCCTGGTTTTCCAGGAGGATATAATATCCCTAATGCGACTCCTGTTCCTAGTTATCCTGGATATCCTCCTCCTGGGACTGGTCTTGTGACCCAGAGTTTTAGAGATCCTAACCGGCAGTTACCGTTTATCGCAACTTTGGATTTACCAGACTTGACGCGCCTAACGAACGATCCAATTCAGTATCTTCCGTTCTGGCCGCCAATGCCAAATAAGTTGCCCAGTGATATACCCAAGTTCGAAGGTAGGTCTGGAGAGGATCCGTCCAATCATGTGATGACTTACCACCTCTGGTGTGCTTCAAATTCTATCTCTGATGATTCGATTCGCTTACCACCTCTGGTGTGCTTCAAATTCTATCTATATGATTCGATCAAATAGATAGTCATCCAGTCATGGGTCCACTAGTTGCATCTATGGACACATATTTTGATCATCATACATGTTATGTTAGCTTATGAGCTGAGTATGGGTATGGATCCCTGAGCAAACAAAGATGTCATGTTGTAAACATATTGTAACAGATGAAGCTCACTGGTTATTGTTGATCCCAACTTGTCACAAGATAAAACACTTCAGTCATCAATCTTCACCTATGACTTTACGCTTTACGAGGAATTCTTTTATAGGAAATTTTGTCACATCTGATCAGTGAGCCTCCTAATGGGATCAATTAAAATAATATTCCCCCTTTTCACTATCTTGCACAAATCCCTAACCATGTTCCTTTCATTCCCTAGAGTTTCAGCACTAAAATGCATCATTTGAGCCAGTTTGAGGACCAACACTCCCTGTAAGCCTTCTATGGTGCGTTCACTAGCAGGTTACTCCACTATGGCTTGCATTGGTCAACAGTAGGTTGTTGAAATGTGGCAACAAGGATATTCCAATTTAATTTGTTGTTTAATTAAATTATGAATTAAAATCAAATTTAGTCTTAACATCTACATGGATATAATTGATTAATTCATTTTGAATTAATTAGTTGGAGAAATTCAAGTTAGAATTCTTTCTGAAGTCATGTAAGAGTTATCCCTAAAATTTAAGAGATAAGGTGGAGTTATATTTGGGTTGTAATTAGTTGACTCAGTTTACTGAGTTAAGTCTAGTTAAATTAGTTCCAAACTATTTGAGGAACCAATGGTGAGTTATCAGTCAGTTGATGCATGCATGCACTCAACTAATGTACTCCAGTTAACTAAATATTCCCTCATCAGAAACTCATGCATGTCTATTCTAAGAAAGACCTAGTTGAGATTAAAGACAAGGACATTATACTATCAGTTGCATGTGTTTTCGTATAAAGAAGACTCATGCATGCAGAAGGAATAAATTCCTTGAGGATTGTGTAGTTCTGATAATGTGTGAGAGCAGTATTCCACTTGGTGAGGTGAGAATCATCCATAGGAATAACACAAGGAAATAGGATCTTGGAGGGTAGAGAGGAAGGCTTGTGAGAAGCTAGGATTGCCTGTGAACATCTGTGAGGATTGTACTAAGAGCTGGGTATATGTGAGAGCTAAGGCTTTGTATAATTCCTATGTATTTCCACCTTGTATGATAATACAAATAGTGGGGTTTTTAGCTGAGGCTTTCCCCAAAGTATTTTCATGTGTATTGTGTGATTGATTCTTCTTCTTTTGGTTATTTGTGTTCTGCTCGATCTTTGAGCTTCCTCAAATTGATAGTAGAAGTAGGTTATAATATTCTACTTTGGTTATATTGTATTATTGGGTTAATCTACAGTCAGATTTTTTACATGGTCTTAGAGCGAGATTTGTAGAGAATTTGCAGAATTTCTACATGGTATCAGAGCTATGAATAGTATACAGAGATGAGAATTCGAAGTTTGAATTTTAGGGTTGGGCACAAATCGAATTCATATCATACTTCAATTGAGATGGGACATTATGCGACTAAATGCCCATCGAAGAAGTCCAAGAAGGGATCCTCAGAAGGATCGGAAGGTGAGGCATTAGCCTCTTAGTTCATAATGGACTTTACCCTCATTGCATGCTTAGTGTCATTGATGCTGGTTTATGTCTGGTATCTTGACAATGGAGCCTCATTCCACATGATTGACGATAAAAATTTATTCAGTGCGTTGGAGGAGAAGACCTCAAGATGCGCATAGAGATGGGTGATGATGGAACATATAGTGTTTCAAGAGTGGGCATGGTTTCTTTTCAGAGGGAGCATGGAGCTCCTATCACCTTGACAGATGTGTAGTATGTGCCTGGACTGAAGAAGAACTTGGTATCGGTCGTGATGTCGGAGGACAAAGGCTACGATGTTGTCTTCAATAAAGGAAAGGTGTTCCTAAGACACATAGCCACGGGTCATACTAAGAGGATAGGGGTTCGGGTGAAGAGTCTTATAAACTAGAGGTAGATGATTATGCAACATTGAGTATGAAAGCAGAATTGGTGCAAAGCCAAGACATTGGCGAGTTGTGGCATAGGCGGTTGGGCCATTTACATCATGGGTCTTTGAAGGTAATGCAAAAGATATCTATAGGACTTCCCAAAGGTAAACTTGAGCAAGTTAACAGATGCAAAGGTTGTACCTTGGGAAAGTACACCATGTCTTCCTTTCATGAATGAGACATTCGAGTAGAGGCTATCTTAGAGTGAGTTCATATTGATGTGTGTCGACAATTCTAAATGGAATCCACAATGAAGAAAAGGTATTATTTGATTTTCATTGATGATTATTCTCATAAATGGTGGATTTATTTCATGCAAAAGAAGGACCAAACCTTCTCAAAGTTTTTGGAGTTCAAAGCTTTGATCAAGAAAGAGTCAAGGAAGAAGATCAAGGCCTTGAGCAGTGACAACAATGGAGAATATGTCTCCCAAGAGTTTAAGGACTTTTGTGAAACGAAAGGAATTAAATGGGAGTTGACAGAACCTCATAACCCACAGCAGAATGGGGTAGACGATAGGAAGAGCATAACTATTGTAGAGGCAGCACAGGCAATGCTACATGACGAAGGCCTACTACTTCACTTTTGGGTTGATGCATGCAACACAACGGTCTATTTGCAGAATAGAAGCCCGCATCGCATACTTGGGATGAAGACACTAGAGGAAGCTTTCTCCGGTAAGAGACCAGATGTGGGTAACTTCAGGATCTTTGGCTCATTGGTATATTTCCATGGGACAAAGGATGCACAGAAGAAGATTGAGATGACATCGAATTTGGTGCTACTTGTGGGGTACACTGATACACCTCACAACTATCGGATGTACTTTCCTACCAGTCAGAGGACAATGGTTCGCAGAGATCTCAAGTTTGATGAGTAGAATGCCATGTGAGTTTCCCTTGAGAGGGAGCTCGAACTACAGTTTGTGGAGGAACTATTGGTTCCTAAGGAGGAGGAGCCTCAGACTGATGTGGAGTAGCCGCATGCAGAGGTTTTAGGAGTGGATACATACACTCAAGAAGAGTCTTCTAGAGATGGATGAAAGCGCACAAGAGAAGCTGAAAGATTGTTGAAGGATGCGAGAGAGAATGTGGGAGCACCATCTTCTCAGTGCAGACAGAGGAGGTCACCTAAGAGGTACACTGGATACATGGCCCTTGCTGAGGAATGTGTTGAGACCAAGCCATCTTCCTTTGAGGAAGCAGTGCAGTAGCCGATTTGGGTTGATGTTATGGTGGAAGAGTATGACTCCATAGTTCATAATAGTGTTTGGGATGAGGTTCCAATACCGGAGAACAAGTCAGTTGTGAGTTCCTGTTGGCTTTACAAGGTAAAGAAAGCTGCTGATGGTAGTGTGGAGAATCATAAGGCAAGATTTGTTTCATGAGGCTTTTCAAAGATCGAGGAGGATCATGTTTCTGTAGTATATATTTTGACAGAGGAGCAAGATGCTGACATTTTGACAAAGGCATTGTCAAAGTGTAAATTCGAGTTCCACAAAGATAGGATCGGGGTGGCAAATAATCCCTTTCTTGTTGAGAGGGAGTTTTGAAATGTGAAACAAGAATATTCCATTTAATTTTTCCTTGAATTAAATTGTGAATTAAAATAGAATTTAGTCTTAACAGTTACCTGGAAATAATTGATTAATTCATTTTGAATTAATTAGTTGGAGAAATTCAAGTTGGAAGTATTTCTGAAGTCATGCAAGAGTTATCCCTAAAATTTAGGAGATAAAGTTGAGTTATATTTGAGTTGTAATTAGTTGACAGTTTACTGAGTTAAGTCTAGTTAAATTAGTTCCAAACTATTTTAGGAACTAATGGTAAGTTACCAGTTAGTTGATGAATGCATGCACTCAACTAGTGCACTCCAGATAACTGAAGATTCCCTCATCAGAAACTCATGCATGTCTATTCTGAGAAAGACCCAGTTGAGATTAAAGACAAGGATAGTATACTATCAATTGCATGTTTTTTCCTATAAAAAAGACTCATGCATGCAAAAGGAATAAATTCCTTGAGGATTGCACAGTTCTGATAGTGTGTGAGAGCAGTGTTCTACTTGGTGAGGTGAGAATCATCCACTAGGAACAACGAAAGAAAATAGGAGCTTGGAGGGTAGAGAGGAAGGCTTGTGAGAAGCCAGGATTGCCTGTGAGCATTTGTGAGGATTGTACTAAGAGATGGCTAGTTGTGAGAGCTAAGGCTTTGTATAATTCCTATGTATTTCCACCTTGTATGATAATACAGATAGTGGGGTTTTTAGCTGAGGCTTTCCCCAAAGTATTTTCATGTGTATTGTGTGATTGATTCTTCTTCTTCTAGTTGTATGTGTTCCATTCAATCTTTAAGCTTCCTCGAATTGATAGTAGAAGTAGGTTATAGTATTCTTCATTGGTTATATTGCATTACCGGGTTAATCTACGGTCAAAATTTCTACATGGTCTTAGAGCGATATTTGTAGAGAATTTGTAGAATTTCTACACACGTTGCTCCCCTTTTCACCTGCATTGGTTCTAGAAATTCAGGAGAATGATCGAGATTATGAAAGCTTTCCCTTCTCAGAGTTTCCAAAAGTTGTTTCAACTACTTACCTTGGATAAAAAATTTAGATCCTATCCTTCCCTACTTTGGATTTTTCAATACTTATTCTTTGATCCTATCCCTCCATAAAAGGTGGATCTCAAGCCTAGATTGGTAAATGGATAATAATTTATGAACTACCTCTCATTTCTATATATTTACCTCATTCCAAAAGCATCGGGTTAGTTTTTAGTTTCCTTTTGGAGAGTGATTATGCCCCTATGCTGTTGTAGTGAGTGGTTATCATCTCATGCATTTAGGGTGATTGGAGGTGCATATTGTGACAAGGAAATGACAAGTCAACAACTTGGAGGGGCTATTTTACAAGATCAATTGCTACTTATGGTTGTAAGTTTCCTTCCATTTATAATAATTCACAGAATTTAATAGTTTTCATATATGTCATGTTATTATTTCACTTATTTCAATACCATGTTGATCTAATGAATGAAGTGCTTAGACGATACAACATAGATATCATATATTCTTGTCTTGTGTTATCTGACTGCGTAGATTCTAATTTTTCCATTCAAATCTAGAATTGGAGCTTCCAAGCTAAACAAGGAGCGAAGTGTGAAAATGACTCTAGGTAGGGTTCACTCCATCATCTATTTACTTTAAGGAAATGCATTGTGTTCCTTCTCTCTCTATTGTTCTAGTGTTGGCTTAAGGGGCCCTGACCCAGGTTCAATGTTAAGTTAGCCAAACAAATCCCTACACTACTGGCCCTTTCGGCATCAACCCGTGGAGCATGGACTGAAGTCTCGCCTGAAGAAGTATGGAGGGATGTTGGAACCAAGTTTCTGCACCGAGGGATGGTTATGATGTCGTTTTATGCCCTAACTCTGCCTTTGTGCATATTGATAAGACTTTTAGGGTTTATCAATATACTTATCTTAATCACCCTTAGACCTTTGCAAAGGTCTACGACTGTCTTTCACGGACCCTAAACAGGTAAACCAATCACTTACACACCTCTGTAATCACTCTTAAGCCTGTTATTACTCAGATCGACTTAAGTGCTTGATATGTTTAGCATGCGTTAAGATATTCTTCGTGTAAATAGATATTATTACTTGTGTTCATATAAAAATGTAAACCATGTAGAATCGTGCATCAATACAGTATTAAATCATAAACCCAATATTCACCATACATAAACGCAATCATTCATAACATATTAAATGGATAAAACACATATATTTCCATAATAGTCTCTCTATTGACACTTCATATTTGCTTACAGGATCAAACTACCCTGCACACTCAGCTGCAATGGTCCACGCACTCAGCTGCAGGGGTCCATGCACTCAGCTGTGGACTCTACTCTAGGCCTCTACGCACACAGCTACAAAGCCTCTCTTCTATTCTCAGACTCTTCACTCTTAGCTCCTATTGACCCATTACAAACTTCTCCATCAGTCATATAACTACTTAGAAATCTCTAAGACTTTCCTTTTTATACAATCCCATGGTCTACAGACCATGGGTAGATCTTCTAAAGCCAACACAACTTACATAAAAGAAGGGGACATCCCTTTTATGACACTTTACATCTACATGCTCCATGACCACAATTTGCGGAGACTTTATAGTTTACATACAAAAAATTGGGTTTTCAGTCCCAAAACTTGGGCTTTTTCCCTAAAATTGACCTTAGGCGACCCTGTCCCAAGATATAGGTTAGCCACAAACGTAGGGGAGATACATTTTTCTGCAATCGTAAATCCCGTATAACAACAATCAATATAATTATCTATTCCATGTTTTGTAAGGAAAGCCATTTCCTTTTACTTTGAGCTTTATTTTATAAGCAACAATGTCACAATTACACACTCATATTAGACCACATGATGTACAAATAAAAGTCAATCAATGGCTTCCTAACTTATTATCTTATATGAGATGAATACATATACATAATTGAATTAATAATACATATAAAAAATTATTGAAAATTTAATATGCCACTTAGAACTCATTATCAATTGATTCTAAAATAATTTCTCTATAAAAATGAATCTTTTAAAAAATAAATCACATTTATAAACTTGTATCAATGCATATAACTAAATATAATTCAATAAATAGCATCATGTCTTTTTTGCTTCTATTTTATTATTTCAATTACAAATAATTTATTTAAGAATTGAAATTTACCTAATGTTAATATGGATGAGAAAATTAAATTATATATGGTGCAAAATGTTTAAAGACAACCATTTTTTATCCATCTCTTGAATGAGCCTAAGTAGTCCACTTAACACCCAATATCAATTAATTTTTTCATGTTTTATTAGGAAAAGCATTTTTTTTGATATTGACTTTTATTTAAAAAACAACAATGTCACATTTTGTTGGATTCACACTTATACTAAGAGGGTGAGGAGGGGCTTGAACTAGTATAAGAAAATGCCTTGCTTATTTAAAAATTCATCTATCATAACCAAACAATATCACATATATAACACAATGTATAATTGAAAACTTCCTTATAATATATATTTGTAAGCACCAAACTACTCATACAAACTTTGTAGAAACTTATAAACTACTGTTACAAAATTTATAGGAACCTACAATTTTTGTAGGAACAAAACTATAGGAGACATCAAATCCTCTTGCTACAATATTTGTAGACAATGACCTATAGAAGGTCTCCTCTAAAAAACCAACCGTCCTTTGACACTTTGCAAGTAAATAAAATGGGTCTTAAAAAGGGTAAAACAAGTCTCACAACCTCTTCAAAATGTGAGTTAAGTTTATTTTCACATGATTTTAAAAGAAACAAATAATAATGCATCTCAAATTGATAAACATGAAGAGTAGAAACCAAAAATTGATGAGAGAGTTCACCGGGCCTCCTAGGATACATCTTTGGGTCTACTCCAACAGCTAGAACACTCTCTTGATTTAAAAAACAAATGAGTACATAAAAATTGTTGAAAGTAGAGTGGCTTGTTTCTCCTACAAAGAATTCTCACTTAGAAATATGATTCCCTACAACAAGTCATGAAAATGTCAACATAAAAATGACTCACACAATAGGTCCGTGTACTCCACTTGAAATTCAAGCACAAAAACATACAACAATTTCATAATGAGGTGCTGAAAAGAGCTTCTCTCATGAATACATATTGAGAAAAGACTAGAAAGAGATGCTCTACTGGAGTAATGACTATTGGAGATGAAAATAGAAGGTTGGAAAACCTCTGACTAGGATCTCTCCATGCTAAAAATGCCTTCATATTGCTTCAAAACTTTGATTATCATTGGCACTAAAAGACTTGATTTTGAAATATTTCCATCATAAAGTGCTCAAATCAGAAAACCGAGTTTGTGATTGAGTCTAGGACACTCAAAAACCCCATCTAGGCTCTTCTTGATCTCAAAAAGGCTAAAAATTGAGAAAAATTTGCTTCTCCAAGTCAAGCTCTGTTATCTGTCCTGCAAATTGGAAAAACTTGCTAATTGTTTTGCAAATTCACCCTTTACACAGTCTGCCTAGTGAAAAATTCACTTGATACCAGTGCAATTCCTACTAGAAAATGGGTAATTTAATGCCTCATTAATTTTTCCAATAACCCTATGTTCTATATCAAAGCCACATAGCCCCCATAAGGCCTAGAGTTGGGGACAACTGTCATCCCCCACTGACTTTGGCTCCTTTCATATCAGGGAATGGTCATATCATGGTGATGTGGCTAGGGGCTATGGCCAACTGCCTACCCCCACTGCTAAAGCTCCTGGTAATGGTTATATCGTTGTTGAGAACTAAGGTTCAAGGCTATCTGCACACACCCTATGACATAGTCTCCACCGCCTCGTCCTTTGGTGAGGGCATGTGACCTGGGTCTGGGGCTTAGTCCTTGTCCCTCTACCATAAATCTCTGTCATGGGAACATGGGTGGTCAGGTAACTGGGGCTAGGGCCATGTGCCCAACCCTCTCCCTTTCACATGCGATTGTATGGTGATATGTGACCAGGAGATGGGGCTTCAACCTATCGCCCACTTCACTTCTGTCATGGTTCTATGGAGGCTAATGTGACCTAGGGGTTGGGGGTAGCCACCCACCCCCCTCGTCCCAATGCCAAAACAATTAGACATTAAATATAAACCATAACCCATATGGGTTAAGAACCAATCCTGTAGTGTGATGGTGGAGGGTAGAGTTGTTATGCGACAGCTTGAGGGGTTAAACCCTACCAAGGTCTTCAGGCCTATTACAATTTTTTCGACCAATCATAGAGGGCCACGTGGTGGCCTCTGATTGGGCCACCTCACAACTACATGAACCAATCAAAATATGGCAACTGCACCTTGTATGACGATACCACATGCTAGGACCTGATTGGTCCACTTCCAACCGTACCCTGCATAGTCAGCTGATGACGTTAGATGTACAAACTACCCAATCAACAGCCTAGTCAACCCTAATATTGACTTTTCTTATTGTTGGTTAAAAAATTTAGAACGTAATAACTTCTTCATACGACGTTGGATTGAGGCAATTCAAGCATCATTGGAATTAGGATGACAAACACTATGATTTGATGTCGGTTTTGGGATATTCCAAGAACTTTCATTTTTTAGTCTATTTTTGATCTTCGTATCATACCTCCCCACTAGGAACTTTTCGACCTCCAAAATTTTATCCTGTATCAGTAAATAAATGAGAAAAAATCTCATTAAATTTCTTGGTCTCAATCCTTTCTGTTCTATTTGACTTGGTGCCTTAAAGCTGTAATCAAGGTATTTCATCTTTCTACTGTGTGAAGTCCTTACCTTCCTGTCAAGAATTAAGCCACAATTCTTCTAAACATACAAGAACAAAATCTTTGATGGATGGAATCTGAACATTCTCTTCAAAACCATATTTCTTTGGCTCAAATAAAAATCATCTTGAAGTCCTTAATATAAAAAATTACTTTATTTATATAAAAAATTAAAATAATTAAAATAAAAATTTAAAATTATTATAATTAAAATAATTAAAATTAAAATTAAAATATTTATTAAATAAAAAGTAAAATATTTATTAAATAAAATTTTTAAAATTAAAATATTATTACTAACAATCACAAATTAAAAGATCAAACTTATTTCAAACATCTACTGCACACTAAATCCACTACACACTAAAATAGCATTTGTAGATGTTGCAAAGGAAGCGCCGTAAGTACACAGTGTGTCTAAAACATTCATCAAGCTCCAAGGACAAAATCCAAATATGTGTGTTTAATGGTGAATGAACCAAGTTAATCCTTCTTTATTCTTTGCAGCATCAAATACAATATACTTGAGAGTGTATTAAAAATTGGGCACAAGCAGCATAGGAAGATATTCACAAGGGGGCATGTTCTTCCTTTCTTCTGTTATGAAAAGAACATAGGCCAGTTACTGATATTTTGTCCTTAATAAATGGAATCCTAGACTAAAATTGATGGTCTGACAATGATAAAGGATTGTTGACAAGGAGGTTATGCTCAAGAGTGCTTTAAAAGGTGGTAGAAAAATTCAAATCTCAAAGACCTCAAAGGCCTCCCTCTAATAGTATCACAGGGAATCTGGAAAGATAGAAATGTTGAAATCTTTGAAGACATATATATAACTCGTTTTCAATGTTCCTTCCAAGGTTAGTCAATCTTCTCAAACTTCAAATCCTTTTCACCAACTTCAAATTTTTTTCACCAACCCCTACACAGAAAAAGTTGATTCGTGCTCCTATGGAAAAATCTGGAAAATGGGGATTACTTTGATGGAACTAGTCAAGGTACCCCCCAGAAAAGGGGAGCCAGAGGTGTTCTCTATCTCAAATTCTCAATAACTCTCTTTGTATCAGATTTAAAATAGATTTAGGTGAGGATCAAATAATTATACCGAGCTTATTTCCCTAACAATACTCTTAAAACTAACATCCCACAGTGGCATTTAAGAAATATAAGTGATTGGTGGCTCATTATTATTAGATAGTGTACCCCAGATCATTGTATACCAGTTTGGAGCACACATGGAAGATCTAGCCATCTTCTATTACAATAACATTCCACAAATCCATGCAGCGTATTGTATACTAGGTTGGAGTACACATGGCAGATCTAGGCACCTTCTATTACAATAGCATTACACAAATCCATGCGGCATTACATTCCAAACCACATAATGATCTGTAGGTGAGAATGCAACAATAAATAGACAGTAAGGGAACATCACAAATTTTAGTATTCCAGTAGTAACGACACATGCATACATGTTTGCGCCAACCATAAATAGAATAGGATAAGTTTATCATTAGATTTCAGGTTAAAGATAAAGTGCTAAAGGCACATGCATGCATGTATGCACCAACCATAAATAGAATAGGATAAGTTTATCATTAGATTTCAGGTTAAAGATAAAGTGCTAAAGTTGGATGAGGCAATTCTGTTTTTTTATCAGTTAGATAGTTAGATCTAGATATCTAAGCAATATATCTATTTTTATGAACCCTAGGTGTCACTTATAAGAGAGATCGAGATATATAAGCAATATATCTATTTTTATGAACCCTAGGTGTCACTTATAGGAGGGAGTGAGAGTATGGATCTGTAATAGGGTTAGCTTTAGTTCTTAAACAAAACCCTTACAAGAAAATTTTCTACCAATTTTTTATTCAACAGTATAAGTTTACATTAGAAGAAGAATCTGTTTACAATGTGTTAGACAAATTCATAATGGTATCAGAGAGGTTTGCTGAAACCTTATAAAAATCATTTGAATAGATTTTTCTATCCTTGGTACTTCTAGTAGTTGTGGAAGCTCCTAAAAAGTTCACCCCTTGCTTGCTAGTCCTCAACCCTCTTGTAACCCCATTATCCAAGCTTAAAAGGACATACTCGATGCAATTGTACCCAACGAGCTTCACTTCTTTGAGAATGTTAAAATTCAAGTTCAAGGCATGGAAAAAATGATTCAATAAAAGTAGAAACAAGTATCACAAGACCATATGTAGCATAATTCAATGAATGGGTGCACGACCTTGGCTTCTCTGGTAGGAAGGAAACCGAGATTACAATGCTCATATAACTCTATTAGATCAAAAAATTCTTCATTGCTCGGATTATAAAATAACAATATGGGCATTGTTCATTCCTTTGGAACAAGTTCTATTATCTAGAGAAAAAACAAATGTTTTCGTTTTTTATAATGTAAAAATATTTTAAGAATATTATTTTTCAAAGCTATCCCTGGGCATCTTTGGAATCAGCTCCACATGAATTCTATCCTAGTCACTCAGCCTATATCAATAAGAAATCCAACTCAAGACCACCATCAAAGGTGGAGTCAAACATATGTAACCTGGAAGCAATAGGACTCTTTGTCTACTCTTTTGTGGTTAATTAATAAATCCAACAGTTTTGTTGCAACATTAACTTGTATCAACCACATGTGTTAATACAAACTGTCTTGCTTGAATTCAAGTCACCTATAGTTGATCAAACATTTACACAGTTTTGTTGTGATACATGTAGACCACCTGTAGCTAATTTTCCTCAAAGATAGTTATGATTATTTTCTTTTAAATATTGGTTGTATAGAACCAAGGGGGTTCGAAGTTTTTGATGTATTACATTCAGACTTTTAGTTCTGTAATTTTGGAATTTTGTTCTTGTTTATAATATGAAGCCGTGTGTTGACCAATGATCATTTGAAAGAGAATTTTGAATTAGTTAGCAACTCAACCCAATCAGTTGCTAAGGGCCCCTGCACTGAAGGAGGTTTTCTTTTCATTTGTTTACTCTTCAGTTTTAATTTCGCCATTTGCTTTTAGTAGTGTTTCTAACTTAGGTTGGTTTCTTGTAGTTTGATTTATTTTAGTTTTGATCAGTAGCATAATGTTAGAATTCAATTGTGCAGTCTTATTTCTCCAGTCCATTTCATAAACGAAACAAATTTGTTTCTAATTAGAAAGTTTAGGAAGTTTAGATTCAGTTTCTCATAGTTCAATTTGTACATCATGAGGAATCAAAGAATAGAAACCCCCCAAAACAATATAAAAATACAAAACAACGAAATAGGAAGGGTTAACTAAGCACATATAGTGCACTACACTTCATCAGCTTACAAACATTGGTTGATAATTCATGCAAGCAATTTAGGACACTAAATTGGTGACCAAGACATGATACCTACCCTTCTCTTCTCTTGTCATCAACTTTTCTACTATTTATTCTTAGTGTGTGATAGGCATATTGTACAATTGTGCTAATTCCTTTATTTTGCTTAATATAATTTTGTTTCACGATTTTACAATACATAGGTCTGTCTTTACCATCATTTTATTTGTAAAGACATGGTACCTATCCTTCTCTTGTCATCAACTTTTCTGCTATTTATTCTTAGTGTGTGATTGGCACATTGTATAGTTACATTGATTCCTTTATTTTTCTTAGTATAATTTTGTTTCACGATTTTACAGTACATAGGTCTATCTTTACCATCATTTTACTTGTAAAGACATGGTAAGTACCCTTATCTTTTGCTTAGTATAATTTTGTTTTACAATTTTACAATACATAGGTTTATGTTTACCATCATTTTATTTCTAACGACATGGTACCTACCCTTCTCTTGTCATCAACTTTTCTGCTATTTATTCTTAGTGTGTGATAGGCATATTGTACAGTTATGTTAATTCCTTTATTTTGCTTAGTATAATTTTGTTTCACGATTTTACAATACATAGGTCTATCTTTACCATCATTTTATTTGTAAAGACATGGTACCTACCCTTCTCTTGTCAACAACTTTTCTGCTATTTATTCTTATTGTGTGATAGGCATGTTGTACAGTTACGCTAATTCCTTTATTTTGCTTATTGTAATTTTGTTTCATGATTTTACAATAGATAGGTCTATTTTTACCACCATAATTCCTTTATTTTGCTTAGTATAATTTTGTTTCACGATTTTACAATACATAGGTCTATCTTTACCACCATAATTCCTTTATTTTGCTTAGTATACTTTTGTTTCACGATTTTACACTATAGCTCTATGTTTACCACCATACTTACGTGGTGATTTCCCCGGACATGTTAAGGCATTGTTGATTCTTATACCACAAATCTAGCTAACACCAAGCCAAAAAGAAATTAAAAGAACTTGATATTTTTTTGGTTCATTCTATGGGTTGAAGATTCTCTAAAAAGTCCCCATTACATATTTTTTATTACTAGATTTAAACCATCAAATGGCTTCCCACTAATTGATAGAAGCCACCAACATACATCAAACATTTAATGCTACCTAGTTCTAAAAGGTGTATAAGAGGATTAAACGTGGACTATTTCAATTCAACTCCTTACAATTATTGGTTGCTGGCAAACAGCTTGATCGACTGTCCAAAAACTGAAAGGCCAGCTAGTGGCTCCTTGTTGTCCGCGTAAATTTACATATCAGAGACGACGATGACAACAACTGTACAACTTTCATTTCATTCAGCACTGTGCGTCTCTCTTTCTTCAAAGATTCTTCGTTGCTGTCAGCTTCTTTTGTCTTGTTTTTGTTTGTTTTTGTTCCAAAACTATAGCTATACGTTGCAAATTCCAACCCTCTGCTATAACTGTGTCCTTCATTTGTTTGGCTTTCCAGCTCCCTCTAGCATGCCCCTTGGAGGCCGAAGAGGAGGGTTTTTGTACAATGCCTATTCAGGTTTTAATGAGCAGAGGTGTCATCGAGGCTGAGTAATTAATGATGGAAGAGAACAAAGGAAATAATAACGACAGGCACAAGAAATCAGTTTCAATGGATGAGACGTGTCTTGATCGTTTCGAAATCCAAAGAAAAGAAAATCAAGAAAGTTGAGATGTAGCCGTGTGTTGAATCTCCTCCCTCTGTCGTTCCAACCAGAAACCATAGGCGTCCTAGGACGACCTCTTCCGCAGATTATTGCTGCATCGCTAGTCAATAATAACATGAAGAGTTGGAGGATCATGTGGACAAAAACCTACCATCAGAGAGGATATGTGGATTATCTCCATAGCTATTGCGAGCTATATGGGTTGAATATGAGAGTTATCACACCCTCTATGAGAGTTATAATGACAGGATATCCAGGCTATGTCGATCAGATAAGCAAGTTCCCACAACGAATATGCAATCCCTTACATTATTCGGTATGCGAGTTTGCAACGATGTAAATATCTATCCAGCGCTATGTGATAGTTTGCAAGTTCCAACCATAGTGATGACACGATGTCAATATCTATCCAGCCCTATGTGATAGTTTGCAGGTTCCAACCATATATGACACGATGTCAATATCTATCCAGCGCTATGTGATAGTTTGCAAGTTCCAACCATGGTGATGACAAATGGACAATGAGAAAGTTTTTTTCAGAGGGGAAAGCTTTACAATGTAATTACACATCATAAAAAAATAAAATATTTTTTCAAAAATTCTACCAGGTAATAAATGGCACATTTAAAAAAAATGAAAAATTTAACTTTTTATCCGTATTTATTTCAAACATCTACCACACACTAAACCAATTTACAATAAAAATAAATTACACATCATAAAAAATAAAATGTTATTTCAAAAATTTCCCCATTTAATGAATTGCACATTAAAAAATGAAGAATTCAACCATCTATCCATATTTATTTCAAACATCCATCACACTCTAAACTAATTTACAATAAAAATAAATTACACATCATAAAGAATAAAATATTATTTCAAAACTTCCACCATGTAATGAATTGCACAATAAAAAAATGAAAAATTCAACCATCTATCCATATTTATTTCAAACATCCACCACACTAAACTAATTTACAATAAAAATAAATTACACATCATTAAAAAAAATATTATTTCAAAAATTCAGCCATTACACATTTAAAAAATGAAAAATTTTTCAAACATCCACCACACGCAACTTAACTAAAGAGTAAAAACAAATTATACATTATAAAAAATAAAACATTACTTCAAAATTTTTACCATCTAACAAATTGCACATTATAAAAATAATAAAATCTTATTTCAAAGATCCCGCCATCTATGAGTTCATCGCAATAAATTTATTTCGATCATCCAACCCCACAATAAAAATAATAAAAATAAATCACACATCATAACGAATAAAATATCATTTCAAAAATCCCACTATCTAATAAATTGCAAATTGCACATTAGAAAGAAAAAAATGTTATTTAAAAAATTCTGCCACCTATCAGTTCAGGCTTTGAACACAAAAGTGATATTTCGGTAAACCCAATTTATCAGTGACGAAAACCAGTAACAAAATTAATATTCAGGTAAATCCTTATCTATTATTTCGTGCTTTAAAATCGACAAAAACCAATAACAATAACCTGGAATGTGACATTAAAAATAAAAGCTAATTTCACTAATCTCCTGTAATGTAACCTTAAAAATCAAAACTAATTTCACATATTGTATCCGGCATCACCGTTCCTTGTTCACGACTTTTCTTCAGAGATTCCCAACTTTCGAAAAACGACTGGTGAATGTCGCGTCCTCCTGCAGGTCGGAGCTTCACTTCTTTAAGCGCAGGAGCTATTTGAAGAAGGCACCCCAACAAGCCAAGTTCCTTCGCATCGTAGTTGTAAACATCTATCTCCACCATTTGAAGATTAACAAGTGGATATGTTAAACATTGTACCACTGGATCTCCCTCTCCCTCCGTCTCCTCCTGCGTATACAGAGAAATATTAAATGAGATTTACATAATAATGATGATGAAAGAAAAAATAGCGAACATAATAGGAGTTATTGTTTTACCAAAATCAGCCGCCCGCGCAGGTGTAAACGCTCAAGGTTAGGGAGCCTCGACAGCAGGTTGAAGAGAGGAACAACAATCCCATTTTGTAGGCCAAAATATGAATTCCCAACATTAATGGTAAGCATTTTCAATGATCTCAACGTTCCAACTAACTCTAGGAACCTGTTTACGGAGAAATTGTATTGCCTAGAGGCGCTTGAATGCAACGATAACTCCATCAAATTGCTTCCAGTCTTCATTCGGAGACTTTCGATCGTTGAAGAAATCTCATAAAATTCCATTCCATTCACTCTCAGGTCTTGAATAGACATGTTTGTCTTCAGAGTTGTGAGTTTAGGGCAATTGACTTAAGCTGCAGAACTAAATCTGTCAGGTTCAGAGACGAGATGACTGGCCTCTTCAGGCCAGGGCAATGGTTTAAGGTAAATTTATGAAGAAGAGGGCAATGTGAAAGAAAACAGGCTAAAGAGTTATCAGTCATTCGGGCATGGAGCAAGGTGCACTCAGTGAGATATCTAAATCCCGCAAAATCTGTTGGAAAAGTGGTGAGAATACAACTGTTTAATGTGAGTTGAGTGAGAGTAGTGCATGAGAAAAGGGAAGGCGGCGGGGTTTCCATTTCGGAGGAATATTTGAGAAAGAGACGTTTCACATTCTTCGTGGCAACGCACCGCAGCCATTCCGATACGCTTTCGTGTGTAAACCCCCGTGGGGTACCAAAGTAAAGTGGGGTACCAAAGGAAACGGGAACAGTAATGCCGATGGAAAGAACAAAAGTCTCCAGATCCGACGAGTGCAACCTCAGTATGTTGGATATTCTATTTTCGATGGTGGACCAGAAAAGGGCGGGTTGCAGATGAGGGGATGGGCTTAGAGGATAGGGAGTGAGAATGAGGTCGGGTAGTTCTCTGTAAAGGAATCGCCAACTCTTAGAGAGGACAGAACATCTGATCGCATCTCTAATGGGGAGCTTAGAGAGGATGAGGGAAAGGATGCTGTTGGGCAGTGCAGACAGTCTATCGAGATCCATCGTCATCACTTAAAAATAAATGCGCCAATCTTCTTCCCTCTCAAGAATGAATTATGGAGCAATTTGATTGAACGGGTCCCGCCTGGATTATGGAGCGACTGGATTGAACGAGTCTTGAAATGAAAAGCAAGGCGAGTGAACAGGTCTGAGGAACAATCTAATTTCCAAATGCGGAGGAACGAAACAAATATTTATAATATTTTCCAACATCCCGATCTGATACGACATAGACAAGTCGGTTAAATATTTCAATTGGCGTAATGAACAAGTCGGTTGCTTACCGTGATTAATGTGTCGGTTTCTTCGAATGGTTTAGTCTCATATGGTTGTCTCATAGGCTTGATACACTTTTGGGGCTCCGTCGGGCTGGCGTGTTGTTGGAACAATATTCAATTTTCATCACATTTTCATGGTGCGTGGTCAAAGTTATGGGGAATTTTAAGGTAGTGTTAAAATTTGTGGTTGAAATAAAAAAAAAATGTTATAGTAATTGCTTTTTTATTTATGTATAAATAAGTGGATCAAGATCTATTTTTATGTATAAATAAATAGATCTTGTATAAATAAGTAGATCAAGATCTATTTTTATGTCTTTTAATTTTAAAGTGAAATTATTTTGACTCAATGATAGAGAGCAAGGAGTTTGTTATGATTTGGTAGGATTCAATTTTTATGATAACATAACCCCAAGTCCATGTAGACACCTTCATGTAATAGCATAATGTGTGGTTGTACATAGCATGACTATATTAAAAATAGTTTTATAGCTAGTGTACACTTAAGTGTATAAAAGCCCATTCCCCACATTGATCTGAAATCACCCCTAGGTGACCTCAGGAAATTAATGAAGGTATTACAAACTCATTTGCTGGTGTGTGTGTCTATGTTATCTTAGGTAACAGATCGATAAGATTACGAAATACATAGACACTTGAAACAGTAAGAGATCACAGTAAGCAAAACATAAACACAACAAAATTTAATAAGAAGTTCACCCAATCCTCCTAGGCTACGTCTCCTGGTCCAGCCTTCAGTGGTGACCTTTTTATTATGTCTTTAAAATAGAGTTTTACAATAAAGAGCTTAATCTGAGTCTCACTTGACAGAGGATGATCAGTAGGATGACACTTGTAATTCCCAAGTCCTTAGAGTTCACAGACTCCCCTTATCGAATTTCGACCTTAATTGGTCTCTATCTGCTCGATGCTGCCCTTACTCTGATGGTCAGCTCAGCTTATCTGTTCTCTATAATTTTACCTCTCTCTCTGTGTCTCTCGGCCTTCGGCTTCTTCACTGCTTCACTGCCTCACTGTCTACCCTGTCTCTGTCAGCTCGTGGCTTTAAAACCAGTTCGTTCCTTCGACTGTTCATTTCTGCTTCCCGGCTCTCTGGATCGCCTACCTCTGCCCGCTGGGACTCCTCTGCCTTGCATCATCATTGTTGTATAACGCTTCGCACAGAGGTGGCCACCTATCTCTTTGCGCACTGAGTGTCAGTTCTTCCTGAACGGTCGTTTTTTTCGTTATTTCCTAGATGCCTGCGAAACAGATCCTTCTGTCGACTCATCAATCAAATCTGAATTCAAATCTTATGCACACAGTTTATTTTCTCTCTCGAGTCCGATCATCCATTGAGTTGAACCTTTGCCATTGATTTGGAGCCCCCAGATCCTACAGCCTTCGCTCATATCACACGGTTGAGTTGCTTGACCGTTACTCCGCGATGTAAGCAATTTTTCTATCTCATCCGTCGGACACGTGTCACTCAGTGTATGGAATTGCTTGGTCCTTGGCCAAACCCACTTGCCGCTCGAAATGCCTTCGATATTCTACAGGTTATGAGCATGGGACCCACCTTGTCGGTTTTAGCGCTTTCCCATGGTTTTCCGGTTTCCCCTGTGACCGAGCGCTCGGGGATTTTCCTCTTCGAGGGGTTTTACCCAGTGATACACGATTAGCACTAATCACGTATCAGAAACAGCCTCCATTTCTGGATCTCAACTTCCCAATTGCCATTTTTTTGCCATGCGCGGTCTCCATGGGCCAATGGTCAGCGTGCTTTGACCGAAGGTCCTTGTTTTTCCATGCTGGCTGCAAATTGCCATTATTTAGAGGTTATTTCTAATAGCTATAAGATTTTCTGAAGTCTGTCATTCGTTCTTAATAATCATAGAATTGTTTGAGGATCCAATTTGGATCACGACCTTCCCACTAAAAAAGCTTTTGAACCACCAAAAGTTGGTTTTCAGGCATCGACTAAGTGAGGATACAACTTTCTCACCTGTGCAATCTCTATCCATTTTGCACTACTTGGCTTTGAACCCCTGAGCCCAATTCTGAGGTACTCAACATATCCCCTGCGCATCGTTCTCACCTTCCTGTCCAAAACTGCGTCTTTCTGCAATTCATTAAGATATTCAGGTAACTGGTCATCAATAGAAGGAAATTGACTCTGCTCTTCAGGATCTTCAATTAACAAAGGTTCAAATAGTCTCAAGTTGTCTGTGTCCCTCAACTGCTGTGTCCTTACCAAAGACAAAATCCAAGGGAGACCTTGGTGTGAAACCAAAACAGGTCTCAAAAGGAGATCTCTGTGTGGAAGAATGTTTGGCTCGGTTGTAAGCATGCTGCACATAACACAAATGTTCATCCCAAAGCTTGGGATGCTTGCTGCAATATCCCCTGAGCAACTGGATCACTGTCCTATTGACTACTTCTGTCTGGCCATCAGTTTGTGGATGGAAGGTTGTGCTTTTCTTCAGTTTGGTGTCCATTAGTTCCCACAGACCTGACCAAAACTTCCCCACAAATTGAGTGTCTCGATTAGATATAATGGAAGTGGGTAATCCAAAATGAACCCATACATTGCAGTTTGTTCAGCTGTAATCTGTTTATTACAAGGTATGAAAATACACATTTTGATGAACCTATCCACAACAACATACAGATAATCATGACTTTTTGTAGATTTAGGCAGTCCTCCAAAAAAGTCCATGGAAACAATTTCCCATGGATGAGAAGGAACTTGCAATGGAGTGTACAAGCCTAGTTTCCTATTGTTGGGCTTGCTTTTAGCACACATAGTACACCCTCTTACATATCTAGAAACTGTCTCATTCATTTTTGGTCAACAACAAAATCTTTGTAGCTGTGCAACTATTTTATTTACCACAAAGTGAGCTGATATTAGAGAAGTGTGTGCCTCTCGTATTATCTTTGCTCTTTTAGTTTGTGGAATGCATAGCTTCCTACAATGATACAAGAGTTGGTCCTTAATGTGATAATGCAATTCTTCTACTCATTTTCCATGACTTAAAGTTGCATATACATCTTTAAAGTCTATATCTTGAGCATACTGTTCAATGTAGCTCTCATGTAATACATAATTATGCTTAAGTATAGTAGATGCATTTATAATGGGTCTAGATAACATATCTGCAACTTTAAAATGAATGCCCTTTTTATATCTGATGACTAAAAACTGTTGTAGGAACCCCATCCACCTGTAGTGTCTTGATTGCTGCAACGTAGTTTGGGAGTGTAGATATTGAAGTGGTTGATGATCAGTATGTATAACTGTTTCTTTGCCCATTAAGTAATGTTTCCACTTTTTCACACTCTGTACTAATGCATACAATTCCTTATCATACATGGGACAGTTAATTACTGCAGAGTTAAATGTCTCAGAATGATAACATATGGGTTTACTGTGTTGTATCAACACTGCTCCCATGGCATAGTCACTGGCATCCGTTTGGATCTCAAATGGTCTTTGAAGATTGGGTAGTGCTAGTACAGGTGCTGTACTAATATTTTCTTTGAAGGTGTCGAAGGCTTTCTGTTGTTTGCCTCCCCACTAAAACACTTTGTTCAATCCTGTTAAAGCATGTAAGGGAGTTGCAATTAAGGAAAAGTTAGAAATGAACTTTCTCTAGTATTGTGCTGCTCTTAAGAAGCTTCTTACTTCTGTAGCAGATTTGGGTTTAGGCTAGTTTACAATGACTGCAACCTTAGAGGGATCTATCTTCAATCCACCACCCCCTACTATATGTCCCAAATAATTCAAATATGTTTTGCCAAATTCACATTTTGAGAGTTTAACATAAAGTTTTTCTCTTTTCAAAACATCTAATGTCTGCTTAACATGCTTTAGGTGTCCTTCTGACATTTTGCTAAATATAAGAATGTCATCCAAATACACAATAACAAAAACATCAAGAAAATGTCTGAGTACATCATTCATCATTCTCATGAAAGTAGCAGGAGCATTAGTTAAACCGAAAGGCATAACTAGCCACTCATACAATCCCTGCTTTGTTTTGAAAGCAGTTTTCCATGCATCTTGTTCTGCAACTCTGACCTGATGATATCCACTATGCAAGTCTAGCTTGGAAAAATAAACAACTTTAACTGATCTAATAGATCATCTATGTGAGGAAGGGGATAACAATTTTTTATTGTTATCTTGTTCAGTGCCCGGTAATCAATGCACATTCTCCACGAGCCATCTTTATTTTTCACCAAAACAATTGGAGATCCACATGGTAATGTGCTAGGTCTGATAAACCCTTTCTCGAGCAACTCCTGCACCTGCTTCTTGATTTTTTCATTCTCTAAAGCGGACAACTTTTACATTCTGATGTTAGGCAATGGAGCATCTTGCTGCAAATTAATATCATGCATTATTTCCTTTTTGGGTGGCAGACCTTTAGGTTCTTGAAACAAGATATCATACTCTGAAACAACTTTTTCTAAATCAGCTTGCTGTTTAGCATCACAACCCTCAAATACATTGGTTTTATCACGTTTCTTTTCCTTTACAGCCATCAGTAAAAATTGTTTGCATGAATTTACAATTCCTTTCATCTGCATTGAGTTCATGAGAGTATAATTATTCTTGAGCTTATGAGTTCTTACAAAATATCTGATTCCATCTTTAACGAGAAGATACTTGTTCTCAGCTTTATAGAAAATAGCTTTTCTATCATACAAGTAAGGACTTTCTAAAACAATTCCACATATATCCAAAGGAATTATATCTAACTCAACCTCATCTACAAATGCTAACCCAAAAGAAAACTTAAGTTTGCATTGTCTAGTCACTTGTAGTTGTGCTTTATCACTTAACCAACCTAATGGGTATGGTTTCTTGTGAGGTGTAGTCAGTAATCCCAACTTCTTTATAATTGCTTCAGAAATTAAATTTACTTGTGAGCCACTATCAAACAAAGTATCAATCTTTTGATGTTTGGAAATAACTTGAATATGGAAAAGCTCATGTCTTTTCCTCTCATTTTCTTCATCAATAGTAGATTGTGCAAAATTACTAGTAGATGCTTCAGACTTCTTACCTTTTATACCTGTGGCTGTAATGGTTGTTTCATCTCTTGAGTCCGACCCCAAATCTTGCTGAATAGCTGCAGTAGTCTTCTTCTTCTTGCCCTCGAACTTCTTACGTCTCAGCTCTGGATGCAAGATCCAATAGTGCTCATCATCATTCCCCTCCTTCTTACAGTGAGTACATGAGGACTTGCTCTTCTGTGCAGTGTTGGCCTTCCTCGCTTTCCATTTCTGTTTTCTTTTCTCCTTATTCTTGCTTGCAGTGGGTTGGGATGATCCCCCAACTTCTGGGTTTCCATTCTTTCCTCTAGCTTCTAGATGCGTAGATTGAACAGATACTACATCTAGAATAGTGGGATTAAACATGAGGATAGTGTGCCTCATGTAACTGTGCAGACCACCTATGTACTGTAGTAGAGTATCAAGTGAGTCTAATGAAATTCCTAGAATTAAAGCTCTCTTCCTAAATTCTTGGGTGTAACTTTGTACACTTTGCCCTTTCAATTGGCGAAGAGTTTGCCAGCTCATCATGGGTTGTTGCATGTAAGCCAGTGGATAGAACTGCTTTTTGATTGCAGAAACAAATTCACTCCAGACAGAAAGAGTCTTACCATGTTTCTTCATGTCAACTTAGGTCTTGCCTTCCCACCAAACCAAGGCAGTGCCCCCAAGGCGTAGGCTGGCCAGCTGAATCTTGCTCTTGTCCAAGTTGATACTTTGCACTCTGCAATAAACATCAATTTGTCTGATCCAATTGTCCAGCTTTTCTGCATTCAACTCTCCATCATATATTGGTAAATCAAATTTAACATCTAGTTTAATCACTAGTTTAATCAAAGATGTTTTCTTTTTATGTTTAGGGCTATTAGGAGGTACGAGAAAGCTTTCTTCTTTCCCTTTGCCTTCGGAGTGGCCATGGAGGAGAGATTCTTATTCCCCCTTATCTTGTTTGGAGCCTGATGATTCCTCATCTTTATGTTTTCTAAATTCCCTATACATTTCCTCTACCATGGACCTCATGGCCAGGAAACTATCTATAAATTGTGGGTCTGGGCCCACGGAACCTTCCTCCGACATTTTCTTCTGAGGATAGACTCTTCCAATTTATGGATTAGTTTCGACCAACTCTCCTTCTCCTAATTTGAGCTTTGATCTAGTTAGCATTCAACAACTAAATCCAGCACAAGCTTGTCTAACCTTAACAACCTTGAGCTCTAATACCTCTTGATCTGAAATCACCCCTAATTGACCTCACGAAATTAATGAAGGTATTACAGACTTATGTGCTGGTGTGTGTGTCTATGTTATCTTAGGCAATGGATCGATAAGATTGTGAAATACACAGACACTTGAAACAGTAAGAGATCACAGTAAGAAAAACATAAACAAAACAAACTTTAATAAGGAGTTCACCCAATCCTCCTGGGCTATTTCTCCTGGTCCAACCTTTAGTGGTGGCGTTTTTATTATGTCTTTAAAACAGATTCTTACAATAAGGAGCTCAATCTGAGTCTCACTTGACAGAGGATGATCAGTAAGATGGCACTTGGAATTCCCAAGTCCTTAGAGTTCACAAACTCCCCTTACAGAATTTCGACCTCAATTGGTCTCTGTCTACTCGATGTTGCCCTTACTCTGAAGGTAAGCTCAACTTCTCTGTTCTCTATAATTTTTCCTCTCTTTTTGTGTCTCTTGGCCTTCAGCTTCTTCACTACTTCATTGCCTCATTGTCTGCCCTGTCTCTGTCAACTCGTGGCTTTAAAGCCAGTTCGTTCCTCCGACTGTTTGTTTCTGTTTCTCGACTCTCTGGATCGCCTACCTCTGTCCGCTGGGACTCCTCTACCCTGCATCATCATCGTTGTGTAACGCTTCGCAGAGAGGTGGCCACCTGTCTCTTTGCGAATTGAGTGTCAATTCTTCCTAAACGGCCATTTTTTTCCGTTATTTCCTAGATGCCTGCGAAACGGATCCTTCTGTCGACTCATTGGTCAAATAGGACTTCAAATATTATGTGTCGTAGTTTATTTTCTCCCTTGAGTCTGGTCATCCATCAGGTTGAACCTCTATCGTTGATCTGGAGCCCCCAGATCCTACGGTCTTCGCTCATATCGCACAGTTGAGTTGCTCAATCGTTACTCCGTGATGTAAGCGATTTTTCTCTCTCATCCGCTGGACATGCATCACTTGGTGTATGGAATTGCTTGGTCCTCGGCCAAACCCACTTACCGCTCGAAATGCCTCCAATATTCTGCCGGTTTTGAGCATGGGGACCCGCCTTGTCGGTTTTAGCGCTTTCCCACGGTTTTCTAGTTTCCCTTGTGACCGAGCGCTCAGGGATTTTCCTCTTTGAGGGGTTTTGCCCAGTGATAGCTTTGCACTAATCGCGTATTAGAAACAACCTCCATTTTTGGATCTGATCTTCCCAATTTCCATTTTTGTGCCATGCGCCGTCTCCATGGGCCAATGGTCAGCTCGCTTTGACCGAAGGTCCTCATTGTTCTATGCTGGCTGCAAATTTCCATTATTCAGAGGTTATTTTTGATAGCTATAAGATTTCCTGAAGTCTGTCATCTGTTCTTAATAATCATGGAATTGTTTGAGGATCTAATTCAGATCACACATGGTTCTTTAGAAAAGTCAAATCCCATTAGTGTTGTTGGATCAAGGCCCACCTCTACATCTTTTAAGCTAAAAGGGGTTTTATCTAATGGTGAAGAGTAAGGAGTTTGTCATGGTTTGGTAGGATTCAATTCCTATGAGGGTTGAATGAGAAACTCAAATGTGTGGTTGCACTAGAAATACTATATAACTTTAAGTCCATGGGGACACGCTGATGTAGGGGTATAATGTGTGGTTGCGTCTAGAATGACTATATTAAAAATGGTCTCATGACTAGTGTACAGTTAAGTGGATCAAAGGCCATCCCCCATGTGCCTCTTTAAAAGAGTCATATCCCGAGGTTTTCTTTCTATATGATGGTCAAAGTTAAAAACATGTAATAATTGGGAGGAGACAAAAAAGAAAACTATGTTAAGGATTAGGCTAAATAAGCAATTTTGATGGTTTAAATGCCTTTAGAAAAGCTATATATATATATATATATATATATATATATATATGATATTTCAACATTTTAATTAAAATTATAAATTAAAAGAATAAATTCTTAAAAACATGAATTCTCTACATTGTGATTAATCCGAAAGACAAAACTTATTATTAATATGGATCACAAAAGTCTAAGGTCTAACATGAATTTCTTTTTTTATTTACGTTAAATTTTTATTTACACTATTTAATAAGCATATTTAATCATTTATTTTATTAATCGTAAATATGAAATATTAAAAATTTACATAAGGCATGCGACAATACATCCAAGAAGAAAAAATTAGCATACTAGACTTTAATACCTTTAGTTTCAATGTGAGCTAACCATTTGAAAAAATTGTTTCCTATATACAACACAAATTGATTAAAACATCTATGTGTACAGTGTCAAAAAATATATTAGATACATAAAAAAATTGCATTTGATAGTAAACCAAATTTAGATTTTTGTGTCTTTCTTTGCAAAGTCTAGCTCCATAGCTTGTCCAACAAGTTCATTGAGGTCTAAGAGTTTAGTGTTCTCTATGTTCAATGAGCCGAGAGAGTGAGTAGGGTCTCTTTTTCCATGTGTAAGTTTCAATTGAATTTCTTCCATTTGATTCCTGATAAACCTCAATTCATCTTCTATCCTATTGTTATGACTTTTGTGATCAATAACATGCTCCATTATTACAACTAAGGAAGAAACTAGTGGATTATATTCATGTTTGTCAAACAAGTTCATTGAGGTCTAGGAGTCTAGTGTTCTGTATGTTCACTGAGCCGAGAGAGTGAGTAGGGTCTCTTTTTACATGTGTAAGTTGAAATTGAATTTCTTCCATTTGATTCCTGATAAACCTCAATTCATCTTCTATCCTATTGTTATGAGTTTTGTGATCAATAACATGCTCCATTATTACAACTAAGGAAGAAACTAGTGGATTATATTCATGTTTGTCCAACAAGTTCATTGAGGTCTAGGAGTCTAGTGTTCTCTATGTTCACTGAGCCGAGAGAGTGAGTAGGGTCTCTTTTTACATGTGTAAGTTGAAATTGAATTTCTTCCATTTGATTCTTGATAAACCTCAATTCATCTTCCATCCTATTGATATGAGATTTGTGATCAATAACTTGCTCCATTATTATAACTAAGGAAGAAACTAGTGAATTATATTCATGTTTAAGAAGCATGATATCTACATAGTCCTCATCCCCTCCTTCTTGAATCCTATATTAACCTATTTTCAAATTGGAAATGAGCCCCAACATTGTCCTTGTGAATGCACACTCTATCAAACTTGTGAACCAGAATGTTTGACTTTGTGAACACTTAGTCTAGAAAATGAGCGAACCTTGATGCAAATCATGTCTCCTTATTCCCTCTAAGGACTTAAGAACCTCTTTAATCACCTTTAGGGACCTTTTCTAATGCTATGCTTCCAAAGAATAAAAATTATGGCCCAATAGAGATCATAAATATCATAAGTGGATGTTGGAGCAAGCCAAATTCCTTCACATAACACCAAATGATGCTTGCACATGTGTAACTTAATTGTTTCTATGATGTAAAATCACATTTAATCATTGCATTGTAACTTAATATTTTTTTAACTTTATTAGTTTTTTAATGAATTTTTATGGTTTTTAATTATTTCACTAATTATGTGATTATGATTGTGTAAGACCCTTAGAGATTTGATTGCATTATAGACACGAGAGCACTTGGGCATACCAGAGATGAGTTGGGTGCCTTGTCAAGCTACAATGCAATAATGCATAGCATGCATGAACCTAGATGACTGAATAGGTCCTTGCAAAAGACAATGTGGTGTAAGACACCCAAATTTGGGGTTCCACCATTTTGTGAGGAGGAGGTGCAATAAACTACCAAGCATCCTTGGTTCATGCCTTCACGATGGCATGTTTGGTCAAATGGAGTATGGGAAAAATGTGAGACACATCGGCCCAAAGACTTAGCATGAGAATGAGGTGTTGTATCATGGAGAGGAATCGACTAGTGTTGGTGTGGGCATGTCACCACCTAGCAAGATAGGTTGGCTGGAAAACAGGAACACGATTTGGGCACACAAAATGGGGATTGAAAGAGAACAAGTCGGTGGTTGAGAATTGAGGAGGTATTATGGGATGGAGTAAGGTGGATGGATGCAATACAAACATACGTTAGGTTGTGCTTTGACATATGGAAAAGGTGTGTGGGTCAATTGTTTTGTGTTGCCAACAAAACCACAGGTTTTGTAATTGAACTATAGGTTGCTCCATTCCATAGGATTCAGGTTGAAATTTGAGGTTGGATACAAAGTGAAATTTGGAGTTTAGGAAGGACTAAATTTTGGGGTTCCTGGTCCCGAATTTCGGTGTTCTAAAAGATGAAATTTGGTTGGACCACATTTTGAGGTGCAGGTGAATCAAAATTTGGAGTTTGACTAGGCCAAGTTTTGTGGGTTCTTGTTGCACTGAAATTTGTTGTTTGGCTAAATTTTGTTGTTTTGATGTAAATTTAGGGTTCGGCACAAATTTGGTGGTTTGGCCAAGAGAGGCATGTATGAGTTTACCATGAGTTGCTTGGATGTGTTACGTTGAGAAGGGCCATTCTATGTAACTTGTATTATTTCGACTTGTAAAAATATATTGTTTGGTTATTGTGATCGACCTACCTACCTTATCTTACTCTATTACATATGTTTATATATCAGAATTGTACATGTGGAGATTATTTCTATTAAAAAAATTTGAAATTTTTAATTAATAAAGTTATTTTTCAAAACACTTAACTAAGGAAAATTGGAGTAGGCATAGTCCAAGTCCAAGTAAGCCTAATTTGAGCAAGTCCTTGGGAAGAAACAATGTTGGTGCCACACATCTAGAGATCCATTAGGCACCTATAGCCATGTGTATTTTCTAGGGGCATGATAAGTGGTATCAAGGTTGAGTGATATTGAAGTTGTGTTTATCACTATCACATCCATGATTGGTGGTATCAAAGCTAAGTGATAGTGAAGTGTTATTCACGACCATCACATCAATGATGGGTGGTATCAAAGTAGAGCTTAAATTCCAAGAGGGGACAACAAAGTAGGGCCACTATCATAAATATGATAGGTGTAATAACAGAACAAAATTGTTGATGATAACTACTATCATAGTAGGTATTGTCAATCCAAGATTATACACAGGGTTTTGAGTGCTATCAAAGTGAAGGGTGGGGTATCCATGATACATTATATTGGGAAAGTGTAATAGTGTTCTTCACTACTACACGTGATAGTTGATATCAAGTGAGACATTGTTACAAGTGGATTTAGAGTAGCTTTCCGTACATAGAGATTTGACAGGTATTGATTATGGATGTATGTGGCCATGGACATTTAGGGTTCAGGTTGTAGGCTTAATTTATTTGGTGATGAGACAAAATGGGAATTTTGGTGGGTTGGAGGAGAGCTCAGGATTTATTAGTTTGTTTTGTAGCGACTTTTTGACACTAGGATGAGAATGCCACAAGTTTCATGTAGTAGACTAAACCATGGGTAGCTCCTAGACTTGTATAGAGAGGATAAACAGGGTGATGGTTGTGAGGGCTAGTGTGCATTGCATATTTAGGTGATTTCTCATTCGCTCATGAGCTAAACAACTTAAGGATACATGAATATTTTTCAGGAAAGTAGTTGATTCAAGGTTGGATGGTTTTAAATCCTTGTACAAGAGTGATGGTGAGGTATAATTGTAAGAGATAAGTCACAATTGGATAAAATATAGATTTTCCAAGTGTTTATCATGACATGAGGATTGAGGTCATTCAGGTAGGCAATCACAAAGAGTGGATGAGCATGGTAGTATGATTGTGGATTGTCAATATATAGTTGGACGAATTTCATCAGGGGCTTCCAAGGAAAATTTTAAGGATGGAAAAATTTCTTGAAGTTTAAAAACATTGGCGAATCTCACTAATCCCTAATATGCAAACTATAAAATGTTTATTGATATATTTGTAAAATTATTCAAATTTATAATGATTTTATATATAGCCTCTATACAATGTTGGCGATTTTTAAGGTAAAATAATTTTATATTCTAAAATCTGGGCGAATCGTCTTTTATAAAATTGGAAATTGGCGAATCTTTTTTGTGGAAAAATCATGGAAAATTAGCCCACTGGGCGAACATTAGCCCCTAAAATTTTCCATGGGGGCTTCAATATTATTTGAGATACACTAGTGACCTTGACATGGGGATTTGGTTAATCACATGGGTTGATTAAGCACCAAAATTAGACATGGGGGTGGACATGAGGACTCAATGACTCGATGATGGAGGTAGCCAGTGGGATTGGAGATATTGTTGGAGACATGGGCTAGACAAGAGCATAATGAGGATTTTTATGGGGATGATTATTAAATTTGGTGAGATGGGCTCAATATGATGAGTAAGTGTGTCGTGGATGTGATCAAGGGTCATTCATGTGGAGGTATGTTTTCTTGAGATATTTCTAAATTTTTTAGGTTCCTCGAGGAAAGAACAATGTGACTTGGAGAGGAAAAGTGTAGCTTTCTGTGGGAATTCTTATGGTTGAGTTGTTCCACTTTAGATTGTAGTCTTGACAATATATAGAGAGAGATTGAGATAAGATGTTTGCATGGATCCAGTGGGGGATTTGGGAAGACTTAGTTGTACCCTTGATGGTGTTTTAGTGTTGAGACACTTGGCCAATAATTTAGTTGATTCATGAGGACTTATCCATAACAATAAATATTAGAGAGTGGGATGGTTGAGGAGCATGATAATTCCATTTGAGGAGATATATATAGTAGAGAGTTGTTCAAAAGATATATTTAGAGATGATTATGATGGGGAAAATTGAAGTTTTCATATGGATGACCCAATGGTTATGATGATCATGATTGGAGTTGATGGAGGTATTGACACATGTGCTCTTCTAGGGACAACAACTTGAAGATATTATGAGGCTTTTTTACTCCAAGGTTCCTTCTTAAGGAGGAGGAAATAGAGATATTCATGAATTAGTAGGCATGGAGGCCTTGGGTAGTACATTGAGAGGATATGGTGTGAGTAGAGGCTCCCTCATCATGGAATTGCACAAACAATTTGGATGTCCAAAATAGATTATTTTATGCATCCAAGTAGAGAGATGAGGAGTGGAGAGACTTGACCAAGGATGCTAGTGAAAATGGATCAAATAGACATGGGGAACATTGAGATTTGTGGTCACCGAGGCAACATGAGAATATTGCGTGATAGACTTGGTCAAACTGTGGAGTTGGAAGCCATGTGAGTTTCACATTTCTTCATGAGGCTTGGATATGGAGTAGAAAATGTATTTATTGGATGAAATTCATTTTGGATATGCTTTATAGGTAGTAAGCTGAGGATGTCTTGTTTCAATATTATGTGTGGATAGATAGAGTTGTAGACTAGAGTTGTGAGTTTTTTCATGGAGATACAAAGGCACAATTCTAGGAAATTGTGGATAAACTTCTTGATTGAGTTTGGATAATGATGACAATTGTTGAGTTTAAGCAGTGTGATGAGAGTGCAAGTAGAAATGACTAGGTATGGCGTGAGGATGTGCATTATTATTTGTTGGGTGTGAAGGTTGGATTGATCACCAAATCATGCCAAAGCATGGGGGCTAGAAATGCGTAGATACATGGAATAATTAGTTGGAGTATGAGAGTAAGAGTTACAATAGTTCTTTGCTCAGAATTTCTTGTAATGTTGCAAGGGGCAGTAGAATTGGATGCAATAAGCCGTTTGGTCAATATAATAACAATTGCATCTTAGGGAATTATGGATAGAGTTAGGAGGGAGGTGTTCTTCCAAGGCCATATGGCCACTTTGAACAAATAGTAGTGTAGATAATTGTGACATGTTATTATTGATCGAATTTGTGTTATGACAAATTAGGGTTTCCTATTGGATATGGAGATTCTAAATTCAATAGATTTTGAAGACTTAGTGACAACTTTCTATGGATACTTTGATTTGTTTCTTGGTGGATTTAATTTTATGATTAGATGATTTTTGAGGATGGCACTAATTTGGAGCAGAGGAGAAACTAAAACCCTTAGATATTTGATTAAATTGGGCACGAGAGAGTGCTTAGGCATCCTACAGATAAGTTGGGTATCATGCCAAGTTGCAAAGTGATATTCCATGACATGGGAACACTTAGATGAGTGGTTAGGTCCTTGCATGAGATGGTCTGGTGTAGATTTCCAAAAATTTGGATTCAATCATCATTGTCATGGGAACACTTAGATGAGTGGTTAGGTCCTTGCATGAGATGGTCTGGTGTAGATTTCCAAAAATTTGGATTCAACCATCATTGTCATGCAGGTAAATTCTAAGTGTGGACACAAACAATTCCTCTAGCCTGAGAGAGCGGGTCTAGTCATAAAAAAACAATATATGGGAGATCTCCTTAAGCTAGAATCAATGAAGAGGGCCTACCTCCTAGAACATTTTTCCGCTTGGTGATGATCCTGCTTCCTTGCTCTAGCTATCTTTCATTTCCTTCCTTCGAACACTTGAAACAAGCAAACAACAACAAATAACAAACGCAATAGCATACAATATTGTATTCAACCTTCTTAATAGGTCAAGGAACATTAGGCCATAAACATTTAAAATGACACTTCATGTAGGAAATCAATTGATAGTTGCATTTATACAAATCAGAAAGAGATTACAACTGGTGCCTTGACATTACTGGTCTCCTCTGACGTATCCGGGTTCCCACACTTTTGCTAGCACTTCATGGACAACACCAACAATAGAGGTTTTAAGGCCTGTTTCCCGCTAGTCTCAAACCACACCAAAACATACTATTATCGCTCAAACATAAACTAGAAAACTTGAAGTTATAGAAGTATTGTTGATTATTCCAATTCTAAAAGCTCTAACTCCAAACTAAAAAACTAGCTTTTGCTTGGGAAAAAAAGAGGTTTATATAGCTTGGAAGGATGGGAGATGGTTCCTCTCTTCATGGGAGAAGGTCTTATCTCTTGATTTTGTTCCATCCTAATAGGGGAAAGGATCCCAAATTGACCTCCTTAGCTCCATCTGGTCTAACCATTTACTAGACTTCCATTACGAAGCTTCTAGAGCTGGAAGCTTCGGCTCCATATTTAAAAAACTTTCCAAAAGAGGATCGACACGACTGAGAAAGGGCTCAGTTGGCCCGATCAATGCTGGTGACAGTTTTCATCCCTACATATCGGCACGAGGAGGACATGGGTCACTAGCATCGGTCTTGTAAAATGGGGTAAACAGAAGATTGTTGGGAAATGATGCAAAAGGGAATTGTTCTACTCATGAAGAGGGACATAATGGGAGTCTCTTCATGAGAGGAAAGCATGTGGGGTTCACTATAGAGGTCCACTAGGATCGTGGACGAGGAGTATAGGGATAGTGACAAAATTTTGTGTAACAGATGCCCCCTAAAGCATTAAGACTGAACTAGAGTGAGGAGTGAAATGCTTTACAAGTGCGTGCGGGGAACCAAAGTCCATCGTCGAAGAACTTTCAAGCAATCATATATACATATACATCACTGAAAACACTAAAAAATGATACATGAATCATGGTATGGATGCAACCATATAGAGAATGATCATATAAATGGATCCAAGGCATGGGTGCAGCCATCCAATAGAGAGGATCATAATGAAACCAAGGTATGGTTGCAGCCATATATTTGAAAGAGACATGTATATCAACATGATCATGTCACATCACCTTGCAACCTGGACATTTGTAATTTGAGCCCAGGGTCTTGTGCTCCAACATGACCCGATCAAAGTACAAATTCTAACATGTGAATAGATGTATTGAAGTCGAACATGCTAGAAAATCACTTGATTATCGGTCAATGATGAAAACCATTAATAAGCGTGAGAGAAGAAACCAATAATGACAATGACTCTCAAGGTACTAGTTGCACAATCCATGGAATGTGAATAAAGGGACTGAAGTTGAACACTCATGAAATCACCCGATCAAAAGCCAATGACATGAACTTTTCATCGAGCGCGAAGAAATTGACATTAGGGCATACAAGCTCTAAGGTACTGGAAGGGAGTCTCTCGGTTAGCTTCCTGGATAATGAGCTAAAGTCGACAGGAAGTGACCATGTCGAAGGAGGGCCATGATGTATCCCACATCATCGACACGAGACAAAGGGATGCAAATGATTTCAAATGGTATAGAGAATCAGGAGTAAGTGTAACTGCAAAGGGACTAACTCTTGAACATATCAGTGACATAATTCTAGAGTTTGGCAGCATTTGCATCCATAGGATTGGTGGTCATGATGTCATGGCATAGATCAAATGGAAGGCAAAGTGAACAACCCAACCCAGGAAATTTAATGATGAAGTGAGGATATCCCAACTCGACATGAAACAGAGGGTGTCATGTTCAAGAGTGAGCTACCGACATGACCGATAGGATTTCCAATTTTCCCCCACCATTTCTGGTAGGTACCCCAATTATTTTTTATTGCAAGCTTGAAGGGGATAGCATGTGCTTGCATTGTAAGTTCATCCTTTGCATGAATCTAACCTAGTAAGTTTAATGAGACCTAGGAAGGAGAAGCCCATGTCTGTCATGGTGATGAATTTGATGTCGTTTAATGCTCTAACGAGTCTGAAAAAGGTGTAACTTGGTATCTTTTTCATGTTTAGATAGTTTGAAAAAGACACGAAAAAGAAAACTCCACATGGTCCCTTTTCGTACATTTGTGTCTCTCGAGCCCGAAAAGGTAGAAAATGACACTTGAGAGAATCGCTTGACCCTTTCAGTCAAGGAGTACCTTTTTCGCAAATAGTTTATTCTAACCCAAAAAAGGGGTAAATGTATACTGGGTAAACGACGTTTTGCATCCTTTAATGAGTTCAAAACGATAAGAGCTCGACAATCTTTTTGTGTTTAAAATGTCAAAAAAGAGCTGAAAGCAAACCCCCCATTTTATTCTCTTTAACGAGTCAAAAGGGAAAAATACTCGGTGATCTTTTCATTTGAGTTTTCTGAGCCAAGAAAAGAGCTTAAATGGGACTCGAGTATCATCATCAACAATCATCTGTCACGTGTTGCTGCACAAGAAAGGTAAATGCATTATCTAGTCTTGAGGCAAAATAGGTAAAAAACAATTTAAAAAACCTTAATATTTTCATGAAAAGTGAATAAAAGTGAGAAAAAGTAATTATTTTTTACCATTTACCATTTTAACTTTGTGTGAAGAGCTTTTTACCCATTTGTGCCCTAAGTTTTCTGGAGAAGATTGTGGGAGATCCGAGAGGTCATTTGATGAGACATCAATTGAAGGTAAGAGCCAAGACCTTAAGATCCATTTTCATACTATTTTTGCCTATTTTTTTCCATTTTTTGGATTTCATGGGAAGGATATGGAAAAAACAATTCGCCCTCGATCGACGTGATTTACGGGCACAGGTCCATGTTGACCTACAGTTAAGAAAACCGCCAATCACACTGTGGATGCCACTATTTTTAAAACAGTCATGCTAGTGCCGTGAGAAAAGAAAAAACATGTTTTTTGCTCAATTCGACCGCTTAAACCCAAATATTTCCGTCAAAAGATGATTATTGACTTGATTAAATGGTTTTTGCAAGAAGAAAACCATTGAAAATGGTGGATTGGAAAGAACGAGAGCATGAGGATATCGATACTCAAGTGATAGCCGATCCAAATTGCTTGGAGGATTTGAGGAACTGTGGGCTCCTCAATTTCTTTCTTACACCAGGGATGTGGTTTCAACTCAAGATGTTATGGTACCTAATTAGTCTATGGGACATAAAAAGGGAAATTTTCATCATCGATGACCATGGGTTGGAGTTGGAGACTTCAGACATTTATTTTATCATAGGACTGTCCTAGAGAGGGGAACCAGTCAACCAATATGGGTCGAGGCCGATTGAGGAAAGTGTGTCCATGATACTCGCCAAACATTGCCCAGAATCTCTCAAATCCAAAAATGGTAAGATCGAGATCGCAACTGTTCAAGATCTTTTGTTGAGAGTGTTACTATTGAGCATCAATAGAGTGGTTGGGTCGCAAGCGCCGCATGAGACTAAGAATTCGAAGTTTCTGTAAGTTATCGAGTGCACAATGCCCACCATTTTTAACTGGGTGGAATCTATGAAAATCAACATGAAGTGCCAGCTATCAAAAGCTAAGGCGGGAAACCTAAAGCAGTTTTGCTTTGGGTCTGTGCTAGTGACCTTCTTCCTGGAGTGGGTTCTGTTGTTCCAATACCACCTAACTGAGGTGGATCGTTGATGCCACGAGACCCACGGATGGTACGTTGGAGCGAGTTTATGCCCAGGGTTATGGGGGGCCAACAGATGTCCTATAAGCCCCCCTTTTTCTCATGGCTACGACGATAGCTAATCATAGTGGAGGATTGGCCTTATAGTGGTACCTACTCCCACAAATATATGAATATGTCGTTCCCAGAGGAGGAGGACTTTGACGATGAAGGTAAAAAACAAATAGTTTTTTAAATGTTTTGATGTTTTTATTTTTATTTTTTTTAAATATATGTGTTCGTGACATTTCAAATTTATGAATGCAGATGTTGGACCAAAACGCCCTGCCAGGATGTTGCCAATTCCTAGGCGTATTTCTCATTAGTTCGATGTCACTCCTTATCAGGAAGGAAGCGATAATGAGGAAGAGAACACACAGAACCTTGAGGGATTGACCTAAGGTATCCCAGAGTATGCCTAGGTGGGTGATATCCCGCGCCAGTACCAGAGGCACATGGTGGGGGTATTAGACCGGATCCGCTAACTGTTGACTCATGTAGTTTGAGCAGTTACATGCTACCATGAGCATCATGTTCATTAGTACATAGGTCTAGCATTGCACATTTTTGAGGCCTGTGAGCCATGGATATATAAGGCATGCGAGCCATGGATGTTTTTGAACACATATATTATTTTTTTGGGTTTTGATGTATGACAAACATTATTGACATATATATATATATATATATATATATATATATATATATATATATATATATATATATATATATATATATATATATATAGATATATATATATATATATCTGTGTGTGTGTGTGTGTGTGTGTGTGCTATATTTTCCTGCTTACTATGATACAAATGATTTGTTTTTTTATTTTTACATGTTTCATAAATGTCTATCCAACACATAATTAGCTAATTCATCAGTTAATGTATTCATATGTCTAGGAATATGGTGATATGTAGTATAATCAAAATTTATCTCCAATATATGAATATGTAGATGCATTCTTAATATCTGAGGGTTTTTGATGAAATATTGCTCGTTGAGTTGAAAAACGACAAGCTATGAATCAAGATTGACAACCAAATCTCGGATGCTAAGAGCGATAGCTTATGATAACAATTCGATAACGACGCTATAGTCAACAATGTTATTAGTTGTTTGACCTAGAAAATACCTTGAATATCAATAAAATCACCATGGGGGTCATAAATGGCCCATGCCATGGATGATAGATTTTGGGTACTTTGGCAAGCACCATCAGCAAACCCGATGTGAGGAGTCACTTACATCTGCAAAAGAGGCAAAAACATAATAAATAGGAAAGATGCTTGCAAAACAACACACCAAACCACATTGCACAAAAATAAATGACACACTTATTGTACAAAAGTAACCATGCAAGATGACCTAAGCATAGTACTTTTTGAGATAAATCCCGACACGGGACTTTTCTAAGGGATTACCCTCATAGTTAATAAGCTCATAGGCCCCTTTCTATAACATGTGTTTAACAATGTAGGGCCCATGCCACATGGGTTTGAACTTGCCTATCCCTAGCTTATCATTAGCTTGATCATACAGAAGGACCAAATTGCCTTCGGAAAAAGCTCGAGGAGAAACAGACTGATCAAAATGGGATTTGAATTGTTTTTTATGTGCTTCGATGACCAAAGCAGCAAGACAATGAATCTCATCTAGTCTTTATAAATACAAGAGACGTTGTTCCTGAGGTGAGGTCTTGGGGAGAAGCTCGACAGCCAGCTTGAGGGATGGAATTTTGCACTCAATTGGTAAAGTTAATTCCAGACCGTAGACTAGTTGGAATGGTGTAAATCCAGTTGCATCCTTGGTCGAGGTTTGGTAAGCTCATAGAGATGAAAAGAGCATGAGATTCCAATTTTACTTGTGTATCCCAATGGTGCGTTGAAGCATTATAACCAAGACTTTGCTCATAGCTTCAACTTGGCCATTGGCCTGAGGGTAATACAGGGTTGATCCACCATGGCGTAAACCCAACATAGAGGTCAGCTCAGCATCATGTAATCTCAAAAGTGGAAGCCATGGTTAATGAAAGGGGCCGAGGCACTCCAAACTTGGAAATAACATGATTGAATAGAAATTGAGCCGTCGTTTTACTGTCTGCAGAGTATGTAGTCATCGCTTCGGCCCATTTAGTGAAATAATCCACAACAACGATAATATAACCATGCCTCCTAGCCAAATGAGGGTTAAGTGTCATATAGTCGATGCCCCATTTGGCAAAAGGACCAACATTAATAACAGCGTGTAGGTGAGCGGGCGGGGCTCACATTTTTCATTGGTAAATTTGGCACTCATGGCATTTGTGAACAATAAGGATGCAATCCTTGAAGATGGAGGGCAAGAAGTAACCAACGTGAAGTATTTTTTGAGAAGTATCATATCCAGACATATGAATACCACATGCATTGGAATATCATTCATTTAAAACTCTCTCAGTCTCCTCAAGAATAAGACATTGATGAAGAACTGAATTAGCATCAACGCGGTATAAAGTATCTCCAATAATATTGTAGGGTTGGGAGTGATATTGAATGCGTCGACAATCATCCTTAGTCAATGTAGACTAGAAGGTGGATGTCTAGAGATACATGATGATATCACTGTACCATGGGTCGAGGGTGCTAATTAGGAAAAGAGTCTTGTCCGGAAGCTGCTCGGTGGCACCAGCAGGAAGAAATGCAGAAGCAAGGGAGAAAATCAATTCGGAAAAAACCAGTGATTTCTTATATTTGGCAGTTGTGAACACCAAATCAAACTCTTGTAGGATGACAGTCCATTTAGAATACTTTCCCCCCAGCAACTGACAAGTTAGGATGTAGGTCATGGGGTTGCATTCAAAAATCATAATAGTAGTGCATAGGAGAATGTAGTGTTGAAAGTGTTGAACAGCCTGGATGAAAACCAAAGCCAACTTCTTGACATGAGAATAATGTGTCTTGGTGTCAAGGAGATTGCACCTGAGGTAGTAAATAACATGTTCATTGCCTTCGTCATCGTCTTGTACCAACACCATAGCGATGGTGCTAGAGGCTACAGCTAGATAAAGGAAGTAATATCGATGATAATTCGAGGGATGCAACAAAGGAGCATTTATGAGAACAACCTTGAGGTCATCGAAAGACTTTTGGGAAATTTCATCCCAAACAAAGGGTGTTCCTTACTTGAGCAACCAAGTGAACCTTGAAGCCAGCTCAACATAATTTGGTACAAAACAATGGAGGAAATTTTCATTTCCCTATAGACTATGTAGTTGGTGCAACAAAGATGGAAGGGGTAAATTAAATATGGCCTCGACTTTAAGAGGATCAAGGTGAATGCCTGCCTTAGAGACAATAAAGCCAAGGAGTCATCCAGATTCGATGTAGAAGACACACTTATGCAGATTGAGTCGAATGTTGTAGTGTTGACAGTGAAGAAAAATTTGTCGAAGATGATCAGGGTGATCACGACACTTACGAGAATGCGCAGGAAGGTCATCCAAGTAAGGTTGAATGATGTTTCGGATGTCATGGAATGCATAAGACATCGCTCTATAAAATGTATCCCCAACATTTTTAAGGCCAAAGGGGAGCTTTTTGTACGGGAAAGTACCCCACAGATGGATGAAAGTTGTCTTATCTTGATCATCCAGTGCAATGTTGATCTGGTTGTAGCCAAAAAAATGTCCATGAAAGAAAAGAATCCACTCCTAGCACATTCATCAATGATATTATCAATGAACGAAGTGGGGTAGTTATCCTTTAGACAGGCATGATTGAGATCACCGCAATCAACGCAAATGCGGATCGTGCCTTGCTTCTTTGTCGGGTACAATATTCGACACCTAATCTATAAGAGGGATTGGGTAAATAAATCTAGCTTTGAGAAGTATTTCAACTTCACCCTCGATGGTGGCCTCTTTTCTAAGGTGCATTGGGCGGAGCTGTTGGTGAACGAGATTCGCATGAGGATAAGTCGGTATTTCATGCATGACTATACTTGGGTCAATGCTGGGCATTTCTTCATATGACCATGCAAAACATCCCGGAACTCTTGGAACATATGAGTATAGAGCTTGATCTCTTCCAGAGAACAATTTACCCCGATATGGACATTTTCAACGACACTAGGCTTGATAGAAATATCAATTGGCATCATTTGGGTAATGTTACCCATGTTCCCTTCCAACCAAACTTCATGAGTCATGATCGGTGTTTGAAGTGGTAGGGAGGGTAACTGAGAAGGGAACTCCTCGAGACAAGTAGATAGGACCATTAGGCTAGGCAAGAATGAGGAACGATGATGAGTATCGTTCCAAGGTACTTATCCTAGAGACATTACTTCCATGATACTCTCGTCAGAAAGAAAAGTCTCGGCTAAGGGATCAGAATACTACAAAGCACCAAGCCATGGGGATTGATAATATGCATCAAGATAGGTTTTCAAAACAAGATAATCAGAGGACACCAAAGGCAAAGTCGAAACAATTTCCACGTAATTAATTTTAGCGGGACTTAGTGGCATTACCTTGCCCCATGTATCAACAAGATCTAGAGAGGGAATGACCCAAGGATTAGACTTGACCAAAATCATGTTAACAAAGGCAACATGAGGAGGTGGGAGTGGCAAAATACCTATCAGAGAAAGATCTTTAAAGGGTCATTCCCCCACACTTTCATAAGGAGCATTGGTGTGCTTGACATACAGAACATTGCTATCCAAGGAGGAAGAGCCAAAGAAGGATAGTTGGTAAACTGTGACTATCTTCCCTTGATGTGGAAAATGAATCACACGAAACAAGGAGGAAGCTACAACATCCATGGCATGGGTCCAACTTCGTTCAAGTAGAATATTATAATTGAGATTAGAATCAATGATCTCTACTTCGATGTGTATTGTCTTGCCCTCCAAAGTAATGGCAAGGTTGGATAAGACACTGAATGGTCGTGAATCGCACCCATCAAAAGCTTCCAAAGTGTTAGGGGATTGGTTCAGAGTGGGAGAACCAATTTCCTTCCAACAAGCGATAGACATCATGTAAGTGGAAGCACCTTCATCGATGATGGTCCTATGAATGGTTTTCTCATTGATGATGACCTGAATGAGAAAGGAAATTTGATGAGGCAACCATGGAACGTGGTTTTCCAAGTAAAAACAAATAAGATTAGTATCAGCAGGATCAATACCCCCAATAGTCGATAGTAATGATTTCTGTTGAGAAGGAAAACTTTGAAGGAGCTTGTTAGCCTCCTATTACAATAGGTTTCATATTTCATGATTGACTGTTTACATGCCAAATATGTCATTCTTTCCATGCTGCAAAGGTTCCATATTTCCAAGAAAACACAGAAAAATTAAAAAAATGTAAAGAGGGTATGCCTTAAAAGAATAATCAAAGGGCAAAAAGAATCAATTGGCCAAAGAGAAAAATAAATGAAATGAACCCCAAAAAAAAGGCTAGGAAAGTGTTCTAGCTCAAACACCACTAATATATTCCATTTTTGAAGAACTATTCCATTTTTGAAGAGTTTCACAGTTAAGGGAAGGCCAAACAACTTAATCTTGGCTTCCCTAGGTTTAAATTGCTTGTTTTAGAAGATAGAGAATAAAGATCTGTCCAAACTGTTTAATCTTGGCAGATTATTAGATAGGTAGAGAAACAAGGGTGCTCAACTGCTTAATCTGAGCCCCTGGCAGAAATAAGGGTAGAGTTAGATAGGACGATAGCCAAAAGAAAAGATGAAAAGCTGGGTTTGCTAGTCTAAGTGCACCCAAACAAAAAGAAGAAAAAATGTTAGGCTATGTAGGCTGGGTAGGTAGTTTTTGAGGTTGTAGAATGAATAAGTGTGATCAATTTTGTATTTAAAAGTGTTGTTTTACTTTAGATCACAAGTGCAAGGAAATTTTCCCTTGGAGCAGCTTAAGCGAGGCATGTCTAACTTCCCCTTCTTCTTTTCCCCCAAATCATTCACTAACTTCCCCTAAAGATGTTAAGATCTGCTTGATATCTTTAAAAATCATCATATTCCATAAAATTTGCGTAAGTAAAGATCTGCTTTACTTAGGAGTGCTCATATTTCTTCTATAAAGTCCTATTTCCCCTTTGTAGCCTAAGATTTATATACTTAGCGCTTTCTTCACAAAGTCCATATTAATTCCTAACTCTATTATATAAATCCCTTCTTATTCCCCTTCCCCTATTAAAAATATGTTAAAAAATCCCCATTATATACATATCCCCTCCCTTTGGTTGAAATATAACCATAAATATGCCTTGGGAATTACTAAGTTTTCCTGAAACTTAGTAAGAACCCTCATTTTTCCCATCTTCCTATGCTTTTGGATCCCTTCCAATGCATAAAAACCCTCTTCCATGCAATCAGACCCCTTCGGATGCATTAAAAATCCTTCAAAGACATATAAAAACCCCCTCCGATTTCATAAACCCTTCTCCGATCAAGGGAATCTCCCTCCGATCGCATTGACCCTCTTCCGATTGAATAATTCCTCCTCTTATGAGCTTTCCCCCCCTCTGACGCGATATCACTGTCGGAGGTCGCAACAGTGTTGGGCCCCTTATATATGCTCCTCAGTATCATTTTGCCGATGCGATTTCACAGTCGGCAGTCGCAATGGTATAAAGCCCCTTAACACTCCTCCGATCACTTCTGCCGATGCGATATAGCTATCGCATCCGAAGTGATATGGCTAGTCGCCCCATTCACCCCGCCGATGCGATATCGCCGACTTAATCTTAACCGTCCGATTGCCCTGCCCATCCGACGGCCCACATCTAATCGCTCCATCACTTATATATAAAGCTCGCACCCTATGCTCCCCGCCGATGCGATATTGCCGATCTCCTCTCAGCTGTTGGATCTGCCTTCGCGAGATCCAACAGCCCGGATTTAGTCTTTGCCGCGGTGATCGCTCTCGCCTGTAAAGTCATGTTTTTCTGTGTAAAGTGATTTTTCGCTTTATATGGGGAAAAAGGCATTTCTCCATGATTTCTATTCGGCGCCCGTGCGCACCCCTTCAGCAAAGGAAGCTTAATCATTCTCGGCCATGTTTCATCGTTCCGGCCCAGATTGACTCCAAGCAGCAGTATTTTATCCTCAGCCGTCCGTTCTGCTCTCCCCAATCCGATGGTGGATGGAAACGACAAGGTGGCAGAATGTTAGCGTCCGATAAAGGGTGGTTTTACCATCGTACATAGGGACGCGTGCCGTATTTTCATTGCATTGGGCCTCCTCTGACACTTACTATCCCCGTACAAAAGGCGGTCTTATAAAACCACTTACCACTATCTGCCTGCGTCCCCACCCTGCCACCATGTCCTGTGCCACGTCATTGCCCCAGTTAGCTGCCACGTCATCTTGCCGTACCGGGGACCTGCCGATGACATCATTCTGACATCATCACAAAAAAAGGGCGCGCCAAAATGTCGCGGAAACCCAAATTTTCTCCAGAAAACGAGCGCGCCCTCAGCAAGCCATCAGTGAAAAAATCCTCCACCATTTTAGCTGTAATTCTTCCTTTTTGATCAAATTTTGATCGGCCAAGTGCTGATACTCCTCCAGAAGCCCGCGGAAAGCATTACAACAGCTATTGTTGCCTTAAAATAGCAGAAAAGGAGCAATTTGACAGTTTGAAGTGCATCAGTAAAGAATAGAGCCCCGGTTTAGGTTAAAGAGTACCAGAGTAGCAACAAAGAGTATCAGTTAAAGATTTGCAATGGAAGACTTAAATCTGAGGAAGATAAGCAATAAAGGGCGTCCATCCAAGTCAAAGAAGCAATAGAAGCCATTTAAAGCTCACCAGAACATATTAATGAGCAGTAAAGACACATGAGAGCAGCGCTTCAGAGCCCAAGACACAGTTATGGCAAAATGGCTAGCGCAGAGCTCAAAGGACACCTCAAAGTCTCATTTTTGATGCTGCTACCTCCAGCACAACTCAAATAGATATTTTTGCATTTATTTCAGCAGAAATTAGGTTAAACATAGTTATTTCCCCAGATCTTCCCTCAGATCTGTTTTGTAGATATTTTTCTTATAAATACCTCCCCAAACAATGTATTAAGGGTTAGTTGGTTGGTCGATAAACTCATTCTAGACTTGCACTATATATTTTGAGAACTTCTATGAACAAAGGTAGCTGGAATGCTTTGCTTTTGAACTGTCTGGTGTGGATTTGATGGCTGAAGAGTAGATCACAGAATTCTAGTGCTTCTACATGGATCAATAAGTCTTTCTCTGCTGTTTTCAGTCTCTATGTTTGTAATATCATCTATGTGTCATGATCTAAGATTGCAGGAAGAAAGAATAGCTCAGATGTTGCTTAATCGTGCTCTGTGCTTAATTCTTGTTATTTCTCTATGTTTTCTGCTAAATTAGTTATGAATATGAATACTTTATTGCTCATATTTGCTCTAGTTCCTTCATATATGAATGTTGTTTAGGAATCCTTGATTGATCCTATATAATGTTCACTCACCTTCCCTCTGTTAGCATAATGAGAGCTACATGGTTGCCTTTCATCCCCTGACCACCATTTCACCCTTATTCCAGCTTGAAGTTGTTCCTTGTTTAGTAATCATGCTATGTAGTCACTCTTTTCCAAAGAAGACACATCCAACAGCCCTTAATCCTTGACTCCATGCCCAATGGTCTGAACTTCTCACACTTTGCATACCAACTCTATCTGAAACATCATCCATCCATCCCACCAAACTAAAAACAAAACCCATGTACACCATAACTAGCCTAAAATCATATCAAAACAAAGCTAAATTACAAAGGAGAGCCCTCTCTGATTGCAGGTAGGCTAGGACCTGCAATCCAAAGATTGGTTTGTGGTTACCTCGGCCATATCCCTTAAGGAGCCAAGGGACAACCTGAGTGATAACATCATTGGCGACTCCACTGGGGACCTATTCAGAAAATTCCAAAAAACAAGTTAGAAGCTGGCTCCCAAGAAGAAATCACGCTATACAAGGTCAAATCCAGATCCAAATCCCCCAGCTACTGTTGAAAATCCTAATTTAATCCCAAGGAACCTCAGGAAGCTAGAGCAAAGAGAAGATTTTGCTGATTATAGTCCTGAAACAGTTCAGCCAAGCTGTGTTCCAACCCCTGTTAAAGTTTTATTTCGTTCAGCCCCTACTTCCCCTTGTTCATCATCCACCTCTCAAAGCACCTTTTCCACTCCTCCATTCACTGCAAATAATACTCCCATTACCACTGTTATTACTGTTGTTCCAGTTGTTCCATTTATCCCTGATGTTCCACTTATACCAGTAAATATGGCGAATAGATATGCTCCTTTACAATTGCCTGCAAATCCAGGGGCTATGCCTCAGGATTATCAAAATAAAATCACATATTTTGATGGTACTGGTTCTAACACTGCCCTGAAACATACCAAGAAAATGCAGGACTATTTTGAGAGTTATGAAATAGATGATGATCATGTAAGAATGAAGATTTTTGTCCAAAGTTTAACAGGAGATGTAAGGCCCTGGTTCAGAGCTCTCCCTGCAAATTCCATAGCTGATCGAGAGGCCCTTTACCAAACATTTCTTAACAGGTGGGAGAAGAAGAGGGACCCTCTGCACATATTATCCGAATATGACACTATCAAAAGAGGCCCTCAAGAAGTTGTCTTAGACTACTGTGCTAGGTTCAACAATATTTACAATGCTATTCCACAGAACCTTAGACCTCCAACTGATCTTGCTTTATACAAATTCCCTGATGGATTTGATTCTGACATGGCATATCAATTGAGGGAAAGATCCCCTCAAAGCTTAGCAGACATGCAAAACGTAGCTGTTAGTGTGGAGGCAAATCTAATTGCCAAGCGAAATATAGCAAGAGTCGAGAGAAGAACCACTTTTAAAGAAGAGCCTTCAGCTATTGAACAAAAATTGGATGCAATCAATAATATCGTGCACAGTATTGGAGATAGAATGGGAACTATTGAAAGAAAAACATCATGGGAAGGGCAACAAAGTAATACTATCAGAAACCCAAACTTTAGAAAAAACTAAAACCCAAATGTTGGAAGGGCTGGCCCAGGTCAAGATATCAAAACCCCCTTTCAAGAAAACTATGTTGAAGCATCAACATCTAGTGAGCCAACCGAGGACACTCATATAAACTTGATGGGTTTGAAGAGTGAACAACAAGTTTTTCTAACCCAAGAAGACCAAGATGATCATGATATCAATCAATTTCAGACTAAATCCAGAGAGTCATTTGACTTTAGAGAAGGCTATGATGCAGCAGTATATGAAGTCCACAAACAGTATAAATTGAGGACCAGAACCATAGATGTACCTGAACCTATCAAACCAAAGGATGCTAAACAGCCTAAGAAGATAAAAGACAAGGAAATCCTCACAGAACCTTCTGAAAAAAAAGTCCCAAATCCAAAAGAAGTGACTGTGGAAGATATAACAGATATATCATATGTTCAAGCCTCTAAGAAACAGCCATTGGTATCCTCTTCCTCAAAAGAAAATGCAAACAGCACTCCTCAAAACCTTCCCAAAACAGAAATATTTCAAGACAACACTCAAGATCAAGAGAAAAACGCTGACAATGAAATTGAAAAGGGAAAATCTGCCAGTCACAATACTAAAACTCAATCAGAAAAATCATTTGATTTAGAGGCAGAAATTGGTAAACTAAAGATATCTGTTCCTCTCTCTGATCTTGCTAAACATGATGTATATAGACAACAAATCAAAAGATCGCTGCAAATGCCAGAGAACAGGGATGATGTTAATGTCTTAGATGATCAACCTGAATTACTTTTTGGTCCTGAAGTCAATGGCAAAACAACAAATGGAGCTGTTCTACCCTTCTATGTCAGCTTACACATCCACGATAAAGTGTTGCACAATGCAATGTTTGATTCTGGTGCTTCACACAACCTAATGCCCAAAGCTGTAATGGAGAAGCTAAACCTAGATGTCACTAGACCATACAAAGATTTGTTCTCATTTGATTCTAGTCAAGTCAAGTGTTTAGGCTTAATCAAAGATTTATGTGTGTCTTTAGTCCAATACCCCAACAAAACAATCCTAATGGACATGGTGGTAGCTGATATTCCACCCAAATATGATATGCTCTTATCAAGATCTTGGGGAGCCAAACTCCAAGGATCTTTGCAAATTAGACCTCTCCTATGCCACTATTTTGGTCTTTGGGCAACCAAAGAGACTGTATAGGGAAACATTAATGAAATATGTGGTAAGTAGTGAGGAAAAGCCCCAAAAATCTCCTATCTATTCAATCCATTCTGATATGGATTCTTTCATCTTGTTTAATGATGATAGTTGCCCTCCGACTGATGATAAACCTTTGGCTTTAGAGCTAGAAATCTGCACAAATGAAGAATTGGTTGCCCATAACCAAGAAACTGTTGAAACAATTGATGCAACCAGCACATAAGAAGAACTCAATGAAACAGAAAATTCAAATCTTCCCACTCCGAAAATGGTTGAAACTCTCAATACTAGCCAAGAGCAAGAAATCCTATGGTATTTGGAGTTTGATGGTTCAGTTAATAAGCTAGGAGCAGGGGCAGGAGTATGGATTCACAACAAGCAAAACAACCATGCACAGGGTCATGCTTATAGATTAAACTTCAGATGTACCAACAATATGGCAGAGTATGAGGCCCTCCTTTTAGGTCTCAAACTGATCAAAGCTCTAGGAGCTACAAAAGTTTCCATTCTAGGTGACTCCGACCTGATTATTCAACAGATGAAAGGAAACTTTGTTACAAATGACAATAGGCTAAGAGCTTATAGGTCTGTTGCCATAGAAATCCTCAATTCCTTCACCGAATCCAAGCTTGCCAAAATTCTAAGAAGCCATAATCTCCATGCGCATAGTCTAGCTACTTTTACTAGCACTTGTAAGCTGCCTTTTGAGCCCAATCACCATTTTACTGCCGAAATTAAGCATGGGCCTGCAATCCCAAACAATGTCAAAGATTGGCAAGTTTTTGAAAATGATGCACAAATAAACAATTTCCTCACCTTACAAGAAGAATTTTCAAACCTAAAGATTGATACAGATGCCATGGATGACCTACATCAGCAAATGAGCCAAAATGAGCAGACTATAACAACTGAAGCAGCAAATCAAATGTTGTGCCCAACCATTTTTGATGACAAGAATATAGAAGAGCTGAAACAAATGAATTTGGATGAAATAGCTGAAGCAGAGGCTGAAGTTATTGAACTGAAAGACAATTTTCTACCCACAGGCCTGACTCCCTTAGAAGATATTTTTGATTCAAACGATATCCCCAAAAAGCCAAAAATGCAACCCTTAAATGCTGCTATTGAACACTGCAATATTGGGATAGCAAAAAATCCCAAAATGATAAAACTGTCCAAGTCTTTGCCTCCCGATCAAAAGCCAAAATATGTTGACTTGTTTAAAGAGTTCCAAGATGTATTTGCATGGAGTTATGAGGACCTTAAGTCCTATGACACCTCTGTTATTCAACATACCATTCCTTTAAAACCAAATCAAAAGCCTTTCAAACAGAAATTAAGGAGAATAAATCCTATGCTACTCCCTTTGATTGAGAAAGAAGTGAAAAGAATGTTCGAAGCTGGAATTATAGCACCAATCAGATTTTCAGAATGGGTATCCAACTTAGTGCCCACAAGAAAGAAATCATGTGAGATTAGATTATGTGTTGATCTAATAAATTTGAACCAAGTCTCCCTTAAAGACCACTACCCATTCCCAAAGATGGACCATATTCTACAAAGGGTAGTGGGGTCTTCCAGAATTTCACTGTTAGATGGCTTCTCAGGTTTCAATAAGATATTAGTTCACCCAGATGATCAGGACAAAACAACGTTCACAACACCGTGGGGAACCTTTAAATATGTCAAAATGCCTTTCGGACTTAAGAATGCAGGTGCCACTTTTCAAAGGGCAATGGACATTGCCTTTGCTAAAGAAATCCATGATTTCTTAGTAGTCTACCTTGATGATCTTACCCCATTTTCAAAATCAGACCAAGAACATTTAAAACATTTAAGGCAAGTATTCCTAACTTGTAGAAAATATGGCATATCTTTAAACCCCAAGAAATCCCTGTTTGGCCTAGAGGAAGGCAAATTGCTAGGCCATATCATTTCAAAAGATGGCATTAGGATTGATCCAGACCGAATTCAAGCCATTCTTCAAGTCCCTTATCCAAGAAACATCAAAGAATTACAGGCCTTCCTAGGAAAGATCAATTTCCTAAGAAGATTTATCCCAAACTTGGTCGAGCTGATAAGACTGTTAAACAACATGCTCAAGAAAGATTCCAAAGTTAAATGGTCTTTAGAAGCCAAACAAGCCTTTGAGGGCATCAGGATAGCCTTAATAGAAACACCAGTCCTCACTAGTCCCAAATTTGATAGAGATTTCATCATTTTTTCCTTTGCTTCTGAACACACCATTGCTGCTGTCTTATTGCAGAAAGATGACCAGGGAAATGAAAAGCCCATTGCTTTCTTCAGCCGAGCCCTTAGAGATGCCCCCTTGAAATATCAAATAATGGAAAAATAGGCATATGCCCTTGTTAAGGCCATCAAAGATTTCAGAGTTTACATCCTATACTCCCATGTCATTGCATATGTTCCAAACGTTGCTGTAAAAGACATCCTAACTCAAGAGGGAATTGAGGGAAAAAGGGGCAAATGGATTGCCAATATCCTAGAATATGACATTGAGATAAAGCCCACTAAACTGATAAAAGGACAAGGTTTAGCCAAACTGATGTCCGAAACCAATTTTCAAGCCCTACACATAAATGAACTGGACAATGAACAGGAGCTGGCGACTCCACAGATCAGTCAAGCTTTTTTGCAATCCCCATGGTATGCTGATATTTGTTTTATATTGTTAAACCTATGTGCTCCTCCAGGGTTGTCCAGAACCAAAAAGAGATTTTTAAAGATGAAAGCATCAAATTTTTGTGTCTTAGATAGTGCCTTGTTTCGGAAGAATCATGAAGGAATATTGCTTAATTGTCTAACATTGAATGAAACTAACAATGTTATGAAATAATTTCATGCAGGGGACTGTGGAGGGAACTTATATTGGAAGTCTACAGCTGATAAAATACTAAGGGCTGGTTACTATTGGCCCTCCCTCTTTGCCGATGTCAAAAAATTTTTGTTTCATGCCATAAGTGCCAGATATTTGAAGGCAAAAGAAAACTGTTGCCCTTACCCGTTAAGCCCATTTCAACTGAGAAACCCTTCCAGCAATGGGGTTTAGACTTCATTGGTGAAATCCACCCATCCTCTTCTGGCCATCATAAATGGATTTTAACTGCCATATATTACTTTACCAAGTGGATAGAGGCCATCCCATGTAGGCAAGCCAATGATTCAACCATCATAAAATTCCTTGAAACCAACATACTGTCAAGATTTGGCTGTCCTGAAAAAATCATTACAGACAATGCTGCTGCATTTAAATCCAAGAAAATGATCATTTTTTGCTGCAAATTTCACATTACCTTAGGTCTTTCCACAACATATTACCCTCAAGGCAATGGCCTAGCTGAGTCATCCAACAAAAGCCTAATCAATATCATCAAGAAAGTCTTAGAGGAGAACAAAAAGAATTGGCACAAGAAGCTTGTGAATGCCCTATGGGCTGATAGATTGACAACTAAGAGATCCATTGGGATGAGCCCATATGAGTTAGTTTATGGAATGGAGGCAAGATTCCCTTCATCTTTGGGAATCCCTGTGATCAAGCTTCTACAAGAAATCCAAGCTGAGCCGAATGATATCCAAAGAAGAATCAATCAAACCATCCATCTTCAGCAAACAAGAGAGCAAGTGTATAACAGAGCTCAGATTTTACAAGAGAAGCTGAAGAAAATGTTTGATAGAAGGACCAAGGCTGAAGATTTCTACATAGGCAACAAAGTGCTAAGATGGGATTCGAGAAGAGAGGACAAAGGAAAACATGGCAAACTCGATTTTCTGTGGAAAGGGCCATATGTTATTCAAGCAGTGCAAGGAAATAACACATATTTTCTCAAGAGTTTAGATGGCACAGAAGCTGAAAAAGGCCCTGTCAATGGCCGAATGCTAAAGCACTATCATGATCCCTTTTGATATATATGAATCAGATCTATATTTGTACATTAATATTTGTAGTTTCAGCATTTTATTTACAGCAGTCCGATAAAGGAACTAGAGCAGCAAATTTTGAAGAAAGAATCAAAGAGATGCACCATTTGATCTCTGTTTTGAATTTATCTCAAAAAGAAGTGCTCAGGCAGATTTGAATTTGTTTATAAGCACTCAGAAGGCAAGAAGCAGAGCTGTAATTTTTTTGCAATACAGCTCAAAAAGGATACTGCATATCAGCTTATAAGAATTCAGTCAAAGGCATTAAGAAGAAGGAAGTTTTCATATTACAGCAACAGTTGAAGACCAAGGCATTCTGACCTACTATTCTTGGCTTTTCATATGGAAAAGCCATCCCCAAGTGGAGCCACTATTAGCCTCCTATTACAATAGGTTTCATATTTCATGATTGACTGTTTACATGCCAAATATGTCATTCTTTCCATGCTACAAAGGTTCCATATTTCCAAGAAAACTCAAAAAAATTTAAAAAATGTAAAGAGGGTATGCCCTAAAAGAATAATCAAAGGGCAAAAAGAATCAATTGGCCAAAGAAAAATAAATGAAATGAACCCCAAACAAAAGGCCAGGAAAGTGTGCTAGCTCAAACGCCACTACTATATTCCATTTTTGAAGAACTATTCCATTTTTGAAGAGTTTCGCAGTTAAGGGAAGGCCAAACTGCTTAATCTTGGCTTTCCTAGGTTTAAATTTCTTGTTTTGGAAGATAGAGAATAAAGATCTGTCCAAACTATTTAATCTTGGTAGATTATTAGATAGGTAGAGAAACAAGGGTGCTCAACTGCTTAATTTGAGCCCCTAGCAGAAATAAGGGTAGAGTTAGATAGGAGGATAGCCAAAGGAAAAGATGAAAAGCTGGGTTTTCTAGTCTAAGTGCACCCAAACAAAAAGAAGAAAAAATGTTAGGCTATGTAGGCTGGGTAGGTAGTTTTTGAGGTTGCAGAATGAATAAGTGTGATCAATTTTGTATTTCAAAGTGTTATTTTACTTCAGATCACAAGTGCAAGGCAATTTTCCCTTGGAGCAGCTCAAGCGAGGCATGTCTAACTTCCCCTTCTTCTTTTCCCCCAAATCATTCACTAACTTCCCCTAAAGATGTTAAGATCTGCTTGATATCTTTAAAAATCATCATATTCCATAACATTTGCCTAAGTAAAGATCTGCTTTACTTAGGAGTGCTCATATTTCTTCTATAAAGTCCTATTTCCCCTTTGTAGCCTAAGATTTCTATATTTAGCGCTTTCTTCACAAAGTCCATATTAATTCCTAACTCTATTATATAAATCCCTTCTTATTTCCCCTTCCCCTATTAAAAATATGTTAAAAAATCCCCATTATATACATATCCCCTCCCTTTGGTTGAAATATAACCATAAATATGCCTTGGGAATTACTAAGTTTTCCTGAAACTTAGTAAGAACCCTCATTTTGCCCATCTTCCTATGCTTTTGGACCCCTTCCAATGCATAAAAACCCTCTTCCATGCAATCGGACCCCTTCCGATGCATTAAAAATCCTTCAAAGACATATAAAAACCCCCTCCGATTTCATAAACCCTTCTTCGATCAAGGGAATCTCCCTCCGATCACATTGACCCTCTTCTGATTGAATAATTCCTCCTCCGATGAGATTTCCCCCCCTCCGACGTGATATCGCTGTCGGAGGTCGCAGCAGTGTTGGCCCCCTTATATATGCTCCCCGGTATCATTTCGCCGATGCGATTTCGCAGTCGGCAGTCGCAATGGTTTAAAGCCCCTTAACACTCCTCTGATCACTTCCGCCGATGCGATATCGCTATCACATCTGAAGTGATATCGCAAGTCGCCCCATTCACCCCACCGATGCGATATTGCCAACTTAATCTTAACCGTCCGATTGTCCCGCCCATCTGACAGCCCACAAATAATCGCTCCATCGCTTATATAAAAAGCCCGCACCACATGCTCCCCGCCGATGCGATATCGTCGATCTCCTCTCAGTCGTTGGATCTGCCTTCGCGAGATCCAACGGCCTGGATTTAATCTCTGCCGCGGTGATCGCTCCCGCCTGTAAAGTCATGTTTTTCTGTGTAAAGTGATTTTTCACTTTATATGGGGAAAAAGGAATTTCTCCATGATTTTTGTTTGGCGCTCGTGCATGCCCCTTCATCAAAGGAAGCTTAATCCTTCTCGGACATGTTTCATCGTTCCGGCCCAGATTGACTCCAAGCAGCAGTATTTTATCCTCAGTCGTCCGTTCTGCTCTCCCTGATCCGACAGTGGACGGAAACAACTAGGTGGAAGAATGTTAGCGTCTGATAGGGTGGTTTTACCACCGTACGTAGGGATGCGTGCCCTATTTTCATTGCATCGGGCCTCCTCTGACACTTACCGTCCCCGTACAAAAGGCGGTCCTATAAAACCACTTACCGCCGTCTGCCTGTGTCCCCACCCTGCCACCGTGTCCTGTGCCACGTCATTGCCCTAGTCAGCTACCACGTCATCTTGCCGTATCGGGGACCCGCCGATGACGTCATGTTGACATCATCACAAAAAAAAGGGTGCACCAAAATGCCGCGGAAACCAAAATTTTCTCTGGACAACGAGCGCGCCCTCAGCAAGCCATCAGTGAAAACATCTTCCACCATTTTAGTAGTAATTCTTCCTTTTTGATAAGATTTTGATCGGCCAAGCGTCAATACTCCTCCAGAAGCCCGCGGAAAGCATTGCAGCAGCTATTGTTGCCTTAAAATAGCAGAAGAGGAGCGATTTGACAGTTTGAAGTGTATCAGTAAAGAATAGAGGCCCGATTCAGGTTAAAGAGTATCAGGGTAGCGGCAAAGAGTATCAGTTAAAGATTTGCAGTGGAAGACTTAAGGCCGAGGCAGATAAGCAATAAAGGGCCTCCATCCAAGTCAAAGAAGCAATAAAAGCCATTTAAAGCTCACCAGAACAGATTAATGAGTAGTAAAGACACATGAGAGCAGCGCTTCAGAGGCCAAGACACAGTTATGGCAAAATGGCCAACGCAAAGCTCAAAGGATACCTCAAAGCCTCATTTTTGATGCTGCTACCTCCAGCGCAGCTCAAATAGATATTTTTGCATTTATTTCAGTAGAAATTAGGTTAAACATAGTTATTTCCCCAGATTTTCCCTAAGATCTGTTTTGTAGATATTTTTCTTATAAATACCTCCCCAAACAATGTATTAAGGGTTGGTTGGTTGGTCGGTAAACTCATTCTAGACTTGCACTGTATATTTTGAGAACTTCTATGAACAAAGATAGCTGGAATGCTTTGCTTTTGAACGGTCTGGTGTGGATTTGATGGCTGAAGAGTAGATCATAGAATTCTAGTGCTTCTACATGGATCAATACGTCTTTCTCCCCTGTTTTCAGTCTCTATGTTTGTAATATCATCTATGTGTCATGAACTAAGATTGCAGGAAGAAAGAATAGCTCAGATGTTGCTTAACCATGCTCTATGCTCAATTCCTGTTATTTCTCTATGTTTTTTGCTGAATTAGTTATGAATATGAATACTTTATTGCTCATATTTGCTCTAGTTCCTTCATATATGAATGTTGTTTAGGAATCCTTGATTTCTCCTATATAATGTTCACTCACCTTCCCTTTGTTAGCATAATGAGAGCTACTTAGTTTCCTTTCATCCCCTGACCACCATTTCACCCTTATTCCGGCTTGAAGTTGTTCCTTGTTTAGTAATCATGCTTTGTAGTCACTCTTTGCCAAAGAAGACACATCCAGCAGCCCTTAATCCTTGACTCCATGCCCAATGGTCTGAACTTCTCACACTTTGCATACCAACTCTATCTGAAACATCATCCATCCATCCCACCAAACTCAAAAGAAAACCCATGTACACCATAACTAGCCTAAAATTATATCAAAACAAAGCTAAATTACAAAGAGAGAGCCCTCTCTGATTGCAGGTAGGCTAGGACCTGCAATCCAAAGATTGGTTTGTGGTTACCTCGGCCGTATCCCTTAAGGAGCCAAGGGACAACCTGAGTGATAACAGACCTCAAGATCAGACATAGCTGATGGCGTTTGAGCCGAATCCTCAACAACATTATAATGCTAAAGCGTTTGGATTGTACGAGGATTTTCGTATCACACCTCGAGAAGGTGGTCGAATGGTGGAATTAGGATTAGGTCACTCTATATGGAGAGGACCAGAACTTGATGGGGTAGAGGAAGAAGGGGCACCTTCTTTTTCTTTCCCTGCTTTTGGAGTAGGGGTTTGATAATCTTTTTTTCTGGTAGCCACGTTAATCAGTGTACTCATCATGAAAACTTGTGAACTTGAGGAGGCAGATGACTGAAGCTAGTCTACCATTTGGGTCTACTGGGATGGAAAAGGCTCTTTCAGGAAAACTGGTGTCCCTTTGAGCAACTGACTAACTTCAGACCGTTTGGGAAAATCCTTAGTATAGTGATCTTCCTCACTGATGAGGCATGGATACTTAGGCTTCTGTTGAGAATCATCACTAGCAGATGACTTAGGAGGACCTTATTTTGGGGCATCAACTTTACCCTTGCCTTTGCCTTTCTTCTTACCTTTCGAGGATTTTTCTGCTACAGTAGACTGAACAACGTGGACCTCTGAGGTTTTTCCAGGGCCATGTGAATTTTGAGAGGGACTATTGGAAGCAGTGTTTGAGGCCAAATTTTGTTTGGAAGAAGATTTTACAGGGGCCTGGGACACTGAACCAATTCCTCCATCAACAGGAGGTGTAGCCTATGACTTCGATGTCGTTGGATTAGATTATGGCCTCAGAGAATTAGGTAATAACTCATACAGAGTGCCAGATTGAGAGTAAATGAGATCTAAGTACTGGGCACGAGAAATGGCTTTCTCCTCCCCGATGCACCCACCCATAGTGATATTGCGAGAAATTGGAGCGACGAATAATTTGGTGAACCATTTGGTTAGTAACTGATCAGCAATCTCAAATTTGATTAGGCGATGCCTACGTCTCCATTCATGGATCTGATCAGAGATGTGGGTTACAATATCTTTCTTGAGCGATGCAAGAAAATAGGTGTCGGTTTCATAGCGAACTGACAATTGGAAATGTGTGAGGAAATCCATGGCTAAAGAATTGAAGTCATGATAAGTACTTTGAGGGAGCTCAATGTACCACTTGGCTGCAATGCCTATGAGATTTCATTGGAAAAGATGAAGATGAATAGAATCGTCAACGTAGGAATTCAAAGAGAACCAAAGTTTATATGTCATCACATGGGCTTGAGGATCTTCTTTTCCTTTCCCATCAAACTTAGGACAATCACTCAGGATCTTGGATGGGACGGAGGCCAGTATGGTGAATGAAGAATTGGATCATTTGTGAGTCGAGACACATCTAGAAACTCTAATGTAACCAAGAACGACAATTAAGTATTGAAAGGCATTGGAGTTTGATAAGCGGGTCCAACTGGAGGAGCTCATCCCTACTGGTAACGATTTTGTCCCCATATTGGAGGGTTTTGTCCATATGGCATTCGATTTTCCCCCCACTATAGGTTACCTTGCCTGTAGGGAGGATTCTGACCTTGAAAGCCTTGAAATTGTCTAGCCATAGGTTTTTGATAAGCAACATACGGGTTAAAAGGTTGTTAAGCCTGTTGACCTTGGACATATGGGTTTTGCACCTGCTATCCATGGACATATGGGTTTTGAACCTGTTGGCCTTGAACAAAAGGATTTTGCACCTTCTACCCCTAGACATAAGGATTTTGCACTTGTTGCCCTTGGACATAAGGATTTTGGACCTGCTGTCCTTGGACAAAAGGATTTTGAACCTGTTGCCCTTGGAGATTAGGATTTTGGGTCTGCGGCTGTAGGACTTGACCCTGACCTTTTCCTTGCAAAGGTTGTCCCTGTTGATATGTATATAAGGATTGCTACTACTCGAGTTGGCGTTGCTACTGTGAAGGCTGACCTTACGGCTGCAAAAGTTGTCCCTGTAGCTGCAGAGGTTGGCCTTATGAAGACATAGGTTGGGAGGTTTGTTGAACATACTACATTTGTGGCTGCATGGTTTGTTGCAACTGCTGTGAGGGTTACCCCTCTAGGTGTTGTAGTGGTCCCTACTACTACATCATCGGTTCCTACTGTTGCATGGATGGCCCTTGCTACAACGAAGGTTTCCCTTGTTGCTGCAGAGGTTGTCCTTACTGCTGCAGGGGTACTTGAACAGTTCCCAGATTGAAACCTTGAAAATTTCCAAACTGTATTTGACCATAGCCACCGAGAATGGTGGTTGGACTAGGTTGAACGTATTGTCTAGGATGAAGGACGTAAGGTGGATTTACCATTCCTTGGGAACCATATGGAACATAAGGAGTTTGGTACTGAACCTGAGCCTCATAAGGATGTTGATACTGGAAATTTCTTGACCCAGACAGACCAACGAGATTTTGGACCTGTGGGTACTAGACATTGCTTGATCCAGTAGGACCATCAGGGTTTTGAATAGCACTGGAAGAAGGCTAGTTCACTCCAACGATGTGAGCTTGTGAGCTACTGACAATAGTTGTGCTCGACACCATAGAGACATTCAGATTCTACCCCCCAGGTGGTGGCACACCATATGCACTTACTTGAGGGACTAAAGAACTGACAGAAGCAAGACTCAAGACCATCGGTTGCATTGGATGGGTGACTTGGACTGATGAGACAAGAGGGTTCAGAATGGTGGTTTGCATTGGGACTGAAGTAACTACAGAAATCACTGTCTATTGTGGGGTCGGGTTTTGAATGAACGGACCTGTGGTAGGCATAGTGTTAGACGTCCAAACAGGATTATGATAAAATGAAGAGGCACTAGCTGTAGCTGAGACCAACTATGCTAAAGTCACATAATTAGAAGGTAAGTCTCGATAAACACTGATGGAAATGCTTCCCGTGTAGGGGAATCCTTTAGGAGGAAACTGATATTCTTCCTCTTCGACAGTGTGTGGAGTGGAAACCTTTGAGAGACCTGGAGAGGAGACTGGAATGTTGCCTTCGGGTTCCATGGGTGGAAACAAGTGATGACGAATGACCGAAGATGTTCAGGGGGGTAATTCCAAAGGAATACCAGACTGATTGTACGGATTGTACAGACGCTATGGTGATATCACAACAAGGTCAAACAAAGGATTAAGAGGATAAACAACCAGTCCAAGCTGACCATCAGTAGTTGGCTGACTCTCGGGAATCTAGATAGGGTTATTCAGAGATTCTGGGACAATATCAGAAAGTGGCCCAGTATCTGAGGGAGGTGGAGGATGAGATGACAAAGGTTGAATGCTCAGAACAATTCCAGGTAAACATCTTGGTCCTCAAGTGACTGCGGTAATTCAGGAAATGGCTCCTTAGACAATCTTTCAGATGGAGGAGAGGTGATGCCAGCCTAAGCTGACAATACCCACATTATGCAAATAAAATTGCATGTCACTGGCCCCAAGCCTTAATCACCTTATCCATGGTGAAAACCTTCTTAAATTAAGGTTTAGGCTCTGAATGAAGTTTTATGCGGAAACATTATATTTGACTATTCAATAGTCTGACCCCTCATTAACCTTTCCATCGGAACTTTATACACCTTTTATAAACTTTGGTTAATCTATACCCCGTGCATATTAACCAAACTCCACTCTTAACTTTGGTTACATGCGAACTTAACCCATAAAACCTTTATTTTCTTTATTTCTATTATAACCCTCGTATAATAGAAATACACATAAACACATGTAAAACTTACCTTTTCACCTTTCCTCAGCCTTTGCACATTTATCACTGCTTACCTTTATCGGTTCAATCCTCCACCGTTGATTTCACTCCATCAGATCATCAACTATTGTGCAATCTCCATTCATCCTCCGGAACTCAAATAACTTTAACTCACATTCATAAACATCTCGGGTCCGCTCTTTCCCAAACCTTATCGGCTTCAACCTTCACCGTTGATCTTACCATCCCATTCGACGGTTGATTGTTCACCCGATCAACAAACCTAATTGGTGATTCTCCATTGTTCATAAAAAATCATTTGATCTAACGATTAAAAATTATATCGAGTGAGATACTTGCACTAGGATTACCGCCCGATAAAGTGGTTTCCTCTCTCCTCCGACGTGCTACATGTCGACTGATTAATGGAATTGGGTGACTACCCTGAATTACCACTTACCACTTTTTCTCCACCTGATAACCCGCTTTCACTTATAAACCCACCTTTCTTCTTTGACTAACGCCCGAGCTTATTGGCACCCGATATTGTAGATATTTTTCCATCAGATGGTTGTGACATCTCCTCTAGATTCCTCTTTCACAAACACTTAAGTTAATCTTCATCGTTCATTTCTTGACTCCATTCCACGCGACTTAATCCTAGTTGTTTATCGTAAACAATCTTGTCTATTGATCTAGCTGATCCAACAACTCTTATGCATCGACACCTCACTTCTTCATTCTTCCCTTTGCTTCTTTTTTATGCCATTTCTTAGTGTTTTTGTGGTTTCAGGTTTCTTCCAGGGTTCTCGTCTTTAATTTTTCTGCCACAACTTTCTCCTGAGCTTAACTCTGCTCACGCCTTTATGCTTCCTTCACCTTCACTGTAACATGAAAGGCTTCCTCCTGTACTATTAGTGTGTGTGAAGCTGTAACACCTCTCTATTACTCTTCATTGTATTTTGCCTCTGATTCTGCACCTGCAACCTATGTTACACAGAATAACTCAAGATCATACACAATCTATACCTCAATTACTCAATACACACACATGAACTCAAAATCGAGTTGTTTGTATTAATAAACAAATATTTACATAGGAACTCTCTCCTTGGCCTGATATTTTGTATCAGTGGCCTCTATTTCCCTACCTGCCTGTAGGTTTACAAACAAACCTCTAACTCACAACCTCTAACTAGCTAACCAACTAACTATCTAACTTGACTATGCCTTTTAGGCTTACATTTATGCAAAAGGATTCTAACCAATTCCTAGTTTAGATCCATAACCTTCTCAACAAAATCCTAAAATCTCTTTCTTATCTCTAAGGATCCTCTCTAATCCACAAATCATGAAATAACTCCTAATCTAAGATTTACAACTAATTCTCAAATCTCTCAATCTCTCCTAAATCTCTCATGTTCTCCAACATTCGAGAACATTTAAAAATATTCCTCACTATACTTAATTAAATCCCTATTCTAGCTTCTCTCATTAAAATCACTCAAAACCTTAATAATTACATTAGTTCAACACTTAGGAAACCAACTTCCTTAAAACACAAGACCCCCTATGTCTACTAAAATACAATGGTTCTTCTGAGCTGAATGCTCCTGCATCAGACTCCCAAAGTAGAAAACATCCATGATCTCTTGATCATGTGTCTTCATATGTTGATAGAAAACCTCTAGGGTGCCAAACTTTAGTTTGTAACTGTCTGAAAGCTCTGCACCTTTGCTGTTGTATGTCTGTTGTCTTCTGTTTCATCTTCCTCTCCTTGTCAATCAGGTTCAAGTTCTGATTGATCATGCTTCCTGCTGCTGTCATTTTCCTCATCCTGGAATGTTTCATCATCAACTGCCATAATTCTTCAATATCCATCTCCATCACATCCTTGGACTGGTACATACTCTGCCACTTACTGTTACCTGTTTCTCTTTGTTTCAGGTTGTTGCTGTTGTCCACTAACTCTTCAAACTGTTGCTATTCTCTTTGAAGTTTTCAAATTCTTACTCTTACTCCTACTTTTTCTCTCATTCTTACTGCCTCTCTTTCATATTTACCTTCTTTCATGATTATCTCTTTCTGCATTGAATCCTAACTTTCCAACATTCTCTCCAGCAATTGAACAGCTCTGTTCCATGTATTAAATTCTTCCACAGAATCCTCTTCTACCGTCTTTACTTGGCTTCTCATCTGTGCCAAATTTCCTCCATCATTTGCAACTAAACCTGCACTCACAAAATAATTATTAAAATAAAAAACATAAGGCCTTAATGCCTCTTCTTCCTTTGGAAACACTTCAGTATGATGCTCTGATTTCTCCTCTTCTATCAACACATTAGTATGCTAACTCAACCTCTTTAAAGAATCTTCTAAAGAATTCTATAATGTACTCTCAAGACTATCAGTTAGTCTCCCATCCACATCATCTGCTCTAATGATGTCTTTCTGCTCTTGTCCACTGTAATGAACTCCTTCCTCTACAATCACACTGTCATACTCTGAATTTCCCAGCAAATACTCTAGCAACTCAATTTCTCTGTGACACTTCATAAGTACTTCATCATTACTTATGATTCCTACACAAATTATCAGTTTGAAAATTACAAGGTTCAACAGTCTCAACTGTTGCTTCACACATCAGTTTTTCAGACTGAATTTCATCTCCTTTCACAATAAATTTTTCCTATGTTGTCACATCTTCATACATCAATGTATTACTAAATTCTTTCTGCTGCAATAATTCACTGCTTTTCTCATTGAAGAGACATTCTCCATCATTCTTTACTTTAGAATTTTTATCTTCTGAAAGATACTCTTCCATACTTTTGACAACTTCAAAAGATTGCTCATCCTCTGCAAAACCTGTAATCACATCAAAATTATTAGATTCAACAATATAAGGTTTTACATTCTCCTACTAGTTTGCATTTGTCCAAAAGTTCAGAAAACCATCAATAATTCCTTCTTCTTCACCTAGAACTTCACCCTGCTCTAGTTCACAAATAGAAACTTCCATTTCCAGCTCAGCTTCTCTGAGTTTTTCCATTAGCCACTTTACTTGCTTCTGTCGTAGCCTTTTCTGTAACTTAGATCACTTCACTGCCTTTTTCCTCAAGACCCAACCTTGTCTTTGGTTTTCCTCATGTATCATCCTTAATACACTGATTTGTTCTTTCATCTCAACAATCTCTTTGTTAATTTCCTCTTGACTTGTTCTCTTTCCATTTGCCTTGGAATCCTCCTTCTTCACTTTTCTTTTGCTGTGGTTTTCCTCAGAACCTCTACTATGACTATTAGTAGTCATATTCTCCTTCTCTATCTTCATGAGCTCCTTACTCACTTACTATGAGCTGCATTAAAGCCTATGCAATAGCAAATCCTCCCTGCTGCCACTTACCTCACCAAGCTTTCCTCTATACTTGGTCTTTTGGCAAGCACTTGGTTCTCTATCTCTGGAGCCTCTTTTGAGCACTTCTCTCTACTCCTTCCAGGCTTCAACTCATCTGCATCTTCTAAGAACACAATTGTCCTCTTGTATTTCAATCATAATGAAATACTTGGTTCTAACCACCTCTTCTTTCACTTAGAAAGTCTTACCAGCTTCCTTAATTACTTAGAAATTCTACGCACATCCTCTATAGAATTGCCTTTGTGAGCTGCAACAATACCTCTGCAGTAACAAGTCTCCTTCTTGCTACATATGTGCTACGTGTTGATTGATTAATGGAATTGGGTGACTACCCTGAATTACCACTTACCACTTTTTCTCCACCCGATAACCCGCTTTCGCTTATAAACCCTCCTTTCTTCTTTGAGTAACGCCCGAGCTTATTGGCACCTAATGACCGTAGATCTTCGTCCATCAGATGGCTATGATGGCTCCTCCAGATTCCTCTTCCATAAACACTTAAGTTAATCTCCGTCGTTCATTTCTTGACTCCATTCCACACGACTTAATCCTGGTAGTTTATCGCAAACAATCTCGTCCGTTGATCTAGTTGATCCAACGGCTCTTATGCATCGACACCTTGCTTCTTTGTTCTTCACTTTGCTTCGTTTTTATGCCATTTCTTAGCGTTTCTATGGTTTCGAGTTTCTTCTAGGGTTCTTGTCTTTAATTGTTTTGCCACAACTTTCTCCTGAATTTAACTCCGCTTGCGCCTTTATGCTTCCTTCACCTTCACTGTAACATTAAAGGCTTCCTCTTGTACTGTCAGTGTGTGTGGAGCCATAACACCTCTCTGTTACTCTTCTCTATATTTTTCCTCTGATTCTGCACTTGCAACCTATGTTACACAAAATAACTCAAGATCATACACAATCTATACCTCAATTACTCAATACACACACATGAACTCAAAATCGAGTTGTTTGTATTAATAAACATATATTTACATAGGAACTCTCTCCTTGGCTTGATCTTCTGTATCAGTGGCCTATGTTTTCCTACCTGCCCATAGGCTTACAAACAAACCTCTAACTAGTTAACCAACTAACTATCTAACTTGACTGTTCCTTTTAGGCTTACATTTATACAAAAGGATTCTATAACCAATTCCTAGTTTAGATCCATAACCTTCTCAACAAAATCCTAAAATCTCTTCCTTATCTCTAAGGATCCTCTCTAATCCACAAATCATGAACTAACTCCTAATGTAAGATTTACAACTAATTCTCAAATCTCTCATTCTCTCATAAGCATCTCATGTTCTCCAACATTCGAGAACATTTACAAATATGCCTCACTATACTTAATTAAATCCCTATTCTAGCTTCTCCCATTAAAATCACTCAAAACCTTAATAATTACATTAATTCAACACTTAGGAAACCAACTTCCTTAAAACACAAGACCCCTTATGTCTACTAAAATAAAATGATTCTTCTAAGTTGAATGCTCCTGCATCAAGAAGAAGAGGAACTAGGTGAACCGGATGGTTCAACCACGATGGCTTTGTCTCAAATAACATGAAAAGAGAGATAAATTCCAAGGATTTAAATGTACTTTAAAATGAATACTCACGATTTTGTCTAAAAAAGACTAATAGGGATGTTATGAGATCATGGGCAACGATTTTTTAAGACACATAACCAAACTGGTGCTCTTTCATGTTTTAAGAGTCGAGAAAGAAGCAAAGGTGACTGTATCACTTCCGTTTTGAAGCAAGCTCGAAAGGACAACTGCTCGGATGATCTTTTAAGTTTAAAGAGTCAAAAAGATCAAATGATTACTCAGGATGGTCTAGGTAAAAAGGATTACCAGGTAACCATGAATTGCAGAATACCTCCCGGTGAACCGAGAAGTACAGGTAGGCAATCTCCCCGAATGCTTTTTTTGGTGTATCACGTTTACAATGTAGCAAAGTTGGCTTCCTATGGATAAAGGATTGCAGCCTAGTGGGGTCTCCCTTTATATACTCGAAGGTATTGGGAGCACAAGTCTGTACTAGCACTGTCTAGTACTGAAGCAAACGACAACTACTAGGTTTAAAGACGTCAGAACACGTCTCTAGCCTAGACCTTCTAGATGTGATCGTTAGGATTCAAATGCGCCTTAGGTTAATTGAGTTCATTTTAAAGTTTATCTTGAATTATCTCTCAGCTTTTAGGCCTTAGCGATGTGACTTGAAAAATCCTATATGTAGCCTAAATGAGACAAAACTCTTTCAATTCGTTGAATTGTTAAATGTGAAAAACCAAGCAACTTAAAGTGAACTAATTTTTTTCACTACTTTACTTTTTGAAAACAAAATAATGAAAAACTCTTTCCAATTCCTATTTTCCTAACAAGTGCACTTCAAGCAGTCCTTTCAAAAGGAAAGAGAATTCTTTTTCTTTTCAAATGCAAATGCAACTCTAGTCTTCAATGATGCTAACTAACATAACATATTGATGCAACAAACTAGAATTGTGTACTTTTCATGAAATGACAAAAAGGATTTTTTCGTAAAACAATTCAATGAAAAAGTTTTCGAGACAATCAATCCTGAAACAAATGAAAAGACACAAAAAATAAATTCTTCCAAACTAATGACACAATGACTCTACCGAAAACAAGACAAGCAACATGATCTATACCGGAAAAGAGACGTTTAAACAATCAACCAAAACATTTCAAACTTTACTGATGGAGATCAAAGCAATAAGAGGACTACAAATGAAATGCAAGGAGTAAATTCACCAACAACTTGACTGACTGAGTTCACAATCAGCTGAATGGATGGCAACCTAGATGTCTTAGAGCAACTAACCATCCAAAGACTCAAGAAATCAAGCAAAAGAAGGCAAACCAACAAGCACATAAACCAAGGCAAATCAAGCTTTCTAGTCAGGGAGAAACAATCTAAAACAAGCTAAGAGGTAGAAATTAGGAGAGCAAGACACACTGGTTGAGATCTGGGGTAAATCCTAATCTCCACCTATAGGCATCGACGTGACTGCCTAACTAGAAACAAGTGCCAGAAGGGGGTCGATGCGACTGTTTCTGATAAAATCGATCCAACTGGCATGACTATTTTAGAAAAAACCATGCTGGCCGAGGATCAATGCGACTGAGAAAGGGCTCATTCGATCCGATCGGTGCTGTTGATAGTTTTAATCCCTACATATTGGCGCGAGGAGGATGCGGGTCATTAATGCCGATCTTGTAAACTGGGTTAAGCATAAGCTTTTTGGGAAATGATGCAAAATGGAATTGTTCTACTCATGAAGAGGGACATAATGGGAGTTTCTTAATGAGAGGAAAGCTTGTGGGGTTCACTATAGAGGTCCTCTAGGATCGTGGATGGGGAGTACAGGGAAAATGACAAAATGCTGTGTAACAATCATGTGACAAGATGTCTCATTAGATGAGGAGGTGTGAATAACTCTATGGCATAATGAATTCACACATTTGCAATGGTGTGCTCAGGAAGATGGACTATGGGAGTCACATGATATCTGTGAGACCAATATTTGGCATGAACAAAGGGTGTTGTACCACGAAGAAGCTTTTATTGGTGCATTTGCATGGACACGTTGCAACCAGGTGAGATGGACCAACTAACAAACAAGTGCACAAAATATATGACAAGGAGTAAGTCTAGGGTTGAGAACCAAGGAGGGTAACACTAGGTGAAGTGATGTGGGAGGATGTAGAAGAGAGAGATGTCATATTGTGCCTTGTTAGAAGGGAAAGCCATGCAATCCAATTTTTTTGTGTGGCTAACAAAACCACAAGTTGTTTAATCGATACAAGTCACTCTGTTCTATAGAATACAAGAAAAAAATTAAGGTTGGTTGTGAAAAATATTTGAATTTCATGTAGGATTGAATCTAGTGTTTTTGTAGACTTGAATTTTGGTGTTCTAAAATTTGGCATTTGCTTCAATCAAATTTTGAGTTTTGGGTGCACCAAAATTTAGAGTTCGATCAGGTAGAATTTTGGGGGTTATTGTTGGGCCACAATTTGATGTTTTCCTTAATTTTGTTGCCATGATCTAAAATTGGGGTTCAAAAGAAATTGTGTTTTTTTCTAGGAGAGGATGTGTAGGAGTTTGGCACGGGTTGCTTGGATGTAATAAACTTAGAATGGTTGTTCTATGTAAGTGGTGTAGTTCAAACTTGTATATATAAAGTGTTTGGGAAATAAGTGATAGAGCCACTTGCCTTACATTGAGTATATTTCAATTATACATGTGAATAGTATTCCTATTACATAAATTTGTTTTAAGTAACAAAGTTATTCTACTAAACCTTTAACCAAGGAAAATTGAAGTAGGTCGTGTAGTCTAGGTTCAAGTAAACCTAAGTTGAGCAAGTTGTTGGGAAGAAATAACATTTGTTCCATGTGTCTAGAGATCCACAAGGTGCATTTAACCATGTGTGTTGTCTAGGTGCATGATAGACAATCATATCTATATTAGAAATTGGGTCCAAAATATAGATTTTATTAATAAGAAATGTTATGTGAACAACTGTAATTTTACGAATTCCAAATATTATTCATGATTTTCAAAATGGGGAGATGACACTAAAGTTGAAACTTGATCTTCATTATTTATTTCCTTTTTTATTTTACTTTTTAACACATATTTCATTAAATTTGGAAAAAAATATAGTACAGGGATTTCATTAACTTTCATTTTTTTTGTAAATCACAATACTAACTTAAGATAAAAATATTTTTAGAAACATAGTGAGATGTTTTCTTCTTGAATTTATTGCCCCTTAGTGCCTTTATGAAGCATCAAGGATGAGCTGATTTTTCATTAAATCATGCATGTTTTGTAATGTACCTTAAGGCTCAACATTATTGATCTAGATATTTTAAGAAGGTTTTGTACTATTGATCTATCTCCACTCAAAGTCAAGTACATCAAATGATAGTGCTTAAATTGGGATTCAAGTTAATCTGTTGTGATGGAAAATGTCACAATTTGAAGTAAACACAATTTTATGTCCTGTAAGAAATAACTAACCTAAATAAGTAAGCAATGCATGTACCAATATTCAAAGAGTAAAACAATTGAAGGAACCTATATATCGATCTCTCCTTGTCAACATTATCAATTTGTCAAAACCAATAACAACCCCCATGTAATGGTGTCAATCAATTGTAGAAAGAAACATGATTGACCACTATTTCACCAAGAGGAGAAAATGAAAAATATTTTTAATGAAGAAATAGATGTTGAAACACATCTCATGGATCTTAGTTGAAATGTATATGTCCCCATGCCCTTAAATTATTAAATATTTAATGTAACTAAAATTAAATTATCAATTAATATATTAATTTTCAATATTAACTATGTATTCAAATCTATTCGACTATGACACAAGATTCTCCCATGTAATCTAAATAGACCACTTAGAACTCATCATGAATTAATTATAATTTGTTTTGTAAGAAATATATATTTACATTAAGATATTTATTTCAAAAATATATTAAGTATATAAATGTGTATCAATGCATATAACTAAATATAATTCAATAGATAGCCTCATGTATTGTTGGCTTATGTGATATTATTTCAATTAAAAATGATTTATTTGTGAATTGAAATTTAGCAAATGTTAATATGGATGGGAAAATCAAATGCCATATATGTTACAAAAAATTTAAAAATATCCATGTGACCCATTTCTCGAAGGAGCCTAATAGTCCACTTAACAATTATTATCGGCCATTTTGTCACATCCAATAAGTGAGCCTCCTAATGGGATCAATCAACATCCTATTCCCCCTTGTCACCATCTTGCAAAATTCCCTAAGCATGTTCCCTTCATTCCCTAAAGTTTCAGCCCTAAATTGCATCATCTGAGTTGGTTTGAGGACCAATGCTCCATGTAAGCCTACTGGGGTGCATTCACCAGCATGTTGCTCAACTATGGCCCACGTTGGTCACCAACAAGTTTCTCCCCTTTGCACCTATGTTGGTTCTAGAAATCCGAGAGAACGATCGAGATTCTGGAAGCTTCCCCTTCTAGGAGTTTCTAGAAGTTGTTTCAACTAGTTACCTTGGAAAAAACATTAGGATCATATCCTTCCCTACTTTGGAGTTTTCACCACTTATCCTTTGATCCTATCCCTTCATCAAAGGTGCATGTCAAGCTTGGATTGGTAAATGGATAAGAATTCATAAACTACCTCTCCTTCCTATATATTTACATCATCCCACAAGCACCGAGTTTGTTTTTGGTTGGCTTTTGGAGAGTGATTCTACTCTTATGCTGTTGTAGTGAGTGGTTATAATCTCATGCATTTAGGGTGATTGGAGGTGCGTATTTTGACAAGGAAAGGGCAAGTCAACAACTTGGAGGAGCTCTTCTACAAGATCAACTGCTACTTATGGTTGTAATCTCCTTCCATTTATATTAATGAAAATAATTCATTGTTTTCCTATATGTGATGTTATTATTTCACTTATTTCAATACCATGTTTATTTTTTGAATGAATTACTTAGATGATACTGTACAGATCTCGTAGCTTCTTGGATTGTGTAATCTGATTGTGCAGATTCTAATTTTGGCATTTAGAGTTGGAATTGGAGCTACCAAGCTAAAGAAGGAGCGAAGTGTGTGAAGGATTCCAGGTAGGCGTCACTTTGTCATCTATTTACTTTAAGGAAAAGCATTGTGTCCATTTTCTCTCTGTTGTTCTAGGTTAGCCACTGACCTAGGGGAGATACTTTTTTCCACAATTGTAAATCTTGTATAACAAATTGGTGACCATACTAGGGAATGGAGTATTCCCTTGGATTTATCCCTATCCATTGTGTTTTATTACTTCCTTGATAGACCTTTGTTGTATCATCCAACCAAGAAAAGACCTAGGAAGTGATTTCATTGAACCTTTTTTGTAATTATTTTCTCGGAATCCTCTTTCCCAAGCCCAACGCACCCCCTATGCCTTTGATAGAGTGTTGCACCTCACCCTGGCCCACTTTGCAGCAACGTTGCAATGCAATGGTGCCTCTTTTGCACCATCTTTGGCCCCTATTTTTGCATGAATTTTTCCTTGGTTCTTATGTACTTCGAATTAAGTCATTACGCTGGAGGCATGAAAACTTATTTCAAGAATAGTTTTTCCTCTATTTCAAGCTTGTGTAAACTGAAACCAATTTCAAGAATAGTTTCCCATGTTTCAAGCTTCTTTAAAAATGAAACCATTCCCATTTTATTCCTTGTAATTCCCATTTTTATCAGCCTATTTTTTCCAAATGAGCCTTGGTTTTTTCATTCCATTGTCACCATCTTATTAGTTTATCATATACTTTCACTTGGTTGTTTTACCCTTCCTTGAGGAACTGCTGCAATGAGTGGTCTTATTAGCCAACCTCTTGACCTTTGCATGTTTTAAGAAGTTCCATGATGGCCAGAACTACTTTCTACCCTTTGATACCACTTGTTCCTCTAGGAGGAGTTCTCTTTCATCTCTTTTTAGACTCCCAAAATATGAAAATATTGTCGAGCACTTGTATTTTCGAACTTGTAAAGGAAAATAAAAAGACATATACTCAGTATAAGTTTAACTCTTTTCTAGATTGAGATAGACTAGCTACGATAAAGGAATACCTTAGCTGAACATGGCTAAGAGGTTCTCTTGGGTATTTTTTTCTACCTTTTCGAACCTAAGGGACTACCTACGAAAAGGGACATCTGGAGTTTTCTTTTTCGTCTGTTTTTCAAACTATCTAAACACGAAAAAGATGTTGAGTTTTACCTTCACTAGACTCGTTAAAACATCAAACAATGATTTACTTGTCGAACATGACAAGGCCAAGCCACTCCTTCTTAGGGTTCAGAGGGATTCATCCAAACGATGAGCTTACAAATCAAGCATATGTTATCCTGGTCAAGGTTGTTAAAAAATAAAGAGGTTTTGACCAGTATGGTTGGGGAAATTGCGAAAAAAAGGGATTCCATTTTGCTAAAGGTAGTGAGTTGCTCTTGAACACGACACTCTTCCACTTCATCTCCATGGTTGTTGGGTTGGGTAATCTGCTAATCTTTTAGTTATCATACTATTTTTAGACCCTCCATTTCGGTTTTGGGTCAATGCTGCCAACTCCATTTAGTGTCACTGGTGTGTTCAAGAGAAGTCATTCAGTTGATCTCCACTACAATACTCTTAAGTCTTCATTTCATGTATACCTTTCTTAATCGAGTTCCATATCAGCATCATTGTGATCATTCTATCTCAATCATCATACCCATTTCATGTCATTGATGGGGGATATGTCAAGGCCCTCTTGCAATGGGTCGCTTCCTGTCGACATCAAAACATCATCCAAAATGTTGATTTAGAAACACACCTTTGGTAGCTTGGTGCTTGCATACATCAATGGCAATTTTCCTCACTCTCGATGATAGCTTTACATCAATGGAATTCAACTGAAATATTCTGTGTGGTGTTCGACATCAACTCATTCATTCATACCATACAGATTGTACTATAGTACCTTAAGATCCATTAACACCATCGGTGGTTTCTCTCGCATTTGTTAAAAACCTACATCATTGGCTGGTAATCATATGGTGTCTACCATGTTCGAATCCGGCTCATTGATTCACATGGTTAGACTCGTACATTGGTTGGTCATGTGAATGGGATAGAAGACCCCAGATCTAGTTTTTTCCATTTAGGCTTCGATTTTAGGTTTATAAAAAGATCACAATGTATGATGGTCATGATCATATAGATAGTCATCCAGTCATGGGTCCACTAGTTGCATCTATGGACACATATTTTGATCATCATACATGTTATGTTAGCTTATGAGCTGAGTATGGGTATGGATCCCTGAGCAAACAAAGATGTCATGTTGTAAATATATTGTAACAGATGAAGCTCACTGGTTGTTGTTGATCCCAACTTGTCACAAGATAAAACACTTCAGTCATCAATCTTCACCTATGACTTTACGCTTTACGAAGGAATTCTATTATAGGAAATTTTGTCACATCCAATCAGTGAGCCTCCTAATGGGATCAATTAAAATAATATTCCCCCTTTTCACTATCTTGCACAAATCCCTAACCATGTTCCTTTCATTCCCTAGAGTTTCAGCACTAAAATACATCATTTGAGCCAGTTTGAGGACCAACACTCCCTGTAAGCCTACTATGGTGTGTTCACTAGCAGTTTACTCCACTATGGCTTGCATTGGTCACCAGTAGGTTGTTGAAATGTGGCAACAAGGATATTCCAATTTAATTTGTTGTTTAATTAAATTATGAATTAAAATCAAATTTAGTCTTAACATCTACTTGGAAATAATTGATTAATTCATTTTGAATTAATTAGTTGGAGAAATTCAAGTTAGAATTCTTTCTGAAGTCATGTAAGAGTTATCCCTAAAATTTAGGAGATAAGGTGGAGTTATATTTGGGTTGTAATTAGTTGACTCAGTTTACTGAGTTAAGTCTAGTTAAATTAGTTCCAAACTATTTGAGGAACCAATGGTGAGTTATCAGTCAGTTGATGCATGCATGCACTCAACTAATGTACTCCAGTTAACTGAATATTCCCTCATCAAAAACTCATGCATGTCTATTCTGAGAAAGACCTAGTTGAGATTAAAGACAAGGACATTATACTATCAGTTGCATGTGTTTTCCTATAAAGAAGACTCATGCATGCAGAAGGAATAAATTCCTTGAGGATTGTGTAGTTCTGATAATGTGTGAGAGCAGTATTCCACTTGGTGAGGTGAGAATCATTCATAGGAATAATGCAAGGAAATAGGAGCTTGGAGGGTAGAGAGGAAGGCTTTTGAGAAGCTAGGATTGCCTGTGAGCATCTGTGAGGATTGTACTAAGAGCTGGGTAGGTGTGAGAGCTAAGGCTTTGTATAATTCCTATTTATTTCCACCTTGTATGATAATACAGATAGTGGGGTTTTTAGCTGAGGCTTTCCCCAAAGTATTTTCATGTGTATTGTGTGATTGATTTTTCTTCTTCTAGTTATATGTGTTATGCTCGATCTTTAAGCTTCCACAAATTGATAGTAGAAGTAGGTTATAATATTCTACTTTGGTTATATTGTATTATTGGGTTAATCTACGGTCAGATTTTCTACATGGTCTTAGAGCGAGATTTGTAGAGAATTTGCAGAATTTCTACATGGTATCAGAGCTATGAATAGTATACAGAGAAGAGAATTCGAAGTTTGAATTTCAGGGTTACAGGTGAAAATCGAATTCATATCATACTTCAATTGAGATGGGACATTATGCGACTAAATGCCCATCGAAGAAGTCCAAGAAGGGATCCTCGGAAGGATCGGAAGGTGAGGCATTAGCCTCTTAGTTCAAAATGGACTTTACCCTCATTGCATGCTTGGTGTCATTGATGCTGGTTTATGTCTGGTATCTTGACAGTGGAGCCTCATTCCACATGATTGACGATAAAAATTTATTCAGTACGTTGGAGGAGAAAGACCTCAAGATGCGCATAGAGATGGGTGATGATGGAACATATAGTGTTTCAGGAGTGGGCACGATTGCTTTTCAGAGGGAGCATGGAGCTCCTATCACCTTGATAGATGTGAAGTATGTGCCTGGACTGAAGAAGAACTTGGTATCGGTCGTGATGTTGGAGGACAAAGGCTACGATGTTGTCTTCAATAAAGGAAAGGTGTTCCTAAGACACATAGCCACGGGTTAGACTAAGAGGATAGGGATTCGGGTGAAGAGTCTTTATAAACTAGAGGTAGATGATTATGCAACATTGAGTATGAAAGCAGGATTGGTGCAAAGCCAAGACATTGGCGAGTTGTGGCATAGGTGGTTGGGCCATTTACATCATGGGTCTTTGAAGATAATGCAACAGATATCTATAGGACTTCCCAAAGGTAAACTTGAGCAAGTTGACAGATGCAAAGGTTGTACCTTGGGAAAGTACACCATGTCTTCCTTTCATGAATGAGACATTCGAGTAGAGGCTATCTTAGAGCGAGTTCATATTGATGTGTGTGGACAATTCTCAATGGCATCCACAATGAAGAAAAGGTATTATTTGATTTTCATTGATGATTATTCTCATAAATGGTGGATTTATTTCATGCAGAAGAAGGACCAAACCTTCTCAAAGTTTTTGGAGTTCAAAGCTTTGGTCAAGAAAGAGTCAAGGAAGAAGATCAAGGCCTTGAGAAATGACAACAGTGGAGAATATGTCTCCCAAGAGTTTAAGGACTTTTGTGCAACAGAAGGAATTAAATGGGAGTTGATGGAACCTCATAACCCACAGCAGAATGGGGTAGACGATAGGAAGAACATAACTATTGTAGGGGCAGCACGGGCAATGCTACATGACCAAGGCCTACTACTTCACTTTTGGGTTGAGGCATGCAACACAATGGTCTATTTGTAGAATAGAAGCCCGCATCACATACTTGGGATGAAGACACTAGAGGAAGCTTTCTCTGGTAAGAGACCAGATGTGGGTCACTTCAAGATCTTTGGCTCATCGATATATTTCCATGGGACAAAGGATGCACAGAAGAAGCTTGAGCTGACATCAAATTTGGGGCTACTTGTGGGGTACACTGATACACCTCACAACTATTGGATGTACTTACCTACCAGTCAGAGGACAGTGGTTCACAAAGATCTCAAGTTTGATGAGTAGAAGGCCATGTGAGTTTCCCTTGAGAGGGAGCTCGAACTACAGGTTGTGGAGGAACTATTGGTTCCTAAGGAGGAGGAGCCTCAGAATGATGTGGAGTAGCCGCATGCAGAGGTTTTAGGAGTGGATACATCCACTCAAGAAGAGTCTTCTAGAGATGGATGAAAGCACACAAGAGAAGCTGAAAGATTGTTGAAGGATGCGAGAGAGAATGTGGGAGCACCATCTTCTCAGTGCAGACAAAGGAGGTCACCTAAGAGGTACACTGGATACATGGCCCTTGCTGAGGAATGTGTTGAGACCAAGCCATCTTCCTTTGAGGAAGCAGTGTAGTAGCCGATTTGGGTTGATGTTATGGTGGAGGAGTATGACTCCATAGTTCATAATAGTGTTTGGGACGAGGTTCCAATACCGGAGAACAAGTCAGTTGTGAGTTCCCGTTGGCTTTACAAGGTAAAGAAAGCTGCTGATGGTAGTGTGGAGAATCATAAGGCAAGATTTGTTGCCTGTGGCTTTTCAAAGATCGAGGAGGATCATGTTTCTGTAGTATATATTTCGACAGAGGAGCAAGATGCTGACATTTTGACAAAGGCATTGTCAAAGTGTAAATTCGAGTTCCACAAAGACAGGATCGGGGTGAAAATAATCCCTTTCTTGTTGAGAGGGAGTTTTGAAATGTGAAACAAGAATATTCCATTTAATTTTTCCTTGAATTAAATTTTGAATTAAAATCAAATTTAGTCTTAACAGTTACTTGGAAATAATTGATTAATTCATTTTGAATTAATTAGTTGGAGAAATTCAAGTTGGAAGTATTTCTGAAGTCATGCAAGAGTTATCCCTAAAATTTAGGAGATAAGGTTGAGTTATATTTGAGTTGTAATTAGTTAACAGTTTACTGAGTTAAGTCCAGTTAAATTAGTTCCAAACTATTTTAGGAACTAATGATAAGTTACCAGTTAGTTGATGAATGCATGCACTCAACTAGTGCACTCCAGTTAACTGAAGATTCCCTCATCAGAAACTCATGCATGTATATTCTGAGAAAGACCCAGTTGAGATTAAAGACAAGGATAGTGTACTATCAATTGCATGTTTTTTCCTATAAAGAAGACTCATGCATGCAAAAGGAATAAATTCCTTGAGGATTACACAGTTCTGATAGTGTGTGAGAGCAGTGTTCTACTTGGTGAGGTGAGAATCATCCACTAGGAACATCGCAAGAAAATAGGAGCTTGGAGGGTAGAGAGGAAGGCTTGTGAGCATCTGTGAGGATTGTACTGAGAGATGGCTAGTTGTGAGAGCTAAGGCTTTGTATAATTCCTATGTATTTCCACCTTGTATGATAATACAGATAGTGGGGTTTTTAGCTGAGGCTTTCCCCAAAGTATTTTCATGTGTATTGTGTGATTGATTCTTCTTCTTCTAGTTGTATGTGTTCCACTCGATCTTTAAGCTTCCTCGAATTGATAGTAGAAGTAGGTTATAGTATTCTGCTTTGGTTATATTGCATTACCGGGTTAATCTACGGTCAAATTTTCTACATGGTCTTAGAGCGAGATTTGTAGAGAATTTATAGAATTTCTACACACGTTGCTCCCCTTTGCACCTGCATTGGTTCTAGAAATCCAGGAGAATGATCAAGATTATGAAAGCTTCCCCTTCTCGGAGTTTCCAAAATTTGTTTCAACTACTTACCTTGGATAAAAAATTTAGATCCTATCCTTCCCTACTTTGGATTTTTCAATACTTATTCTTTGATCCTATCCCTCCATAAAAGGTGGATCTCAAGCCTAGATTGGTAAATGGATAATAATTTATGAACTACCTCTCCTTCCTATATATTTACCTCATTCCAAAAGCATCGGGTTAGTTTTTAGTTTCCTTTTGGAGAGTGATTATGCCCCTATGCTGTTGTAGTGAGTGGTTATCATCTCATGCATTTAGGGTGATTGGAGGTGCATATTGTGACAAGGAAATGACAAGTCAACAACTTGGAGGGGCTTTTTTACAAGATCAATTGCTACTTATGGTTGTAATTTCCTTCCATTTATATTAATTCACAGAATTAATCGTTTTCATATATGTCATGTTATTATTTCACTTATTTCAATACCATGTTGATCTATTGAATGAAGTACTTAGATGATACAACATAGATATCATATTTTCTTGGCTTGTGTTATTTGACTGTGTAGATTCTAATTTTTCCATTCAAATCTGGAATTGGAGCTTCCAAGCTAAACAAGGAGCAAAGTGTGAAAATGACTCTAGGTAGTGTTCACTCCATCATCTATTTACTTTAAGGAAAAATATTGTGTTCCTTCTCTCTCTATTGTTCTAGTGTTGGCTTAAGGGGCCCTGACCCAGGTTCAATGTTAAGTTAGCCAAAAAAATCCCTACACTACTGGCCCTTTCGGCATCAACCCGTGGAGCATGGATTGAAGTCTCGCTCGAAGAAGTATGGAGGGATGCTGGAACCAAGTTTCTGCACTGAGGGATGGTTATGATGTCGTTTTATGCCCTAACTCTGCCTTTGTGCATATTGATAAGCCTTTTAGGGCTTATCAATATACTTCTCTTAATCACCCTTAGACCTTTGCAAAGGTCTACGACTGTCTTTCGCGGACCCTAAACAGGTAAACCAATCACTTACGCACCTCTGTAATCACTCCTAAGCCTGTTATTACTCATATCGACTTAAGTGCTTGATATGTTTAGCATGCGCTAAGATATTCTTCGCGTAAATAGATATTATTACTTGTGTTCATATAACAATGTAAACCATGTAGAATTGTGCATCAATATAGTATTAAATCATAAACCCAATATTCATCATACATAAACGCAATCATTCATAACATAGTAAATGGATAAAACACATATATTTCCAGAATAGTCTCTCTATTGACACTTCATATTTTCTTACAGGATCAAACTACCTTACACACTCAACTACAATGGTCCACACACTCAGCTGCAGGGGTCCATGCACTCAGCTGTGGACTCTACTCTAGGCCTCTGCGCACACAGTTACAAAGCCTCTCTTCTATTCTAAGACTCTTCACTCTTAGCTCCTATTGACCCATTACAAACTTCTCCATCAGTCATATAACTACTTAGAAATCTCTAAGACTTTCCTTTTTATACAATCCCATGGTCTACAGACCATGGGTAGATCTTCTAAAGCCAACACAACTTACATAAAAGAAGGGGAAATCCCTTTTATGACACTTTACATCTACATGCTCCATGACCAAAATTTGTGGAGACTTTACACTTTACATACAAAAACATGGGCTTTTAGTCCCAAAACTTGGGCTTTTGCCCCAAGATTGACCTTAGGGGACCCTGTCCCAACATATAGGTTAGCCACAAACGTAGGGGAGATACATTTTTCTGCAATCATAAATCCCGTATAACAACAATCACTATCAATTATCTATTCCATGTTTTGTAAGGAAAGCCATTTCCTTTTACTTTGAGCTTTATTTTATAAACAACAATGTCACAATTACACACCATATTAGACCACATGATGTACAAATAAAAGTCAATCAATGGCTTCCTAACTTATTATCTTATATGAGATGACTACATATACATAATTGAATTAAGAATACATATAAAAAGTTATTGAAAATTTAATATGCCACTTAGAACTCATTATCAATTGATTCTAAAATAATTTCTCTATAAAAATGAATATTTTAAAAAATAAATCACATTTATAAACTTGTATCAATGCATATAACTAAATATAATTCAATAAATAGCATCATGTCTTTTTTGCTTCTATTTTATTATTTCAATTACAAATAATTTATTTAAGAATTGAAATTTACCTAATGTTAATATGGATGAGAAAATTAAATTTTATATGGTGCAAAATGTTTAAAGACAACCATTTTTTATCCATCTCTTGAATGAGCCTGAGTAGTCCACTTAACACCCAATATCAATTAATTTTTTCATGTTTTATTAGGAAAATCATTTTTTTTGATATTGACTTTTATTTCAAAAACAACAATGTCACATTTTGTTGGATTCACACTTATACTAAGAGGGTGAGGAGGGGGTTGAACTAGTATAAGAAAATGCCTTTCTTATTTAAACATTCATCTATCATAACCAAACAATATCACATATAGAACACAATGTATAAATGAAAACTTCCTTATAATAGATATTTGTAAGCACCAAACTACTCATACAAACTTTGTAGAAACTTATAAACTACTATTACAAAATTTATAGGAACCTACAATTTTTGTAGGAACAAAACTTTAGGAGACATCAAATCCTCTTGCTACAATATTTGTAGACAATGACCTATAGAAGGTCTCCTCTAAAAAACCAACCGTCCTTTGACACTTTGCAAGTAAATAAAATGGGTCTTAAAAAGGTAAAACAAGTCTCACAACCTCTTCAAAATGTGAGTTAAGTTTATTTTCACATGATTTTAAAAGAGAAACAAATTAATATGCATCTCAAATTGATAAACATGAAGAGTAGAAACCAACAATTGATGAGAGAGTTCACCGGGCCTCCTAGGATACATCTCTGGGTCTACTCCAACAGCGAGAATGCTCTCTTGATTTAAACAACAAATGAGTACATACAAATTGTTGAAAGTAGAGTGGCTTGTTTCTCCTACAAAGAATTCTCACTTAGAAATATGATTCCCTACAACAAGTCATGAAAATGACAACATAAAAATGACTCACACAATAGGTCCTTGTACTCCACTTGAAATTCAAGCACAAAAACATACAACAATTTCATAATGAGGTGCTGAAAAGAGCTTCTCTCATGAATACATATTGAGAAAAGACTAGAAAGAGATGCTGTACTAGAGTAATGACTATTGGAGATGAAAATAGAAGGTTGGAAAACCTCTGACTAGGATCTCTCCATGCTAAAAATGCCTTCATATTGCTTCAAAACTTTGATTATATTTGGCACTAAAAGACTTGATTTTGAAATATTTCCATCATAAAGTGCTCAAATCAGAAAACCGAGTTTGTGATTGAGTCTAGGACACTCAAAAACCCCCATCTAGGCTCTTCTTGATCTCAAAAAGGCTAAAAATTGAGAAAGATTTGCTTCTCCAAGTCAAGCTCTGTTATCTGTCCTGCAAATTGGAAAACTTGCTAATTGTTTTACAAATTCACCCTTTACACAGCCTGCCTAGTGAAAAATTCACTTGATACCAGTGCAATTCCTACTACAAAATGGGTAATTTGATGCCTCGTTAATTTTTCCAATAGCCCTATGTGCTATATCAAAGCCACATAGCCCCCATAAGGCCTGGAGTTGGGGCCAACTATCATCCCCCACTGACTTTGGCTCCTTTTGTATCATGGAATGGTCATATCATGGTGATGTGGCTAGGGGCTAGGGCCAACTGCCTGCCCCCACCGCTAAAGCTCCTGGTAACGGTTATATCGTTGCTGAGAACTAAGGGTCGAGGCTATCCGCACACACCCTCCGACATAGTCTCCACCGCCTGGTCCTGTGGTGAGGGCATGTGACCTGGGTCTGGGGCTTAGTCCTTGTCCCTCTGCCATAACTCTCTGTCATGGGAACATGGGTGGTCAGGTAACTAGGGCTAGCGCCAAGTGCCCAACCCTCTCCCTTTCACATGCGATTGTATGGTGATATGTGACTAGGAGATGGGGCTTAAACCTATCGCCCACTTCACTTCTGTCATGGTTCTATGGAGGCTAATGTGACCTAGGGGTTGGGGGTAGCCACCCACCCCCCTCGTCCCAATGCCAAAACACTTAGACATTAAATATAAACCATAACCCATATGGGTTAAGAACCAATCCTGTAGTGTGATGGTGGAGGGCAGAGTTGTTATGCGGCAGGTTGAGGGGTTAAACCCTACCAAGGTCTTCAGGCCTATTACAAATTTTTTGACCAATCATAGAGGGCCACGTGGTGGCCTCTGATTGGGCCACCTCACAACTACATGAACCAATCAAAATATGGCAACTGCACCCTGTATGATGATACCACACGCCAAGACCTGATTGGTCCACTTCCAACCGTACCCTGCATAGTGAGCTGATGACATTAGATGTAAAAACTACCCAATCAATAGCCTAGTCAACCCTAATATTGACTTTTCTTATTGTTGGTTAAAAACTTTAGAACGTAATAACTTCTTCATACGACATTGGATTGAGGCAATTCAAGCATCATTGGAATTAGGATGACAAACACTATGATTTGATGTCGGTTTTGGGATATTCCAAGAACTTTCATTTTTTAGTCTATTTTTGATCTTCGTATCATACCTCCCCACAAGGAACTTTTCGACCTCCAAAATTTTATCCTGTATCAGTAAATAAATGAGAAAAAATCTCATTAAATTTCCTGGTCTCAATCCTTTCTGTTCTATTTGACTTGGTGCCTTAAAGCTCTAATCAAGGTATTTCATCTTTCCTCTATGTGAAGTCCTTACCTTCCTGTCAAGAATTAAGCCATAATTCTTCTAAACATATAGGAACAAAATCTTTGATGGATGGAATCTGAACATTCTCTCCAAAACCATATTTCTTTGGCTCAAATAAAAATCATCTTGAAGTCCTTCAGAGCTGAACCCAAACTTGATTTTCCACCTAGAATCATAAGCAACTCAATGGTTGCCATGCACTAATTTTTACTTTCTTTTTTGTCCTCAAGCTGCACTTGTACTCTTAGATACATTGGCTAGATCGTTGGCATTATGAATTATGTGTTTTCCTTGATGGAAACCTACCTGATGAGATGTCCTTGATGACAACCTACTTAATGAATTGATTCTTTGATGGAAACCAACTTGATACAGATGTGAATAGGATGTGTCTACAAATATGAAAAAGTGTTTTGACAAATGCATAGAAGTTCAGAGGCAGAGGAATGAAAAAGTTGAAATTATAGGAAGTATACGTGGGTTCTACTAAGAAAAGCTGCATACACACGTGAGTATGAAGAAGAAAATGCACGTATATTTTCCACACCATGGTATTCTAAAAACCAAGGGTTCTTACCATATTATTTCCTTGTGGTATTGAGCCCAGTAATGGATGTTTTGATCCCTTCTAAGAAAACCATCAGCTGGAGTATGGTTTTGACCTTTGGTATTGAATAAGGGTGAAGCTATATAAGGAGACAAGATCGGGGTAGCTGATAATCCCTTTTTTTTTGAGGGGGAGTATTGAGAAATGGTAACAAGAGAGTCCAACTTAATTTGTCCTTGAATTAAACTGGAAATTAAATTCGAATTCTATTCTCATAGAAACATAAAATAGTTAAATTAAGTTTATTAAACTTACTTAACTTAGGAAATTTGAGTTGGAAGGCTTTCTATCATCATGTGTATGTTCTCCCTACTTTGTAGGAGTCCATTATGAGTTAATTGTGAGTTCTAAAATAGAAGACTCAGTTTCATGAGTTAGTTCAATTAAATTAGTTCTCAAATTGCTTGAGAGAACTAATAGTGAGTTAACAACGAGTGGTGTCACTAATGAACTCCACCAGTGCTACCCTATTTAACTGAATATTTACTGATCAGAAACTCATGCATGTCGATTCTAAGAGAGACCCACTTGAGACTAAAGTGCAGGGACAATGTGTTATTTATTTTAGAATTTTTTGAGTTGCACTGACAGTGCATGCTTCCAAGAACTGATCCTTAAGGGATTGCACAATTTTAAGAGGCTTTATTTCCCTTTAGATACAAGCTATCCTCCATAGGAAATATACATCGGAATAGAGACTTGGAGAGCTTTTGAAGAGGCTAAGATTTGGCCTTGATCTTGCTTATGAGTTGGAGATTGAATTTTCCAAGTGTTGGGATTGTCCTGGAGAGAACAAGCATTGTAATTTCATCTTGATTTTCCGGATTAATACAAAAATGATAGTGGGGCTTTGAGCTGTGGATTTCCTCGAATATTTATTGTGTTATGTGCCTTTTATTCTCTTCCTCTATTGAATATTATTTGCTCGACGTTTATGGGCTTCTACAATATGAGTCTTCACCAGTACAATATTGTAAAAGATTTTCTTTATATTAAAAAGAAGATAGAGATGACAAAAACAGGTGGTTTTTTTTCCACATTGGGTTTCTGCCTTAAATCTTAGTGTTCATGCATGTTTCTTATGTGTGATGGTTTATTTTGTTCTTACTACACATGGTTACTATCTATTTAATGTTTAATGAAGTACTGATGCACTAGATCAAAATAAACAAAAGATGAATTAACTAAAAAGTAAGTTAACTGGATATACGCTAGTTGTCTTAAGAAAAATCACATACACACACAGGTTCCCTTCTGTAAAGTTGCGTACAGAAATTAAGAAATGAAATTGAAAACTTTAATGATTTGAAAACACTAATTCACCTCCCCTCTTATTATTTTTCCCAACATACATTTTGTTCAATGACATGATTAGCTTTGTTCACCTAATTATTGTCCTTTTCTACACAACATTTATCAAATATTAAATTCACAAAAAAGCTTCATTTTGAAACACTTGTATAAGTGAGTTCTTGACACAACTATAGAAATACTGGATGAAATATAAATAATCATCCAAAAAGTCCCATTCAAGTTGACTTATCATCAAGCCAAGATAACATAGCATTCCAAAGAAAACACACTTGTTGCAGATAACCAATTGTACATGACTTCACTTTACAAAGAACCTAAAGGGGAAAATACAACAATTAATTACAATTTTACAAAGCAATAAAACTATGAAAAATAGTCTACCGAATCTTTGCATATCACAGGGTTATGGGTTCTCTTTCTGCACCCACTTTTCTTTGAAGGTTGCTTTAGGAAGTACACTAGTTTCCTCTTTGCCACCTGTCACTTTCTTGTAAGGAATCACATATCCTATTTATCCTTCTTAGGATGAAGTGTTGAATGGAGGTTCCAACACTTTTTAATCTGGTTTCCATTCATGCTACAATGGGTACAAAAATCTTTTTCTTTCCCATTGATAAGGAAGTCTTCATAGAAAGGAGAGATTCCCATGATTTTTCCCAAAGATTTGATCCATTATTTTGGCCATCGTCTTTCATTGCTCACAATCAGCCACACAATGGTCATCTACATCAAAAATGTGCAAGGAAATTTTTCCCATAAATAATCAAATCACCAACATTTCTAAAATCCCCATGATGCTTATACCTGTCCTTTGGCTTGTGACTTTGACAATGAGGGATAGAATTTTCGTGTCCCTTGGAACATGCATCTCTCTCTAGAAACAATTTTCCATGATCACTACCATCATGGTGTAAAATGCCATGACTTGATGATTTCTTTCTCTCAATTATTTTAGATCACTCTTCAATTTCTCCATGACCATAACCCAATCCTTCATATCGTGGTCGTTCCTTCACCTCGATAGTATTAGTGATACCTTGGACATTGACTCTGAGGCCTCCTCCATCATAGCCCATATGAGTTAAAATATACATACCAATACCTTTGGTATGATTTTCAAAGGATACAAAATATGTGTTATCAATATTAACTAAAGGACTAGAACTAGAAATGATAATTACCTCCTTTTACTTGTCATATGTATTTTTTGTTTCATATGTTAATGAAGAAGTGGATGATGACTCAAGCCAACCACTTTTACCAATGGGTACATAAGGATATTCTTTCATATGCTGACAAAAATCAAAAGCATCATTCTCAACATAGGTTCCATATCCTGTGTTTGGACCATGCCCACAAATTGGCTTCATCTTGAAGGAATTATTTGTTGCTTCTAGAATAGAACTCCCACCAACCTATTCCTTCATTACATGCTGTGACTGTAGGTGCATTTTCCATTTCTCCTCCTCTGCAACTTCAAGCAATATCCTCAACTCAGCATTCTCCATTCGAAGAGATAAATTAATCTTCTCCAACTCTTAGAGTCTACCACATTTCAATTTCTTGCACACACGTAAAACTTGGTCAAAACCTGCTCTGATACCACCTAATGTGGAAGTGGAGGAGAAATTATCCTCTCAAAAATCGACCATCCTATGACACTTTGCAAGTAAACAAAATGGGTCTTAAAAAGGTAAAATAAGTTTCATAACCTCTTCAAAATGTAAGTTTTTTTTCACATGATTTTAAAAGAGAAACACATTCACATGTATCTCAAAATGAAAAGCATGAAGAGTAGAAACGAGCATTTGATGATGGAGTTCACCCCTCCTTGGCTACATCTCTGGGCCTTCTCCAATAGCTAGACTTCTCTATTGATTTCAGCAAAAAATGAGTACATACAAATTGTTGACAATAGAGTGGCTTGTTTCTCCTATAAAGAAACATTCTCCTACAAATAATTCTCACTCAAAAATATGACTCCCTATAACAAGTCATGAAAATGTCAACATAAAAAGGAATCACACAACAGGTCCTTCTACTCCACTCGAAATCCAAGCATAAAAACATACAACAACTCCATAATGAGGTGTTGAAAAGAGATTCTCTCATGAACACATATTCAGAAAAGACTAAATAGAGTTGCTCTACTGGAGTAACAGTTACTGCAGATGAAACAAGAAGGTTGGAAAACCTCTTACTAGGCTCTCTTCATGCTCAAAATGCCTTCACACTGCTTGAAAACTCTAATTTCATTTGGCGCTAAAAGACTTTATTCTTAAAAAATTTCATCATAAAGTGCTTAAATAGGCTGCCATTGAGTCAAGGGCGCTCAAAAACCCCCATCTAGGCTCTTTTTAAGCTCTAAAAGGTTAAAAATTGAGCAAGATATGCTTCTCCAAGCTAAGATCTACTACTCTGTCTAGAAAATTGGAAAAACCTGCTAGTTGTCCTTCAAATTCACCCTTTACAAAGTCCTTCGAGCAACAAATTCGCCCAACACTGACATGATTCCCACCAAAAAATGGGTACTTTTTTTCCTCATTAATTTCAACAGTAACCCTATGCGCTAGTTTAGGGTCACATGCATCCATAAGGCTAGGGGTTAGGGCCAATTGTCTACCCCCATTGGATTTGGTTCCTTTCTAGTCGATGCGCGGTCATATCATGGCAATGTGGCCAAGGGCTAGGGTGAATACCCGCCCCCACCTGTGAAGCTCTGATAACGGTCATATGGCTGTCAACGACCAAGGGTTGGGGCTATCCGCTAGTGCCCTCTGGGATAGTCTCTAATACGAACTTATAAAGGAATGTAACAACTTATAGATATAATCATAAATACATAGATGTAGAAGAAAAACACTTCATTTCATTAATAAAAAAATATTGAACTGTGCTTACAAAAAGAATGGAAATAAGATAGCTCAAGCAATGTTAGATTATCTCTGAGAAGAGATGTGGCATCTACATGCCTCTGAACTATGTTACAATGAGGCTCAAAGGCCTATTTATTATATGAGAAACAATGGAAAACCCTAAACATCCAAAAACCTAACCCTAGGAGATGAAGCGCCAAAACTCTGGGCCCCATTTGGGTAAATTGGTACATCAACTTCTTGGGGTTGTAACTTTGGCATACAATCTCCATTTGGCTATCATAATACCTTGTTTCATTTTCAATCTCTCAGTTTTCCCTAAAAACATCGTTTAAGGCCTCAAAATGGCTTCAGAAGTTCAAGACCCAAAAAAATGCCAAAAATAGTAAATTGTGCTACAATTAAGGAAACCAAAAAACTGAAAGAGACAGTGTTGGATGTGCAAGTGGAATAGGTGGGTGGCTACCAATATCCACCTGGATCATTCCTCCCCTATTAGGAAGCAATGGTACCCATTGCATTGAGTGCCTCCATGAGATGGGGAAACTTCTCCTGAACTTGGTCCCTAGAGAGCCACTTGCCTTGGTGAAGGAGCTGGCCAGCTTGGATAACCTGATATAGTTGGATCATCTGCTAGAGAGTGTTCTTGATCTTTGTGTCCATGATCTGAATAATGGTGGCCAGTTCCATGTAGTCTAGGTTTAGCTCTGTTGGTGTGAGTTTTTTTGCAAAGTCGGATGTGTCCAAGAATGGTGGAAAGTATGGCCGAAGGTGGTCTACATTGAAGACTGGGTGCATACCAAGGAATGGTGGAATGCTAGGCTCGAAGGCATTTTCCCCTACAACATTGGTGATGGTGTGTGACCCATATCAGAGTGGGTGAAGCTTATAGTGGGGTCCAGTGAGGCACTCCTTCTGCAAATGTAGCCAAACTTTGTCACCCACTTGGAACTTGTGCGACACCTGATGATGATCATGGTGTTGCTTGTACTTGGCATTGGTTCTATCAAATATATCATGGACCTGTTAGTAGATGTATTGAATGCGCTCAATGAATCTATTAGCACTGTAGGCTTTGGACTCGACATGAACTGAATCTTCCTAAGAAGCTGCAAATGGTATGGCCACATCAATGGGACATAATAGATGAAATCCCAGCCCTACCTGAAAGGGGTTGTGGCCTGTTGAGCTATGGAGAGATTTGTTGTAGTTGTGCTAGACATAGGGGAGGCTATCATCCCATGTGCATTGATTCTTCGAGGTTTACATGCGTAGAATGTGTATAATAATCCTATTGACAACCGATGCTTGGCCATTAAATTGGGGATGGAAAGCTGTGGACTTAGTAAGTTTTGTATCTAGCATCAACCATAGACTTTACCAAAATGCACTCAGGAATCTGTCGTCTCAATCTAACACAATGGACTGTGGGATCCAAAAGTGTACCCACACTCACTTAAAGAAGAGCTTAGAACTAGCCTCTGCTATGATACTCTTCTTGCAGGTCACCATGATGGCCATCTTAGAGAATCTGTTGATGACCATGAAAATGCAATCATTGTCGTACTTAGTAGAAGGAAGGCCCGACATGTAATCCATGGATATATATTCCCAAGGCTGAATAGGAGTAGGTAGTGGAGTATACAGGCCTTGCTTCTTGATGGTTGGTTTGGTAATGGCATAGGTGGTGTAAGAACTAATGTACTTCCCAACATCCTCACAAAGTTTCGGCCAACAAAAATACTTCTGCAATACCACCATTATTTTCTCTACTCCAAAATGTCCAAGGACCTAACTGTAGTGTGCCTCCCAAATCATCTTGACATGCTCGCTTGAAGGAACATAGATGTGTCCTAGGTGGCATAACAATGCATCTTGAAGGTGAAAATTTGGAACTTGCTTCCCTTCTAGGAGTGTCTGGTATGTGATGTCGAATTTTGGATCACTCTTGTAAAGATATGACCACCCCAATGTCTCGTGCCCATAAGAGTCGAGCACAGTGATCACCGCCATGACCGATGGTTGGCTAAGGCAATCGACAACATTATTGGTGTTGCCCTTCTTATACTTAATGTTCAAATGGAACTATTGTAGGCAGGTGGACCATTTATTATGGCGATCATTCTTCAACTTCCTTGTGTTTGTATGAACTGTAGAGGTCGGTGGTCTATGTGGATGACCGTTTCCTTCCCCAGAATGTAATGATTCCATTGATAGTAGGCCTGCACAATGTAATACATTTCCTTATCATAAGTGGGGTACTTTCGGACTGTGTCTGAAAGTGTCTCACTGTTGTAAGCCACTGGATGCCCATGATAAGTAAAAACTGCACCAATAGCACAGTTGGAGGCATTTGTCTCAATCTCAAATGGTTGTTGTAGGTCTGGTAGTGTGAGCACTGGTGCAGAATAGAGGTAATTATTCAACTCGGAGAATGCTTTCTGTTGGGTTTCAGACCAAAAAAACTTTTCTTTTTCTCTGCCCTTGGTGACTTGACTTAAAGGCCAAGTGATATGAGAGAACCCTAACACGAACATAGGGTAGAGGTTGGCAAGACCTAAAAATTTGTGGAGCTCTGTTAGAGTGGTTGGGGCTGGCCAATCCTAAATGACTTGTATCTTGGATGGGTTAACATGTACACCTTACTCATCAATTATGTACCCCAAATATTGAACTTGGGTCAGGCCAAAGGTGCATTTCTCTAAGTTAGCACACAACTTGCATTGTTGCAGAGAAAGAAGGACCTGTCGAATATGGTGGATGTGCTCATCCCAAATCTGGCTGAAGATCAAGATGTCATCTAAATACACCAACATGAATGCATTGGTGAAGGTTCATAAAATGTTGTCCATCAGTCTCATGAATGTTGCAGGGGTATTCGTCAATCTAAACGACATGACCAACCATTTGAAAAGGCCCTCCTTGGATTTGAAGGCAATCTTCCACACATGAGAGGGTTCAATAGGCACCTGGTGATAACCTGACTTCAAGTTAATCTTGTTGAAATATTTGGCCCCCTTGAGCTAGTCAAGAAGGTCATCAATCCATGGGATTGAGTACCTATTCCAGACAATGATCTTGTTCAACACCGGTAGTCAATACAGAGCCTCGAGGTCCCATCCTTCTTATGTACCAATACAATTGGGCTCCAAAACAGAGTGCCGATAGATCAGCCCATTGGGAAGTAGTGTGCCCGGGGTCAGATCGATGGAGTGCTTGACCTGATAGTGCAGAGGTACCCTGTAGGTGAGGCGAAAATATCCCTGTACTCCTTCACAAACTTGTCCATCTGCTACTGTTGTGCAGAGGAGACCCGACCACTCTGATACCACTAATCCGAACTTAAACAAGAATGCAAAAACTTACAGATATAATCATAAATATAGAGATGTAGCAGAAAAACACTTTATTTCATTAATAGAAAAATATTGAACTATGCTTACAAAAAGAATGGATACAAGATAGCTTGGGTGATGGTAGCTTATCTCTGAGAAGAGATGTGGCAGTTACATGCCTCTGAACTATGTTACAATGAGGCTCAAAGGCCTATTTATTAAGTAAAGTCTTTTGGTAGAAATCACATAAGAGAAATTTTTGGTCGACGCGTTTCAAACCAACAAGTGTGGTTCATCATCAGGACTAGATGAAGAGGTTGACCATGGCAAAGACTTAAATAGAGAGAAATGTAGAGACATAATTTCAAGTAATGGCTATATTTGAACAATAATATTTAAATTATGATATTAATTTATTAATATATTAAAAACAAATATTATCAAGTAACGCTATATTAAACAAATAGTTTTTGAAAAATAATATTTAAATAATGATATTAGTTTATTAAGTTATTAAAAAATATTAATAAGTGATGGTTATATTAAACAACTACTTTCTGAAAAATAATATTTAAATTGTGATATTAGTTTATTAATTTATTATAAACAAATATTAATAAGTAACTTCTATATTAAACAACTAGTTTTTAAAATATAATATCAAAAAAAATAAAAAAAAATCAAAGCCAAACTCTAAACAAGGAGGGAAGTAAAAAATTATAAAAAGGAGTCAAGACCCTAATCGAGACAAGATCATTTAATAAATAAAATAATTAATGGAAATCAAATAAATTAAATTAAAAATATTAATGGAAAAATAAAATAAAATAAAAATATACACAAGTCAAGATATATATATATATATATATATATATATATAAAAATAGGGTCAACAATCAAATATGGGGTTGAGGCCCATTAAACAAATAACAAAAATTCTAAAAGGAGTTAAGAACGAATAGGATTATAAAATACATAAAAAACACGAAGGATAAATAAAATAAACTCTAATGAAGAATAAATCAACAACATATACTATAAAAAGGATGCTAATACCTACATATATAAACAAACAAACAAAATAAATCCCAAAAAAAGGCCTAAAAAACTAGGAGGACATGACACAGACCCAACTTCTACTAATATTCCAACCATCATCTCTATTCAAATTATTGGGTCAAATTGAATAGAGACTATGGTTAGAATGAATATATATATATATATATATTATATATTATATATATATATATATATTTATATATATATATTATATATATATATATATTTATTATTTTTTTTTATTTATTTATTTCTTTTGACTTGTGTATATTTTTGTTTTGTTTTGTTTTATTTATTTTTCCATTAATTATTTTTAATTTAGTTTATTTTATTTCCATCAAATATTTTATTTGTTAAATGATCTTCTCTCGATTAGGGCTTGACTCCTTTTTATAATTTTTGACTTCCCTCCTTGTTTAGAGTTTGAATTTGATTTATTTGTTTAAAATATTATTTTTCAAAAACTAGCTATTTAATATAGCAGTTAGTTATTAATATTTGTTTTTAATAAATTAATAAACTAATATCATAATTTAAATATTATTTTTCAAAAACTAGCCATTTAATATAGTCGTTACTTAATAATATTTGTTTTTAATATATTAATAAATTAATATCATAATTTAAATATTACTGTTCAAATATAGCTGTTACTTGAAATTATGTCTCTACATTTCTCTCTATTTAAGCCTTTTCCATGGTCTTCCTCTTCATCTGTTCTTGATTATGAACCACACTAGTTGGTTCGAAACATGTCGGCCAAAAATTTCTCTTATGTGATTTCTACCGAAAGACTTTGCTTAATTCATTATGGGTCACAGAAGCCTGAATATAGAAAAAAGGCCTATTGAGAAATAATGGAAGACCCTAAACATCCAAAAACCTAACGCTAGGAGATGAAGCGCCAAAATTGTGTTCCCCATTTGGGTAAATTGGTACATCAAGTTCCCGGGGTCATAACTTTGGCATATGATCTTCGTTTGGCTATCATAATACCTCGTTTTGAAGATCTCGAAGAGAAGGCCCAAAACAGACTGGCAAGCTAGTTTGGGACATTTTTATACTCTATGTTTTCCCTAAAAACATCGTTTAGGGCCTCAAAATGACTTTGGAAGTTCAGGACCTGAAAAAATGCCAAAAATAATAAACTATGCTACAATTAAACTGAAATAGATAGTGTTGGAGGTCCAAGTGGAATAGGTGAGTGGCCACCAATATCCACCTGGATCAGTCTCCTCTTCCTGATCCTATAGTGAGGGCATTTGACTTGGACCCATGGCTTAGTCCTTTCCCCTCTGCCATAACTCTTTATCGCGGGCACATGGGTGGTCAAGTAACCAGGGCTAGGGCCAAGTGCCCAACCCTCTCCCTTTCACCTGCAATTGTATGGTGATATGTGACTAGGGGCTAGGGCTTAAAACCTTCCTCCACTCCACTTTTGCTATGGTTCTATGGAGGGTAATGTCGCTTGGGGGCTAGGGCTAGCCTCTCAACCCTGTCATCCCAATGTCAAAACACTTCGACATTAATATAAACCATGACCAATATGGTTAAGAATCAATCATGTGGTGCGATTGTGGATTTTTTACGTGACAAGTCGAGGGATCGAACCCCACCAAGGACTTCGAGCCTATGATAATTTTTTTGACCAATCATTAAGGGCCCCAAGGTGACCTCTGATTGGGCCACCTCAAAATTGTGTGAACCAATCAAAATATATGAATTACACCCTGTATGATAATACAATGTGCCAAGACCTTATTGGTCTGCTCCCAATAACACCCTGCATAGTTAGCTGATGATGTCAACTATTCAGACCGCCCAATCAGTAGCCTAGACAATTGTGTTGATGACTTTTTTATTTGGTCAAAAACTTCAGAATGTCATAACTTCTTCATATGATGTTGGATTGAGGTGATTCAAGCGTTGTTGGAATCAGGACGACGAACACTACAATTTGATGTCAGTTTTTGGAGATTTTGAGAACTTAAATTTTTGAGCCTGTTTTTGATCTCTAATACTTCACACTCTATCAAAGGAACTGTTATAGGTAATTTTGTCTCATCTAATCAATCAGCCTCCTAATGGGATCAATCAACATCCTATTACCCCTTTACATCATCATTGCACAAAGCCCTATGTATGAATCTCTCATTCCCCATATATTCTACCCTAAATTGCATCATTTGAGCCAGTTTTAAGACCAATGCACCCTGGCCTCTTTCTTAACAAAATTCAACAACAGGTTGCTCCACTGTGGCCTGCATTGATCACCTACATGTTGCTCCCCTTTGCACTTGCGTTGGTTCTAGAAATCCAAGAAAAGGAGAGAAAATACTGAAGCCTCCATTTCTACAAGCTTCCAGGATCTGTTGTAACCATTTACCTTAGATAACATTTTTGAATCCTATCCTATCCTACCTTGGATTTTCCATCGCTTATCCTTAGGTTGCATCCTCCCATCAAGAGTGGATCTCAATCCCAAGATTGGTAAAAGGATAAGAACTCCCAAATTACCTCACTCCTTTATATATTTACAACCTTCCATATGCAAGGGGTTGGATTTTGGAGAGTGATCCTACCCTTATTCTTCTATTGTGAGAGTTATCCATTCATGCATTTAGGGTGATTGGAGGTACACTTTGTGACAAAGGAAGGACAAGTCAACAACTTGGATGAACTCTTCTACAAGATCGACACCTCTTTATGGTTGTAACTCACTCCATTTATATCAATACAAAGAATTATTTGTTTTCCTATATGTGATGTCGTTATTTCATATATTTCAATACCATGTTGATCTGTTGGATAAAGTAGATATATGATGCTACATAGATCTAGTAGTTTCTCGGCTTGTGTTGTCTGGTTGTGCAGGTTATAATTTTGGCAGATGGAGCTAGGATTGGAGCATTCAAGCCAAATAAGGAGTGAAACATATGACAAATTCCAAGTAGGTTTCTTCCCCTCATCTACTTACTTTAAGGAAAACATTGGGTCCTTTGTCCTTCTATTGTTATAGGTTAGCCACCAAACTTAGGGGAAATATTTCTTTTCGTAGTCATAAATCCTGTATAATAAGAACCATATTCTCATGTAGTGGAATTAGGAGACAATAGAATTTATACTGTTAGATACCTGTGATCAACTTCTTTGAAGCTAGAAAATGGAGAAAATCTACATCTCAACAATATACTCTACATTCCAGGTTTGAAAAATAATTTACATTCAATTTCTTTCTTACAAGATAAAGGTGATATAATTTCTTTTTTAGATGGAAACGTTTTGGTTTGGTGAAAAGATTCAAGCATCAATAAAGATAGCATTATTGGAGTATGTGAAGGAAGTCTATGTAGATTCATAACACCATATCCACAAGCCCTATTTTACATGGAAATCAATCCCATTGAGATATGACATAGAAGATATGGATATTTACATTATAAGGTTATTTCCTCTTTCAATCAATTGGTAAATCGAATCCCCAATATCAAAGAAGATCATTAATTAATATGCAAGGGATGTGCTTTGGGAAAGAATACAAGGAAACCCTTTAGAAATAGTGAAACAAGGTATAAGGATATATTAGACCCTATTCATTCAGATGTGTGTGGGCCTATGTTTTATAAATCACATGGAGGTCATGTTTATTATGTGACCTTCATTGATGATCACTCTAGAAAGACATGGCTCTACCTTCTCAATAAAAAGGATGAAGTATTTGAGAATTTCAAGGAGTTTAGATCTGAAGTGGAGACCCTAACCGAAAGAAGAATAAAGACTTTTAGATTTGACAATTGTGGGGAATTCACTTCCAAATAAAGGATTACATATTTCAAATAAGTAGGAATTAAGAGGGATCTCATTGTTCCCTAATATCCCGAACAAAATGGAGTGGCAGAAAGGAAAAATAGGACAATTGATGAATGTATATGAACCATGATTTTTTATCAAGGCATACCAAAATTTCTATGGGGAGAAGCAACAATGACAACAATATATATACAAAAAAGAAGCCCTCATAGAATAGATGAAAATATGACACCTGAAGAAGCATTCACAAGAAATAGGCCATGTGTGGACCATCTCTAAATCTTTCAGTGTCCCACCTATATCCACATTCCAAAGGAAAAACAGAAGAAGCTAGATTCTAGAAGCATTAAAGGGATCTTCATTGGCTATATGATTTCTTCAAAGGAATATAGAATCTACATTAAGGAAGGAAGACATATTGAAGTAAGCATGGACATTATACTTGATGAAAATCATGCCTACAAAATATCCAAAGATATTCCTAATGAATCTGATGCCGAATACATAACACTATTCACAAAAGATGAGCACCATAAAAATCCTACTACATTTGAAGAATATACTCATCAAGAAGTATGGAAGAAGGAAATGTAGGAAGAATATAAATCCATCATGAAGAATGGGGTTTTGGAAATCATTCCTAGACCAAGTGAAAATCTACCTCTAAATGGATCTACAAGAGAAAACATGCTGTTGATGGAAGCATGGACAAGTACAAATCTAGATTTGTTGCAAGGGGTTTCTCTCAAAAGGAAGGCATATATTATGAAGAAAAATTTGCACCTACCGCAAGATATACAACTATATGATCCTTGGTTTCATTGGATGCTATAATGGGATGGAATATCCATCAAATGGATGTAAAACCAAAATTCTTGAATGGAACCATCAATGAAGAAGTATACACTGAACAACCTGAAGGAGCTGAAATAAATGGAAAAGACACTCATGTTTGTAGACTCAAGAAGGCCCTATATGGTTTGAAGCAAGCTCCTAGGGCATGGTATGCAAGAATGGATGCATACCTTATAGAAATTAGGTTCATCAAAAGTACTATTAATCCAAATATCTATATCAAAGTTGTGGATAATGAGAGAGTAATTATTATACTATATGTGGATGTTCTATTTATCATAGGTGTAGAGTGAAGGACACAATAATGCAAGAAGATGATAGCAGCCAAGTTTGAGATGAAGGATCTGGGACTAATGCATTATTACCTAGGTCTAGAAGTATGGAAAAAACCTAGGGAGATATATATGGAGCAAGAAAAGTATATAATCAAGTTGTTGCAGAAATTCGGTATGATGGATTAGAAGCCCATGACTACTCCCATGATCACCAATCTCAAGAAATTGAGAAGCATTGAATCCAGCCTTGTAGATACTACCACCTATTCTAAGTTGGCATGTTCTTTGATGTATCTGGTAAATACTAGACCAGATATATGTTTTGTTTTGAACATTTTTATTCAATTTTTTGTGAAGATATCTACGTGGAACTATACATCACTGCCTAAAGTATAACAACAAGGAAATCAAGTTGACAGGTTTTACAAATTTTGATTGGTGTGGCAGTGAGATCGATGGAAGAATCACTACATGTGGATGTTTTAGTTTGGGATCCGCTATGATCTCATCGATGAGTAGAAAGCATGATCTTGTTTCTTTGATTATTGTTGAAGCTCAGTATGTGGTTTCATGTGAAGTAGGAAAGGAGATTGTATGGTTGAGGAAGCTTCTGTTAGATTTGGTTGGGAAGCCTCTAAGTCCTACTGTGATAAACTGTGATAATCAAGGTAGCATTAATATGTAGGAATATCATGTGTTCCATGCAAGGACAAAACATATAAACAATAAGTTCCACTACATTAGAAGCTTGTTACAAGATGGGATCATGAAGCTACAATATGTCCTGACCGATGAACAAGTAGCTAATGTGTTAACAAAGTCTCTTCCTAATAAAAACTTTGAATATCTTAGAAGCATGTTTGGTTTGGTTGATATCACTAATCTCATTGATAACAAATGTTTGGAAGAGATTTAATGACACATATTGTGTAATACAAAATGCCTGGGAGGGCATCTGATTGGCCTATGTGTTGATGTATGGCTTCCAAAGTAGGGAGGGTGGCGTTGGTCATAGAGCTTTGACCTTGCATTACACACCTAGTTCCTTGGGTTTATGGTTAGCAAGTAGGCCTGATGGTACCTAGAGAGGCTGAAAACTTGAGTCCATCTTAGTCTCGCTTGGATAGATTGCCTTGCTCACGAATCTAATTTGTGGCACTTCGTGTGCCTAAAATCTTCGTAGTTTTTTTGTTTTGATATATTCCTTGTACTTGTATATACATGTGTAAATTATGAATACCTCCCTAGCTGAGAGGGAGTGTTGAATAATGTAACTAGGTTTGGTCTTCATATTTGTATTTGAGTCATTATGAAATGTATTTATCAAAGAATGAAAGAGAGAAATTTATTATTATTACAATGACTTATTAAAGCATGGGTTTCATGCCTAGTCATCATTTTATACATCAAAGTCCCCATTGAGGACTTTTAGGTTTTATATTGAGTCATTAGAGTCATTTTCAATTTAATGTGACCCTTCTTGGGCTTTTGAATCATGTAAAATGAATTATTATTGAGTCAAATATGTAATTTGTCACCTCCACACCAAGTCGACCCTTGCCTGATGAAGTCGGCCTACATGAGGAAAATTTAACCCACATAAGAGGCTATATATACAAGTGTAGTTTGATCCATTTTCTCACCAACTCAACAAGTTTGATAGAAAAGAAGGAAGTGCAGAAAAGTGCAAAGTTCAAGGAGAAGAAGCAGAATTGGAGGAGAAGAACAAGTCAAATATTTTGGGATCTCTCTCTCTCTCTCTCTCATTTATACGAAGTTACAGGGATGTTTCTAGGGTAAAAGATATGTTGTTGGGTAGGTCAAAGTTCTATAGTTGCTAGGGTCGAAGTTCTCTTGCTACATAGGTCGAATTTTTGATTATGCATAGGTCAAAGTTCTGCTACTGGATAGGTCAAAGTTTTACTATTGCAGGGTCGAAGATTTAGATTGAACTTGCTAGAAGGAAGGGTTGAATTCGTGAATGGAGGAAGTCTATGTATATGTTGAAGAGTCTTGGATTATCTCATCATTTCTTGTAAAAACAATTGAAAGAAGAGGTTTCACTAGGTTTTCCCCTAGATAAGGGATTTTCCCTGGATGAGTGCCTACATCTTGTGTCTCTTGTTCTTGTCATTTTCATACACACATAATCTGGTAATTTCTTGATGAAAGATAATGCAATAAAGAATTAAAAAAATCCAACATAACTCACAAGTAATTATCAAGAAAGAGAAATCAAAACCTAATACTACTAACTTTGATTTCTCAACACTTAAAAGAGAAGTTATAATGAAAATTCCAAGATGACTTTTTCATTCTAGAAATCACATTTTTTCTCCACTTTTAAGACCCCAAGAGTATTGTAGAAAATCCTTGTAGATTCAAACTGCTAGTTGTAATATTGTAAAAAATATATTTGAATCTACATTCTCATCAACGAAAACAATTAAACGATTGTGAAATCACGAAGCATACAAGAGAAAGAATTCAATCAACATGTTACACAATGATTTCCTCAGGAAAGCCACAACTAAAAACCCTTGCTATTGCATTAATTAAAAAAATATGAGAAGATTACAATGTTTTTCTCAACCCTCAGCAACCTTTGAACCATCTCTATCTATCTCACTACTTCCTAGACAAACTCAGGCCAAAACTTAGCCAATTTATTGCTTGCCCAAGTCCCTATTTTCTTATGTTGTTCCTTAAGGAATTAGCCCCTATTTCATTGGGAAATTCCTCAACTATGAATTATGCAATCCTTATAGGCATTCCTCTAATTTCATGCACCATCGATTTAATTTAGGTGATTTTACAATTGAAAGTACATTGTCCCTAAACTCCAATCTTAACTGGGTCTTTCTCTGGTCTGACATGCATGAGTTAATTATGAGTGAATTTTCAGTTTATTGGTTGATCACTACAGACAACACCGCACTACACTTTAGGTAGCACTACATTGTACTTTAGGTGGCACCCCATTTTACTTCAGGAAACACCACACTACACTTCAGGCAACACCCTACTGGACTGCAGGCAGTACCCCACTGTACTTCAGGAAACACCACACTGTACTTCAAGAAGCACCCCACTGTACTTCAGGTAACACCACACTCGACTGTAGGAAACACCCCACTAGACTGCAAGAAACACCCCACTATTGGACCTCCCACTAATTCCTCCATCAGTTGGAACTAGTTTAACTGAGTTCAACTCAGTTAGACTAAATTAAATAATTACAACTCAAAATAAACTCAACGAGTGCTCCTAATTGTAGGAGACACTCTACATGAATCTAGTTAGACCCTCAACTCGAATTAACGGAGCCAACTAAGTCAAACTAACTTAGTTAACTATTACAAGTTGTCATGAGATGTGGAATTACAATTTTATTCCCAATTTAATTCAAGGACAAAATTAAATTAGGATTTACTTGTTTCATTTCCAACAATCCCTCTCAACAAGAAAGGGATTATCTTCTACCCTGATCTTGCCTCTGTGAAACTCGAATTTGCATATTAACAATGCCTTTGTCAAAATATCTGCATCTCGCTCCTCCGTAGGAATATACTCTAGCAACATGATTCTGCTCTGCACACAGTCTCGTAGATGGTGATACCATATTTCGATATGCTTGGACCGATCATTAAATAATGGATTTTCAGATAGTTTGATACAAATCTGGTTGTCACAATAAATCACTATAGGATCCATCTGCTGACCAAATAATGCAACAAGGATCTTACTCATCAAGATAGCCTCACAAGTTGCCTGACTAGAAACCATGTACTCTGCTTCTACTGAACTGAGTGCAACTGATCTCTGCTTCCTGTTGTACCAAGAAATTGTTGCTGACCCAATACTGAAGATCCCCCTGATTTGCTCTTTAGTCTTTCCAAGTATCCTTGTTGATGCATTATCTCCAAAGGTAGAATTTCCTTGTTTTTATTCTTTTAGAGTAATTAATTTAACCTAATCTACTATCATGTGTCTTGAATATCCACTATCAATAAACATTTTATTTCTTTGTGTTGAGCATATAGAGAAATTCCATATTTCTCTTGTTTTATTTCTTTCTTTTACCTAGCTTTATACATTGTCCTCTATGCTTGGTAATATCTTCATTCTTTCTTTTCTTAGGAAACCTTAATATGATTCTTCTACAATTATAATCCTTGTGCCCACAATTATTGTACTTATAGCATTCAACATGATCCAAAAGGGGAGAAAATTAGTCACTATCTTATAAAAAAACCTTCAATAGTTTTGTTTCTCACAAAACCATTCTTTTAGGTCTGATAAGATCCTCTATTTCTATTTCTCACATAGTCATTTCCTACAAAAGCTCAATAATTTATTGCTTTATGAACAAAAATATTACAAGAAAATTAGTAGCCAAATAAGGAATTTTGATACTACGATGATAAAGGCCTTCTTGGTGGAGCATATTTTATGAATTCATTCTTGTTGATGTTGTGAGAAAAATCAGGTCATTGCTGGTCTTTATCCCCTTTCCTAGTGTTTCTTTCATTATTGAAGGAACTATTGAAAACATTAGCATACCTTTTGTGATTTTCTTAATTTCTCTTTTCTGGTGGATTTGTACTTAATTCCCTTTGAGGTCTTATGATTTTTCCTATAGCCAAGACACATTTTGATGAATGGTAACCTGTGGGAGCTGAGAATATCATTTAAGGTTTCATTACTCGCTCCAAACTTCAATCTTTGATTCAATTGAGAATTTTCTTTCTCTAGTTCATTTCTAATGGAAATAACTTCTACTTCTAGATTTTCACAATATTTTTCCTTTTCCTTCAGCTAGCTTCTCACTACTTCTATCCTCTTTTCCTCTAGTTGTATCTTCTAGGTGGAAACCATTGCTCCATCAAGATCACGATCCCTTTTCTTATCATATTTATATAATAACTCCTATTTTTTATATTTCCTTTGAGAGTATCTCTAGTTCTTCTATGTATTGGGTGCTAAAAGGTGTCTTTTAAAACTCCTAATTGTCTCACACTAATTATCAACCTGGGTAAGTCTTTTTGTTTCAAGAGTGTACACAATATGTGCAAGCTATAAATCCAGAGGGTAATGCTTTTTAAGTTGAACTATAAAACTTGATACAAGAGTAACTAGATGTAATCATAAATCTCAAGCTATAAATTTTAAAGGAAATAATACTTCTAAGCATCAGGACTTAATCTCAAGCAAAACCATAATCAAATCTGAAGCAAGAAATTCAATTGAAAATAGCATCAACTGAGAGCATAGTAGCATTAACCAATATCTTCTAGTTGATTCTATCTAAATCACACTCAATCTCAATTAAGCAATTCAAATGGAAATGATGTCAACTGAGAGTTCAGTAGCATTAACTAATCTCTTTTAGCTGATTCTATAATAACCAATGCCCTATTCTGCAATGCTGTAAATGAAAGAAAATGAAATCAATGCTCTAATCCATTCCTTATCCACGTCTGCCTATGTAAAAATAACTCATGCTTATGCTAGAAATTAAATACTCTGTAATGAAATTAACACATGCTCTGCAATGAAATTAACACTCACAACTTACAGAATTGACAGAATTGAAATGCAACCAGTAATGGAAATCTACAGCGCTGGTGCTAATCTAGCTAGATCTCCTAGTTGTGGCGGGCCCTTGTCACTTCTGAGAGGAAAGAACTTACAATAACTGGAGAATTAAAAACCACACAGGCTTAATCAACACGTCTCATTTGATTCGATCTGCACGCGTCAAGGGAAATCAACACTCTTTCATTGAATGAAAATAATATAACATAGTCTACCTATAATTCAACAGTGATTACATGTATATATCAAAATATCTCCATTATCCCCTCTCCTCCTATCCTATCCTATCCTATCCTATCTCTAATGATCCCCCATGAATCCCCTTCTTTGATCTTTGTTTTCATTTAAATACATAGAGAGCAGGGAGAAGTTACAACATAGATGATTACAAAATAATTCCCATAACAAAATTGGATTGTTCACAACAAATTGATTAGCAAGATCATATCTGAAATATCTTTCCATCAACATTCAATAGGAACAAGTTGAATTTGGTATTGCAATTGAGATAATTTGGAAACCGGCCGCAACAGCGAACCTGAGAAAAACGCCTTTAGATAACCTTTTGTTTCTCTTAATATGGACCGAATTTGGGAAAATTTCACATCACAAAACTAATTTGGTCCGTTTCGAACAAAACCCAAGTTTCGGATTTTCTAGATTCTTCTCCATTTGCCTGAAATGTCCAATGCAAAATTGTCGCTTCTTATTCTAGTGAATTTCTGATTTGGAATATTTAATGATGAGTTGGAGATCAAATCTGCAATATGGAAAATATCTTGGAGGCTAAAATGGTGAGTGATGTTACAAAAAATTTATTAATAAACCATCATTGGTAAAATCATGCATAATAATCATAAAATTATTAAAAATAAAGGAGAAGAAATAATATTTATCCATAAGAGCATAAATAATTATAAAATGGAATTATATGATAAACCATGATAAATGATGTGATAAAGAATGGTAGAAATGGATGAAATAGGCGTTAAAGAGTGATAATAATAATGACAAACTAGCGGCCCAACACTATGGCACTGACAAGTTCCAATTCTTTTCTATTCTTTATTTTCTTCATATTCTTTTTCAACATTGTTTGCATCAATGTCTATGAAAATAGGTTGTTCTTTGTTAATATTAGATGCATATTCATCACTCCATTTTGAGGGGCTACTACTTTGGATTAAAAAAAATATTCTTAGAATACTTTCCTATCTTTCATCTATAATACTTGCTTATACTTTCATGCTCTTCTTCATCATCAATGTCCTCACAATTTTCGTAGTAGTAGAATTCCATATTCTACTGCAATTAAAACATTTGAATGTTAAATTACCTTTGTATTTTCCATATCCTCTTTTCATATTTCTCACAAATTGTGCCTCTTCTGCATTTGATTCATTGCTGGAATAATCACTAACTTAGTTTTTTATGTCTTATTTGAACTTTAAAATATACTTCCTTAAAGCATACTTTCGTTTTTTTGTCCTCATTTCAAATGAAGTGAGAATCCATGTAACTCGTCAATCTTCATATTTTCCAAATCCTTGATTTCTATAGTAAATAATATCTTTACATCAAATGTTAAGGGGATAGATCACACCACCTTTTGTACAATCATTGATCCCTGAATGTTTTCACCAAATCCTCTAATAGTATTAACAATCTCATCCACATGAAGGAATTAGGCAATAATATTTTCTTCATTATTTAACTTCAAGTCCAAAACTATCTTCTATGGGCTTGAATATTTTCCCTCTTCACCTTGACAATTCCTTCATAATTATGTTGAAGTTTGTCCAAAATGTCCTTTGTAGATTCACTATGCATTACTTTGTCAAAATCACATTCTAATAGACCACCCAAGATAGCATTCATGGCCTTTTCATTATTTACTCGAACCTTCTTACCATATTTATTAGATAGAGGCATTTTTAGAGATTTATAATCATCCACTATAGATTTCTGAATGTCAAAACCAAGTGACATTATAAAAGCCCTCATCCTTATCATACAAAAGGAATAATTTGTTCCATCGAATAATGAATATCTACTTGTGAAATAATCTTCATGACTAGCCATGGTCCCTATGAGATCTTCCTTCTAGTGGTAAGAATGCTTCTAAAAGGACCTGATATGATACTAAGTGTTGGATTCAAACTTATATTGAGAGGGGGAGTGGGAGTGAATCAATATAAGGCAATCATGTTAGTTATTTAAATATTCATTAATAATAACCAAAATTATCACATCTAGAACACAATATATGAATGAAAGTTTCTTTATAAAAGGTATTTGTAGGAACCTACATACTAATACCAACTTTGTAGGAACGAACTTAGTGTTAGAAACTTTGTGGGCTCCAACTTACAAGAGACACCAATCCTCTTTGGTACAAGAGTTGTTGGAAATAACCTATAGGATATACCAATCCCCATTATTGAAATATTTATAATAACATGTTAGATACGCCAATCCCCTTTATTGCAAGTTTTATAGGCACCAACTTGTAAAAGAAACCATTCCCCTATGTTGCAAAATTTATAGGCACAACCTACATGAGAAAACAATCCCCTCCACTACAATATTTCTAAGAAACATCCTATACAAGACAAAATCTCCTCTATTGCAATAGGCACCACCCTACTTACTAGGTATTCTTGCTACTTATTCCTTCACTAGGTCTGTTGCATTCTTCTACCTTCATGAGGTCTACTTGGTACTTCTACCTTCACTAGTTATTCTCATTTCTTATGAATTCACTAGGTTTGCTTGTCTAAAAACTTGTTTTTGTCCTCTTCCAAAGAATAAATATGTACAACATGCCAGGTATCCAATTTTGCAAATATGATTTTGAAATTCTTAGCAAAGGTACTTTAGTATGAATCCTTAGACTTATAATTTTTTCACAGTGTGGGAAGTCCGAAAAAACAAGTTACAACAAAAATGTCAGACTGACTTGTTGAAGCTAATCTCAAGATTATTCAGTGACCTTAAATTCCATAGGGTTTTGTTGTGCTATTCAACAACCCCCATTTTAATGTATTATAAATTTCCTATGAAATTTATTATATCAAAAAAGGGACCCTTCATCTTAATATATATAAAATCAAAGTTTAACACTTAGATTTTTTAATTAAAACCCAAATATTAAACCTTGATTATCCCAAAAAACAAAATTAAATAGCCCCCAAGACGCAAACTATACTTAGGCTTAATTATTAAACATTATAGGTTATTTGATTAAAAGACAAAATAAAACGGATGTTTTTCAGGTTCCCAAAGGTTGAAGTATTAACAAAATTCAACACTCTACCATACCCTACATCACATCCATACCTCGAATCGCAAATTTTTATAATGAAAATACCCCTCGGCCAACTCCATTATGATTGCGATATAAAATAGACCCGATGGGAAAACCAACTTCGCTTCATTAAAATCTCGCGTTCGCTAAATCGAAAGAACCATTTCCCAATTCTTGCTACCTATATCTTTTGCGATATGCGATTACTCCGGACCCAACGAGATTATCCATAAAATCCATAAAATCCATGTCTGAGGCTATCACAAAAGTTTAAAATCTTCAGTCCAAATGCCGATCACGATATGCGATAAGGCCCAAACCCGCCTGGATTATACACTGCGATTTATATTAAATATCACGTCTGAGGCCTATATGTTATAGACATTTTTGGGCACTGCAACCCTAAGCATAAATGTCCATAAACCAAGGGCTCCTAAGTCCCTAAAGGTGTTGTTCCAACCCCTAAAAGTACAAGGTCAACTGATTACAGCATCTCCCAGAAGTTCTCCATGAAAAAATACTCAGAACTGGTCAAAACTGGACCATTTCACCTGCTCCATAGGCAAAGTGTGTTGCATCCCACCTCAATACACACAGTAGGTGTGATGCATGTCAAAAATCCCTTCTATGGGGTGCGATGGGCGAGAAGGGACAAATGGCAGGGTCAATCCGCAAGGTGGAGGAGCATGGAATCTTCCAGAAACCTCTCTTGTGACACTTGCCTCTCTGAATTCGAACAGGGATGAGTAAGAGATCATCAATCTCCAAGTGGAATCAAGAACTATCAGAGAGAAGACACTAATCAAATCTCAAAAGCTGGCTCACCTCCCTTGCAGACATCTATATATGGATCCCTCATCCCAGAGATCCAGGAGGCTGGAATTTTGTATCTTGTAAGGAAGTGTTGTTGGTTTCTTGGTGCAATATCATAGTGTTGGGTGATCTAAGCTTTTCATGAGGTGAAGAAGGGCTTTATTGCTGAGAGGATGATGTTGGGTCAGAACAATTGGTTGTAATCCTCTTTTCTCTTTCTTGATTATCAATAAAGCTATTCAAGTTTTCCTCCACATTCTTATATGATTGATGATTTATGCATTTGTGTGGTCAATGTACATCTGATCCTATATTGTTTATGATAATAGATCTATGTTCTTGGATAGTGTTATGCTGCTTTGATTCTACAGGTACTCCTTGAAGCTGGGTAGACAAGGAAGCGAGTGGCAAAGACCTACCAGAAGAGAGAGGAATCGAGCAAGGAACCAAGCACAAGACAGAGGTTGGTCTCCTTATTCTTCTCTTATCTATTTCTCATAAAGGAAGACGAAAGTAGTTTTTAGTGTGTTTGTTTCGAAGGTAGCTTCCAGCCTTAGTTGGACTAGCAGCTCTGTATAGACACTAGTTTTCCCGATAACACTATACCATAATCGAAATTTTTAAAAAAAAGTCATGCCTCATCCCAATGTCGATTGCAATATACATCCCAACACCGATTGTGATATGACATCAGCAGTGATGTCTGATTCACGTCATCCCTCACGTCACGAATGTCGTCATCCTCCCATCACCTGCCACTTCATTTTCCACGTCACCATTCCATGTCATCTGCCACATCATAGTAACGTCACCATGACGTCATCCCTGACGTCACCTTGGGATCCCGCAATTGCACGTTTTAGAGGGACATGGCTTATAATAAACCCTTCGCAGTCGATTTGCGATTAGACCGGACCCGAGGGGGTTATTCACTCTAACTCATAAATACCCTGTGTCTGTGGCTATCAAAAATAAAAAAGGATTTCCACTTCTTGCCTCTTCTGCCCATTTCGATTGTAATTGTGATATAAAAGCCTGACTTGCATTGATTTAATAAACAACTCAAACTTATTCACTCAAATCAATGACAGATAATGGTTTTGGACTCCCCCTGCATTCAATTTTAAGTTTATCATGGGGGGGTCCGAATAGTGGTTTTCTCATCCAAGCCTATATCTACATGTTACTCCTCTATTATTTTGGACTCCCCTCTTCAGAAACCACTTATCACTTCCAACTCCCTCTGGAAAAACCGTTAGCCATCCACCCTTCCACGATTGTGATTTCGATATAAAGTACTCCTGGTCTCCTGTCGATTGCAATTATTCTGAGTCTACACCCAGTCTAAAAGAATTTTGTGATAAGACTGTAAAGTTCACCACTCTTAGCACATACCTCACTCTGCATGACTCTCAATGATGGTTGTGTTCGGAATTTATTACGACTTGACGTTTTTCCTGATTTCCTACAAAAGTGTTTTGTTTCAAATAAAACTCGCTTATCAGTTTTATTTATTTACATCTTATCGATTCTTGTTTTCTGTGTTCAGGTTCATGATAGAGGAAGACAATTTTGCTGATAAATGGCATATCAAATCAAACAGGCAGACAAACATCTAGAGAATTTGATGGAACAAACAAAGTTGATGAAGATAACAAATCACTTTTAGAAACTTATACCAAAATATTGTTTTCCTTTCAGCATTGTTGAAGGGGTCTATATAAAGGTCCTCAACGCTCTAATGCAATTGTTTTCTTCTATTTAAACTTAATTTTTGTATGAAATAAAGGTCCTGAATTTTATGAAGGAAGGCCAGAAAGCTCGCCTTATTGTATTTTCATACTTTTCTCAATAGAAGGATTGGAATATTGTTTTTTTAAATTTTCATAAATAATTTTGAGAAGTTGCACTACTGTACTCCTGGAATCATCTTTGTGGGAAGGAATAAACTGTTGCTATTTATTTTATGAGCTGAACGAAGTGTATCTGATATTTCTATCACTGTACCTCTATTTTTTTCATAAGTAAATAGTAAATTTATCTTTTCAAATTTCTTATTACTTGATATTTAAAGAACAATGTTACATGTATTCACTACTGATCATGCTTTCATTGTTATTTTATACATTATAGATTTGAGGCTTCTATCATCTTCATTTTGTGTGGTTTTGTCTTCTAGATTCATCGCATTCATGATTTTATTGTATCGACGTTTCGAACCAACCTCTGTGGTTCATCATCAGGATTAGAAGGATCAGATGTGTGAAAAAGTCAAATTATAATGGGGTAATAAATATAGGAGAGGGATGGGATGATGATGAATGGAGCCGACATGTTTGATAATGTCCAGAAATAAATTTGGTTTAATACATGTTAAGAAATTTTTTGTGATATGCTAAATGAGATATCAGTTTACACATTATTTTGATATGTTAAATAGTTTCATTTCCATTAGTGTTTGAGCAATCTATGTTGCCATTTACTAAGGAAAATCATTATAGATCGCATCTACATAAAAGTTAAACAATCTCAGTTTATAGAGTAGATTAATGCAAATATTTTTCCATTTAACTCATTACTGAAAATCCATCTATTTCACTTCACTATAAGAATTACAAACTCATTCAATCACCTTTCATTGGCAAAACTAGTCCCATGCAATCCAATCGGATCCGCTACCTAAATGGAAAAGGAGTTGTCTTAAGGTTCAGACTGGGTGGTTTTCCCCTTATGTTGAAGCAGTGATATTCGAGGCTTCAACTCCTTTTTGCACTAGAAGGAGGGACTGCAGACTATGAATGGAAAGTAAGTCCAATCCAAAAACAAAAAGCCATTCCAAGAGTCATTCTCCCTCCGAATCTCCTATGACTTCCAGATCCCCTCAAGAATCTCATACTTTTAGATACGGAGTTGAACAATCACCTCCCAAGTATCCTAGAATACTTCCTGAGGTAATCCCTGTGGTTTATTCTCTAGAATCACCAGAAATTACAGACTTGATAAAGAAATTGGAAGACGTCTCCATTTCACCAGAAAAAGCTGAATCATTCGAAGATTCTAAAGGAAGAATAACTTCTATTTTTCAAGGAACTGGTGTTTTAACTTAGTCCCAAAGTGAAAAACTTGGCATCTCTCCATTTGAATTTCCACTTCAATCCTCTCGAACAAAAACTACTACATTAGATTCCCAAGCATCTACTAGTGAGATTACCTCATTCTCTCATTCACCAACATCTCCATTTCTTCATTTCTCATTTCCTTTTTCTCTAGTGCTCACTTCATCTATTTCCATTTCCTCTACATAAAAAAATAGTGCTGCCTCAAGCAGTACTATCATAGATACCAATTATTCTTTCATCACATCCACTTCTCCAACTGTTACAACGGCAGCTAGACCATGGTCTAATCCGGGAGCTGTTCAAACGCCAGCACCACTTCATCCTCTACCAAAACATCCTAAAATATGCTTCCCAATTTAAATCATGATGATGGGTTACCTGCTAAAGAACACCTTCACAACTATATGTTATCCATCAACCTTAATGGGGTAGATGAAGAAAATTTTGTTGTTAGATTATTCCCATACACTCTTACAGGATCAACAGGGTCTTGGTACTTTTCATTACCAACCAATTCTATTACTAGTTGCGATATTTTTGAAGAATAAATTTTGACTAAATTTGGTGATGATCGGTCCACCACATCTCTTATCAATGATATTTCCAATTTAAAAACGAATTCAGGGAAAAATTTAAAAGATTTCAATTCCAAATTTAACAAATTGTTAAATAAAATCCCAGCTACTTGTAGACCTAGTGTCGATGTACGAATTGAACAATATATTTCATCTCTTCCTTCTAACATAGGAATTTTTGTAGATAGAGCTAATAAAAATACCTTAGTAGAAAACATGAAAGAATTTGTATTTGTAGAGAAGTGGATAAATGCACTAGAAAAGAAACAAGACCAGGAAGACAAAAAATTAAAAAGAGTTACATTTAAGGATGAAGTTAAAAAGAAAGCACCTAAAGATCCCTTTGATCTTGAAGGCTTACAACAAGTCCTTAAAAATTTGTCTAACAAGATGGTAGAGTTCAAAAAACAAGTAGCTGAATCCTCTTCCAAAAAACCCTTTAGACCATTCAGAAGAAATCAGTCACCTAATCCACAACCTCCAAACACAATCTCTAATGCAGAAACTGATGATGAAGATGATGAAGAAGCAACAATTTTTGCTGATGAATCCCAAGATGAACAAATAACTGAGTTAAATGGAATGTGGGATTTTATTCTTCCTATTTCTGATAGTGAGAATGAATATGAAGCATTACCTGTTAGCACATGAAGTAAAGGTCCAATTGATCCCATACAATCAATTTAGAAACAGAGACCTTCAACTTCCACTGCTAAAGATAAAGCTGCTACCAAAAAATCCACTTCCACTTCTACCCAAGTAATTCCATCTTCTTCTAGTTCTCTATCTTCACCCAAAAACATTAGTAGTTTCAGATACTATTGAGTACAATATAGTAGAGGATATGAAGAAAATAAAATCAAGCATTTCCCTCCATGAACTCACTAAACACAAACAACAACAAATTTTTTTACTGAAAGAGTTGAATGCAATACCTACTTCTCCACTTCCTACTATTGTGGTTTCCAAAGCTTCCAATGGAATGGGTAAACCTCATGTTCATCTTGTTGGGTTGTGTTATATTCTTTCGATGACTAGGCCAAATAGTCAAACCGCGGGGATAGAGGGGGGGCAGAGTCCCCCCTTTGTTGTGCTAGGCACAACGAGGGGGGTCATGTCAAGGGGTTTCAATGGGACGGTAGCCCCCATCAAAGGGGTCTTGGGCAGTGCCACGGGAATCTTTTTTATGGACCCTATATTAGGTGGGTTGACCTACCTATGGTTTTGTGCATGGATTTCACACATGTTTTTGGGCGCGATTGTTTTCTGTCCATGGTATTTTGTAGATCCGGTCAAGGGAACTACAATTATGTTCTAATCTAGGGTTAATGGATTGGGGTTTATGGATGCTTCAGTATGTATATATATGTATTGTAACATTGAAAGGAATATAATGAAAAATCAATCTGTTAGTCCCAGTTTTGGGATCCAAGGGAAAATCTCTGTGTATATTCATTTTATGTGTTATGCTCTCGACATTGTTTGTTTTTTGTTTTTAGAATTCGTATACAGGTAATTTCTGTACAGGGTTAAAACCTACATTTGGTATCAGAGTTGTTTTTGCTTCAAGGGGACGCCTTTGCTGCTGAGGGGTTTTTCTCGGGCTTGTGGTAGACCCTTCAGTGGGAGAGCTGCGGGATCGATTCTTGTGGTGAAAGAAGATGGTGAGCGGTGGAAAGATAGAGATCGATAAATTTAATGGTTAGAGTTTTGAGTTGTGGAAACTCAAGATGGACGATCTGTTGGTGGATAAAGATCAGTGGATCGTAGTAGAGCCGAGTACTAAAGCAACAAAAATGTTCGATGAAGATTGGAAGAAGTTGGATCAAAAGGAAAAAAGCACAATACAATTGTGTGTCTCAGATTCAGTATTGTTGAATGTATTAGGGGAAGCTACGATGAAGGATTTGTGGGACAAGTTACGGACTTTGTACCAATCTATGTATTTGGTGAATAAATTGTTCCTATGGAAGAAGATGTGTAACTTAAGGATGAAAGATGGAGACTCGGTGACAGAGCATTTGAACACATTTAATACTATGGTAAGCCTGTTATTATCTATTGATATTAAAATTTCAGATGAAGATAAGTGCATCAGTTTGTTGTATTCTCTATCTGATTTGTGGGATAGTCTCTTTGTTACAATAGGTAACAATGCATGATATAGGTGGATCTATAGACATCAGTGGCATGGAAAAGGCTCAAAATTAAAAGTGGCAGAAAGATGATTAGCTAGACAACATATCGAAGTGCTCGTCGCCCTAATTCCAACGGTGTGAATGAAACTCCAATCCGAGTTCGGATGAAGGAGATAGAGGTAGTCAAAGTTGGGTTGAATTTTTGCTGACCATGCAAGATTAACAAAGACACAATTTGAACTTTTATGACGGACGGAATCCGGCCAACTCTGGCTAGATTCCGGGCAAAATTGTTGCCTGGTTAAAATGACTCCTTCGGTCAAAATCTGAATTTTCAAAAATGTGTAGGTTGTTTTAATAACAATAAAATATTAAAAAAGGGTGGCGGGCCACCAACCCCGCCACCCCAATCTCATCCACATAACATATATATTAGTGGAGGGGTGGGCCACTACCCCTGGCCCCTCTCACGAAACCACCATGATTAAAGCATAGAGTTGGGTGGGCCGGCATTTGGGGCATGGACCCAACCCATGTAAAACAAAACTTCATGCAACAAACGTGGGTTGCCCCTTGGGGCGCGGACCCAACACCCAACCAACCTACATAATGTGAATACGACCCAAGTTGGGTGGAGTGGGCAAGTTAGCCAAGGCAAGCCCAACTGAACCAATGTTTAAAAATTAACATTCGGATATATAAAAAAAGGAGGAGGCGAGGTTTAACCGCCTGACCTCCTCCATACTAACTAGATCATAAACCAACTCGCCAACATAAGTTCTTGTGTGATCTGTCTGCCAACATTTTATTTAAACACAGTTCATCAGTGCGCCCAGGAAGAGGAGGGAGTGCATGCTGTTCGAGTCTGATTTTTGCAGGAGGTCCAGATTTTCACTTTGTCAGATTTTGACAAATTTTATATGGTTTCATCACTTCTCGACACCACGAACGCAATGAAACTGTCCTTTTCTCCATCAGAGTCTACATTTTTGTAACTGATGCTTGTACTCTTCTTTCTAATGCCACTTAATGAATGAAGGCCTCCCCATTGATCAAGTAGGGCCTGGAGACGTAGTCCAAGTTGGACGAACTTCGTTATCAAGTCTTGTTATCTTCTTTCATGCTTTATGTGTTTCTCCTCTTCTCTCATATGCACATTAAATTTCTATGTTAAGCTACAATTTATGCATGTAATTCTTTAACACATCTATAAGCAAAAGATCTTGGATCAAGTGGTATCAGGGTAAGTCTTTTTAGATGTGAATTGCATGTTTGTATGCTAACAAGAAACAGGCTCCGAAAAGGCGAAGGGAAACTAAAGTCTTTCGATCCCAAAGCGGGGCATGCACATTGAAGGAGAAACATGGTAGATGAAGAGGCTTGTCATGAAAAGGAGTGCAATTTCTACAAAACCTTCTATACAATGGCAGAAAATGTCGATCAGTTGCTTTCAAGGATGGAGAAAGCAGAAGAGAGAAATCTAGAAGAACAAGGTTCAGTGATGGAAATGGTGGAGAAGAACCCTCTCCTTCTCCTTTCACGAGTGAAAGTTATTCTTCCTCTCATCACCATCATCATAGAAATTCAAGGGATGCATATAAGAAACATTTCATTAAATTAGATGTCAAATTTGATCTTCCCATGTTTAACGGTGAAAGTAATGCAGAAAAGCTTTATAACTGGATTAGGCAGATTAAAATCTATTGTAGGATTCAACAGATCGAAGAGGATGAGGCAAAGATTCAATTGGATTCTCTTCGACTGAGTAGCACCACTCTTGTCTGGTGGGAGAGAAAATTGCGAAGCGATAAGAGTGTGGGTAATCTTCTTTCCTCATGGCCTAGTTTCATTTCCACATTAAAGGAACAATTTTATCCCTTGGGTTATAAACAATAAGCTTTAATGGATTGGCAATACTTAAGGCAAAGCAGAGGTCAGGATGTTCAAAGCTTTATAGGGGAATTTAGAAAATAGGCACTTAATTTGGGCATTGCACTTGACTCACCTAAAGTAGTAACTAAGTATATGGCCATCCATCTTGAGAACATGGACAAAAATGAAAGAGATGATCATTTCAAGAAACCACCTTTCAAATCTCCAAATGGAAAACCCAAAGTGAAAGGAAAAGGAAAGGATAGGAGGATGGAATCAACTAAGAAAGATGAAGGAGAAAGAGCTTATTGCACTCACTGCAAAAAGGAAGGTCATGAAGATGATCATTTTTGGAAACTATACCCGAAAAAGAGACCAAAGAAGTATGGAGGAAAAGGCAAGCAGAAAACAATGGCAATTGTGTAGCAAGACCTTGGATCCGATATTGGAGATGAAGCATTGATCATAGTAGCAGGAACAAAAGGTACTCTTACACCTCATGTTAATTCTGAATCACATGAATGCACTAGTTCAATAGATGATTCTCTTCCTAATGAATTAAAGAGAATTAAACTATTTCATATTACAGTTATCACAAATCATACAAAAGTGGAAACTCTATTTGATACCGAATCCTAAGAAAACTTAATTTCAGATTCCATGGTAAAGAAGTTAGGCTTGGAAACCAAACCACATCCAAAACCTTACCCACTTGGATGGATACATGATAAAGAAAAATTGAATGTAACTGAGCAGTGCAAGGTTAAATTTGTGATCGCTTCTAAGTTAGTGGATGAGGTAAAACTTGATGTGATACTATTGGATATTTGTGGCATGGTGTTAGGGAGTCCATATCTATATGATAGAAGGGAAATCTTTTTTCGTCGTGAAAACAAATACCAAATCCCAAAAGATGGGGTAGAATATATTGTAAAGGCTCATCAAACTAAAATCAATGCCAACCTTGTAAGTGTAGGGAAAATGAAGAGGTTGGTGAATTCCAGTAAGGGTTACATGCTTATGGTTGCAAGGGGAAAAGATGCAGAATTATCTGATGCTTTCCAGGGTTGTGATCATGTGCATAAAAAGGAATTATGCGAATTAATTTCTAACTATGATGAGATGTTTCAGGAACCAAGGGGATTACCTCCGAAGAGGGAAATCCAACACAAGATCCTTTTGCAGCATGACACTCCTTTACCAAATATTGTCATGTACAGGATGTCGACCATTGAGATGGAGGAGATCAAAAAGTTGGTGCAGGAACTATTGAACCAAGGGGTCATCATATTGAGCACTTCTCCATGTGGCTCACTGATTGTCTTAGTGCCAAAGAAATATGGCACATGGAATATGTGCATGGATTATCGAGCACTAAACAAAATCACGATGAAAAATTGTTACCCTCTTCCCCGCATTGATGACTTATCAAATCAGTTAAATAATGTTATCTACTTCATCAAATTAGATTTGCGTAGTGGTTATCACTAGGTCCAAATTGCAGACCAGGATTTGTGGAAAACCACCTTCAAGACCAAAAAGGGGTTGTTCGAATGGATGGTGATGCCATTCGGTCTTTGCAATGCTCCAACCACTTTCATGAGGGTCATGAATGATCTCTTTAGGCCTTTCATTGATGAATTTGTTCTTGTATATCTAGATGATATTCTTATCTTTAGTAAAAGTTGGAATGAACATGTATGCCATGTGAAGAAAGTGCTTGATGTACTGAAAAAGGAAAAACTCTATGTAAAATTGTCAAAGTGTGAGTTTGGGAAAACCTTTTTGGTTTACCTAGGTCATATTGTTGGTCATGGTCAATTAAAAATTGATCCTTCTAAAGTTGAAGCAATTGTAAATTGGCCTAAGCCTACTAGTGTAATCGAGGTTCACAACTTTTTAGGTGTAGTATAGTATCAGAGGATATTTTTTGCCAATTTCTCTATTATTACAGCACCTCTACATGCATTGAAAAGTGTAAAGCAAGTCTTTCAATGGGGAGGAAAGCAACAGAAGTCCTTCGAAACATTGAAAGAAAATATCAACACCACACCTGTCTTGGCCTTACCAGATATCCAACAGCCATTCGAGATCGAGATAGACGCCAATGGATATGCCATGGGAGTTGTACTGATGCAACAAAAGAAGTTGATATGTTACTGTTTAGAGAAGTTCTCTCAGGCTATGATAAAATATCCCACTTATGATAAGGAGTTATATTCCTTGGTCTAGAGTGTGAAAAAGTGGAAACACTACCTGATCGGCAAGGAGACCATCATCCGTATGGATCATTAGCCCTTGCAATATGTTCAGTCACAAACCAAGTTGCAAAATCTCGTTATTTGAGGTGGATGGGTTTTCTTCAGTAGTTTCATCTAATAATAAAGTATAAGAAGGGCACTAGCAACAAAGTGGCTGATATGCTATCTCGCCCTCCTATTTCTTCTTCTGTTATTTTGCATAATGCTTCGTTATTGTTTGAAAGTTATGCTGAACAATATGCTAACGATGATGCCTTTAAGGAGATTTATGCAAAACTAACCCATGGTTCATAGGTGGACAACTATCACTTGTAGGGGAAACCATTGTATCATCTTGGAAGATTGTGCATACCCACAGGAGAAAGGGTACATGTAATCTGGGAGGCCCACACCTCCATTGTGTCTGGTCATTTTGGTGTTGAAAAAAATTTGTGTCATGTACAAAGATGTTGTTTTTGGCCTCATATGAAGAACATTGTGACTCGCTATGTAAAGGGGTGTGTGACATGTTCTGTTTCAAATCCCTCTAATAGAAAACTCAGGCTCTACACACCACTCCCTATTCCGAGTCATCCATGGGAAAGTGTGTTGATGGATTTTGTAGGAGGTTTTCCTTTGTCTAGAAAAAGTCACGACTATTTGTATGTCATCGTTCACCATTTTAGTAAGGTTTGTATTTTAATGCCTTGTAAAAAGCAGATCACTGCAGAGCAGACTACTTATCTTTTCTTTCAACATGTTTGGGTCCATTTTGGGTTTCCCACATCGATTGTGTCAGATTAGTACTCTTGCTTTCTCGAAGAGTTTTGAACCAGCTTGTGGAAGATGATGAACACCAAGTTGAAAAGAAGCACGACATTTCATCCATAGATTGATGGATAGATAGAGGTTGTGAACCAAACTATGGTACGCTTCTTGTGAGGATATTGTGGGAAACATCCTAAGTTGTGGGATGAACATCTTCCATATGTGCAACATTCCTACAATCGAGCAGTGCACTCATATATGCATCGTTCACCATTTGAGACATGTTTTGGATACCTACCAAAAGACCCTTTTGATATGGGCATTGGAAGGGAAGATGACTCCAATGGACGTAATGATAGGGACAAAGCGCAGTAGTTCATTCAACAGATCTAGTTGATTCACCAAATAGTACAGGAGCAGTTGGAGAAAGGTCAAGCCTAGTACAAGGCTCGACATGACAAACATCAAGTCAACCATCAATTTCAAGTGGGTGACAAAATGTGGTTCTGTATCAACAAGGACAGGATGAAGGGAGAAGGGAAGAAGTTGTGACCAATCCGGTATGGTCCATTCACCATCTTGGAGAAGATTGTAAATAATGCCTTTTGTCTCGATTCGCTGATATGTATGCAAATGTACTCCGTAGTGAATGTGGAAAACTTAAAGTTGTATGAGCCACCATTGATTATGGACACCAAAGAGGTGGGCACAATTCCTATAGTTAATGACTTTGCACCAGAGTATCTCGATGAGTTACCTAAAGACATTATCCTTGACAGAAGAACCAGGAATTCACGATGGGGAGATGTGGAATACCTTTGAGTGGGTTTCAAGGCGATGCACCCTAGCAAGGAAAAATGGCTGGAAAAAGAAAGAGTGAGGGAACAATTCCCTCACTTGCCAATTGACTAATAAAGCTTTTGGCAGTCCAAAAGCCCCTCAATGGGGAGAATTGATCTGGGTGGATCTCTAGACATTAGTGGCATGGAAAAGGCTCAAAATTCAAAATTGCATAGAGATGATTAAATGGACATCAGATCAAAGTTCTCATTGCCCTGATTCCAACGGTGCTAACGACACTCCAATCCGAGTCCGGATGAAGGAGATAGAGGCAGTCAAAGTTGGGTTGACTTTTTGCTCACTGAGTAGGATTAACAAAGACACAATTTGAAATTTTCTGGTAGATGAAATCTGGCCAACTCAAGCTAGATTCTTGGCGAAATTGTCGCTTGGTTAAAATGACTCCTTTGATCAAAATCCGAATTTTCAAAACAGTGCAAGTTGTTTTAATAACAAAAAAAATATTAAAAAAGGGTGGCGGGCCACCAACCCTGCCACCCCAATCTCATCCACATAACATATATATTATTATTGGAGGGGCGGGCCACTACACCCGGACCCTCCCACGAAACCACCATGATTAAAGCATAGGGTTGGGTGGGCTGGCCCTTGGGGCATGGACCCAACCCATGTAAAACAAAACTTCATGCAATAAACGTGGGCCAACCCTTGGGGCATGGACCCAACACCCAACCAACTTGCATAATGTGAATACGACCGGGGGTAGGTTGAGTGGGCGGGTCAACCAAGGCGGGCCCGGTGGAACCAATGTTTAAAAATTAACATTCGGATATATAAAAAAAGGAGGAGGCAGGGTTTGACTGCCCGACCTCCTCCATAATAACCAGATCACAAACCAACTCACCAGAAAAAGTTCTTGTGTAATCCATCCACCAACATTTATTTAAACACAGTTCATCAGTGCACCCAGGCAGAGGAGGAAATGCATGGAGTTCGAGGCAGATTTTTGTAGGAGGGCCAGATTTTCACTTTGTTAGATTTTGACAAATTTTATATGGTTTCAACACTTCTCGATGCCATGAACACAATGGAGATATCCATTTCTCCATCAGAGTTCTACATTTTTTAGCCATTTTTCAGTATGGAGGTATAAAAATCCTTTTTTGTAACTGATGCTTGTACTCTTCTTTCTCATGCCACTTAATGAATGAAGGCCTCTCCATTGATTGAGCAGGGCCCGGAGACATAGTCCAAGTCGGACGAACTACGTTATCAAGTCTTGTTGTATTCTTTCATGCTTTATGTGTTTCTCCTCTTCTCTCATGTGCACATTAAATTTATATGTTAAGCTACAATTTATGCATGTAATTCTTTAACACATCTATAAGAAAAAGATCTTGGATCAATGCAACTGCCTTGCAGTTTGATGAAATAGTCCCATCCTTGTTGATGGAGGAGATGAGATGGAAAAATATGGAGAGCCAGAATGGTGATGCCTTGTATGTACGAGGATAGTCCCAAAATAGACACAAAAAAAAAGTCATCGAGTGGGAAATCTAAATCTAGAGGGAGATCTAAATCTCCAGGAAAACCTGTAAAGTTGTGTTGGAAATGTGGAAAGGAAGGGCACTGTAAAATGGACTTAAATCTAAAGCTCTTGAGAAAGGAAATGGATCTAATGATGCTCCTTCTATGGAGGTGAAAACCACCTCAGATGAAGGTGGGGATGTGTACTTGGCTTCATCTTCAATTACACATATAGATCATGAGGCATGGTTGATTGAATCAAGTGCATCCTTTCACTTCACTCCCCATAAAGAGTGGTTCTACAAGTATGAGAAATACGGTGGTGGTGATGTCTTCCTCGAGGATGATAGGAAGGCTAGAATTTTTGGTCGTGGAAAAGTCAAGTTGAAATTGCAAGGTGGAAGGGTTAGAACACTTCCGTGTGTTCTTCATATTCTTGCATTAGCCAAAAATCTGATTTCTGTAAGTAAGTTGGATGATGCAGGTGTAAAAACAGTGTTTGAGAAAGATTCCTGCAAGATAGTTCAAGGAGCATTGGTATTGACGTGGGGAGTTCAGATTGGAACTCTATAAAAGCTACAAGGTAGCATTATTATTGATGGGTGCAATAGTTCTATGGTTCTTGAAAGTGCAGTAGAAAATCTAGTGGTCTCTGGAGAAAATATCATGCTATGGCATCAAAGGCTTGGACATATTGGAGAGAAGGGACTTCGAATACTTCATGGTAAAGGTATGGTAGAAGGTATGTCTAATAGCTCTTTGGATTTTGATTTCTGTGAAAAATTTGTATATGGGAAGCATAATCAGGTGAGTTTCTCCTCTAGTGGTAAGAGGGTGAAACAGATATTAGAGCTTGTGTACAGTGATGTGTTTGGACTTGTGTCGGTTCCATCACTGGGTATGTCTGTGTACTATGTATCATTTATAGATGACTTCTCAAGGAATACATGGACATATTTCTTTAAGAATAAATCTGAAGTCTTGGACAGGTTTAAAGAATTATTTAAGGCTCTGGTGGAAAACTAGACAGAGAAGAAGATAAAGGTGTTGAGGACAGATAATGGTGGAGAGTTTTGCAAGAAGGAATTTGAAGAGTTTTGTAAGAAGTGTGGTATAGCATGACAGAAGACTGCTCCATACACACCTAAGAAAAATGGAGTTGTAGAAAGAATGAACAAGATGTTGATGGAAAGGGCAAGAAGTATGCTCAGTGGTACCGAGTTAGGACAAGAATTCTGGGTAGAGGCAGTGGAGACTATATGTTACCTGGTCAACAGATCACCTTCATCAGCATTGGAGGATAAGAATTCACAAGAGGTATGGATTGGTAAGAAACCTTCTCTTTCACATCTGAGGGCATTTGAATGTGATGCATATGTACTTGTTCCAAAGGATAAAATAACAAAGTTGGATAGTAAATCTGAAAAATGCATATTTATTGGGTATAAAGATGGTTTAAAAGTTTATCACCTTTAGAACCCTGTAAAAAGGAAGGTTGTGTACAACTAAGATGTGGTGTTTAGAGAGGTGAAAGATGTTATTAAACATGAAGTCCTACCAAAGGAACTTGAGAAGATAGAGTTTGAGCTAAAGGATGAAGAATCAGACTCCACAGTAGAAGAGGAATCAGAAGATGAAGAGCCACAAACTCCGGTTGTGAGAAGATCAGTTCAAGAAAGAAGGCAACTAGAAAGGTATAGTCCATTTGCTTTTTGTTCAAATTTTTCTTTATCTATTACTAATGATGATCCCAGAACTATTAAGGAAGTAGTAGATTCAGAGGATGGAAAACTCTGGAAAGAGACCATGGTCGATGAAATGGAATCTTTGCATAAAAATGAGGTTTGGGATCTGGTGGAGTTGTTGGCTAGAAGGAAACTCATTGGGAAAAAATGGGTGTTCAAGAAGAAGATGAATGCAAAAGGAAAGGTGGATAAATACAAAGATCAGTTGGTAGAAAATGGTTATTCCTAGGTGTCGAGAATTGATTTTGGTGATATTTTTTCTCGTGTTGCCAAGATAGATTCTATTAGATTAATTTTATCTGTTGCTACTTCTTTTGATTTTTAGGTAGAACAGATGGATGTGAAGACATCATTTGTTCATGGGGATCTGAAAGAAGAGATCTACATAAAGCAACCTGAAGGCTTTGTGGTGAAGGGTAAGAACGGATTGGTATGCAAGTTAAAAAAGTCTCTGTATGGATTAAAACAATCTCCAAGGATGTGGTATCAGAAATTTGATACATTTATATGGGGACTTGGCTTCACCAGAAGCAAAGTATATCACTGTGTATATTTTAAATTAATTGGTGACCATGATATTTATCTGGTCTTCTATGTGGATGATATGTTGTTGGTTGTAAATGACAAAGAAATTATCCAGGATTTGAAGACGCAATTTTCCTCCAAATTCGACATGAAAGATCTTGGTGCTACAAACTATATTTTGGGCATGGAAATTAAGCAAGATTAGGCAAAGAGGAAACTTTGGTTAAACCAGAGGAAGTATGTCGAGACAATATTGTAGAGGTTTAATATGCGGGATAGTAAACTGGTGAAGGTTCCTATTCCTATAGGTGTAAATCTATCTATTGAACAGTGTCCCAAAACACAAGAAGAGGAAGAGGACATGTCCCGTGTTCCATATGCAAGCGTAGCTGGTAGCCTGATGTATGCGATGGTCTGTACTAGGCCAGACAGTTCACATGTAGTGGGAGTATTGACCAGGTTTATGTAAAAACAAGGCAATGAGCATTGGACAGTAGTGAAGCGGGTTTTCAGGTATTTGCGTGGCAGTGGTGATTATGGTTTGTGCTACCAAGGAAGACCAATATTGGACAAAGTTTTGGACATCTGTGGATTTGTTGATGCAGACTGTGCTGGAGATCTGGATCAGAGAAGATCTACAAGTGGGTATGTGTTTAACCTATTTGGAGGTGAAATCAGTTGGATGAGTAAGAGACAATATGTACTCATTAGGGGAGTTTTGAGGTCTAAAATGGGCCTCCTAAGGAAATTATAAAATAACAGTGGAAATAATAAAATAAGATTAGATTACATCATCAAATTGTAGAGGGAAAGAAGAAAAACTATTTTTTCAACTCGTATTTTCAACTTATCTCCCTATGGATTTACTCAAATTTTGACCAACAACACTCGTTGGATGTAGAATTTGATTCCTCATCCAAGGAGTACTCATGTTTCATACTTTTGATGGACCTTTCTACATGAAAAATGAGAAATACATGAAAAATGTGATTGAAATCACATTTTTTCATGTATTTCTCATTTTGTAGGTAGTATGGTCCATCAAAAGTATGAAACATGGGTACTCCTTGGATGGGGAATTACATTTTGCATCCAGTGAGCACTCCCACTCGAAATTTGATTAAATCATTAGGGTAATAAGTGAAAAATATGAGTTGAAAAAGCAGTTTATTATTTTATTAATTTTTAATATTTTTACTTTTTTACTCCAAAAATGGTGAATCATCATCTTTAATCCTATTGGTTCTTATAAATTTTATTTTGGTTGTACATTTTTCTTAGGAGGCCCATTTTAGACCTCAAAATTCCCCTAATGGGCACTGTCAACTACAGAGGTAGAATACATGGCAGCCACTCATGCAAGCAAGGACGCAATTTGGTTGCAGAGATTGTGTTCAAGTATGGGGTTAGTACATTGAGCTATAAAGATAGACTATGATAGCTAAAGTGCAATTTTCTTGGCAAAGAGCCTTGATTATCATTCAAAGACAAAGAACATTGATGTTCAGTATCACTTTGTGAGGGATATGGTAGAAGACAAAAAGGTGTTGTCGGTAATGATGGAAACTTTGAAGAATACCACAGATGCATTGACAAAATCTGTGAGCTCTGAGAAGTTCTCTTTGTGTAGAGAAACAATCGGCATTGCAAGGCTAGATCAATGACTAAGCTCTCCCATGGCCCCCCATGGAAAGAAAATAACTAGTCGGAGAATGTTGGGTTGTGTTATATTCTTTCCACGACTAGCCCCAATAGTCAAATGGGGGGGGGGGGGGAAGCCTTCACTTCATTGCGCCAGGTGTAGTGGGGGTGTCACAGGGGATGCGGTAGCCCCCCTCTATGAGGTCCAAGGAAGTGACCTGAGAAATTATTTTTTTGACCCTATATTAGGTGGGAAGACCTACCTATGGTTTTGTGCATGGATTTCACACATGGTTTTGGGCGCGATAGTTTTCGGTCCATGGTATTTTGTAGATACGGTCAAGGGAACTATGATTATGTACTAATATAGGGTTAATGGATTGGGGTTTATGGATGCTTCGACATGTATATATGTATTGTAACATTGAAATTAATATAATGAAAAATCAATCTGGTAGTCCCGGTTTTGGGATCCAGGGGTAAATCTCTGTGTATATTTGTTTTATGTGTTATGCTCTTGCCATTGTTTATTTTCTGTTTTTAGAATTCATATGTAGGTAATTTCTGTATGGGGTTAAAACCTACACATCAATTATTCGATTCCTCTGACGTTATTCTGATAAGTGACAATTCTAACTCACATACTCCTTTTCTTTTGACTTTTGAAATATTTAATAAAAATGTACATAACTGCTTGGTAGATTCAGGGGCTTCTTCAAATATCAGGCCATATTCTATTTGTCTAAAATTAAACATGTCACCCTAGAAAACTCTAGTTCACATTGCACAAATAGATAGGAAAAAATTAAAAGTCATAGGAGAAATGAATTCAGTTCTTATTAGATTATCTTTGAATCCTGAAGTTTTTCAAATAATCGAATTACTTGTTGCTGATATCCTAGATTTCTATGGTTTAATTCTTAGAAGAGATTGGTAGAAAACCTACACGGTTTTTTTTCCTCTGGTTGGTCTCAATTATGGTTCCCATTTAATGGAAAGTCGAGTCAAATCAGAATCAACTGAGAAAAACATATGATACATTCAATAAAAAATTTCAAAGGTGAAAAGAGGCAGTAGCATTTAATAACAACATTCTTGGAAACTACTCTACTGAATCGTTTTTTGAGAATTTTAAAGCACAAACGTCACCATTTCTGAGTAATTTTGTAACTTCTCAAATTGAATTTTTTTCACAGATAGACTTTTCCATATGTGTAAATATGCTAGAAAAACCATTAGTTAGTTCTTTATTCTAGACATTGTATTTTGATGGGTCAAAATTAAGTGACGGAAAAGGAGCAGGTTGCATATTGATTAATCCTGAAGGTGTGAAGACAATGCTAACTTGCAGATTGGAATTTGAATGCACAAATAATATTACAGAATATGAAGCATTGGTCCAAGGTATGTATAAAGCAATTATCCTTGACATTAAATACCTTCAAGTTTATTGAGTTTTAGAAATTATAGTAAAATAAGTAAGAAACATGATACATTATATCTCTACACACTTGAAGCGTTATCAGTCATTGGTTCAATATCTCACTTCACATTTTTTAGCATTTAATATTTCTTCTATTCTTAGAATTCAGAATTCCAGTGCTGACCTTCTTGCTAACGTTGCATCAAAACTGATCCCATCCGAAGATTACAGTCCCAATAGATTTTTTTGTAGAATTAATCTTTAGGACATCCATTCCCGATAATATCACCAACTGATAGGTATTCAATGATGATGAAGACATTTTAAGTTTCATAACTTCTGAAAAATAATACGATGACCAAATAATTGATCAGGATGAACACGATGATAAATTAAAACACAAAATAGAGGATAATCCCATACACAAATATGTAGTTAAACTTGAGGATCTATATGATTTAAAAGACATATTGAAAGAATTACTAATTCAAAAATGGAGAGTTCAACTCTAAGATTTGAATTAATAAATCTTGGGACAGATCATAATCCTCAGAACATCAATTTAGGACTTGGTCGCTTGTCTGAAGAAAGATTATCCTTCATCAATTTGTTAAAGAAATATAAGGATGTCTTTGCTTGGAGTTACGAAGATTTGAAAACATTTGACACTTCTATCATTCAGCATACAATCCTAGTGATATCAAATGATAAACATGTCCAACAAAAAATAAGGAAAATTCATCTAAACATAGAATATCAAATCAAAAAAGAATTGAATAAACTACTTAAGGCTAAAATAATTTTTAATTTTAGACATTCAAGATGAGTTTCCAACTTGGTATCTGTTAGGAAGAAAAACACTGATATCCGAATTTGTATATATTTTAGGAATCTTAATAAGTCCAGTCAAAAGGATAATTTCCCTCTACCCAATATGGAATAGATTTTATGATCAATTGTTGGCTCCAAACTTATGTCCTTCCTTGATGGTTTCTCTGGCTATAATCAAATTATGGTCCACCCAGATGATAGGATAAAGACTACTTTCAAAACCAAATGGGGAACTTATGCATACCAAAAAATGCCATTCGGTTTAATAAATGTAGGGGCCACTTTCCAATGAGCCATGGATATAGCTTTCAAAGGTCTATTAAATAAAACACTTGTTGTTTATCTAGATGACATTACTGTTTATTCAAAGAACAGAAATAGTCATTTACAAGACTTTAAAAAAAAAATTGGACGCTATAGAAAATATGGGATTTCATTAAATCCAGAAAAGTATTTTTTCGCTCTTAGTGAAGGGAAACTTTTAGGTTTCATTGTGTCAAAAAATGGAATTTACATTGACCTTGATAGAATAAAAGAAATTTAAGAAATTTCTCCACCATATAACAAAAAAACATGCAAACATTTTTTGGACACATCAATTTCGTTAAAAAGTTTGTCCCTGATTTCTCACAAATTATTTTGCCATTACAACAAATGAGTAAGAAAGACGCAGTTTTTAAATGGGGCCATCATGAAAAGCAAGCATTCGATTTAATCAAATAGGCTATTATCGATGCTCCTTCTTTAAATACTCAGAATTTCTCCGATCATTTCATCTTATACACTTTTTCTCTTCAACATCTTATGCTGTTGTTTTGACACAAATTAATAATCAGAAAATTGAAGCACCCATCTCATTTTTTAGCTCAAATTTTTAGGGTGCTGAATTAAATTATTCAGAAGTAGAAAATTAGGCATTTTCTGTATATAAATCTGTAAAGCATTTTAGACCTTTTCTCTTAAAAACACACATGAAAATAATAGTCCCATTCCTAGCAGTTAGGCAATTACTAATGCAAAAAGAATTAGGAGAAAAGAGAACAAATTAGGTAACAACTCTGCAGGATCACTATATCGAAATAAAACTAGCCAAAATTGTCAGAGCGAAAGGTTTCTACAAGCTACTTATAGGAGAATCCAACATACCAGCCGAAGGGGACATAGGTAACAATGAACACATTTATGAGGTAAATGTGATTGATGTTGATTCCCAATACACTAGTTTAATTTTTTATTTAAAAAATGGATATGCTCCTCCCAAACTCAATTATAAAACAAAAATAGCTTTATGATTAAAAAAAATATGAGATTGTTGATAATGTGTTATTTTGGAGAAGCTATGATCCATATTGTTAAGATGCTTAGAAAAGTCTCCAGCACAAACAGTTTGCAGGAGCTTCATGATGGACGAACAGGTGGATAGTTTGGAGGAGATACTATAGCACACAAAGTCTTACATGTTGGACACTACTGGCCCACTCTGTTCAAAGATACCTACACATATGTGAGGAAATGAAAAACATGCCAAACTGCTTTTGGAAGACAAAGGAAACTAGCTTTTCCTCTGCAGCCAGTCAACATCGATCAACCATTCGAACAATGGGGATTGTATATCATAGGTGATATCATTCTTCATTCTTCTAAACAACATAGGCATATTCTGACTACTACAGATTACTTCAGTAAGTGGGTGGAAGAAATTCTGCTAAAGATAGTCAATTCTGAATCTATAATTGAATTTATTGATCAATTTATCATTACAAAATTTGGTTTGCCTTCCACACTTATATTTTATAATGCATCTTATTTTTCAGGTACCAGTATGATTGAATTTGCAATTAGGAGAGGTTTTAAACTCAAATATTTTTCTAATTACCATCCCTAGGGAAACGGTTTGGCAGAATCTACTAATAAAAATCTCCTTAAAATAATCAAAAGAACTATAGATCAAAATCAAAGAAACTGGAATAAACCTTTAATATTTTCTCTATGGGCTGATAGGATAACTCAGAAGGCCTCTATAGGAATTTCTTCTTTTAACCTATTCTATGGGAAGGAAGCCATTATTCCATCACATTTATCTCTTCCTTCATTAGCCCTAGTTCAATTTATTGAAGAAACACATTCTTCTTCATTGCAATTAAGAAACTCACAAATCCTAAAACTAGAAGAGGAACGGGAAAAGACCAAACTCACACACACCAAACATCAACAGATGGTGAAAGCTTCTTTTGATGCAAGTTTAGTCACACAAAGATCCTTCCAAATTGGAGATCTAGTTCTGAAGTGGGACAAAGCACACAAAGAAAAGGGAAACATACCAAATTTTAGAAATTATGACTTGGTCCATTTCAGATTGTTGAACAGATAAGCCCATCTACATTTATACTTCAAGATTTATCAGGAAAGAGAGATTCTCTCCCTGTAAATGGGCTCATATTAAAGAAATTCTTTTCTTAATTTCTTTACTATATATATATATATATATAGATAATAAAGAATAAAACCTGTAAAAAGTCACTCCCATTGTACATCCCGCTGCAATTTATTCTTCCTTTTATAGATTTTGTTAATAAAATGTTAAATAATACGATATTGACTTTTCAAACATCTCTTGAAGTTATTTTTAGTTTTTCATTTTGAAGGTAGGAATTTTAAGAACTGGTTACCAAAATAAAAAATTAGATAAAAATTATATAACTCAGAAAATATTTTCCATTAAGCTATAAAATATCTAAGAAACCTCCAAAAATTATATCATTTTACTCTAGTTTTAGTAAAAAAGGTTATCTTTAAAAGTAAGCACTGTCTTACGACTTAAAACTTTCAACTCGAATTTTTCATCCAAAACTCTTGAGTCAATAGTCCTCCCCATCCATTAAAAAGGGAATTTTTTAGAGTGTAATTCTAATATATATATATATATATATATATATATATATATATATATAGATATATATATATATATAGATATATATATATATATATATATATATATATATATATATATATATATATATATATATATATATATAGATAGATATATATATATATATATATATATATATATATATATATATCTATATATATATATATATATATATATATATATATAGATATATAATCAAAGTTCAGTACTTAGGTTTTTTAATTAAAACCCAAATATTAAACCTTGATTATCCCAAAAAACCAAATTAAATAGCCCCTGAGAAAAAAACTATACTTAGGCTTAAGTATTAAAAATTATGGGTTATTTGATTAAAAAATAAAATAAAATGGATATTTTTAAGATTCCTGAAGGTTGAAGTCTTTACAAACTTCAACACTACACCATACCCCGCATTGCATCCATACCCCACATCACAAAGTTTCATAAGGAAAAGACCCCTTTTCCAACTCCATTGTGATTGTGATATAAACTAGACCTAACGAGAAAATCAACTTCACTTCATTAAAATCCTGTGTCTGCGCAATCGCAAGAACCATTGCCCATTTCCTGCTACCTATCTCTTTTGCGATATGCGATTACTCTGGACACAATGGGATTATCCATTGCAATCCATAAAATCCCGCGCCCGATGTTATCGTAAAAGTTCAAAAGCTTAAGTCCAACCATGCTCCAAACGTCGATTGTGATATGCGATAAGGTTCGGTCCTGCCTAGATTACACACTGTGATTTATATTAATATTACGTCTGGGGTGTTAGGGCTTGGATCTACCTCAGGCTGAAGGAAGGTTGGTCTATGGTAACATTAAACCATGCTTAACCTAGTAGCTAGCCCTCCCAAGTCAGGAGAGGGCTCTCTCCTTGTCAATCTCAATTAGGATATTGGAAATTAGGGCTTGAGATGACTGAATTTAATGTAGATTTTATGCTAGGTATAGTAGCTTAGGGTTTCTGGTTTGATTTTTAGGTTTTGGTTGCTAGATCAATTGGAGAAGGCAGATTGAGTCCAAGAAATCAACTCAGGGATACAGTCATGTTCTGTGGGGCGAGGTAGACAAGGTTTTATGTACTAGAAATGGATTAAGATAGTAGATTAAGACAGCTGAGGAGTTGAGGAGGGCATAAAGAAACTATGAATCCTCTTCAAACAGTAAAAAAAATTGAAAACCAAATGCATTCCCAAGATAAAGCACAAAAGTGTATTTTGTCCATTCACCTTGATTCATTTAGCTTTAGAAGAGAAAGATGGATTTGGATACATATAAAACATAAAAAAATACTCATTACAAAGAAGAAACAATACATAAACTCACTGTCACAAGAATCCCACAAAAATAGCTGTGAAACCTGGTTTTATTCCTTGCCAAACTGCTGATACAAATGTTCAATGAGAGCCACCACTTATTCCAAAGTCCAACCTTTACAAATGACTAAGAAATTACATAATATAGGCAAGGAAACCACTCATGCTAGCTATCAGGGTCGAATCCATGAGAAAAGGGGTGGTTTCAACTATATCTAAACTAAGAACACAAAAATAGGCAGTGGAACAGCTTGCCTCTAAAACTTAGGAAACCAATTCATTACAGCTCAAAACCACTTGGAACTTGATGTATTTGCCCTATGAGGTTACTTTCATCTATACTTACATCAAATACATCATTTACCATGCATTCATTTACCTAAACAAGAAGAAAAGTCAACCATTGAAGAAATTGGGCGAAATTTTGAGTTTTAGGCAAAATTGACAAAATCTCCCTGATGCGCAGCGTCCTAAGCCTGATGTGCAGTGCCGCTTCAAGGCTACCTTTGGAGGCCTTCCACTCACCCAAATAAAGCCCAAGATGGCTTTCTGGAAAGATCTACCTGTCTAGTTTCTGAAAGACTTTGAATTTTCTGATTTGGGGTTGATTTGACCCTCCAAAAGCTGATTCTCCCAAGACTGCTTCTTGTGGGTCCAAAAAGTGGCAAAGAGGGCATTTTTTGGGTGTTTTTTGCCCTTTTGGTGGCCCAGATCATCTCCAAAATTGATGAAACTTTCTAGGTTGGCTTATTTTTTGATGTTGAATCCAAATCTATAAGCCATTTTTCAATAGGATGCACCGGTTCAATGTGCAGTGCTGGTGGCTCTGTGCATCAGCCAGAATTTCCTGTGTTTCTATTTTCAAAAATGCAAAAATGACAAAAAGTTTCCAAAATTTCCTCAAATTTGGTAAGAGGCAACCTCATTAAGTGCTTTGCTGAGCTAATGAAGCTTCAACTAATATTTTGAGTTTATCATGTTCTTTCTTGGCCCTCAAGGCTCTACTTAACTTAGCTTTTAGCCTCTTTACCCTTGTTTTGCAAATCTTGTTCTGAGTTAAATAATGATAGGCCATATGGCGCAGAATTTTCTTCTCTTCATTGGATTTCTCAAGCAACTTCTTAAGGTGAATGTTCACCCTTTCCAACCATGTCTCTCAGTCATTCTCAATTTCTTGCTCAAGGGAAGTCATCTCTATCTTTGCTTTCTTTGCCTCTTGCCTATCTTCCCTAATCATCTATAGCTCCATAATAGCTTGCTTATCTGTCAATTGTTTGTTTTCCTGCTCAAGAAAGTTGATGATCCATTTGGCCCTCTCAAGGTTGAGTGATGAGGCTTGTATTTCAGCCTCCTTCTCTTTGATAATCATGTCCTTGAGTCTTGGGCTTTGAGAACCCAAATCAGTGACATCCTCCTCAATCAAAATAAAATCTCTATCTTGCCCTTCAGTAGGGCTCTCCTCATGCATCTTTTGCTTCCATTTGTCTCTGCTCTTTGACTGTTGGCCAACCTGTATAGCTGGAGAAGAAGGAAAAGCCCCTTCCACCCCTAGTGAAGATAGCATTTGCCTGTGGTCTGGTGAAGAAAACGAGACCCCTTCCACTCCTTGTGAAGATAGTACTCGCTTGGCAATAGAAAAAAGCTTCCTTGTGCCTCTCTCATAAGGGACAAACACAGGAACCTCCTCTATTTTATTTTCAGGCTCCTTTTTCTGCCCAGAAGGTTCACCTTCCTCTTAGGGATCTGAAAATATTTGAGGCCCCTTGAAGCACTCATGGGCATTGAAAGTTTCCCATGGCATTTCAAACTAAGTGAGCTGATGCAAAACAATAATTTTGATGATAGAAAAATGATAAATGCTATTGAGTTGCTGTGGATATGGTTTCTTTTTGCAATCACTGTCATCCTCTCTATGTTTTTTCATATGAAATAGGGGATGCTCATCATTCTGACCCTGGTGAAGTGCATGAGCAATCTGATGTGGTACGCATAAAGTCTAGAGAACCTAACCTCACATATAAAGTATTTAATAATAAGTTTCATGAGTGGAACATACCGGTCCTCTACGAATTTAAAAGGAAACACCCCGCTGAGTTTGCCATGGTACTTGGCCTTGATATAAGGCTCATAATGTTGCTTACTAATATTTTGCCTTTTGTTCCACTTTTCCCCTACATCTGGAATTCTTGTGGCCTCTGCAATGATAGTTGGTGAAAGAGTGAAGTTTACCCCAGCAATATGTACCATATTTTTATCCATGTTTATCACAAATTTCCTTGCTAACTCATGGTGAAATTTGACCCTCTCAACCATTTCACAAAACTCAAAACAAGACTGATATCTGAAACATGTGGTGGCTAGTGTGCAAGCAAGGATTTCACTCATGTTGATAGGTTCCTCCCTGATGATTTTTCCACCTTTGTGAGGCTTCCTGTACTGAACATTTCTTTCTCTTGAGCTATCACTAAGTGTGTCCTCTTCAAAATCTGATTCACTGCCTCCTTCCATGCTTGTCTCTATGAGATAATGTGGTGATGATATGGTGAATAATGGATAATAGGTGGGAACAAAAAGGTGAGTATGAAGAGATTTTGTAAATGGAACAATAGTAATGAGATGAGGTAGGGGAATGAAGGGAAGGATTTGGGGAACTAGGGCTTTGATTTATGAGGGACTTAGGGTTTAATAAAGGGGATTAGTTTCTTAGGGAAATAGGGAAAGGGAAAATAGAATCAAGGGGTAGTTTTAGTGCAATGAGGTTGGGAAAAGGGACAAAGGATGTTGGTTTTGCAATGATGTGAAGGTTTTGCAATGATGTGAAATAGAGTATGGAGGCAAGCTAGGGTTTGATCTTTAGGAAGCAAAAATCATGAACCAAACATGGAAAACCCTATTTAAGCTTGAGATATATGAACACTTACTTGTTAGGAGGTAAGTGTAGCAAAAGAATTGATAGATGATGATTTTGGGTGAATTGGAACCTTGGCAGCTCAATGCACAGCGCGCTGAACCCAATGCGCAACACCTCCATAATGCGCAGCACCAGTGTATTTTTACATAGGGAAAAGCTACCTGATGCGCAATGCCCCTCTAATGCGCAGCGCAGACCCTTTGATCCATAGCACCAGGCAAACTTGTTGCAAATTTCAGGTTTCTTCCTCCTTTGCTCAATCTTCCTTCAAAACACGATTTTAGCTCTTCAGTTGACTTTTTCAAAATGAAATGGCTATCTTTCATTGATTTTGCTTTATATACCATACACTTTAATTTTTGTTCATTTCCAACCCACTTTTCTAAAGTCTTAGTCACTTTTATAAAAAATATGTTTTCAGTTTGAAGTTTGACTCTTTTTCTTGGCAATTTGATGGACTGATGTCTTGATGCTTTTGTTTTTGTAGTGGCAGGAGTTGGCAAGGTGACCAAGAATAGATGTTGAGTGCTTATTACATATAGAAACAATTAAATTACATGAAATTTTACAAAAATAGAACAATACTCTGTTTTCACCTCAAAACAGGGTTTTGAGGTGAAAAAGATTTATTGAGCATATTAGAAGTAAACTTATGACTTTATGAACCTTCATGTGCCTGCTGACCTCTTTATTTAAGCATGATTGACAAAGCCTAAGACCTAATGGGACTAAACCCTAGGACTAGTTGTTATACATGAAATGAAAGAGGATGACTGTGAATGACTAATAAAATGTGTAAATAGGTCAGTAGGTGGATGTCATGAGGGAAACTGACATGAAACCACTACCATCAGTTGATCCATGACCTAATGGAATGCAATGGATCGAATGAGACACCTAATATGCATGCAAAAGAGCAATTTGATCACCAATGGAAGTGTGAAGATACTGACATTAACATTGGCTCCAATGGGGATGGTAACTCCTGGGAGGTGCCAAGAACCACAGATCTTTGGAAAAGCAGACAAGTGCCTTCATCCATTGGGCAATATGGAGTTAATAACTTCAAAACACCAACAACAAAAAAAACACCTTGACTCAAGACTCATAGCTAAACCGACTCAACTGAGAATAACTCAAACAGCTGACACTAAATACTCAAAAATTGAAGCCTGAAATTCAACTTTATAGCCTTCACTTCGGGTCCCAAGCTAAATGAATGGTGACAGTGCAAAATTTTAAAATGAAAGGAACAAAATGGTATGTACAATGACAAAATGTGATAGCAGAAAACTCCTTAGAGATAGTACCATTTCAGAAGCTGACCATTTATTGGTCCTCCTGGACAATCTTCCCCATTCATTTCTTTGAGTAGAAAAGAATTTTTCCTTCTATATGTAGCAATTTTGTATGGTCCCTTCCACAGGTTCTCAAACTTGTCGTGCTTTCCTTTATCCTCGTTTCTAGCATCCCATTGTAACACTATGTCTTCAATCTGAAATTTGTTTGCCTTTTCCTTCCGATCATAAATCTTTGTAATTCTCTCCTGCAGCGTAAAGGTATTATGGAAAACTTCCTCTCTTGTCTGCTAGAAATGGGTTATTTGACTTATTCTCCACTGAAAATGATCTTCCTTGCTGCCAGCTTCCTATAAAATTTTCACAATCGGGACTGCAAGAGATGTCGAGAATACCGTGTCAATACCGTATACAATCTCGAACGGAGACATACCTATTGATTTCTTTTGGCTCACCCTATCAGCCCATAGTGCATTAACTAATTTTTTATGCCAGCTCTTCTCATTGCTTTCCAGTAGCTTTTTAATGATGTTGACCAATGACTTGTTTGAGGATTCGGCCAATCCATTACCTTGCAGATAATATGCAGTAGAATGTCCTAAGGTAATTTTGTATTTGCTGAAAAAGTCAATCATCTTTTTGGACTTGAAAGCGGATGTGTTATCTGTAATAAGTTTGTTAGGACAGCCAAAACGTGACAAAATATTTGTTTCAAGAAACTGAATTATTACTGACTCCATGGCTTGCCGAGTGGGGATTGCCTCAATCCACTTTGTGAAATAATCCGTCCCTGTCAAAATCCACTTGTGCTGAGCTAAAGATGTGGGATGAATCTCTTTGATGAAATCAAGGCCCCATTGCTGAAACGGTGCACTAACTTCGACTGGCTTGAGAGGTAGAGGCTGCAACTTTCTTCTTCCCTAAAAAATCTGGCATTCATGATAGCTTGTGATAGTTTTGTAAACATCGGAAATCAAGGTAGGCCAGTAGTAACCTGCTCTCAAAATTTTGTTAGCCATCGTCTTCCAAAATAAGTGACCTCCACAATCTCCCTTATGAAAATCACTCATGACCTACTGGGCTTCATCTTTGGTTAAGAAATTCATCAAAATGCCTCTGGGATCCTTCTAATAAAGTGCATTGTTCAGAATGAAAAATCTAGTAGCCTTAAGTTTTAAAGTTCTACCTTTATTTTTAGCCATCCCTGATGGTGGAGAAAGATGTTGAAGCACGTGCACAATATCTGAATACCAAGGAGATAGGAGAAAATTTCAGATACCTAAATCAACAAACTATCTTCTTCTTCTTTAGACATGGCTGCAATAAGATTTATATCTAATGCATGTAGATTGGACTCTGCCATTAACTTTGCTAGACCCTACCCCTTTGTTAGAGTCGGTCTTGTCAGTCCTCTGTCAAAGATCAAAACTCTTTTTGCATTTCATTTTTAGGTGTCCCATCCTGCTCGATCACCTGCATTCCATTTAGGAACATGCCATAATCTAACGGAAGGGCTTTGTCATTCATTCCCCTCATGTCTTGTACCTGTTGGCCTAGGTCTTTTCATCAATGTTTATTAAAGTCCATGACAGTCAATGTTTGATCTTTCAATGGGCAAAGAGTCATGTCAATTATAGGTCTAGGGTTTCACAAATTGAGTTGTTAAAGTGTCCAAATGCCAGCAGGCCAGAGGGAGGTTCTACACATGTTTTCTATTTCACGAATTTCATCGTCATATTGATGGATTATGACTGTTCTTCAAAACTCTGTTTTGAAGAAAAGTCAACATTTTGTCCTTTATAATAATTTTCAAAAGTTTTCAGTTGTTGAATTCTTCAGGTGCAGCCCTGGTCTCCTTTTCCAAATTCCATGTCAGCTATCCCTGCAAAAAATTGCCAAGAATTTCATCATTTTAGTCAAAAAATCAAAAAGGAAATTCAAAAACAGAGTTGTATTAAAATAGAAAAAGTGCCAATGCCAAAAAATTACAAAGATGGGTCTTAGAGAGTCAAAAATTAAATCCATGTCTTTATAAAGACATTTTCATGAAGATCAATGTTATTTGCATGCCAAGACCAAGGAGAAAGCCACTCAAAGCAAATTGGTTGAGTTCGTGAGCGATTTGGGTGAAGTTGGAGGAAATTTGGCCGGCGCGGCGCATTGGGCAGAAGGCGCGGTGCACCGGGGAGGCGCGGCGCACTGGGAGAAAATTTCCAGTGTAATTCTGAACGGGCGCAGCGCACTGGCACGACACGGTGCATTGGGTGAGCTGCGCGGCGCATACACCTAAAAGCTCGAAAATGTTTGAAATTTCTCCAAATTGCCATTTATTTGCATGGATTCACCAGGTAGGGTCGACATCTCAATGTTTCATCCATTTTTGTGCTTAGTGATGGTGGTTTATGGATGCTAATTGTTGTGGGGAGAAATGCCTATGCAGGACGATCCTATCCAGCTAAGGTGTGACAGTGCCTTAGCAACAAACAGAGACAGCTATTCTAGTATTCTTCCTTTATGAATTAAGAATGAAGAGAGATGGATGGACTAACCGGTGTCTTCCGTTTGTCCCTCGATCTGGTTTCTCTTCTCTTTGGGAGTTCACAGCTACTTGTCTTCTCGCTCGCCCAGCTTCAACAGGTCTCTGCAAGATTACAAGAGAAGAACACTACACAAAGACATAGATTCATAAACATAACTAGTTCAGGATTAGAAGTAAACTAAACATACTAATGCAATCATACATCAAAGATACATCAGTATATAGGAGAAAACCAAGATAGCTTTATTGATGAATAAAAAGGTTCAGGAAGAGATACAACCCAGAGGGCTCCAATCCAGCATCTCCTTCCCAGCAAAATGGAATTCCTATCTTCACCTCCCTTCAAAGCATTAAGCACCCAATGATTCCAGTCTCAAACCAACAGCAATTCTTTGCAATAACAAAATTACAGCCTCTAGATCTCATGGAGGAGAGATCCATATATAGATGTTTGGAGAGAGGATGAGTCAGCTTGAGATCTGACTAGTGTCCTCTCCCTCTGTCAGTTCTTGATTCCACTTGGAGGTTCTTGCTTCCACTTGGAGATTTGGAACCTCTTACTCATCATAGTCGAATTCCCTGAGGCAAGTGTCATTTTGGAAGCTTCCTGGGTTTTGACACCTTGAGAAATGAGCTTGCCACATGTCCACTCTCGCTCAGTGCAGGTAGCCAGTGTTGGCTTTGACATTCAGCACAGGTAGCCAGTGTTGGATTTGACATTCAGCGCAGACAGCCAGTGGAGCCATTGACATGATCCTGAATTGACTTGTTTTTTGAGCAGTTTCTGATGGAGAACTTCTGTGAATTGCTGTGGTTTGTTAGCCTTGTTCCTCTAGGGGTAGGAACAACATGTTTAGGGACTTTGGATCCCTTAGATTATGGACATTTCATGCTCAATGCTGTAAGGCACAAAAATTTCTATAACAATTGCCCCCTAAAGTATGAGGCCGTTTATCGGGTGAAATGCTTTATCCAGGAGGGTCCGAAGTTCATCCAATGCTGGGAGGAGACCTGTAATAAGATACAATACAATACATTATTTTTCATACTGCTTTCATGATCTAGCTGAGGCGGGCATTCCCATGCTCAGCTTTATAAATTCATTTTTCTGTACATAGAACAGACAATCGTCTGATGGTAGACTGATAATTTTGATGAAATTATCATCCTTTGAGTAGGATGATTATCTGCTGCAATGATGTACATGTCAAATGTCTTTATCTTTCCTGAATATATATCGAAGCCCAGATGGATGAAACTAGATCCAGGGTCTTCAAACTCGTTCGATCTTCACTCTAAGTACAAGTCGATCCATGTGAGAATTGTTCTGAAGTCGAACATGGAAAGACATCGCTTGATTACCGGTCAATGAGGTAAACCGTTAACAAGCGCGAGAGGAATCACCGATAATGATAATGACCCTCAAGGTACTGCAGTACAATTCACGTGGTGTGAATAAAGGACTTGGCGTCGAACACCACGCAAAATCTTTCGGTCGAAGGTCATTGATGTATACCTGTCGCCGGAAGTGAGAAACTTGCCATTGAGGCATGCAAGCTTCAAAGTACTGAAGGGGGTGTTCCTAGATCAACTTCTTGGATAATGAGCTGATGTCGACAAGAAGCGATCCGTCAAAGGAGAGCCTTAATGAATCCCACATCAATGACACGGAACGAAGCTAATGATTTTGATGGAGGTGAAAACGATCTGTGACATATGATTCAGGGTGGCGGTCATGAAAGGATGAAGGATAATGTATGGCAGTGGATGGGACACGGTTGACTTTTCTGAACGACTTCTCTTGAACATATGGCGACACTGATGCGATGGATCGGTAGCATTACCCCAAATATGGATGGTATGGCGAGACCATGGTGATGTGACCGGTGAATGAAACAACCCAACTCGATTGTGGTACGTAGGAAAAGTGTCATGTTCAAGAGCGACTTGCTACCATCAAAGTTTTCTTGAGTTTCTCCCAATTTTCCCCAGTCATTGCTGACCAGTACCTCTTTATTTTTTTCAAGTTTGAGGAGGATAACATATGCTTGTTCTATAACCTGCCCTTCGGGCAAGCCCATCGCTATGTTTTAACGAGCCTAGCGATAGTGAAACTCATTCTCGTCTAAAGACAAGTTTGTCGCTATTTAGTGATTTTAACGAGTCTAACGACAAGGATAACTCGGTCCTTTTCATTTTTAGAGAGTCTGAAAAGGTACATAAAGTTAACTCCAAAATTCCTTTTTCGTCATCTAATCCCTTTAGTCCGAAAAAGTATAAAACAATACAGAAGGGATGAGTTTTCGATAGTTTTAACGAGCCGAACAAAACAAGCGCTCGATCTTTTTGTGCAATAATCCCCCAGGTCCAAAAAGATTAAAATCTAGAGGAGGGATAGCACTTCCTGTCCCTTTAACGAGCTGGAAGGCCAAGGACTCGACAATCTTTTCATATTTTACGAGTCAGTTGAAAAGAGCTTAAAGAAGACTCGTCTTTTGAGGAACGAGTGATAAACAGGGTTAGCAGCTGATTCCAGGTACAGGTTGGAATTTTCCAATCACGACAGTGTCACAAGGATGGCTAGGTGAAATCACTCTTCGCAGCTGTTCCTCAAAATGGGTAAACAATCATATGGAGGTGAACGATCGGCCAAATGAAAAGTGGAGGTGACGGTGCAAACAGGACCAAGGCTTTAATGGCTAATAAGGTTACATTCACAGTGGTTATTTACCGGGTAGTGGTTCGCTGGTGGAAACACTTGCTCATTGCTTATGTTTATTTTTTAACGAGCATGAAGTCCGCGTTAAAACTGCTCGGATCTTGCGTTTATTTTTTAACGAGCATGAACTTTGTGCTAAAACTGCTCGATTATATGGTCAAATTTTGATTTTTTACCATAACTAGCTTTGCCCTTTTCAAAGATAGTACTGCATTCTCAATTGCTGCATCAAACTTAGTTAGAAATGAATAACATTTGTTTGAAAATGAGATTAAAACCCTAATATTTCGCTTTGAAGTACGTAAAAAGCAATTAAAAAGTGTTTTTACCTCTCATTTTACCATTTCATTTGAACTTGGTTTGTTGGAGCTTTGGAGGTGCCTCTTCCCCCTTGATTTTCACCAGCTGATTTCGGGAGATTCTGTGGACGATTCTCGGCGCCGTCTGGACCAGGTAGGAGCTAAACCCTAGCTCTTTCTTTTCATGGTTTTATTTTTCCATTCTGTGCCTGTTTTCCTGTCTCCCTGAGCACCTGGGTTTTTGTTAGGGCGCTCTGCCATCAGCGCAGCTGGTTCACTCGAAATCTGCGCTGAATGTCAAGCTGCCTTAAGGTAGTTTGACCTTCAAAGCAGGTGGAACACTGGCTATCTGCGTTGGGCACAGAAAACTGGTTTTGTTGCACAGTTTTTGATGAAAATTTTGCCAGTTTCTCATCAAATCCAAGATCTTACTCTTTCTCTTGTTTGTTTTGCAGGGATCTTTGAGCAAAATGACCCTTACATGGCGAGAACGAGAACATGAAGAAGAGGACATGATTTCCCTCCATGATCCTGTCACGGTGAACACACTGCAGAACTGTGGCCTGCTGAAGTTCTTCTGTATCTCTAGTATGAGAGCACAGATCTCCTTACTGCAGTATATGCTTGATGCTTGGGATCCTATCAACCAAGTATTCCAGATTAGGGGCAAATCCATCCCCTTGACCATAGTAGACATTTACTTCTTGACTGGGTTGTCAAGGCGGGGTGCCCCCATTTCTTTGTCAGGTTCGGCCCGAGGGAATGACTCCGTGAGAGATTATGTCCGCCAGTATTGCAGGGAAGGATCTCAGCCGAGCAGAGACGACAAGGTCGTTATCTGTGAGATTACTGACAGGTCTCTCAGGTCCATTCTGTATACTATTGGTAGGATGGCCGGTAGTGCATCTCTTCATGTTGCCAACAGATCTTATGTGCAGCACGCCTTGGAGTGTCTCCAACCGAAAGTATTCAACTGGTGTGATGCAGTACTTCTTCAGATGAAAAGTCAGTTGACCAAGGTAAAGGACGGGAAGCTGAAGAACTTTGGATTTGGTTCTATTTTGACTGCCTTTGCCTTGGAGAAGATACCACTGATGTAGCCTCAGTATATTGCACTCGACTTGCCTTCTCCTACCGAGCCATGCATGCAGAGATGGGTTGATCACATGTCTAGGCATGCTGGTCAATCTCAGATTTCTTTCACTGATATCTTCTTCCGATGGTTCGAGCGTCAGGAGATGTTCTATTCCGAGTATCCATATGTTGGCATGGATTTCCGAGGCGATCCGGATTTGGTACTACCGGATGGCGAACAGTGGGGTGCTATTGGTAAAATCTTCGACCATATCACTGTTTACTGTTTTTATTCATAATGTTTCTGTGCTTTACTCTGTCAAGACTTTAATCAAACTCTTGTGTGCATGCAGATGTTGGTCCTGTTCATCCAGCAGTTCGCCCGAGAGTGCCAGTCGCTGCCCCAGCAGGGGAGCCTGCTGGGAGGGTTATTCTTCGCGACTTTGACGTGGCCGAGACCCTTACAGCTGTGCAGGAGCAGGTTGAGAACCTTACTCTCGTTATTCCGGATGTACGGATTGACGAGTTACCTTTACAGTTGCAGCGACATACTACTGGTGTGCCTAGACGATGGACTCATCTCTTGCGCATGATTGCACAGGCCGTGACGTGCTATCATGAGCGTCACTAGGCTAGGGTGCCCCCTAGCATTTTTGATTTTTTGGGTCATGCGACCAATTTTTGTCTTGGTTACGGAACATTATGTGTAAACGATAAACAGCTTTTATATATATTTTTTGATTTTTGGGGTTTATTCGGGTTGAGTTATATGATCCACTTGTACAACATTGATGATGCATTTCTTTTTATAAATGTCGCAAATGTCTATCTAACAAATAGTTTGCTAATGAGTCGGTTAATGTGTTTAAGTTCCTGGAAATATGTTGGTATTGAATTAAATCAAACTGTCTTTCCAAAATCTTAACCCTTAGAAACATACGATAAATAGCTGGATTGCGGACAAAATATATACCATTGAGTTGTAGTATCACGAGTTGTGAGTCTAGCCTGACGATTAGTTGGCGTATACCATGGGTGATGGCACTAGAGAGTAGTTCTATCAACGCGCTATACTCAGCGATATTATTCATTGATTGCCCAATACACACACCTCTGAAACTCACTAACTCGCCGCTTGGATCAAAAATGGCCCAGGCCGCGGAGGACAGGTTCCACGAACTACGACTTGCTCCGTCAGCATATCCCACACATGTCTCAGAAAGGTTTGACATCTGCAATAAATGTAAAAAGGTGGATTACTCGACCAAAACAAACACTTTAGCGAAAACAAAATACAACAAAATCACACAGGTTACTATTTAAGCATAGTAACGCTTGAGGTACAACCCATTGCGGGGTTGCGCCAGTGGAATTCCGTCATAATCCATTAACTCATAGGCTCCTTTTGCTAACATTCGTTTAACAATATAGGGGCCCATCCATAAAGAATTAAATTTACCTGCTCCCAATTTGTCGGATTCTTGGTCGTAAAGCAAGACCAAGTCACCTTCTGAGAAGACACGGGGTTTGACATTTTTGTTGAACTGCGCCTTGACTCATTTCTTATGGGCTTCGTTAGCCAAAGCGGCGTCACGACAGGTTTCATCCAATTGGATTAATTCCAAGAAACGTGCCTCTTCTTCTAAAGTTCCGGGGAGAGATCAATTGCGAGTTTAAGAGACGAAATTTCACACTGGACTGGTAAGACTGCCTCCAGGCCATACACCAGTTGGAAAGGTGTGAACCCGGTCGCATTTCTTACTGATGTCCGGTAAGCCCACAAGGCTGAGTACAGGATTAGGTGCCACCTTCTTTTGTGAACTCCGATCATCCTTTGCAACATATGCTTCAGGACCTTGTTGATCGCTTCAACTTGTCCGTTGGCTTGCGGATAATACGGGGTAGAGCTGTCATGAGATAGCACTAGCTTGGCAGCTAATTCAACCATCATGTGATTGTGAAAATGTGATCCATGATCTGTAACTATAGCCTGTGGTATGCCGAACCTGGCGACTACATGATTGAAAAAGAAAAGGGCAGCTGTTTCACCAGTGTTATCTAATGTAGGCATCGCCTCGGCCCATTTGGTAAAATAGTCAATGACGACTATAATATACCCATGCCCCCCGGTCGAGGTGGGGTTACATGTCATGAAATCGATGCCCCATTTGGCGAAAGGCCCAACAGCAACTATTGGCTGTAAAGGTGCGGGCGGTCTTCTGGTTTTGCTATCAAAAATTTGACAAGCATGGCTACTTTTGACTGTGATTATGCAATCTTTGAACATGGTTGGCCAGAAGTATCCTGCTCATAGGATTTTTTGTGCTGTTGCATATCCAGATTGATGCCCCCCACACGCGCCTGAATGAAACTCATTCAGGGCTTTTTCGGCCTCCTCATGGGTGAGTTACCTCCTCAGAACTGTATCGATACCACGACGGTAAAGCGTATCACCGACGATCATGTAGTATTTTGCTTGGTATCGTATACGTTTCTGTTCAGAGTGAGAGGTGTTAGGCCTGAACTTTTGGGTTTGGAGATAAATTATTATATCTCCATACCACTCATTGCTTGTAGATATCATAAACAAATTCTCGTCCACGATTGATTCTTCGGATGTTTCATCGTTGGACGACGATGGGAGATCGCACAATAATTCTGCGAAAACTAGAGCTTTCTTTGATTTGGATTTTACAAATTCCAGATCAAACTCTTGAAGGATCGCTATCCATTTTGAATATTTGCCCCCCAGCAACTGTCGCGACAGTATATAAGTCATGGGGTTGCAATCTGATAAAATGGTAGTTTTCCAAAAGAGGACATAATGTCGAAATCTTTGAATCGCTTGAACAACCACAAGCGCTAGTTTTTCAACATAAGAATATTTTCTTTATGTATCATTCAAGTTTTTACTTAAATAATATATAGGATGTTCAATTCCATCGACTTCTTGAACTAAAACCATCACAATGGTCGTATCCGCTGCAGCCAGATACAGGTTAAAATCTCTTTGATAGTCTGGGGCATACATTAATGATGCTTTTACTAGAGAATCTTTCAGAGCATCAAAGGAAGCTTGCGCCACCTGATCCCAGACAAAAGGTACACCTTTTTTCAAAAGACGAGTATAACCTTTAGCAAGTTCTGCGTAATTTGTAATGAACCTCCTCAGAAAGTTTTCTTTCCCTTGGAGTTTCTGAATCTGAAGCAAATTTGAAGGTGGAGGCAAATTAATGATTGCCTGGACCTTGCAAGGGTCGAGACGAATCCCATCCTTAGAGACTACAAAGCCAAGTAAATGACCAGAACCGACGCAAAACACACATTTGTGCGGATTGAGTCTTATCTTGTAGTGTCAGCAACGTAGAAATATCGCTCTTAAATGCTGCGGATGATCAGTCCACTTTCGCGAATGAGCTGGAAGGTCGTCGAGATATGGTTGAATGATGTTCTTGATGTCATGGAAGGCATAATTCATTGCCCTCTGAAACGTCGCCCCTGCGTTCTTTAAACCAAAGGGTAATTTTCGATAAGCGAATGTGCCCCACGGACAAATAAATGCAGTGTTTGACTGGTCCTGTGGGCGGATATTTATTTGATTATACCTGGAAAATCCATCCATAAATGAAAAGATTTCACATCCGGCGCATTCATCAATTATCTGGTCGATGAAGGGTGTAGGGTAGTTGTCCTTTGGACAAGCTTGGTTTACATCCCTATAGTCGACACACACTCTAATTGTCCCTTGTTTCTTCATAACAGGGACAATATTCGATACCCAATCGGTTATAGGAACCGGGTAGATGAAACCAGCATGGAGAAGCTTTTCAACTTCTGCTTTAATGGCAGCGGCTTTCTTGGGGTGCACCTGCCGAAGTCGTTGTGTTACTGGTTTGACATCAAGATACATCTTAATTTCATGTTCAACGATACTCGAGTCAATGCCTGGCATTTCATCATATGACCAAGCAAAGACATCTCTGAACTCGCGAAAAAGAGCGCTATATATTTCCAGTTATGAAGGAGAACAACCTTTGCCGACATAAATATTCTCTACAACATTTGTTTTAGTCGAGATATTTATGGCTATAGTCTCTTCAATATTGGATAAGTTTCGCTCGGAATCCACAGTATTTACAGTATTTGATAGGAATTCAAAAACTGAAGGGTGATAAAGGTCATGTTGAGTATCTTCTTCATAATTTGGAAGAAGGGAACGATGGTGGCAATCATTCCATGGTGCCCCCTCAATCAACATTGATTGTAGGATTCCTTTGTCAGTCCCATGCACTTTTGACCAAGGATCTAATGGGGTACCATATTCTCTAGACCTATCTACCCAAACGCTTGATGAGCGTTGATTTGGGTTCGCCTCCCATGCCTGAAACATTGATTGCTACAATATTTCTATTGGGCTTGGGGGCAAAACCATTGCATGATCCATGTCGATATCATCTTCTGCGACCTTCGTGGAAGATATCATGTTGCAGGCTACTACCAATGCTATTTCTCCTATATAGATGGGAGGTGGAAGTGCGAAAGTTCCCATTAATGTGGGGTCTTTCAGTAGGCCTACTCCGATATCTTGAAGCGAATGGTTGCTTCCATGGATCATGGGAATGCTTCCTGTAACTTGTGAACCATTAGGGAGGAAGTTTTGTTGGTCGACGATCGTAATCCCTCCTTGAAAAGGGAATGCGATCTTCCTAAAATAAGTCGACACTACAGCTGCCATGGCATATATCCATGGTCTTCCCAGTAGGATGTTGTAGTCAAGATTCCCATCGATGACTTCAACATCTATTTCTACTGTTTTTTCCCCCTAGTTTAACCTTCAAGTTATTTAGGATACCGTACGGGGTGTACGTCCTTCCGTCGAATGCTTTTAATGTCGTCGAAGATCGCAACAAGGTTGGAGATCCTAAAGTTTTCCAGCAACTCATCGACATGATACATGTAGATGCCCCCTCATCAATAATTGTTTGGTGAACAGTTTTGTTGAGGGCTTTCACTTGAATAAGGAAAGCTAGTTGAGCTGGTAACTGAGGATCGTATCCTTTGTGGTCGAAGGATACAAGATTGGAATCCTTAGGATCAACCCCACCAATAGCCGATAACAACGCCTGCCTTTGGGATGGACAATTTTGTAGCACTTCAAAAGTCGACATAGCGGATGGCGATTGGGCCAAATCTTCCACTATGTTATAATGCTGCGTCGCTCTGGCGCGAGGATTAAATGTCGACTTGTGTACTACTCCCTTTGGCGGTTTTATTGTTAATTCAGGAATGATGGGTGGTACAACTTCTGTCGAAGTTGTTGTCGAACTATTTGGTTGATCTTTACCTTTGTCGTTCAACGGTTGAGGATTCCCGTAATCTTTGTTCCTTGTCGAAATCAAAGCATCATTTTGTTGCTTGGAGATCGACAACATTAGCACTTGCGACGGGGAAGCATTTCCACTATCAACCAGATTTTGACCTGGATTGGGAAACGGATCAGTTAACACAGCTGAGGTTTGCGAACTTTTGAAGAACCTCTTAAGCTCAGCTCTGTATGGACAATCTTGTGTCCAATGATCCTCATCACATATAAAACATGGATTTTTTGGTTTCCCTTTCCTAGGAGGGTTTGAAGAAGTTTTCTCAGGGGATGACTCACCCTGTTTCTTCTTCTTCCCTTTGTTTTGCTTCTTCTTGCTTCCTGGTTGATTGGTTTCTTTGCCTTTATCTCCTGATACAACATTTACTTCCGAAGCAAGAATTTCTTCTTTTGCATTTTGATCTGAAGTCTTACGGGCTTTCTTAGACGAAGCCTTTGTCGATTTCACGTTTATCGTGCCAATCACACCGTCGCCGGCATGAGAGTCACTATTTGATTTAGGAGGAGGAGGAATTGAGAATTCCGGTCTAGGGGCGTCAGGTATTTTGTCGTAGAGCATGCCAGACTGAGTGTATACTAAGTCTAGATATTGTGCACGAGCAATAACTTGCTCCTCTGTTACGACTCCCCCCTTGGCCACATCTTCCGTTATGGCAGGAAGTAACGACTTGATAAACCATTCAGCTAATAGCTGATCGGGAACGTATGTTTTCACCATCCTACGACGACGACGCCACTCATGTATATGATCGGATATATGAGTGGCCGTTGTCTGCTTGAAGTTGGTTAAGATTTCCGTTCCCGTTTCATACCTTATCGGTAATTGAAAATGGGTTAAGAAAGTCGTGGCTAGGGAGCTGAAATTGTCGAAAGAGGCTCTAGGTAATTCAATATAGCATTTAGCCGCTGGACCCGTTAACTTCCTCTGAAAAAGGCGAAGCCTTATCGAATCATCGTTCAGGGTGTTTGATGAACACCACAGATGAAATGTCATCACATGATTCGATGGATCTTCGCCTGGATTTCCATTAAATTTAGGAATGTCCGATGGAAGTTTGTGAGGAATCGCTGGCCACCAAGGGGCGTAAGAAATTGGATCATTTGTTAACTGGTGTAAATTGGGTAACTCTAAAGTTGCCACGAATGGTAACTGTTGATTCAGGTTAGGTGAAGCATATCCAGGGTACGATGGAATCGCCTGAGTAGTAGGTATTTGCATACCAGCATATTGTAATTGATGTTGGTATGACTGATACGGTTGGTGGACTTGACCACTGTAAAGCGGTTGGTTTTGACCGTTTTGAATGTACGGTTGTCCACTGTTCACAAAGATTTGTTTCTCAGAACCTTGGTACACTTGCTGGAATTGTGGTTGTTGGTATTGCACCAGCCACGGTTGTGAAGCCATGTTCTACTACGCTATACTAACCGGCGGACCAAGATGTGGGGTAATTGTACCTGTTTGGACATGTGTCGCCCCACCAGTTGGCGATTGTGGTTGTGTCACAGGGTCAAGGGGCTGTTGCATTACAACCTGAGAAATCTGAGGTTGACATACAACAGGCATCGTTTGAACTTGTGACACTGTTACAATAGCTGGTGTTGTCGGGATGTTCGACATAGGTACACATTGTTGCATAGAATACACAACTCTTGGCTGTTGGGGTAGCATAGGTACCCAACCACTTGTCGTAACTCCAGTATAACCTGAATACTGTTGAGAACTCCCGTATGGATATCCTCCCGGAGGGGGTAATGAAAGGGCATACTGCCCCCCATACGGTAGCAATCCGGAACTCAAGGGGATTGTTTGTCCTTGGGGACTGGATTGCCCAAATTGACCTCCAAATGGATCAATCTGGCGAGTCTCAACATACGAGTTGCCGGATATTATTCCAGAGGAACAAACTGGAACAGACCACACTGTCGAAATAGTCCCTGGGTGGACTCCTTCTAGCAGTTGTGAGCTAGTTGGGACAGATGGTACGCCGGCAAACATTGTCAGAGTGACAGCAGGTAGTTCTGCTGTCGCTGTGTCGTTCGACACAGTCCTAGATGTTGACGGCTACTCTGATATTTTGAGTCTATCCAGTAGATTGCCTAGCGAATCTACAGGAACTTCCACTGGTGATAGACTAACTTCTGATGTAGAAGGAAATAGAGTGACCCCTACTCCAAAATGCGTTGGAGTACTTGCTTGTGGATCCTCTACAATTTCCTCTATCGCAATCAAACCATGTGGAAGAGGAAGACCGTCAGGTCAGTAAAATATTTCTGGTGCCGAAGAAGGGGTTGAATCGACAGCGACAGTTGTTTGAGGAGCAAGACTCTCTGAACCGGTCATAGATAGAACTGGTCCAGTAATGCAAGTATCTGCTCTCAGACTAGGATTAGTGTCACTGTTCCTCTGTGGCTGTTGAACTTCTTCAATAGAGGCAGGGTTTCCAGAAATTTTTGGAGTAACCGGAATCTCAGATGTTGTCGGAACACTTGTTCTAACCTTGATAGGAGATTTCGAACCAGTTAAACGAGTCCGCTTTGTCCGTACTGTTTTCGATTCCGTAGACAAAGACGGTTGACTCGTAAGCCTCCACGAACGACGAGGTTTCAATTGACTTTCTTCCACGATTGGGGATTACTCGATCAACTAAAATACAAAAGGGGAAAGTGTGTTTCCGAATTGAATGAATTTTAGACGCTTTAGACACAACTTGCTTTTTCACTTTTAAAGAGTCAAGAAAAAGCTAAAGATGACTCTAGTCTCCTTCGATGTTTTAACGAGCCCGAAGTGACAAATGCTCGGATGGACTTTTTCTATTATAGAGTCTGAAAAGGGCCAAAAGAAACTGCTCTGGAGTTCTAGGCAGAGGGTGTGCCAAACTTTTCGCAAAACCGCAGAATACATTTTAGGGTACGGGCGGTCGATCTTCCTGAATGCTGTGTTCAGTGCATTGCGATCAGTAGGGCGGCCGACACGGCTTCCTAAGGATAAAGGTTATATTCCTATAGGGGTCTCCCAATATATACGCGACGGTACGTGGGAGCACAATCCGTACTGGCACTATCGTCCCTCAGGAGGAATCACCCACCTTCAACGAGATCGACAGTCACCAGGCTTTACGACGCCGGAACACGTCTCTAGCCTATACCTCTATGTTGTGCGTTATGTTGCAAAGCGTTGTTAAGTTCATTCAGTTTATTTTAAGTTGATATTTTTAGAAGTTTGCCTTTCTGGATCACCACGAGATGTGTGATACAATTCCTAAATGCAGTCTAAAGATGATAAGCAAGCTTTATATCTTTTCAACTTTGAAAATCCTAGCTACTAAGGGAAAAGAAAGACACCATCTTTTCTCAAAGAGAAATCACTACACTCTAATGCACTTTTCCTAAATCAAGCATGCAAACTATCAAAATGCAAATGCACAATGCAGGTGTTTGTTTTCCGCTTTCTTAGTATTGATGCCTACAAAGAAAGCTTTTTATACAACTTTGAATTTGCTTTTAAATGACAAGTACAAACAAGTTTACTTTTTCGAAATCAAAAAGGGTAGAAGAGATTACAACACTTTACGACTTTCGAAATGAATGCTTGTTTCGACACTTAAAAGAGACAAACTCAAACCAATAAGCAAAAGCAAAAGTATAATCAACTGTAAACAGCCAATGAACTCTCTCCTAAGATCGCAATCAACAGATCTGAATCAAGGGCTACAGGATGATTATTTCACTCATGCAAAGGAAAACTGTAAATGACGCCACAAACACATAAAAACACTCACAGTCTTTTTGTACAAAAGGAGGCTGAATTTAAGCAGAGAAAAGGAGTTATCAGACTGGTACCTATGCTGGTTACAGGCTGCAAAAAACAGAGATCAAAACAGGGCAACAGAGAGCAGAGAACTCCAGCTGCACAAGGCAAAACTGGATCAGCGCAACCTCAACACTAGGGTTTTGACATTCAGCGCAGGTAGCCTTCACGGGACCTGTGTTGAAATGCAGAACCTCTTCACAGGGTTCACGCTGAACAAGAAATGAGAGTTTCTCACTGGGTTCTGGGTCACAAATTGCTAATTAATCTACTGTTTTAGGCCAAATAAAAGCAACAAGCAAGGTACAATAAAAGGGATGCTTTGAGGGGGTACTAAGATCTATCACAAAGGATCATCAAATCATTTGTGAGTCCATTTTTCAGATCATAGACAAATCCAGTGATTGGATCAAGGCAACAACTGTCTACTTTGCAACTGAGAGTAGCAGTAGCAGTTCGATTGTTGTTGTTGAGTCTATGAAACAAACAATGATAGAGACACAAATAAAATGACTAAAACAAATTTCCCCAGTGGAGTCGCCAATTTGTTGTGGGGAAAAATGCCTATGCAGGACGATCCTATCCACCTAAGGTGTGACAGTGCCTTAGCAACAAACAGAGACAGCTATTCTAGTATTCTTCCTTTATGAATTAAGAATGAAGAGAGATGGATGGACTAACCGGTGTCTTCCGTTTGTCCCTCGATCCAGTTTCTCTTCTCTTTGGGAGTTCACAGCTACTTGTCTTCTCGCTCGCCCAGCTTCAACAGGTCTCTGCAAGATTACAAGAGAAGAACACTACACAAAGACATAGATTCATAAACATAACTAGTTCAGGATTAGAAGTAAACTAAACATACTAATGCAATCATACATCAAAGATACATCAGTATATAGGAGAAAACCAAGATAGCTTTATTGATGAATAACAAGGTTCAGGAAGAGATACAACCCAGAGGGCTCCAATCCAGCATCTCCTTCCCAGCAAAATGGAATTCCTATCTTCACCTCCCTTCAAAGCATTAAGCACCCAATGATTCCAGTCTCAAACCAACAGCAATTCTTTGCAATAACAAAATTCCAGCCTCTAGATCTCATGGAGGAGAGATCCATATATAGATGTTTGGAGAGAGGATGAGTCAGCTTGAGATCTGACTAGTGTCCTCTCCCTCTGTCAGTTCTTGATTCCACTTGGAGGTTCTTGCTTCCACTTGGAGATTTGGAACCTCTTACTCATCATAGTCGAATTCCCTGAGGCAAGTGTCATTTTGGAAGCTTCCTGGGTTTTGACACCTTGAGAAATGAGCTTGCCACATGTCCACTCTCGCTCAGTGCAGGTAGCCAGTGTTGGCTTTGACATTCAGCGCAGGTAGCCAGTGTTGGCTTTGAAATTCAGCGCAGACAGCCAGTGGAGCCATTGACATGATCCTGAATTGACTTGTTTTTTGAGCAGTTTCTGATGGAGAACTTCTGTGAATTGCTGTGGTTTGTTAGCCTTGTTCCTCTAGGGGTAGGAACAACATGTTTAGGGACTTTGGATCCCTTAGATTATGGACATTTCATGCTCAATGCTGTAAGGCACAAAAATGTCTATAACACTAATGATGGAAACAAAAATTCAAACCCTATCATTTTGAATTCCTCACATGTAAACTACTGCCTAGGGTTCCAAAACTTGTTTTCCACCAAGGTTACTCTTTTCCATTATTTCTCTTGTCCTTAATTCCCTTTGTTCCTTGACTCCATTGGTCCCCATCCCCTAAAGTTATTAAACCCCTATCCTAAATTCCCTTTCCCAAAACTTTCAAAGGTGAAACCCTAAACCCTATCCCACACATAAATCTGATCCGGATTTAAACAGGAATGCAACAAATTACAGAGATAACCATATACACAAAGATGCAGCGGAAATAATACTTCATTTCATTAATGGAAAATACTGAAATATGCTTACAAACAGAAATGGCAATAAACTAGCTAGGGCGATGGTAGCTTATCTCTGAGAAGAGATGTGATGGCTACATGCCTCTGAACTGTGTTACAATGAGGCTCGAAGGCCTATTTATTGTTGAGAAACAATGGAAAAACCCTTAACATTCCAAAACCTAACCCTAGGAGATGAAACGCCAAACTGTGGGCCCCATTTGGGGGTAAGTTGGTACATCAACTTCCCGGGGTCGTAACTTTGGCATATGATCTCCGTTTGACGCGTACAATACCTCATTAGAAAGATCTATCCGAGCACTACCATTGTTGGAACGGGCAACACCATTCCATTCCATGGACTCGTGTTGCCCCCGGATTCCCCAAAAAACGTCGTTTAGGGCCTCAAAACGGCTCCAGAAGTTCAGGACCCGAAAAACTGCTAAAAATAGTAAGTTGTGCTACAATTAAGGAAACTGAAAATGCTGAGAAAGACAATGGTGGGGGTCCAGGTGGACTTGGCAGGTGGCCACCAATATCCACCTGGATCATTCCTCCCCCCTTAGGAAGCAATGGTCCCCATTGCGTTGAGCTCCTCCATGAGATGAGGAAACTTCTGCTGAACTTGTTCCCTGGTGAGCCACTTGCCCTGCTGAAGGAGTTGGCCCGCTTTGACAACTCGATACAGTTGGATATTCTGTTGGCGAGTGTTCTTGATCTGTGTGTCCATGATCCGATCAGTTGCAGCTTGTTCCATGCAATCTGGATTTAATTCTGTGGGTTTGAGCTGTTCTACAATGCCGGATGTGTCTAGCAATGGTGGAAAGTATGGCCGAAGGCGGTCCACATTAAATACTGGGTGCAGGCCAAGGAATGGGGGAATGCTGAGCTCAAATGCATTGTCTCCCATAGCCTCAGTAATGGTGTAAGGACCATATCGGAGTGGTCTCAATTTCTGATAGGCTCCAGTAAGGCGTTCCTTTTGCAAATGCAACCAGACTTTGTCGCCCACCTGAAACTTGTGTGGCACCCGATGTTGATCATGTCGCTGCTTGTACTTGGCATTTGATTTCTCAAGAATGTCATGGACCTACTGGCGAATATGTTGGATGCGCTCAATGAAGCTGGTGGCCTTATCTGTTTCGGACTGGACATGAGCTGAATTCATGTGAGTAGCTGCAAGTGGCATGGCCACATCAATGGGGCATAGTGGCTGGAATCCCAAACCCACCTTAAAAGGGCTATGGCCAGTGGAGCTGTGAAGAGCTCGGTTGTAGTTGTGCTGAACGCAGGGGAGGCTCTCGTCCCATGTGCGTGGATGCTTTGAGTTATACATGCGCAGAATGTGCACAATCATCCTATTGACAACCTCTGTCTGGCCATCAGTTTGAGGATGGAAGGTTGTGGACTTCGTGAGTTTGGTGTCCAGCATTGACCAGAGACTGGACCAAAAGGTGCTGAGAAAACGACTGTCCCGATCTGAGATGATAGACTGTGGGATCCCAAAGTGCACCCACACTCGTTCAAAGAAGAGTTTAGCAGTGGCTTCTGCTGTGATATTCTTCTTGCAGGCCATCATAATGGCCATCTTTGAGAACCTGTCGATGACCACAAAAACACAGTCATTTCCATGCTTAGTGGAAGGAAGGCCTGACATGTAATCCATGGAGATGGATTCCCAAGGTCGACTAGGGGTAGGCAACGAGGTATAGAGGCCTTGCTTCTTAATGGTCGGTTTGGCAATGGCACAGGCAGTACATGATCGGATGTACTTCCCAACATCCTGTCGAAGATTCGGACAATAGAAATAGTTTTGCAGTACTGCCACTGTTTTCTCGACCCCGAAATGCCCAGCAGCCCGACTGTAGTGTGCTTCCCAAATCATCTTGGCATGCTCGCTTGAAGGAACACAGAGGTGACCGAGGTGGCATAATAGGGCATCCTGGAGGTGAAAATCTGCAACCTGCCGACCCTCCAAGAGTGTCTGGTATGTGTGGCCGAATTCTGGGTCGCTTTTGTAGAGAAGTGGCCAATTAGAAGTCTCGTGCCTACAAGAGTTGAGCACGGTGGTTAGCGCCATGATCGGTGGTCGACTGAGGCAATTTGCAACATTATTGGTGCTGCCCTTTTTATACTTGATATTCAAGTGAAACTGTTGCAGGTATGTAGACCACTTCTGATGGTGATCATTCTGCAATTTCCCTTGGGTCTGTATGAACTGCAGAGGTCGGTGGTCTGTGTGGATGACCGTTTCCTTCCCCAAAATGTAATGCTTCCATTGTCGGCAGGCCTGTACAATGGAATACATCTCTTTATCATAAGTGGGGTACTTCCGGACTGTGTCTGAATGTGTTTCACTGTGATATGCCACTGGATGTCCATGTTGAGTAAGGACTGCCCCAATAGCATAGTCAGAGGCATCTGTCTCGACCTCAAATGGTTGTTGTAAATCTGGTAACGCGAGCACTGGTGCCGTGCAGAGGCGATCCTTCAACTCCCTGAATGCCTTCTGTTGAGATTCAGACCAAAAGAATTTTGCTTTCGCCCCGCCCTTGGTGACTTGACTCAAGGGCCAAGAAATATGATAAAATTCCAACACAAACCTGCGGTAGAAGTTGGCAAGACCTAGAAAGCTGCGGAGCTCTGTTAGAGTGGTTGGAGAGGGCCAATCCCGAATGACTTGGACCTTGGCTGGATCGACATGCACCACCTGTTCATCAATGATGTATCCCAGATACTGAACCTCGGTCATGCCAAAAGTGCATTTCTCCAAATTGGCACATAGCTTGTGTTGCCGCAGTGTTTGGAGAACCTGTCGGATGTGGTGGAGGTGCTCTTCCCAACTCTGGCTGAAGATCAGAATGTCATCCAAGTATACTACTACAAAGGAGTTGGTGAATGGCCGCAAGATGTCATCCATTAGCCTCATAAAGGTTGCAGGAGCATTCGTCAATCCGAAAGGCATGACCAACCATTCGAAGAGGCCCTCCTTGGATTTGAAGGCAGTCTTCCACACATCTGAGGGTTCAATTGGTACCTGGTGATATCCTGACTTCAGATCGATCTTGCTGAAATATTTCGCCCCCTTTAGTTGGTCTAGGAGGTCATCAATCCGCAGGATCGGGTACCTATTACGGACAGTGATCTTGTTCAGCGCCCGATAGTCAATACAGAGTCTCCACGTCCCATCCTTCTTCTGTACCAACACTATCGGGCTCCCACAGGGCGAGGAACTCGGACGGATGTGACCTTTCTGCAGGAGCTCCTGAATCTGCCTCTTGATTTCATTGTTCTCCAGAACGGAGCGTCGATAAATTGGTCCATTGGGTAGCGGCGCACCTGGGATCAGATCGATGGAGTGCTTGACTGGACAGTGCAGAGGAACCCCTGCCGGGAAGGTGAAGATGTCTTCGTACTCCTCCACAATCTTGTCCATCTGTAGCTGCCGTGCAGAGGACCCCGTTTGGAGGCCGCGGCCACTGTCTTCTTCTTCCCTTGAGGGCGTATCATCAGGAAAACAAATTTCCTGGTTTTGGAAATGATCTTACTGCATTGTTTTGCAGTAATCAAAGAGATGGCGGCAGGTGGTGCTACCTCTGGTATCCTGAACAACTTATTTCCCAATGTAATAATAACAGCACAGGGCCTTGATTCATACACAGCATGTCGCTTCCACAAGTATGGTTGTCCTAGTAATACATCACAAACTTCAAGGGGAGCAATGTCACACAATACCTCATCCGTGAAAGGCTTGATGTTGTATGGAAGGCGACACTGCTGGCTCACGCGAAGATCTCGCCCTTGGTGAAGCCACCCAATGGTGTATGGTTGTGGATGTGCTGTGGTCGGTAAGCCCAACCACTTCACGAACTCTGCCGAAATGAGGTTCTTTTGACTCCCGCTATCAACAATGAACTGTATTGGGGAGCCCTTTACCCACATCTGGGAGTGGAAGAGACGCTCCTCCTCCTCTGGATCTTTGGGTTCATTTTTCTGGATCTTTGCGGTAGCAACAGTGGCGCTGGGATCCGCATCAATGATCTGCTTCCCTTTTTTATACCCCTTATCAGGTTCTGACTCAGAGTCGGAACATGCATCTGATTCTGAAACCTTTAGCTCAGCCACCAGTGACTGCTTGGCCCGACACTCACTTGTGTTGTGAGTGGAGCTTTTATGGAACTCACACCATTTTCCAGTGTCCTTTCTTGGCTTCGCGGCGTTGCTCTTTGCTTGCAGCTTCGACTGGTTGTCTTGGGCTGTCCCGCCTTGGCTTTGTCCTTTGTTCTGTGGTTTAGGGGCACCTTTCCCCTGCTTTGGATTTGCAAATCCAAAGTCTCGCTTCTTTTGTTTAAACTTCTGCTCGACCTTGACGGCATACCAGTATGCTGCGCCGAGCGAGGGGATGTTTAGGAACTGTATTTATTCCTGGATGTACTTGTGCAGGCAGCCACGGTATTTGAGTATCAAATGTTGCTCCGAATCCTTGATACCCAACTTTGTGCGAAGGGTATGGAAAAGATTGGTGAACTCCGGCACGTCTTGGTCCCTTCCCTGCCGCAGCGTGGTCCACTTTATGTATTCATCCTCATAGCTTCCGACAGGGTAGTACTGCTCCTTGATGGCATCCCGGAATGAATCCCAGGTGGGTGCGGCTGAAAATAGTGAGCCAGTACTTTCATCCTTCTGCTCGCAGTAGGTTTCCCACCAGTCCTTGACGTGGGGGGCTGCTTTGAGAAGAGCAAAAACAATCTTTTCCCGACTCGAAAATTCATGAACAGAAAAATAACCCTCTAGCAGATTTAACCATTTATCTACAGCATCGACGTCTATCTGACCCTCGAATATGGGGATTTCAAAATTAACTTGTACCTTAAAGGGTGTGGCGTTTCCAGAGGAGCTGCTGGAAGCCGATGCGCCGCTTCTGGGTAGCCGCTGAAGGATCTGCGCAAAGCTGTCCATCATCGCGTTCTGTTGTCGCTCGAGCGCTTCTTCGAGCAAGATTTTGATGGGATCTCCTGCCCCCTCGTCTTTCTTCTTGTCCGCCATGGGAGGCCGTCGGGATTTGCGAGGCTGGTCTTGAAAAGGTTCAACCAGTTCAAGCCCTAACTCCTTATATCCCGACCTTGTTGGGGACATGCAAAGAAAAACAGAGAAAAAGCAGACCGCTCTGATACCACTGATCTGGATTTAAACAGGAACGCAACAAATTACAGAGATAACCATATACACAAAGATGCAGCGGAAATAATACTTCATTTCATTAATGGAAAATACTGAAATATGCTTACAAACAGAAATGGCAATAAACTAGCTAGGGCGATGGTAGCTTATCTCTGAGAAGAGATGTGATGGCTACATGCCTCTGAACTGTGTTACAATGAGGCTCGAAGGCCTATTTATTGTTGAGAAACAATGGAAAAACCCTTAACATTCCAAAACCTAACCCTAGGAGATGAAACGCCAAACTGTGGGCCCCGTTTGGGGGTAAGTTGGTACATCAACTTCCCGAGGTCGTAACTTTGGCATATGATCTCTGTTTGACGCATACAATAGCTCATTAGAAAGATCTATCCGAGCACTACTATTGTTGGAATGGGCTCATATGATCTCCGTTTGACGCATTCCATGGACTTGTGTTGCCCCCCGATTCCCCAAAAAACGTCGTTTAGGGCCTCAAAACGGCTCCAGAAGTTCAGGACCCGAAAAACTGCTAAAAATAGTAAGTTGTGCTACAATTAAGGAAACTGAAAATGCTGAGAAAGACAATGGTGGGGGTCCAGGTGGACTTGGCAGGTGGCCACCAATATCCACCTGGATCAAAATCCCTCAAACCCTCTCCCATATTTCCCAAACAAATCTCTCCCAATAATTCCTAATCCCTTGATATTATTTCCCCTTCCTAACAGTCCCTGTTTCATTGGTTTTCCCCTTTGGTGGCAGAGTTTGCACACATCACTAAAAGAAGCAGTCTAAACAGTTTTCATACACCAGCATCTTCATCTCCAAGGCAGTTTGAAAAACAGCAGTCATGGCATTTGAGCATTCATCGGATTATGAAATGGAAACCCAAAGTGACTCACCCATGGAGGAACATGCACCCTAGAGGCCTCATAGAGGAGGTAGGCATATCAAAGAAGAACCGGTCACCCTCACTGAATTACAGGCCTGCCCTCTTGCCATGTTTTGTTTTCAGCATCAGTCATGCTATGAGTTTTGTCAAAAGGTGGCTAGTGTTCAATTTCATCATGAGTTGGCTCATCTTTTTGTGCTGCATTTACATGGAGATCAGGCTACCTTAGCTGGTGTCACCTTCACACTTACACCAGAAACTGTCTCACTAGCAACCGGCATACCAAACATTGGGGAACCGTGGACCAAGAGGAAAAAGATTGACCGACAACATTATGAGCCATATATTAAAACCGGTTTCTTGAGGCAGCTCAAGAGAGTGTTCCCATTCCGATATCTGAAAGATGAATATGCTCCACTAATGAAATTGATCATGAAATATTTCAGCTGTGAGGGACGGTTCTCTCATTTATATGCTTATCACATCAGGTTTCTCATGCATTTCACTAGGGTACGGATGATGAACATTCCGTATTTCATTTGTCGGAATATAGAGAGGATGACCACACTTGTGTAGCATAAAACCCCTCAGAGAAACTTAACAGTGTTTATCATTTTGCTCTTATTAAGATTTTGGTGGTTCATTAGCTTGGATTACATGGCATCACTTGGGATGATTTCATCTCTCGTGACTTCTTCAGAGCTTCACAGGGACTATCAGAGGTCAAGCATGAGACAGGTGGACCTTCTCATCAGTATGAGTTCCATGAGACCGCTAGTGTGCCGGTATTCATCACATATCAGAGAGGCACCAGACTTTTGTTTGCAGCAGCAAAGCGAGTGTTATCTCCACCTGGTGTGGAAGGGGCCCCACTTCTGACATCAACACCATAGGTACAGGACAAAGGTAAGAGGCCAAAGCAGGATGAGGGGCTTTCAGGTGAAAGAGAGACTGACTTCATTCTCATTCATGATGATGATACAGATACAGGCCCACAAAGTGCCAAGCTCAGGGAGATCATCCAGGAGCAGAAAATAGAAATCCAAGCCTTATCCCTTGACTTGGAGAGAGCTAAGTGGACCATGAAGTATTTGGAGCAGAGGAACAAATAGCTTGAAGATCAGCAAGCAATCATGGAGCTGCAAAACATCCGCGAGAATCGCCAGGCTGCATAAAGGAGAAGAATTGAGCTCACTTCATTGGAGCAAGAGATTAATGATGATCGGGAGTCTAATCTCGAGAGAGTTAACATGCACTTAGAGAGGCTGTTGGACAAGGCCGATAAGGACCATGAATTGCTGAGACACATGGCTTTCCACTACATGGCACGGAACAAGGTCTGCAAGGCACGAATACAGAATTTAAAGGCAAAGTTGAGGAAGGCAATAAGGAAGAAAAAGAGGCAAAGGGAGCTTGATCATCTTCAGATATTGGCCGAAGCCTCTTTAGCCCAGCATGAAACTTAATGAAGAATCTCCAGCCCAAATTTCAAGAAATTTGGGGCATTTTTGGCATGTTGGCAAATTTTGGTACAAAAAACAGGGTTTTTCTCCCTATGCGTCGCGCCACGTGGCACACGCTTTTGCTAGGGAGCTCCAAATTGCAAAAAATTTATATTTATGGATTTTTCATGACAAATCATGGTTTCTTGTGCATGGCCAAGAATTTTGGGCAAGTTTTGAGTCCTCAGGAGGTCAAAAACACTCAAAAAATGACCTCACTACCCCTATTTTGACACACAGGAAGAAGGCTTGGGAGATTGAAGCTTTGGAGGGGAAAATGACATCCAAATTCAGAAATTCCACTTGGGGTGGAAAGTAGATAAGAAGGGCTTTCGAATGAGCTATCTTGGGCTCAATTTGGACCTCAGAAAGTGCCTCAAATGTAGCCTCAAAGTGGCGCGATGCATAGAGAAATTGGCGCGATGCATAGAGGATTTTTGCTCAATTTTTCACCTTCCAACGCAGAAATTCAGCCAGTTTGACTAGTTTTGCTTTTTGATGTAATTTTTGATCTATCTTGATGTAATTGGATAAACATGATGTTATTTTGGCACTTATTTAATTGTTCTAGAGGATTCATTAACTAAAGAGTGAAAATTTAATGAATGAATCAGTTTCCTACCTTATAGAGGCAAGTTGTTTTGATTGCCTATATTTTAGTGCTTTGTTTAGAATTGGTTGAAACAGCTCCTAGAATGATGAGCTCGACCCCTAGAGGCAAGGAAATAGGTTGGGCTAGTCTATATCATGTAATTCCTAAGTCATTTTAGGGTTGGACACTTGGGATTTCTTGGCACTCTATTGTACATTCTATCTCTGCATTTTTGGCTAAGGAAAGACCAGGGTTTTGTAGCATTGTTTGGGATCCATGTGGCTTTATGTTTTGATGGTGTGCTTCTCTAAGTAATTGTAAGTTCATTAGTGTTATGTGTATCATTTTCTTGTCTTTTCTTCTGAATTTGAACAAATGAGTGATTAAGGTGGAATCCATTAACTGTTATGCTCTGCCTTTGAATTTGTTTAAATTTCCATGTTTTCATCTGTTTAAGGAGAATTCTTGAGACTATCTTGCTCTACTTAGGTCCTCACCAATCTGATCTATCCATTCACTCAATTTAAAGCATCAAAATGATTGCCTTCCTTGCCCCAATCAGAACTCTGTAGAAACTGTGCCTCATCCCCGAACCCAATTTTCCTTTCCTTGTTTACAACACAAAACCCCCAAAAACTAAAATCAAACCCTTGTACTTCATACCTAGCCTAAAATTAGCTTTTATTTTAGTCATCTCGAACCCCATCGCTTGTATTTTGTTGAGATTGACCCAGAGAGAGCCCTCTCCTATCCTCGTAGGGCTAGCTACGAGGCTGAGCGTGGTTTGATGTGGACCTAGAACCTTGTCTTTTCAGCCTGAGGAAAATCTAGGCGCTAACACCCTTAATTAGCTTTGTAGGCTTTATCTCCAAGTCATATTCTATCAATGTTGCAATCCATTTTCCCCGCCTTCCTTTCGGATCTGTTTGTACCAAAACATCTTTAACTACTACGTTAGGGACATAAGCAAGGATATGAGAGTGCAGAATATATACCCGGAAGTCTTTCAAAGCTTTAACTAAGGCAAGAGCTTGCTTCTCAATGATGTTGTATTTCAAGGCTGCATCCCTAATTGTCCTACTGAAAAAGGCAATTGGTTTTTCTAGCTGATCTCTTTTCTGCATTAGAACTGTTGTCATAGTATGTTCAGAAGTGAATGAAAATAATATGAAATCCTGTGAATAATCCGGAATGATCAAAATCAGGGCTGAATATAGAGCCAACTTTACCAGGTTAAAAGACTTCATAGCGTCCTCAGTCCACTTGACAACACTATCCTTCTTCAACATGTTAGTAATTTCCCTCAAGTGTTCAGCTAGATTAGGCACAAAATGACATAAGAAATTCATCTTACCATTAAACACTTGGATCTCTTTCTTATTACGAGGAAAATCTATCTTCTGTATAGCTTCCACCCTTGCAGGATCGATGTGGATTCCTTCCTTTGATATTATGTGACTGAGTAGCTTCCCTTCATCCATAGCAAAAAGGCTCTTTTTGGGATTGAGTGATATTCCATATTTTCTGCAATGCTGAAACACAATTTTCAGATGGTAAAGATGCTCTTCATCTAAATTTGAAAATACAGTCAAATCATCAAGATATACTACTAAAAAAACATCTTTTTCATTTGCAAAGGCAATGTCCATGGCACGCTAAAATGTTGCTCCAGCTTTTTTTAAACCAAACGACATCTTGGCATAGTGGAATGTTCCCCAAGGAGTGGTGAATGTTGTCTTGTCCTTGTCATCTTCATGCACCAAAATTTGATTGTAGCCTGAATATCCATTAAGCAGCGACATACGAGATGTTCCAACTACTCTCTGGAGAATGTGGTCCATTTTCGGCAATGGGTAGTTATACTTTAATGACACCTTATTCAAATTTCTGAAATCTATGCACAAGCTGATCTCACCTGTCTTCTTCCTCACAGGAACCAGATTGGAGATCCAATCTGAAAATCTGATCGGAACGATTATACCAACCTTGTACAATCAATTTACCTCTTTTTCTATTGACGGCAGCAACTTTGGATTTATCCTTCTCAGCTTTTGGTGGAATAGCTTCTGATTTGGCTTAATAGGAATTATATACTGGATTATATTCTTGTCATACTCCTTTAAGTCTATATAGTCCCAAGCAAATACATTAGAAAATGAAGATAGTAAACTAATGTATTTAGCTTTTACCTAAGGAGGTAATGCCTTTGACAACTTCACCATCTTTGGATTCCTGGCTATTCCAATATTTACATCTTCAACACCCTTTTCGGTCGGCACTAAGCTTGGCTTTCAGGCTACATCATCTGATCAAATAGTTCCTCTAAAGGTATAAGACCTTTAGGGATGACATTATCTTTCAACTGTAAGACTTCCATCTGATTTACCTCTATTTTTGGTTCACCATCATCTCGCTCACCATCTATAGAGGTGTCTTTATACTTGCCTTCATTTTGCATAAAATCATCAATTTCTTTGTCATCCTGAAACACCTGCCAATATCTCAGATTATCAGGAATAGCTGGGTGATTCTTCACATGAATTTAAAACTTATTGTTTGAATTCATTGGGATCTTCAAATTACTAGCAGATGTAGCAAGAGAATCTGCAATGACATTTTGTGTGTGAAGGACACATGTCAAGGTATAATCTAGAAACATCCTCAAGATATCTAAAACTACATTACGGTAAGCCCTCATTCGCTGATGTTTGGCTTGGTATTCACCCTTAACTTGTTTGATTACTAATTCTGAGTCTCAAAAAACTAAAATTATCTTTGCATTCAACTTCTTGAGTATCTTCAACCCTGCAATCAATGCCTCATACTCGGATTCGTTGTTAGAACAATTGAAAGCTAATTTATATGAACAAATTCTTACATTGCTTGGGACTTTATTTGGTAGGAGAACAAGGTTGCGTATCCAAATCCTAATACATGCACCATCCTTACCTACTGCTCTGTCGAAATCCATACTCCATAAACCGAATTCATCCTCCAAGTGTTGGAATTCGGTCTGCTCTTCTACCTTTGGCTGTTGTCCATCAATTTTTTGCTATTGGAAAAATGTAGATTGCTTAGCGGTACTTGCAAGCTTTTGTCTCTCTTGAATAAGTACTGCCCTGAAATTTTCTATTATCTTTCGAACATCTTCCACTTCAACTAACTGGCTATTTACATCATTAAAACCACTATCGGAATAAAGAACAAAAGATTCTAAATCTGTATGTACAGAGTTAATTGGATGATTCAAAGGTTTCTCCTTGCTTGTGATCATATACTTCATCTTGTTCTCCCTATATAATTTTCTCAGCTGACCAAACACAAGAATAGTGGCATAGGAGAAGTCTAATTGCAATGTCCCTTTTAGTTTTGCACCCCATGACCTAGATAAAGGCATGCCAAATCTAGGGGGAATGTCCACCACAACTACATCCATGAGAACATTCTTTGTTGGAATCTGATCTAAAGTCACAACCAAATCCTTGATGAGACCAATACATCTAACCCTACCAGAATCAAAAGAATAAAGATCATGATATTTACAAGTGATGTCGAGACCCAATTTTTCCATAATTGCCTTTGGCATCAGATTGTGGGATGCTCATGAATCAAACATGGCATTGTGCAAGACATACTCATGCAATCTAAGGCTGATGTAAAACGGGGGTACTTCACTATCCTCATATTGGTCTTCTAATGCAGGACCAAAAATAAGCTTGGGTTGGTCATCCTCCACATTAACCATATCAAACAAAGGATCCACATTCAAAATATTTGTCACTTGAATCTTATAACTGCTATTCTTCATTAATTCTGTCAGAGGTATTGACACTTTTAACTTAGCATTCACATTCTCTAAGCTAAAGGTTGTAATTATATCTACCTCTTTGACAGGAGAATCTTTCTTTTTAGGCTTTTCCTTTGCTATACTTGACTGATTTGTCTTCTCATTTGCAGATTGTACTTTGCTGGAAGTAGGAACTACTAGCTCCTTTCCTTTTTTCTGAACATTTGAAGAATCGTTCTTAGGATATGCTGCTTCCTTTCACTTTTGGAGCGGATTGACTGGTACATCCCTGCTCCTGAGTGAATACTTTCTTTGCTACATTGTCAGTGTGTTCATATATCCCGTCTGATATTCATCTGATTCTTATTCCAGGACTATTTCATTGGCTAGTATAAAATCCTCATCTTTCTGTACAGCCGAGATCTCTGAATATTCCTCATCCTCCGTGATATAGATAGGCAAACCATCTGCTATAAAAAAGTGATTTTCCTCTCCTATTGGATCTTCATCATCCTCTGACTCCGGGCCATGCACATAATTCTGCTATAGAGGTGTTTTGATTTGCTGTTGTGTTGATTGATCTTGTGCTCTTTGCTCCCGCTGTTTGATCTTGAACCATGGTTGCTACTGACCACGAAAATTTGGATTTCTGATTGATGTCTCAGGCTTATCTACAATTGTCAATCTGTCAAACATTTTCTAAATTTTATGAATTAAATGTTCAACATTTACATCTGAGGAAAAAACCTCTTCCTTTATGGTCACTTTCTCTTCGGTCTTCATCCTAGCTCTTTTAGCTAGCAGATTTGCTTCCACACTCACGACATTTTTTTGCATATCCTCCAATGTAGCAGGATGTCGTTCTCTCAATTGGTATGCCATGTCGGGATCAAAACCATCGGGAAATTTTATCAAAGCCAACCCAAACGGTGGCTTGATATCAGCTAGAATAACATTATAGACAGTATTGAATCTCACACAATAATCCTGAACACTTTCACCAGCATTCCTCTTTATATTTTCGTACTTGGAAAGAATTTGGAGTGGATTTTTCTTTATCTCCCAATGATCTAGGAATTGTTTGTGGAGAACCGGTAATGTATTGATATCCCCCATGGGAAGTGCTCTGAACCACTTCCAAACCTCGCCTCCAAAACTTTTCACAAACAATCACATGGTTACATTATCTTCATCTATCTCATGAAGATCAAAGAAGTTGTTCATCCTATCAACATGTTGTTGCGCTGTGATACCTTGAGTAGCATCAAACAATGGTATCTTACTTTGGTAATCAGTAGGCATAGCATCCAAGTTCTGTGGCAAAACGAGAGGTGCATATCTGGTAGCCATTACTCGAGGTGGATTGGAAACTAGCCTTGGGGAAATAGGAGGATTTATAACAACAAGGGTAGTTGATGTGATGGGTGTTTAAGGGGTTGAAGAAGAAGTAGAGGTGACAGATATTTGATCAGATATGCTAGGTTGAATAGGAAGGGTAGGGATAAACTGAGGTTGAGAATGAACCTCAGGACTAGATGAGAAAGCAGATGAACTAAGAGTAGCAGATGCTGATTCTAGAAGCTCAGGGATATTGGTAGCTACAATGGATGATTGAAGAGAATTTAAGATATAATCATCAATTGATCTATTCGCCCTTTCGTTTTCAAGGTCTTGAAAAAATTGTGGATTTAAAATGGTATCATCAATTGCACTTTCAGATTTGGTTTCAAACAAAGAAAGATCAAAATGTTCATCAAAAGGGAGATCTTCATGATATTGAAACTCGACTGGGCAGGAATGAGATATGAAAACCAGTCTAGGACTCAATGAAATTTCTTGCCTGAGTATTCTTGGGATGAGATTAGGATTTTCAAACATGGGAGGAGGATCAGGATTAGGATTGGCCCTCGTGTATCTTCTTGAAGCTAGTGTGTTTGATTTTTTCCCAAAATTCAAATGGACATTACAATTTTTTCAGCCTAATGAATTCTAAACCTATCATCCAAAAGCCTAGAATTTTGTTTTAAAAGTACTGGGGTAATATATTTCAGTTCTTCTGTAGTATGGTCACCACTATGTTAGGGCCTAGATCTACCTCAAGATGAAGGAAGGCAGGTCTAGGGTAACATCAAACCATGCTTAGCCTAGTAGCCAGCCCTACCAGGTCGGGAGAGGGCTCTCTCCTTGTCAATCTCAATTAGGATATTGGCAATTAGGGCTTGAGATGACTGAATTTAATGTAGATTTTAGGCTAGGTATAGTAGCTCAGGGTTTCTAGTTTGGTTTTTAGGTTTTGGTTGATGGATCAATTAGAGAAGGCAGATTGAGTCTGGGGAATCAACTCAAGGATATAGTCATGTTCTATGGGGCAAGGTAGACAAGGGTTTATGTAGGTTTTAACCCTGTACAGAAATTACCTGCATACGAATTCTTAAACAAAGAAAATAAACAATGCGAGAGCATAACGCATAAAACACATATGCACAGAGATTTTTCCCTGGATCCCAAAACTGGGACTACCAGCTTGATTTTTCATTATGTTCCTTTCAATGTTACAATACATATTTATACATGCCGAAGCATCCAATACCATGGACCGAAAACCATCGTGTCCAATACCATGGACCGAAAACCATCGCGTCCAAAAAACATGTGCGAAAATCATGCACAAAACCATAGGTGGGTCCGCCCAACCTAACATATGGTCTGAAACCAAAATTTTCCGGGGCGCTGCCCCGGACCCCATAAAGTGGGGTTACGGGTGCCCTTCAAACCCCTTATTAACTACGTGGAAAGAATATAACACAACCCAACAATCTCCCACTTGTTGTTTTCTTTCCACAGGGGGCCACAGGAGAGCTTAGTCATTTTTCAGCCATGAGATTCCCATTGCCTCTCTACACCAAGAGAACTTCTTAGAGCTCACAGATTTTGTCAATGCATCTGCAGTATTCTTCAAAGTGTCCACCTTTACCAGCAACACCTTTTTGTCTTCTATCATATCCTTCACAAAGTGATATTGAACATCAATGTGCTTTGTCTTTGAATGATAAGCAGGGTTCTTTGCCAAGAAAATTGCACTTTGGCTGTCACAGTCTATTCTTATAGCTCCCTGTACTAACCCCATACTTGAACACAATCTCTGCAACCAAATTGCTTCCTTGCTTGCATGAGTGGTTGCCATGTATTCTGCCTCTGTAGTTGATAGTGCCACTATAGATTGTTTCTTACTCATCCAACTGACTGCACCTCCAAATAGGTTAAACACATACCCACTTGTAGATCTTCTCTGATCCAGATCTCCAGCCCAGTCTGCATCAACAAAGCCATGAATATCCAACACTGTTTCCAATCCTGGTCTTCCTTGGTAGCACAAACCATAATCACTAGTGCCACGCAAATACCTGAAAACCCGCTTCACTGCTGTCCAGTGCTCCTTCCCAGGTTTTGACATAAACCTGCTCAATACTCCCACTGCATGTGCAATGTCTAGTCTAGTACAGACCATTGCATACATCAGGCTACCCACTGCACTTGCATATGGAACACGGGACATGTCCTCTTCCTCTCCTTGTGTCTTGGGACACTATTCAGCAGATAACCTCACACCTACAGGAATAGGAACCTTCATCGGTTTACTATCCTGCATATTAAACCTCTGGAGTGTTGTCTCGACATACTTCCTCTGGTTTAACCAGAGCTTCCTCTTTGACCGATCTCTTTTAATTTCCATGCCCAAAATATAGTTTGCAGCACCAAGATCTTTCATGTCGAATTTGGGGGATAATTGGGTCTTCAAATCCTGGATAATTTCTTTGTCATTTCCAACCAGAAACATATCATCCACATACAAGACCAGATAAATAATACAGTCACCAATTAATTTAAAATACACACAATGATCTGCTTTGCTTCTGGTGAAGCCAAGTCCCCGCATAAATGTATCAAATTTCTGATACCACATCCTTGGTGACTGTTTTAACCCATACAGAGACTTCTTTAACTTGCATACTAGTTCTTTCTTACCCTTCACCACAAAGCCTTCAGGTTGCTTCATGTAGATTTCCTCTTCCAAATCCCCGTGAAGAAATGTTGTCTTCACATCCATCTGTTCTACCTAAAAATCAAAAGCAGCAGCAACAGATAAAATTAATCTAATAGAAGTTACCTTGGCAACAGGAGAAAAAATATCACCAAAATCAATTCCCGACACCTGGGAATAACCTTTTGCTACCAACTGAACTTTGTATTTCTCCACCTTTCCTTCTGCATTTGTCTTCTCCTTGAACACCCATTTGCTGCCAATGGGTTTCCTTCCAGCCGGAAACTCCACCAGATCCCAAGCCTCATTTTTGTGCAAAGATGCCATTTCATCGACCATGGCCTCTTTCCAGAGTTTTCCATCCTCTGAATCCACTGCTTCCTGCACAGTTCTGGGATCATTATCAGTAACAGACAAAGCAAAATTTGAACTGAAAGCAGATGGACTATACCTTTCTGTCTGCCTTCTTTCTCGAACTGATCTTCTCACAGCCGGAGTTTGTGGCTCTTCATCTTCTGATTCCTCCTTTGCTGCAGAGTCTGATTCTTCCTCCTTTGGCTCAAACTCTATCTTCTCAGGTTCCTTTGGTTGGACTTCATGTTGAATAACATCTTTTACCTCTCTGAACAACACATCTCGGTTGTACACAACCTTCCGTGTGACTGGGTTCCAAAGCTTATAACCCTTTAAACCATCCTTATACCCAATAAAGATTCTCTTTTCAGATTTACTATCCAACTTGGTTCGTTTCTCCTTTGGAACATGTACATATGCATCACATCCAAATACCCTTAGATGTGAAAGAGAGGGTTTCTTACCAGTCCATACTTCTTGTGGAGTCTTATCCTCCAACGCTGATGAAGGTGATTTGTTGATCAGGTAACATGCAGTATCCACCGCCTCTGCCCAGAATTTTTGTCCTAACCCGGCACCACTGAGCATGCTTCTTGCCCTTTCCATCAACGTCTTGTTCATGCTTTCTGCGACTCCATTTTGCTAAGGTGTACATGGAGTAGTCTTCTGCCGTGCTATACCACACTTCTTACAAATTTCTTCAAATTCCTTGCTGCAAAATTCTCCACCATTATCTGTCCTCAGCACCTTTATGTTCTTCTCTGTCTGATTTTCCACGAGAGCCTTAAATTCTTTAAACCTGTCAAAGACTTCAGATTTCTTCTTAAGAAAGTATATCCATGTATTCCTTGAGAAGTCATCTATGAATGATACATAGTACACAGACTTACCCAGTGATGGAACCTTCACAGGTCCAAACACATCACTGTGCACAAGCTCTAATATCTGTTTCGTCCTCTTACCACCAGAGGGGAAACTCACCCGATTCTACTTCCCATATACACAATTTTCACAGAAATCAAAATCCAGAGAGATATTATTCATACCTTCTACCATACCTTTACCATGAAGTATTCGAAGGCCCTTCTCTCCAATGTGTCCAAGCCTTTGATGCCACAACATGGTCTTCTCTCCAGAGACCACTAGATTCTCTACTCCACTTTCAAGAACCATAGAACTATTGCACCCATCAACAACAGTGCTACCTTGCAGCTTGTACAGAGTTCCAATCCGAACTCCACGCATTAATATCAGTGCTCCTCGAACCATCTTGCAGGCATCTTTCTTGAACACCGTATTTACACCTGCATCATCCAACTTGCTTATAGAAATCAAATTTTTGGCCAATGCAGGAATATGTAGAACACCCGGAAGTGTTCTAACCCTTCCACCTTGCAACTTCAACTTTACTTTTCCCCGACCAATGATTCTAGCCTTCCTATCATCTCCTAAGAAGACATCACCACCATCATATTTCTCATACTTGCAAAACGACTCTCTATGGGGAGTGAAGTGAAAGGATGCACCTGAGTCAATCAACCATGCCTCATGATCTACATGTGTACTTGAAAAAGCCAAGTACACATCCCCACCTTCATCTGAGGTGGTTTTCACCTCTGCAGAAGGAGCATCATCAGATCTCTTTCCTTTATCAGGAGCTTTAGATTTACAATCCCTTCTGAAGTGCCCTTCCTTTCCGCATTTCCAGCACACCACGTTTGTAGGTTTTCCTGCAGATTTAGATCTCCCTCTAGATTTAGATCTCCCACTCGATGACTTATTTTTGTTTCTGTTCTGGGACCGTCCTCGTACAGACAAGGCATCACCATTCTGGCTGTCTATATTTTTCCATCTCATCTCCTCCGTCAGCAAGGCTGAGACTATTTCATCAAACTGCAAAGCAGTTGCATTGCTACCTATTGCAATAACCAGACTATCCCACGAATCTGGTAGAGAACACAACAGACTGATGCACTTATCTTCATCTGAAATTTTAATATCAACAGATAATAAGTGACTTACCACAGTATTAAATGCATTCAGATGCTCTGTCACCGAGTCTCCATCTTTCATCCTCAGGTTATACAACTTTTTCCGCAGGAACAGTTTATTCACCAGAGACTTAGATTGGTACAAAGTCCCTAACTTGACCCACAAAGCCTTTGCCGTAGCTTCCCCTGATACATTCAGCAATACTGAATCCGAGACACACAATCGTATTGTGCTCTTTTCCTTCAAATCCAACTTCTTCCATTCTTAATCAGTCACTCCCGATGGTTTAGTACCCGGATCTACCATGATCCACTGATCTTTATCCACCAACAGATCCTCCATCTTGAGTTTCCACAACTCAAAATTCTGATCATTGAACTTCTCAATCTCTATCTTTCCACTGCTCGCCATCTTCTTTCACCACCAGAATCGATCTCGCAGATCTCCCACTGAACAGGGTCTACCACAGGCCCGAGCGAAACCCCTCAGCAGCAAAGGCGTCCCCTTGAAGCCAAAACAACTCTGATGCCAAATGTAGGTTTTAACCCTGTATAGAAATTACCTGCATACGAATTCTTAAACAAAGAAAATAAATAATGCGAGAGCATAACCCATAAAACACATATGCACAAAGATTTTTCCCTGGATCCCAAAACCGGGACTACCAGCTTGATTTTTCATTATGTTCCTTTCAATGTTACAATACATATTTATACATGCCGAAGCATCCAATACCATGGACTGAAAACCATCGCGTCCAATACCATGGACCGAAAACCATCGCGTCCAATACCATGGACCGAAAACTATCGCGTCCAAAAAACATGTGCGAAAATCATGCACAAAACCATAGGTGGGTCCGCCCAACCTAACATATGGTCCAAAACCAAAATTTTCCGGGGCGCTGCCCCAGACCCCATAAAATGGGGTTACGGGTTCCCTTCAAACCCCCTATTAACTACATGGAAAGAATATAACACAACCCAACAGTTTATGTACTAGAAACATATTAAGATGGTAGATTAAGATAGCTGAGCAGTTGAGGAGGGAATAAAGAAACTATGAATCCTCTTCGAATAGTTGAAAACATTGAAAACCGAATGCATTCCCAAGGCAAAGCACAACAGTGTATTTTGTCCATTCACCTTGATTCATTTAGCTTTAGAAGAGAAAGATGGATTCAGATACATATAAAACATAAGAAAAAATCATTACAAAGAAGAAACAATACATAAACTCACTGTCACAAGAATCCCACAAAAATAGCTGTGAAACCTGGTTTTATTCCTTGCCAAACTGCTGATACAAATGTTCAATGAGAGCCACCACTTCTACCAAAGTCCAACCTTTACAAATGACTAAGAAATTACATAATATAGGAAAGGAAACCACTCATGCTAGCTATCAGGCTTGAATCCATGAGAAAAATGTGTGGTTTCAACTATATCTAAACTAGGAACGAAAAAGTAGACAGTGGAACAACTAGCCTCTAAAACTTAGGAAACCAATTCATTACAGCTCAAAACCACTTGGAACTTGATGTATCTGCCCTATGAGGTGATTTTCATCTATAATTACATCAAATACATCATTTTCCATGCATTCATTTACCTAAACAATAATAAAAGTCAACCACTGAAGAAACTGGATGAAATTTTGAGTTTTAGGCAAAATTGACAAAATCTGCCCGATGCACACTGCCGCATTAATGCTGCCTTACGAGGCCTTATACTCACCCAAATAATGCCCAATATGGCTTGTTGGAAAGATTTTCCTGTCTAGTTTTTGAAAGACTTTGAATTTTCTGATTTAGAGTTGATTTGACCCTCCAAAAGTTGATTCTCCCAAGACTGCTTCTTGTGGGTCCAAAAAGTGGCAGTGAGGGCATTTTTTGGGTTTTTTTGCCCTTTTGGTGGCCCAGATATTCTCTAAAATTGATGAAACTTTCTGGGTTGCCTTATTTTTTAATGTTGAATCCAAATCTATAAGAAATTTTTCAATAGGATGCATCGATTCAATGCGCAGCGCCTGTGGCGCTGTGCATCAGCGAAAATTTCCTATGTTTCTATTTTCAAAAATGCGAAATGACAAAAAGTTTGCAAAATTTCCTAAAATTTGGTAAGAGGCAACTTCATTAAGTGATTTGCTAAGCTAATGAAGCTTCAGCCAAGATTTTGAGTTTATCATGTTCTTTCTTGGCCCTCAAGGCTCTCCTTAACTTAGCTTTTAGCCTCTTTACCCTTGTTTTGCAAATCTTGTTCTGAGTTAAGTAATGATAGGCCATATGGCACAACATTTTCTTCTCTTAGTTGGATTTCTCAAGAAACTTCTCAAGGTGAATGTTCACCCTTTCCAACCATGTCTCTCGATCATTCTCAATTTCTTGCTCGAGGGAGGTCATCTCAATCTTTGCTTTCTTTGCCTCTTGCCTATCTTCCCTAATCATCTACAGCTCCATAATAGCTTGCTTATTTGTCAATTGTTTGCTTTCCTGCTCAATAAAGTTGATGATCCATTTGGCCCTCTCAAGGTTAAGTGATAAGGCTTTTATTTCAGCCCCCTTCTCTTTAATAATCATGTCCTTAAGTCTTGAGCTTTGAGAGCCCAAATCAGTGACATCCTCCTCAATCAAAATAAACTCTCTATCTTGCCCTTCAGGAGGGCTCTCCTCATGCATATTTTACTTCCCTTTGTCTTTGCTCTTTGAATTTTGGCCAACCTGTATAGCTGGAGAAGAAGGCAAAGCCCCTTCCACCCCCGGTGAAGATAGCATTTGCCTGTGGTCTGGTGAAGAAATTAGACCCCTTCCACTCCTTGTGGAGATAGTACTCACTTGGCAACAACGAAAGGCTTCCTTGTGCCTCGAACTTCTGTTTTATTTTTAGGCTCCTTTTGTTGCCCGGAAGGATCACCTTCCTCTTGGGGATATGAAAATATTTGAGGCCCCTTGAAGCACTCATGGGCAATGAAAGTTTCCCATGGCATTCCAAACTGAGTGAGCTGATGCAAAACAATAATTTTGATGACAGAAAAATGATAAATGCTATTGAGTTGCTGTGGATATGGTTTTCTTTTTGCAATCACTATCATCCTCTCTATGTTTTTGCATATGAAATAAGGGATGCTCATCATTCTGACCCTGGTGAAGTGCATGAGAAATCTAATGTGGTAGGCATAAAGTCTGGAGAACCTACCCTCACATGTAAAGTATTTAATGATAAATTTCATGAGTGGAGCATACCGGTACTCCAAGAATTTAAAAGGAAACACCCTGCGGAGTTTTCCATTGTACTTGGCCTTGATATAAGGCTCATAATGTTGCTTACTAATATTTTTCCTTTTGTTCCACTTCTCCCCTACATCTGGAATTCTTGTGGCCTCTACAATGATAGTTGGTGAAAGAGTGAAGTTTACCCCAACAAGATGTACCATATTGTTATCCATGTTTATCACAAACTACCTTGCTAACTCATGGTGAAATTTGACCCTCTCAATCATTTCACAAAACTCAAAATAGGACTGATATCTAAAACATGTGGTGGCTAGTGGGCAAGAAAGGAGTTCACTCATGTTGATAGGTTCCTCCCTCATGATTTTTCCACCTTTGTGAGGCTTCTTGGACTGCACATTTCTTTCTCTTGAGCTATCACTAAGTGTGTCCTCCTCAAAATCTGATTCACTGCCTCCTTCCATGCTTGTCTCTATGAGATAATGTGGTGATGATATGGTGAATAATGGATAATAGGTGCGAACAAAAAGGTGAGTATGAAGAGATTTTGTAAATGGAACAATAGTAATGAGATGAGGTAGGGGAATGAAGGGAAGGATTTGGGGAGCTATGGTTTTGATTTATGAGGGACTTAGGGTTTAATAAAGGGGATTAGTTTCTTAGGGAAATAGGGAAAGGGAAAATAGAATCAAGGGGTAGTTTTAGTGCAATGAAGTTGGGAAAAGGGACAAAGGATGTTGGTTTTGCAATGATGTGAAGGTTTTGCAATGATGTGAAATAGAGTATCGAGGCAAGCTAGGGTTTGACCTTTAGGAAGTAAAAATCATGAACCAAACATGGAAAACCCTATTTAAGATTAAGATATATGAACACTTACTTGTTAGGAGGTGAATGTAGCAAAAGAATTGATAGAGGATGATTTTGGGTGAATTGGAACCTTGGCAGCTCAATGCGGAGCGTGATGAACCCAATGCACAACACCTCCCTGATGCGCAGCGCCAGTGTATTTTTACATAGGGAAAAGCTGCCTGATGTACAACGCCCCTCTGATGCATAGCACCGACCCTCTAATGCGCAGTGCCAGGCAAACTTGCTGCAAACTTCAGGTTTTCTTCATCCTTTGCTCAATCTTCCTTTAAAACATGATTTTAGCTCTTCACTTGACTTTTTCACAATGAAATGGCTTTCTTTCACTGATTTTTCTTTATGTAACATACATTTTAATTTTTGTTCATTTCCAACCCACTTTTCTAAAGTCTTAGTCACTTTTATAAAAACTCTGTTTTTTAGTTTGAAGTTTGACTCTTTTTCTTGGCAATTTGATGGACTGATGTCTTGATGCTTTTGTTTTTGTAGCAGCAGGAGTTGGCAAGGTGACCAGGAATAGCTGTTGAGTGCTTATTACATATAGAAACAATTAAATTACATGAAATTTTACAAAAATAGAATAATACTCTGTTTTCACCTCAAAATGAAAAAGATTTATTGAGCATATCAGAAGTAAACTTATGACTTTATGAACCTTCCTGTGCCTGTTGACCTCTTTATTTGAGCATGATTGAAAAACCCTAAGACCTAATGGGACTAAACCCTAGGACTAGTTGTTATACATGAAATGAAAGAGGATGATTGTGAATGACTAAAAAAAATGTGTAAACAGGTCAGCAAGTGGATGTCATGAGGGAAACTAACATGAAACCACTACCATCAGTTGATCCATGACCTAATGGAATGCAGTTGATCGAATGAGACACCTAATATGCATGCAAAAGAGCAATTTGATCACTGATGGAAGTGTGAAGATAATCACAAAGTTTTAAAAAAAGTCATGCCTCATCCCAATGCCGATTGTGATATGACTTCAGCAGTGACATCACATTCACGTCATCCCTGACGTCACAAATGTCGTCATCCTCCACGTCACTTGCCACCTGCCATGTCATTTTCCATGTCATCTGCCACGTCATAGTGAAGTCATCCCTGACATCACCCCATGTTGTGGGGGAAAGTATCCAACTCAGAATGACCCTAACCCACTCTAAGGGTGACAGTTCCTTAGCAACAGCTGAAAGCAAAGCTATCTAAAGTTTCTTCTTTATAACATGCAAGAGATAAAAGGGATAGATCCACTTACCGATGTCTTGCACAAATGGTCGATCCTATCTCCTTTGTTTGCCGCTCGCTCCCAGCTCCAAGTCTTTTCACGGGCCCAGCTACACGAGATCCTGCAAATAAGACAAGAAAAGGAAACTACAAGAGGCATGCATGTATAAATGATTCAAGGATTAGCATAAATCAAAGACGCAAGTAAGACAATTCATCATTGAAACACATGCGAATAGAAGAACCTCAAATGCTTTATTAATATATGGAAGTAAGGTTCAGGCGGTGATACAACCATGTGAGGTCCAATCCAGCATCACCTTCCCGACAGAGAGAAATCTCTTCTTCACCTCCCTCAAGCAATCACCCAATGCTCACAACTGTAAACCAACAGCAATTCTTTGCGCTAAATTCCGGCCTCCTCAGATCCCATGGGATGAGATCCTTATATAGAGTTTTGGAGTGAAGGCAAGTCATGTTGATGTGTGACTTGCTGTGCTCTTCAACTCCAGTTGTTCTTCAGTCCTTCACTTGGAGTTTCTACCTTCCACTTGGAGTTCTAGAAGCTCTTAACTCATTATTAGGCGAATCTTTTGATCACATGCCTTTCTGGAAGCTTCCTGGGCACTGGCACTTTGAGAAAAAGATTCCTCCATATGTCCAGTTACGCCCAACGCAGGTAGCCTTTGTCCTACCTGCTTTGCAACGCAGGTAGCCTTTGGAGCAGCTGCTTTGATCCAAAATTGACCTGTTTTGAGTGTTTTTTCAGTGGAAGACTGATTTGCAGAGCTGTGGTTTGCTGACCTTGTTCCTCTAAGGGTAAGAACAACATGTTTGAGGACTTTGGATCCCTCAGATTATTGACATTTCATGCTCCATGCTGTGAGGCACAAAAATGTCTATAACAGTTGCCCCCTAAAGTATGAGGTCGTTTATCGGGTGAAATGCTTTATTAGGAGGATCCGAAGTTCATTCAATCGTCGGGAGGTGACCTGTAACAAAATACAATACAATACATTATCTTTTCATACTTTCTTTTCATGATCTAGCTGAGGCGGGCATTTCCCATGCTCAGCTTTATAAATACATTTGCCGTACATAAACAGACGATCGTCTGATAAGAGACGAATAATTCTCTGCTTTTAATTATCCTCCTTTCAGTAGGATAATCATCTGCTGCACATGTCTATGTTTTTATCTCCTAAATATATATCGCAGCCCGGATGGATGAAACTAGATCCGGGGTCTTCAAACTTCCGATCTTCACACTAAGTACAAGTCGATCCATGTGAGAATTTCTTGAAGTCGAACATGGAAAGACATCGCTTGATTACCAGTCAATAATGTAAACTGTTAACAAGCGCGAGAGGAATCACCGATAATGATGATGACCCTCAAGGTACTGCAGCACAATTCACGTGGCGTGAATATAGGATCTGACGTCGAACACCACGCAAAGTCCCCCGGTCGAAGGTCATTAATGTATACCTATCGCCGGAAGTGAGAAACTTGCCATTGAGGCATGCAAGCTTCAAAGTACTGAGGGGGTGTTCCTAGATCAACTTCTTGGATAGTGAGCTGATGTCGACAAGAAGCGATCCGTCAAAGGAGGGCCTTAATGAATCCCACATCAGTGACACGGAACGGGGCTGGTGATGATGGTGAAAACGATCTGTGAAATATGATTCAGGGTGGCGGTCATGGAAGGATGAAAGATGATGTATGGTAGTGGATGGGACCCGGTTGACACTTTCTGAATGATATCTCTTGAACATATAACGACACTGATGAGATGGATCGGTAGCATTACCCCATGTATGGATGGTATGGCGAGACCATGGTGAAGGGACCGGTGAATGATAATAACCCAACTCGATATTTACGGAGGCAAAAGTGTCACGTTCAAGAGCGACTTGCTACCATTAAGCTTTGAGGTTCTTCCCAATTTTTCCCCAGTCATTTCTGACCAGTACCTCTTTATTTTTGACAAGCTTGAGGAGGATAACATATGCTTGATCTATAACCTGCCCTTCGGGCAAGCCCATCGCTATGTTTTTAATGAGCCTAGCGATAGGGAAACTCGTTCTCGTCTATAGACAAGTTTGTCGCTTATCACCCCTTTTTAACGAGCCCAGCGACAAAGACAGCTCGGTCCTTTTCATTTTTAGAGAGTCTGAAAAGTGTACGTAAAGTAGACTCCAAAGGTCCTTTTTCGTCATCTAATCCCTTAAGTCCGAAAAAGTATAAAACAATACAGAAGGGATGAATGTTCGATATCTTTATCGAGCCGAACCAGACAAGCGCTCGATCTTTTTGTGCAATAATCCCTCAGGTCCAAAAAGATTAAAATCTAGAGGAGGGATAGCTCTTCCGGTCCTTTTAACGAGCTGGAAGGCCAAAACTCGGCAAACTTTTCATGTTTTACGAGTCAGTGAAAAGAGCTTAAAGAAGACTCGTCTTTTGAGGAACGAGTGATGAACAGGGATAGCAGCTGTTTCCAGGTACAGGTTGGAATTTTCCAATCACGGCAGTGTCACAAGGATGACTAGGTGAAATCACTCTTCGCAGCTGTTCCTCAAAATGGGTAAACAATCATATGGAGGTGAACGATCGGCCAAATGAAAGAGGAGGTGGCAGGTGCAAAACACGACCAAGGCTTTTATGGTTGATCAGGTTACATAATGGTTATTTACCGAGATGGGTTCATTTTTTAACGAGCTTGAATGCGCCAAAACACTGCTCAATCTTATGTTTATTTTTTAACGAGCATGAACTATGTGCTAAAACTGCTCGGATCTTGCGTTTATTTTTTAACGAGCATGAACTTTATGCTAAAACTGCTCGATTTTACCAGCCATAATGTAGAAAGGTCTCGTGTGAGATCTCTATTTTTTAAGGAGCTTTATCTCACGAAGATATGCTCCATATCCTCTCTTTATGCAAGCTGGGTATCGGCTAATCCTATGAGTTTAACGGGTTAGACCTACAGGTTTAAAGGGAGGACCTAAAAAACTAAAAAACAAAATAGCCGCCCGTGCTTGCATTCTAAGAGGTTTGCATGCCCCCAGGTGTAAGTCTAATTTCAAGGTTACCCCTCAATTTGCAGGTAAAACATTTGTTTTACCGGGAGAGGCCTACCTCTTTCTGGTTACCCAAAGATTGTTCTGTTAATTCTTTTAAACAGAATCTTTCTTCGGCGATGTCTATCATTAGGTTATCCAAAGATGGTTACAATTTGTTGCAGCAAATAGCATCTCTTTCTTTGGGGGCTGCCCCTACTTATCCTTTAAAACATTTGTTTTAATGGGTGAGGCTGGCCTTTTACCCAAAGACGGTACCTACTTGCTGCCGCAAATGGATCCCCTTCTTTGGTAGAGCCTACCTATCTAGACAAAGGTGAATGACCTTTGTCAAACAAGTAACCTTGACAGAAGAATCCTATTCTAGAACAACCCCACTCCTAACAGCCCCTTCTGAGATTCCCAGTCTCTCTTTGTCTTCCTGTCCTTCTTCTTCCTTTCGAAGAGGATGGCTCAGAGGAAGATTCACAAAGATGAAGGAGGGGACGGGGTACGGACTAGTCATATTCTCCCGCGGAAATTCTACTTTACACCCAAGGTTTTTTCTGCCTCCAGAGCAGACCAGGATGCATGCCCCCTGGGTTCCAGCCTTCCTTTCCCGAATCACTCGCCTTCATCAGGAAGAAGAACCGGAGGTAGAGACCCTTCTTGATCGAAAAGACGATCGAAAAGACCATTGAGGATAGGTATGTGACTATTCGCGATGCGTGATCCCGGAAGTGAAAGTTGGTCTACGAGCTTGACCATCCTTCCTTCGTATGGAAAACACATTATTCGAAAGAGTGAGGAGACTATTGCTTCCATGCAATATATGTAGTCTCGTCCAAGGAGTAGGTTATAATCCAAGGGTCCTTGGACGACCATCAAATCTATCTTGACAGCCTTCTCTTTCAGTGTAATAGGCACATTAGGTAGAATCCCTAATGGTCGACTGGTTCCTTTGTCAAAACCCGAGAGATTCCTTCTCTCAGGCAAAAGCGCTGGGCAACCCAGTGCTTTCCAAGCAATAGAGGACAGGATACTCACAGACGCCCCTTCATCAATGATAGTTCCAACCATGACCATTTTGTATATTTGGACAATAATTCTAAATGGTATACTGGCTGGTAACCGGGGTCTGCCTAGTTGGTTCCAATCAAAGGACACAACCAGGTTGCTTGGTGGTGGGACCGAATATACGGCCGGATACGATCCTGACGATGCTCCTTCCTGCGATAAAGGAGTGGGCACATTGCCCTGATGTTTATCAGAATCGGTGTTGACGAAAAGAATATGGACGGTGTCCTCCTTACTCTCTTCCGTAGGGGTGTCAGCTGAAGATGAATCCTCAGTGACTGTGGTATGTGAAGATGAAACTTCTGAAGGGAGAACCGGGTCAACTGTCGTTTCGACTTTTGGACTTTCGTCCGGTCCGGATTCAGTAGGTTCACTTTCAGCAACTGACACTGCAGCTGGCCCTCTGAGCAAGACAGCTGTATTTTCGACCAACGAAGGACTTGGCGCGAGTTTTTGATATCCAGGAGGAAGTAGCACCGGTGCCACCGGTTGATCTTCCAAAACTCTCTTTGCCTCGTCTAAAAAGGGACAACGGTGAAGGGTGTGATAGCCTTCACACAGTTCGCAGGGGAACCTTATCCTTCTTCGTCGTCTGCGACCTTCACTTTCGTTGGTCGACGGTAAGCATTCAACCTGGTTGTCAGAGGTTGACGCTTCCGAATCGTGCAAACGAGGGGACCAGTCCCTTAGTATCCGGGGAATACTGGGACAATCACTGTGGAAGTGGTTCCCTCTACATATGACACATGGCGATTTGGGCCCGATCCATGCTGTGTGTGGGTTTTCGTTAGATACCTTCTGCTTGCCCCCAGGCGCTTTTGGCTCCTTCTGCTTCTTTTCTTTCTTCTTCTTTTCCCTCTTCTTTTCTATGGGAGTTCCGCTTTTGGCGGCTTGACCTTTCGAAGAAGAAGGATCGGAGGAAGGCATATAAGAAGTGGAAGGTTGGGGGGTAGCTCTAGACTGGTCTAACTATCGACTCGACTGTTCAGGAACCGTGGTGGTCTGAACTACAGCGGTTGAGAATAGCCATACTGGCAGGCCAATTGTCAGTCCTGGAAGCGACAATGTGGCCATGTGGGGCGCACCAACTTCTCCCCAAGAAGAGAAAGGGCTAGGGGTCCCATCATGTGGAATCCCTTGGTCGGTGCGTTCCATGTTCTCAACCTTAAGATCAACATAGGAATCAGGGGTGATTATGTTCCGTTTAGAATGAATTTTATTATGACGACACTTTAGACACAACTTGCTTTTTCACTTTTTAAGAGTCGAGAAAAAGCTAAAGATGACTCTAGTCTCCTTCGATGTATTAACGAGCCCGAAGTGACAAATGCTCGGATGGACTTTTTTCTGTTATAGAGTTTGAAAAAGGCCAAAAGAAACTACTCTGGAGTTCTAGGCAAGGGTGGGCCAAACCTTTCGCGAAACCACAGAATACGTTTTACGGTACGAGTGGTCGATCTTCGTGAATGCTGTGTTCACTGCATCGCGATCAGTAGGGCGGTCGACACAGCTTCCTATGGATAAAGGCTTTGTTCCTATAGGGGTCCCCCAATATACGCGACGGTACGCGGGGGCACAAGTCTGTATTAGTGCTATCGTCCCTCAGGAGGAATCACCCACCTTCGTAGAGATCGACAGTCACTATGTTTAACGACGCCGGTTCACGTCTCTACCTAGACCTCTATTGTGTTTCGTTATGTTTCAAAGCGTTGTTAGATAAATTCAGTTCTTTTTAGGTTGATCTTGTTTAGCAGTTTGCCTTTATGGATCACCACGTGATGTATATACAACTCCTAAATGCAGTCTAAGAATGATAAGCAAGCTTTTTTCAATTCTTTCAACTTATGAAAACCTTAACTACTGAAGGAAAAGAAAGACATCATCTTTTCAAACAGATCATGGAGCACACACTAATGCACTTTCCCTAAATCGACATGCAAACTGTCAAAATGCACATGCACAATGCAAGTATTTCTTTTCTTCTTCCTTAATGTTGTGTATGACAAAAAGAAAGCTGTTGTACGATTTTGAATTCAATTTCAAGAGAAAGCACACGAGTATTGTCCAACAATCAAAAGAACACCTTAATATTTACTCGTTTTCTACACAAGAAATACTGAAATTCGAACCAGAAAACGAAAGCAAATGCTCAAGCAGCTATGAACAGCAATAAACTAGCTCTTAGGATCACAACGACACTTTCTCAAAGGTCTAGATCTAAGAGGTCATAGCAAGACTGGCTCACTTTCGCTACGAGAAACTGTGAATGAAAGCAAGAAATACAATAAGAACAATAACGGTTTCAACATACAACTGAGGTGGAATGAGGGCAAAGAAAAGTGGTCTCAGCTGGGTATACAGGTTGACAGCAGGCTACAAAAACAATAGTGAAAACTGGGCAACAGACAGTGGGGAACCCCAGTTGCACAAGGCAAAACTGGATCAGCGCAGGTACTGCACTGTCAAATAGGGATGCAGCGCAGGTAGCCCCTTCGGGACCTGCGTTGCAGTGCAGGTAGCCCCTTCGGGACCTGCGTTGCAGTGCAGGTAGCCTTTGTTGCAGCTGCACTGAACGAGACAACTCTCGTCCTTCCCAGATTCCGGGTCACAGTTTGCTCAAAAATCAACGGTTTTTGGCCAAATCAGAGGCTATCAGTCAAGTATACTCTAGAGGATGATTAAGGAAGATGAACACTATCACAAAGAGCAAAAAAGAGTCCTTGTGGATCAGCTCTTCAAATCATGAACATGCCCAGCACTGGGCTAGAGTAGCTGCCCTCTACTTTGCATTCGAAGGACTCGCATGCAGTTCGATTCGGTACTCCCTTTGTTCAAGAGATGAATAGCAAGAAACACAAGCTACCAACAAGACACGATCCCCAGCGGAGTCGCCAGTCTGTTGTGGGGGAAAGTATCCAACTCGGAATGACCCTAACCCACTCTAAGGGTGACAGTTCCTTAGCAACAGCTGAAAGCAAAGCTATCTAAAGTTTCTTCTTTATAACATGCAAGAGATAAAAGGGATAGATCCACTTACCAATGTCTTGCGCAAATGGTCGATCCTATCTCCTTTGTTTGCCGCTCGCTCCCAGCTCCAAGTCTTTTCACGGGCCCAGCTACACGAGATCCTGCAAATAAGACAAGAAAAGGAAACTACAAGAGGCATGCATGTATAAATGATTCAAGGATTAGCATAAATCAAAGACGCAAGTAAGACAATTCATCATTGAAACACATGCGAATAGAAGAACCTCAAATGCTTTATTAATATATGGAAGTAAGGTTCAGGCGGTGATACAACCATGCGAGGTCCAATCCAGCATCACCTTCCCGACGGAGAGAAATCTCTTCTTCACCTCCCTCAAGCAATCACCCAATGCTCACAACTGTAAACCAACAGCAATTCTTTGCGCTAAATTCCGGCCTCCTCAGATCCCATGGGATGAGATCCTTATATAGAGTTTTGGAGTGAAGGCAAGTCATGTTGATGTGTGACTTGCTATGCTCTTCAACTCCAGTTGTTCTTCAGTCCTTCACTTGGAGTTTCTACCTTCCACTTGGAGTTCTAGAAGCTCTTAACTCATTATTAGGCGAATCTTTTGATCACATGCCTTTCTGGAAGCTTCCTGGGCACTGACACTTTGAGAAAAAGATTCCTCCATATGTCTAGTTACGCCCAACGCAGGTAGCCTTTGTCCTACCTGCTTTGCAACGCAGGTAGCCTTTGGAGCAGCTGCTTTGATCCAAAATTGACCTGTTTTGAGTGTTTTTTCAGTGGAAGACTGATTTGCAGAGCTGTGGTTTGCTGACCTTGTTCCTCTAAGGGTAAGAACAACATGTTTGAGGACTTTGGATCCCTCAGATTATTGACATTTCATGCTCCATGCTGTGAGGCACAAAAATGTCTATAACACCCCGAGATCCCATAATCACATCCTTTAAAGGGACACGACTTATAATAAACCCTTCACCCCAGCCGATTTGCAATTTGTGATTATACAAGATTCGATGGGATTATTCACTCCAACTCATAAATACCCTGCATCTGTGACTAACGCAAATAATAAAGGATCAAATCTTCCTGCCTCTTCCTTCCATTCTGATTCTGATTATGATATAAAAGCCTGACTTGCCTTGATTAAATAAACGACTCATATCTATTCACTCAAATCAACGTCAGATAATGGTTTCAAACCCCCTTGCGTTCAATTTTAAGTTTCACATAAGGGGGTCCAAAAAATGGTTTTCTCATCCAAACCTATCTCTATGCGTCACTCCTCTGTTCGTCTAGACTCCCCTCTTCACAAACCACTTACCACTTCTAACACCCTCCAAAAACACGTTATCCATCCTCCTTTCCACGATTGCGATTGCGATATAAAGTACTCCTAGTCTCCTACCGATTACGATTATTCTAAGTCTACCCATGGTCTAAAAGTAATTTGTAATAAGGCCATAAAGTCCACCAATCTTACCACATACCTCACTCTGCATGACTCTCAATGATGGTTGTGTTTGAAATTTATTATGACTCTACGTTTTTCCTGATTTCCTACAAGAGTGATTTGTATCAAATAAAACTTGCTTATGAGTTTCATTTATTTCCAGCGTATCAGTTCATGTTTTCAGGTTCATGATAGAGGAAGACAACTATGTTGATAAGTGGCATATCAAATCAAACATGCATACATACATCTAGAGAATTCGATGGAACAAACAAAGTCGATGAAGGAAGCAAATCACTTTCAGAAACTTCTACCAAAATATTTTTTTTCCTTTAAGCATTGTTGAAGGGATCTGTATAAAGGCCTTCAACGCTCTGATTCAGTTGATTTTTATTATTTAAACTTACTTTTTGTATGAATTAAAGTTCCTGAATTTTATGAAGAAAGGCCAGAAGGCTCGCACTATTGTACTTTCATACTTTTCTCAATAAAATGACTAGAACATTGTTTTTTTGAATTTTCATAAAGAATTTTGAGAAGTTGCACTATTGTACTCCTGGAATCATCTTGGTGGGAAGGAATAAACTATTGCTATTTATTTTATGAGTTGAGTGAAGTGTATCATAGTATTTCTATCATTGTACCTTTCTTTTGTTCATAAGTAAATAGTAAATTTATATTTTCAAATTGCTTATTACTTGATATTTAAAGAACAATGTTACATGTATTCACTATTGATCATGTTGTAATTGATATTTTATACATGTTAAGCAATTTGATGTGATATTCTAAATGCGATATGAGTTTACACATTATTTTGATTAACTATGGAATCAAACTAATCATCTTGAAATATTTTCATTTCTATTACTGTTTGAGCAATCTATATTGTCATTTACTAAGGAAAAGCATTATAGATCGCATCTAGATAAAAGTTAAACAATCCCAGGTTATAGAGTAGATTAATGCATATATTTTTCCATTTAATTCATTACCAAAAATCCATCTATTTCACTTCAATATAAGCATTACACACTCATTCAATCACCTTTCATTGGGAAACTGGTCCCATACAATCTAGTCGAAGCCACTACCTAAATAGAAAAGGAGTTGTCTTAAGGTTCGGATTGGGTGGTTTTCCCCGTATGTTGAAGTAGCAATTTTCGACACCTCAAACGGTATATATTTGAAATTATAGAAATCCAAAGTTTATAATTTCTAACATAGGTATCTATAAATATCATCTCCATATCCTCAATATTTTATAGTATGAAACATCTTTAAAAAAAGTTATATAAAAAATGGAAAACTAACGTATTTAAAGCAAATTTGAGGTGAATTTAGGAACCCGTACTTCTTAAGATCATATATTAAAAATTAAAGTGAACCAAAGTATGAAATTTATATCAAAAGTATGAAAATATATCCCCTCTATCTACCCCAAGTTTCATATTCTGAAACATCCTATAAGAAATGTTATAGTGAAAATTCCAAGCTGACCTATTTGAAACAAATGTTGGGAGCACTCAAGAACCCTAACTTCTTTAGATCATATCTTCAAGATTACAACGAACAAATTTTGAAATTTATATCACAATTACATGAAGAAGACCTCCTCTATATCCTACCACATTTCATAGCTTGAAACATCATAGAAGAAAATTTATAGAGAAATTTCATGCATGGAAAAGTGGCAGAAATAATGTAAAGGATACCCAAAGAGAGTTGAAAATTCGAAAGGAGTTAAGATAATTTGATGCAGGAACATCCTACCTCCAAAATAAAATGCATTTGACTAGACCTAAGGGTTTTCACTTACCAAGGGATTTGGTTCCCTAATTGAAGTTTAATTGTTTGATTTTTTGAAATTCTTATGCTTCTAAGGAACCTATAATGTGTATATCAGTGGATTGTATTAATTAAACAATTGTAATCACATCTTATTCTAAGAAGAGATATCAAGATTATGCAAAGGTTAGAGAGATTTTAGAATAGGCTAGATATATTATGAGATTTGTGGATCTAGAGAATTCTCAAGGATTATTAGTTAAGTAAAATATGGATATGAACTAATTCTATTAATGAATCCTTTATATAATATTGAAATCCTAAAGGCCACAGGAAGTTAGAGGAGAGAAAGTTGAGAAGATTAAATTTTGGGGGGCGAATATGGTCATGAGGCCAATATATGAAATCAGGCACAATCGCCTTGAATGTAGTTATTATGTACAATTGTGGAATATTAATTAATACAGGAAGAAACATCCTAACTTGAGTGTTCTGAATTCTATTGGTGGTCTCAAGCCTTTGTTATAATATGTAATTGTATCTCTGTGAATTATATTTAATGTGAGTGTGGTGCAGATGTAGTAAATATTAGGAGGGTAGCTGGTTTAGAGGAGTGGCATAGGAATGGAATTAACATATAGGAGGTCAATGATTTTGAATAATGTCAATCGAGACAATTTATTTCTGATCAAGTAGCGTGATTAACAATCTAAAATAAATAGAGAAGGATCGATCACGAGCACACATGTATTAGAAGAAAGTGTTGCAGAGGTGTTTAATCTAGGATCAAATTTTGCAACAAAAGCCTATCTCAATATAGATCATAAAGGATCGAAGACTTAGTCTTTTTTATTTAAAAATACCAGAAGTCCATTAAGTTTTAAGTTTGTCAATTGTTGGATTTTATTCCTATCTCGACCTTTCATGGAGATATGCTAGTTGGGCCAACCACTGATCAACCATAGTTAAAGTTCAAGCTAAAGCTGACCCCCAACTGGATTTGGTGTAATCGGGTTATGAAGGAGCCCAAATCTCGACCTCATAGTGAGCCTTGACCTCTGACCTCCCAACTAAGTCGATAGCCGACCTTTCGACTAGTCGATCTCTTGACCAATTCTATTGTTTATCCTCGCTCATAGTGGGACCCCATGTAGTCAAGCTTATGGACTATTGTGGTGAGTGAAAAGAAGGTTTATTCTTGACCTGACTGTTGAGTCCCAAACCTGCATCTTCCATATATACCTTTTCAGCCTTCTTTTACATTTATTTGATCCACCAAGCTGTCAAATCATTGCATATTAGTCTAAAAAGAGATTATGAAATGGTTTCCTAACTATGTTTATGACTATTGTTTGATTTAGATTTTTGTTCAATCAGCTGCTGAAACTTGTCACTTTCCGCAGCTAGCTCAAGTTTCCGTAGCCATTTTGTTAAAGACTATGTTACAGGTGTCCAATGGAGAATCTGGCCACATGGGCAAGCTGCAAATGACATGTACATGGAGCGTGTCCCCTTGGTTCAACCAAATCACTCACAAACAGCCATGGTCAAAGACGGTCAAAGGAGGGGTCAAACCAAGAGTTTTGCAGTGGCATGGCTCTGTTTTGCCCACGTGAAGTTTTGTGTGGCAAGATCCTCAATTTTTGGAGGTGTGCCAACACCTGTGGATCAATCCGTGAACTGAATCGAGCATCCACAACTCCATGGATTTACCTATCATAATTACCATACCGCTAGATCTCAGGCCGTGGAGATTTACGTGTCTGTTTGGCAGCGTAGAATCTAGGAATTAGTTATAGCATTTTCATTTATAAATAACGCGTTATCAAACGCTTGACAGTTAGCTTTTGATATGTAATCTTGACTGTGTTTTCCGAGCCCACTGTACCGTGCTATATTTCCATGTTTTTACTGCACTTTAATATATGAGAAGACAACATTCTTGAGTTCAATTTGTGACTAAGTGTTGATTAGCTGAGGTTGCAGAGGGACCCTCTACATCAAAGCTCTGTATCTACTGTATAGTTTCTCGCTTTCTTTCATTGTGTTACTTCTTTTATAATCAGTTGTTTGTGTACATATTTCCTGATATTTATACTAACTGATGTTTATCTTTTCTTTTATGCTTTCTCATGGTTGCTAGCTGATCAGTCTTTGTCTTTCAGGTTCTTGTAGGCAGCCCAGGCAAATTACATATTTTTAATAACTACTGGCATGAGATCATCTTGTCCTTTCTGCTGATTCATTTACTGAAGTTTTAATTCCAGCATTGTCATTTCTTTCAGTTTTGCTTTGCTTATTTACTTTTCTGCCACTTAGATATCATATTACTCATCTGTTTATGATTTCCTTCCTATAGCCAAGCGACTCAATTAGTAAGGAATCAGAATATTATTTGATGTAGTATGATTTAGTTTGCTTTCCTGCAAGTTAGTGATTAAATTACTTATGTCATTTTCAAAAATTGAAATATGAATGAGTAGTCAAATCTTAGTTTCCCTTTATGCAATTTGATTTCCTGCAATTTAGATATCATATTACTCAGCTTGTTTATGATTACTTCCTATAGCCGGAGCGAGTCGAAAGATGAAGGGTCAGAATGTGGGTTGAAGTAGTGTGATTTAGTTTACTTTGCTTTCAGTCTTTGAGTTGTTTTGAGTTCAGTTTTTATTTTCTTTTCATACAGCAGTAAGGATACTGGGCCATTGTCACTAGTTCACTGTTTTGGTACATTTATTTCCTTTTGAGAATTGATTTCATCACAGTCAGTTTGAAACCTTCTTTTTGAGAACTTTAAAGTTTGGAAAATCATTGTAGAAATCACCATTACCATCCATACTTGAATCATTGTAGAAATCACCATTACCATCCATACTTGACTTTCAATTTCGCCATCTCACACTAGGGAATCCACAGAAGATAAACCCAAAAACAAACCAAAAACTTAAAAACGACAAAGAACTAAGAAATCGGTTATCTTGCATATACAGTGCACTTCACTTGAGCATTTTACGACTCCCGGATTGAAATTTTAAATAGAAATTTAGGATACACTAAATTGACCAAACGTTTTGGCGCCGTTGCCAGGGAAGTGAAACTAGGTAGCCAATTTCTTAAAAAAAAAACAAGAAAATTTCAAGGAAGGAAAAATTGATAACTTCTCAAAGTATGCTCTCCTCTTGCACTTAGTGTGAACTGGAGGATCAGAAAAGAGAGAGTTATTGGTTTAATAATTTCTTGAGTATTCTCTCTTCTTGCACCTAGAGTGACCTGGAAGATCAAAAAGAGAATTATTAGCCCGACTTGAAGAAAAAATAAAAAAATTACATGTATAGAGCAAGAGATTCTAGGGCAAGGTTTTTAGCTAGGCCCAAGAGTTCGATTTTTACAACTCCATCTACTTCAAGGAATAGACAAGAGATACCTCCATCATCTCCAACTCACACTCCTAGCCTTAGGATTCCTAAAATTCAAGAGGCAGTAGTTGAATTAGGAGACTCTCCCACACCATCCATCGAATCTGAATTAGGAAAAGATCCTTTCTTTCCTTCTACAGGGAGACACATTGTAGTTGAAGAAGTAGAATCACCTGAAGAAGAAGAGGGAGAAATTCCTCCTCATTCGCCATTAGTAGAGGAACCAGAGGACTCTGAAGTCTCTGAGGAAACTATCATGACAGAGGAAGTAGTAAACGGATTCGGTAGAGGTAGAGGTAGAGGACCAGGACCAGGAAAAAATGGAGGAGGTAGAGGTAACAATGGGGGAAATAGGGATGGAGATAACTCATTCGGATTTCCTACAGTCGATGAGGATTCTCGAGCAACAATGAAAAACGTCTCACCATCTGTCCTCCCAAACTTTCATGGGTTAAGAAATTAGGATCCTGAAACATTTCTATTTGGGTTTGAAGTCGTGTGTCGAACTTATGATTATCTAGAAGACTCTCAAAAACTCAAATTGTTTCCTTCAACATTGAAAGGCGCTGCTTTGAATGGTTCATGGGATTAGTCACTCAATCCTTTAGGACTTGGAATGATATGAAACAAACATTTTTGGATAGATACCTAGACTATTGTATGCCCACCAATCACAAGGATGAGGTATTCAAAATGGTGAAAAGAGAAGATGAAAACTTCAAGGATTTACTTGAAAGATTTCAATACAACCTGAAAAGAGCAAAAATGAATAACTTAGATGAGGAAACCTTGAAAGCCATTCTATTAAAAGCTATTAGAGATGAATGGATAGATATTTTGAACATGATGGGGAAAGGAGATATATCTCAACTTCCACTTCATGATATAGCAGAGCTATGTGTCCATCTCTCAAGGGGAAAATCTAAAACTGGAAAAGGGCCTAGAGATCCTTCTCTCATTAGAGAAAACAAATCTGCAACTAGATCAGTAAGTAGGGCTGAGATTGGCAACATGCTTGATGAATTCAAAATTGATATCTTAGGGAGTCTTAGTGAGCAACTAGACACCCTTAAAATACAAAAAAAGCAGAAAGCAGAAGCTGAAGCTTTGGCCATATTTTGCCCAAAATGTAGAAAGAAACACGCTCTAAGGGAGTGTCCCTTGGATGCAAAAGTTGTAGAAACATGTGTGATTTGTTCAGAAAACCATGAGACCAAGGATTGTCCTTCAATTCCTGGGCTCAAAGCTGTCTTTCAAGAAGATCCAAACACAATTTAGTCTCTCTGTTTTGTTGCAAGGAGACCTTGGCAGGGGCAACAAAATCAAGGGTTTAACAACTCTATGAACTTTCAACCCCCACCAAATTGGAATCCTTGGCAACAACCTTGGTCCCAACCTCAAAATCCTTTTCAATCATGGGTAGAAGGTATGCAAAATCCTTATGGCAGATTTGCTCAATTTTATCAATATCCTCCATCTTTTCAAAATCAACAAGCTCCACAACTTCCAAATCAAAATCCACAACTATCATTGCCATTTCCACAACAACAACAACCTTCTCAACAGAATCCAAATTCTCAACTCTTACTTCCATTCCAACAGAAGACAAATCAATTACCTTCCCAGCCATTGCTGAACCCCAACAATAAAAACCCTTAAAATGCTTACATGGTAGAAGGACAAAAATTTCATACCTATATAATTGTTCCTCTCAATGATGTACAACTCAGATCTAGTAGAGTTTTAGATAAGCCTTCTATAGATGCTCAAAAGCAAAGCATTTTTGAGGAAGATTCTCTTGAAGCCAATAAAGGTTCTAAAGCATCTCTTCAAAACCCAAGCACTCAAAAAGAAAAAGAAAAAGAGTCAACCCCCACAACTCCTATAGTTGAGCAACCCGCATCTTCATCCACACCTCCTTTTCCTGAAAGCTTACAAATTGACAAAGGGGTGGAAAAACAAATCTTGTTGCATGACTATGATTTTCTAGATGAATTAAAGAATGTCTGTATCAATATTCCCTTGTTACAAGCGATTAGAGAGATTCCTATTCTAGCAGAAACAATAAAGAAGTTGAGTCTTAAAAAACCAGGAAGGAAACCGAGAGATACAAGAAGAATCCACCTGGTAGGAAAAATTGCAGATATCATGACGGGAAAAATTACTATGCAAAAGTATGTAGATCCCGGTAGTCCAATTGTCGAAACACATATCAATGGGGTAGAAATACCAAATACTTTGATTGATTTAGGGGCTGCTATCAACATTATGAGTAGACAGACTATGGAACAGCTAAAACTTCCTAATCTTCTTTTTACACCTACTTTACTGCAACTTGGAGATCGATTAATTATCAAACCAGATGGTGTATTAGAAGATATTTCGGTCTCCTTAGACTCTTTGGAATTTCCACTAGATTTTATGATTTTAACTCCCAAGAGAAATTTAGGAGGACACCCTCTCATCTTAGGAAGACCTTGGCTAGCCATAGCTGATGCTTTTATCAGTTGTAGGTCTAGGGATATGTATATTTCGGATGGTAATTCGACAAAGAAATTCAATCTGTATCCTCCAGCAAAAGCAATTACAGAAATAGAAGATAATGAGTGGGTTGATGATGAGGATACTATACAACCTGTCTTTACCATTTCTGAAATCAGTGAAGATAGTCAAATTCTGAACACATTAGAAAATTTTGAAACATCTTCAGAATATGACCAGACACAATTTCAGTTAGATTCTGACATTGAGTATCTATCATCTAGACAAATGTCTCTTTTCTCTATGGAGGAGTTTGGTAGTTCCGCCATTGAGATCTTTCTAGGTAAAACATTGAATATCAACAAAAACTTGGAAAAATCACAACAGGGAGAGCTAACCAAAATCTTGCAAAAACATTCTATTGCATTTGCATGGGAGTATAGACCCTAAGACTTGCATTCATCACATCTCTATCAAGGAAAGTAGTATACCAATCAGAGAACCTCAGAGAAGGATGAATCCAAACTTTAGGGAGATAGTGAAAGAAGAGCTCCGAAAACTACTCAATGTAAACTTCATTTATGCAATTTCAGATAGCCGATTGGTTTCTCCTTTGGTTATAGTACCTAAAAAGAATGGTAAATGGAGGGTATGCATTAATTACAGGGAATTGAACAAAGCAACTTTAAAGGATACCTTTCCTTTACCCTTTATCGATTAGGTATTAGATACTTTAGCAGGAAAAAAGTATTTTTCATTTTTGGATGGTTTTAGTGGCTATAATCAAGACAAGACCACATTTACCTATCCATGGGGAAATTTTTATTACCGAGTACTTCCTTTTGGATTATGTAATGCACCCGCAACATTTCAAAGGGCAGTACTAGGAATCTTTTTTGATCTAATCCATGATTGTGTAGAGGTTTATATGGATGATTTTACAGTTTATGGTAATTCATTTGAAGAGGCATTAGAGAATTTGGAAAAAGTCCTTATAAGGTGTAAAGAAACAAACCTTTCATTGAGTCATGAAAAATGCTTTATGATGTTTACTGAAGGTATTATTTTGGGACATCATAATTCGGGGGATGGGATTAAAGTTGATAGATCAAAAGTTGAAGTCATCTCCGAGTTGCCTATTCCAAATTGTCAGAAAGATGTTAGAAGTTTTCTTGGATTTACTGGATACTATAGAAGATTTATCGAAAACTTCACCAAAATAGCATCTCCACTCTTCAAATTACTTACAAAAGACTGTGAATTCAAATGGGATCCTGATTGTCAATCTGCATTTGAAACATTGAAAACAAGAATATCTGAAGCACCCATTTTGAGAGGGCCAAATTGGAAACTTCCTTTCCATATTTCTACAGATGCTTCAGATATAGCTTTGTTGGGTCAAAAGGGTTTAGTTCCTTATGCCATTTACTACACTAGTAAAAATTTGACTCCCACTGAGTTAAACTATACTGTGACTGAAAAAGAGTTCTTAGTTGTTGTTCATACAATCAATAAGTTTAGACATTATATAACAGGCTATGAAACTTTTGTCCATACTGATCATCCTACAATTAGATATCTAATGAACAAACCTATTACTAATGGCAGAGTTACAAGATGGCTCTTACTTTTAGAAGAATTCAATATTACTGTGTTGGATAGACCAGGGAAACAAAATACAGTCGTTGATTTCTTGTCTAGAATCCAAAGTAATAACGAAGATTCTCCTGTAAAGGATAAGTTTCCAGATGAATATTTATTTGAAGTAACTACTAAGACTCCTTGGTATGCAGATATTACTAACTATTTGGTTACAGGGAATCTACCTCCACATTTATTTCCTAGTGAAAAAATAAGAATTATTCAGGAGAGTTCGAATTATTCATGGATTTCTAATGAATTGTTTAAAACAAGGCTAGATTGTGTGATCAAAATATGTGTTCGGGAAGATGAAATGCCTGGCATCTTGAAGGCTTGTCATGATGAACCATGCGGTGGACACTTTGCTGACAAAAGGACGGCCTATAAAATCCTTTCTTTAGGATATTATTGGCCTTCCCTCTTCAAAGATACAAAACAATGTGTCAGAAGGTGTGACAGCTGCCAAAGAGTTGGGAGACCGACTCTTTCAAATGAAATGCCATTAAAACCACAGGTACTCATCGAACCCTTTGAAAAATGGGCTTTAGATTTCATTGGACCCATTAATCCACCATCTAAACAGAAGAAGTATATATTGGTATGCACTGATTATGTCACTAAATGGGTAGAAGCCAAAGCATTGCCTTCTGCCACTGAAAATTCAATTGTTCATTTTCTTTATGTGGATATTTTTACTCGTTTTGGTGTCCCAAGAGAAATTGTGACAGATCAGGGAAGTCAATTTACATCTAACTTGATGGAGAAGCTGATGGAAGAATACAAAATCAAGCACAAAAATCTACTCCTTACCATCCGCAAGCAAATGGCCAAGTGGAGTCTACAAACAAAGTTCTTGAGTGCATCATCACAAAACTATCCATCTACAAAGAAGAGATTGGGCAGAGAGGTTTCCTGAAGCCTTGTGGGCCTACAGAACTACATGGAGGAATACAATAGGACATTGTCCCTATGAACTTGTTTATGGGAAAGAAGTCCTGCTCCCCATTGAATTTCAAGTCAAGACTTTCAAGATGGCAGTTCAGTTGGGGATGAATCTATCAGAAGCCCAAAAGCACAGAATGGAGCAGCTGAATGAGCTAGATGAGATTAGACAAGAAGAAATTCTAAGAACTGATCTAGTTCAACATCAAAGAGCTAAGTGGCATGGCAGATACATCAAAGAGAAAAAGTTTCAAGAGGGAGATTGGGCACTACTATTTGATTCCAAGTTTAAAGACTTCAAAGGTAAATTTCAAACTCATTGGCTTGGGCCATATGATATTGACAAAGTCTTTAGCAATGGAGTGGTAAGAATCAAGACCATTGATGAATTTCAAACTCCTCTCATTGTGAATGGCCACCGATTGAAAATTTATCATAAGCCACTCTCCAAAGAGGAATTTGTCAAAATGTTTCAAGAAAATTCTGTAATAAGGCTGGTGAAGAAGAATCCTTCTTCCCCACCAGCCTAGCCTTTGTTTCTTTTAGTTAAAAAAAAAATAAAAAAAAATTGTATAAGACTGAAAACCAATCACAGATTTGCGGTCCTATACAAAAAATGTAGGGTGAAAATCAGGGACACCTGACACTCTATATTTTCCAAAAAAAATCTATTCTCTCCTTCTTTTTCCATCTTCACTCCACCTCATTTTCCATTCCACTCCATCTCTATCTCATTTTCATTTTACTTCACTCCGCTTCATTTCACTCCATTTCACTCATTTCATTTCATTTCATCGATAAAAGTCCCTTTTAGGACTATTTTCACTCAGTTAGTTATTATCCAACCATCTTTGTTCAGCTAAGAGGGTGTTGTGTTAGTTTCCGCAGCTGGTAGCAGTTTCCGCAGCTAGAAGCAGTTTCCACAGCTAGAAGCAGTTTCCGCAGCCAGAAGCAGTTTCCACAGCCACCACTCTGTTTTTCAAATTCACAGTCAAAATGTTAGTGCAATAATCATGAAAATGCAGGTGTAATTGAGCATATGCTATGAAGACATGGATCATCTCCAAGACATCAAGGAAGAGCAGTTGGTTAAAAGCTACGAGCAAGAAATGACAAGGTTTCCAAAGGTATGAGCAATTTTTTTTAATCAAATAGCAATTAAAGTCATGATTATGCATAGTTATCAAACCATAAACGCTCTACTATGTGCAATGATTGTTAGGTAGCTCCATTACCCACTACCATTCCATGATATTATTCCGCACACCATGCATTCATTTCTTAATGGTCTCATGATTGATTTTCGGGTTTAAACACATAGTTGACTGCACTTTCATTCACCACCTGTAATCAGAGATGTGACCTATCCCATTACAGCTCCTCTCCACCGCATTTTCCGTAGCCATCCATTAAAACATGTAACATTTCATACACAACCATTAATTCAAAATCTCGACTTCACTCCATTCACTTACCATTCTATTAAAACCATCTTCTTCACATACATCCGCATTTCATCTTGTGAACTTATTGCGGCTGCTCATCCTCTGTTCCGCCTGTAATCCTGAAGCACTCCCGTTACCTGCTATCCATCTACCGATTGCAGCCACTGTATTTTGCTATAAACCCTGCAACAGAGCCAACTTCCCTCTATTAAACCCTCACACGCAATTGACTTTTCAGTTGAAATTAAAAACAGAGGAAAGAATGGGAAGATTACTAAGAGTAGAACCAGAAGGACCGAAATATTTAGAAGGTTACCCTCAAGCAAAAGATTTGCTAAAGAAAGCCAAATGATTACGTTCATCCAAAAGTTTAAGGGCTATAATAAAGAGGTAACCAAAGCTTTTTCACGGTCTTTCGATGGCCAAAAGGTGGAGATTAGAGACTTGAAGCTCACGGTGATTGAAACAACAGTAGCAGCTGCCACAGGCTTACCCCAGGAAGGTGAGCGATGGTTTAAGAAAAAAAGCATGGACGAACATGCATGGATAATTATGCTAAGAAACCCAGGTATGGACACCACTATGTTTACAAAAGGAATTCCTGTTCATGCATTGAAAGAATAATGGGCAAGTCTATTGTTAGTTATCCAAAAATTTATCACTTGCGAAGGACGCTTTGGTTGAATGTACATGTACCATGCTAGAATGTTGATGAATTTCTTAGAGAGTCAAACTCTTAATTTTCCTTATTTCTTATTTTTGAGTTTGAAAAAGATGAGTATCATAGTCCAAAAACACATAGGAAATATAGAACCTCATCTATATCATCATGGACTTGTAAAGATTCTCATTTAGGACCAACTGAAGAAAAACAAAGATACCTGGGAACAATTCTTGATAAGAAACTACTTTCAAGAGCCATCTGAGGCATCTGAAAGTAGTACACCAAAGACACCAAGAAAGAGTAGGAGAAAAGAAAAGAATACCATAATCCAAGACTCAGACAAGACAGAGAAACAGAGAAAAGTGAAAGGTAAAAGAAACATACAAGAAGTCTACCAATCACCTGAGCCATCTATAGAGGAATATTATCAAACATTGTCGGAGAGATTAGTGCATCTTCAAGAACAGGCCGCTATAGCAAAGAAAAAGGAGAAAGGCAAACAGAGCATACAAGAAGGAAGTACTAGTCCACCATATTTAAGGAGAAGCACCAGGCTTAGAGGAAAGGGGATTAAAACACAAGTAAAACGGCCCCAATTCATTGACTTGGGTGGGGAAACACCCGAGAAACCTCTAGCTGGCTGTAGTCCACCTCGTCCTCAGCCAAGTATTGAAACTAGTCCTCCACATGTTGATGAAATCCCTTCTCGGCCAGAGCTAGAAAGCAGTCCTCCTCCTCCACAAGATTTTGAACTTAGTCCGAGAAAGACACCTGAAATAGATCCCAATCAACAAGAGGTATATGACTACCTTGAATCTTTAGAAAAAACAGCTGCAGGTCCGAGTCACTCTGCCCCACATGACACCAGATGCACAAATTCAATCCTTAAAGCAAGAGGTATTTGAATTAGAGGTTCTAAACAAGCATATCAAGCAAGAAAATGAAGCACTCAAGGAGCAGAGAAAAGTAGATAAAATTATTCACGATAACACTATGCTTCATTTGGGACTATGGCAAAAGAAAAACAAGAAACTAAAGAAAAAGTGCAGAAAGTTAAGCAGAGAATTGATCAATCTCAAATTCAGATGTCTAATAAGGAAACCCAGGATGGTGGTAGCACCAAAGAAGAAGAAAAGAGGGCTAGATGTCCTAGCAGAGGCTTCAGAACATATGGATTAGAGGGGAATGACTAAATTTTGGTTGTATGAGCAAATGCAACACCTTCACAGTGGGGGTATGTTGAGTCCCAAACCTGCATCTTCCATATATACCTTTTCAGCCTTCTTTCCATTTATTTGATCCACCAAGTTGTCAAATCATTGCACATTAGTCTAAAAAGAGCTTATGAAATGGTTTCCTAACTATGTTTATGACTGTTGTTTGATTTAGATTTTTGTTCAATCAGCTGCGGAAACTTGTCATTTTCTGCAGCCAGCTCAAGTTTCCGCAGCCATTTTGTTAAAGACTATGTTACAGGTGTCCAATGGAGAATCCAGCCACATGGGCAAGCTGCAAATGACATGTACATGGAGCTTGTCCCCTTGGTTCAGTCGAATCACTCACAAACAGTCATGGTCAAAGACGGTCAAAGGAGGGGTCAAACCAAGAGTTTTTCGTTGGCACGTCTCTGTTTTTCCCACGTGAAGTTTTGCGTGGCAAGATCCTCAATTTCCGGAGGTGTGCCAACACCTGTGGATCAATCCGTGAACTGAATCGAGCAGCCACCACTCCATGGATTTACCTGTCATAATTACCATACCGCTAGATCTCAGGCCGTGGAGATTTACGTGTCTATTTGGCAGCGTAGAATCTAGGAATTAGTTATAGCATTTTCACTTATAAATAACGCGTTATCAAACGCTTGACAGTTAGCTTTTGATATGTAATCTTGACTGTGTTTTCCGAGCCCATTGTACCGTGCTCTATTTCCATGTTTTTACTGCACTTTAATATATGAGAAGACAGCATTCTTGAGTTCAATTTGTGACTAAGTGTTGATTGGCTGAGGTTGCAGAGGGCCCCTGTACACCAAAGCTCTATATCTACTGTATAGTTTCTCGCTTTCTTTCATTATGTTACTGCTTTTATAATCAGTTGTTTGTGTACATATTTCCTGATATTTATACTAACTGTTGTTTATCTTTTATTTTATGCTTTCTCATGGTTGCTAGCTGATCAATCTTTGTATTTCAAGTTCTTGTAGGTAGCCCGGGAAAATTACATAGTTTTAATGACTACTGACATGATATCATCTTGTCCTTTCTGCTGATTCATTTACTGAAGTTTTAATTCCAGCATTGTCATTTCTTTCAGTTTTGCTTTGATTATTTACTTTTCTGCCACTTAGATATCATATTACTCATCTGTTTATGATTTCTTTCCTATAGCCAAGCGACTCAATTAGTAAGGAATCAGAATATTATTTGATGTAGTATGATTTAGTTTGCTTTCCTGCAAGTTAGTGATTAAATTACTTATGTCATTTTAAAAAAATGAAATATGAATGAGTAGTTAAACCTTAGTTTGCTTTTATGCAATTTGATTTCCTGTAATTTAGATATCATATTACTCAGCTTGTTTATGATTACTTCCTATAGCCAGAGCGAGTCGAAAGGTGAAGGGTCAGAATGTGGGTTGAAGTAGTGTGATTTAGCTTGATTTGCTTTCAGTCTTTGAGTTGTTTTGAGTTTAGTTTTTATTTTCTTTTCATACAACAATAAGGATACTGGGCCATTGTCACTAGTTCACTGTTTTGGTACATTTATTTCCTTTTGAGAATTGATTTCATCACAGTCAATTTGAAACCTTCTTTTTGAGAACTTTAAAGTTTGGAAAATCATTGTAGAAATCACCATTACCATCCATACTTGACTTTCAATTTCGCCATCTCACACTAGGGAATCCACAGAAGATAAACCCAAAAACAAACCAAAAACTTAAAAACGACAAAGAACTAAGAAATTGGTTATATTGCATATACAGTGCACTTAACTTCAGAAGTTTACGACTCCCAGATTGACATTTTAAATAGCAATTTAGGATACACTAAATTAACCAAACACTGACCAAAAAGAAAAAAATGTTAATGACAGTCGATCCACACAGGGAACAGTGCATGGTTCTTGTGTATCGAAGTTTCTATAGCACAAACTATTCTAGGATCAGGAAATAAGGAGGTCTATATTTTAGAAGTTTTTATATAACACATGAAGCCACTGAAACTAACTTGTGTATGTAAAAACATAATAGAAGGTGATTTTTTTGTGTATTTAGGAATTGCAATTACATTTTTTTTTGCATATATTTTTGGTTTAATATTGATTTTAAAGGAGATTTGAGGTTGAACCACCTGCCCACCTATGCATCAAATGGAGATGGATGTCATATGACATCATTTGTGGTATCAAAGCAGGACCGTCTTCTCATCTAAATGATACATGAATTATCGTAACAATACTGAGCCTAAATAGCACTCTTGAGATTGAAGGAATTACTTTTGAAGATTCAAAGCCGAGAATTTTGAATCTCTTGTGTATTTTATTTTTGGGGGATGCTGAGTAATTATTAAAGAGAGACGATTTAGTCTCTGGAAAGTAAAATCTATGTAGACTATGGATTTTCTCAATAATTGTGGATAAAGAGCATGAAAATTTCTATAGATATTGATAGCTTGAAGGATCACTATAGTGCTAGATAAAGCAATAGATTAAGAGGGATTGCTTACAAATGGCGAGTATAAGTTTGTTTATGGGAGGGGTCTTATAAACTAAAGACTATCACAGCTAAGGAGAAAGATTAGACATAGTATTGCTACACAGAATCATGGAATTAATTTTGCAGGTATTGATTTAATATGAAGAATTTTGTGATTGCATGTTTTGGAAGAAGTGATTTCAATAATGAGTTTAATTAGAGTTGGGAAGGAAATAAAAATGCACATTAGAAGTATGAGTTCAATTGTAAGTTTGATTATTGATGAGCCCCAAAAATGGGTAACTTATTGGGCTCATTTTGCTTATTATTCTCGATTAATCCACCATTCTTCATAGTTTTATGCATGATTTTTAATATATTTATGTTAATTGAATGAATGAGAATAGTCACTTGACCACAAAGTCTAATACGTGCTTATTGCAGATTTTTGGACATCCTTTGGACCAAGGTCAAGCATTTATGAGCAAGTTGATAGCCAAATATGAAGGAACAAGGCTGAGGAATTGTAGGAAGGGTGTCTCCTGCACTAAATGACCCCTTCCATGAGTTCTCCACCATCAGCTCGAAGTTTAATAGCCCACCAAAGATGATTTCAAGGGGCAACTGAGAAGATTTTGTGAAGTGGTTGATTAACTGCAGTTTGAGTAGCCAAGCTCCTAAAGTTAAGGAGGGCTGTTGGGAGTCCTCGTGGTGCATAAGTAGGAAGGATTCAAGCCTTGGTAGTTTAGCTATGGAACAATTGTTTTTCGCACTTTAGTGCAGCTCTGCATTTCAGCTCATTTTCGAGCTCTTGCTATAAACAGTTTTGTGACATGATTATTTTTTGAGTAATGGAGATAAATTTCACTTTGCACTAGCTTTGAGCTTTCTTAGGAGGCTGTAGCTCTTGGGGTTGTGCCCAACCCAAGTTCCAGTACCTCCTTTGTGTACTTTTATGTGTTTTCCTTGCATTCATAGAATAATTTCTGTTATCTAGGGTAAGATATTGCTTTGTTACTTAAGTTGCTTTTGATGATTAAAATAGCTTTTCATGCTTTAGGTTGATTTGAAATTTTGGTGACAAAAAATATCTACCAAAAGGCCATCAAGAAATCCTTGATCTCACCTCCCCCTCCTTGGGACCATGAGCTGAGACCAAGGCATACTTGCTGCCACAAAAACATTGTTTTTGCCTTTCCATGTAATTGCTAGTGTTAGATTTTTAGTTTGAAAAAGTTGCTACCACTTGTACTTGCATTTTTTGATATGTTATTGCTTAGATTTCATAGTTATCTTGCATGATTTTTTGTCTATAAACTTATGTTCATCATGTTTTTGGTTTTTAGGTCAGATTAGGTCAAAATAGATAGATCTCTGGTTTTTATAGTCTTTGTTCGATCAGTTTTGGAAAATAGTGTGCAGAACACTTGTAATACATCCCTGCATATCCTTCCTCCATCATACAATCTACTCCAACCCCTAATCCAAGATTCCTTCCCTTCATTTGCCGCACTTTCCCAATTTTCCCTAATTTCTACATTCTTGTGTAGCATTGCTCCCTCCATCCTTGAACAAATCCAACCACCTTCATCACTCCTTAGCTTCATTTACCAAGTCCTAGACCCCTTAAAATCCTTATCCATCCTCCATTTCCACTTTCCCACCATTTTTCCACCATCAACCCTCTAAAATCCTCTTTCGGCTCTTCCTGTAGAACTTCCTGTAGAACATCCTGTAGAACCCCTGCAGACTTCCTGTAGAAGTTCACGTGAGTAGTTTTTCAAGATCTGATCACTGTGAAACTCTCTGGAAGGGTGCTAGGGACTCCTTAGGCCCTCTTCTCACCTTCCCAACCTCTTGCAAGTGCCTACTCCATTTCCTTTCGCCAATCAACCTCTGCACAGGCAAAAATAGTTAAAGCACATGCATAATAATTTTGCCAACTTACTCGAAAATACAAAAAAATGCTTTTTCCAGATTTTACTTCAGAAGTAGCTTAGTCACATGCATTTTACCTTTCCAAGAGTCAATGGCATCCATTTCCACAGCTTTCATCTCTTTTCTTGCACCAGTAGGGTTAGCCGGTAAAACTAGGGTTTGCTAGGGTTTGCATTTCCTTTAAGCTTTCAGCTTCTTTCTGCAAGTAGACTAGCCTCTTTTGAGTTAGCTTTCATCCATCATAGTTAAAAGCTTCTTCAAAGAGCTCATAGAAGTTGGCTTAAGCTCCTAGCAGACTTGTGCCAGCTGATCAAGTGACAACATGCGGCAAGAGCTAGTACTTGTGCATATAGCACCATCGCTTCCAAGTTTGCTACAAACAACCGGGTTGATAAAAGTAAAGAAGGGAGTCCCAGGAGTTGCAGCATCATTGCTGCAATACTGGAGCTCACCATATTTTTGGCGCCGTTTGCCAGGGAAGCATCAGAGTATTTGTGATTTCTACTTTTCTTCTATTTTCTACTGCAACCTTCTGCTAAGTAGTTTATTTCAGCGAGAGTAGAGTAGTTGTTTCATTTCCATTCCGCAATTTCATTTCCGCAAAAGTAGACTAGACATTTCGTGCTTTCCTAGACTAGCATTTCAATTCTGCAAGTGTAGATTAGCATTTCAATTCTGCAAGCGTAGCTTAGCATTTTATTTCTGCAATTTCATTTCAGCAACATAGATTAGTCATTTCCTGCTTTCATTTCAATTATGCAATTTTCATTCCAGCAAAGTTTACTTTAGTTAGTTGTAATTTGTTGTTCAATAAATTTCAGTTTTGCAGGTACAAGCAGAGAAAAACCCAAAAATCAACCAAAAATATTTCATTTCATGCCTCGTAGGAACAGAGACAATTTAGGAAAATTCTTACCCAACACCTCCACCACATCACCGAGTCACCCTTCTCTCTTCTTCGGTGGCAGTGAACCTCTAGAGATATACAAAGATCCTATAACAGAAGAAGAGCAAGAAAACATTCCTCCTGAGACCATGGTTGAACACAAAAATGGTATAGGAGATGAGGAGAGAGTATAAGGTGCCTTTCCCATCTGTGAGACCAATGGGGACACAAAAATGAAAAACATAAGTCGCTTAGTCTTACCTCACTTCCATGGATTGACCACTGAAGACCTTGATACCTTCTTGTTTGAGTTTGTTGTCCTTTTTCGAACCTATGATTATACAGAAGATGAGCAAAAGTTGAAACTCTTTCCCTCTACCCTCAAGGATGCAACACTACGCTAGTTCATGGGGTTAGTTGGAAACAGTATCACAACTTGGGCTCAGACGCAACAAGCCTTTAACAACAAATACCGAGATTACTGTAGGTCAAAGGAAACGAAGGGAGAAATCTTTAGGATGACCATGGGAAGCGATGAATCTTTAGAAGACTATGAAGAAAGGTTCCAACTCAGTTATAAAAGGGCAAGGTGCACACTTGACCCCGAATCTTTGAAGCTGGTTCTGCTCCAAGGAATCCCTAAAGACCTTCTAGATACCCTCCATTTGCTAGCTGGAGGAGACATCTACCAACTACCTTATGATGACATAAGACTGTGTTTAGAAACCATTCTAGGGTAGCCCGAAAAAGAGGTAGGGGAATCAACTTTCAACCAGTGCCACCTTCTCCAAACATGAGTTTGAAAATCAGATGGAAGACCTTAAAAGTGAGATGAGACAGACCATTGCCATGCAACTGGATGCTTTCCAAATCCAACAGAAGAAAGAGGAAGCTGAGAGGGCTTTGGCCATCTTTTGTCCCAAATGTACAAGGAAACATCCTCAGAATGAGTGTCCATTGCACTCAGTAGAGGTATGTTTCGTTTGCGAGGAAGACCACCCTATAAACCAGTGCCCAACCTTACCCAGACTTAAAGCTATGTACCAAGGGGTTGAAGGAGCCACTGAACCACTGTACTTCCTAAACAAAACGAGGCCACATGGATCCAGACCTTACCAGCAGGGGATGCAAGGGACATCCCAAACTTATTACAACCCCAACCAATCCACTCACATACCTTCTTGGGGTCCCCCTGCTCATCCTTCTTGGTCCACACCCCCTCCTTGGTCATATGCATCTCAATACCATACTCAACCTGTTGCTCGTTCGTTTCATTCTCATGTTCAGTCACAACCTCAGTGGAATGCACCTCAACAGGGGTGGAGGCCCCAATACAACTCTCCTCTCGCTATTTTGCCTCCACCACCTACTCAACCACAATCATTACCTTCTGCTCCTCCGAGACAACCCCAGATGCCTCCTCAATCGAACCTGAACCCCAATAACAGACAGGCCCAACAGGTATATACTGGAGAGACAACATGCCCTACCTATGCTGTGGAGATTTAGGAGATCAACCTACGATCTGGGAAGGTCCTCCCAGATAGCCAACCTCCTCTTGAGGAGGATGAGGAAGAGAAACAGGAAGGTGAACCCAAAGCCATTCCACCCTTTCCTAAGAGACTAACTGGAACCACGCAACCAAACCCAGAAGAGACTGAACTTTTGGGCGAGCTTGAATAGTTATGCGTGAAAATACCACTTCTCTAGGCCATAAAAGATGTACCAATCTACAACAAATTAATCAAAGAGAAGTGTTTCAGGCACCCAGGTAGGCACAAGAGAGATGCCCCAACTATTAATGTCATAAGACAACTATCCGATGTAATGTTGGGAAAAGTAATCTGTCCAAAATATCTAGACCCTGGGAGTCTTGTAGTTTATGTCCAAATCAATGGCACCATAATCCCCCACACCCTGATTGATCTAGGGGCTACCATTAATGTGATGACCAGGGACACTATGCTCAAACTCGACCTTCAGAGTTCCCTGAGAAAGAATCGGCAATACTGCAGTTAGCAGACCGCTCCACCGTGACCCCCGAAGGGATTGTGGAAGATGTCATGGTCTCCGTTGATTCTTGAGAGTACCCTATGGACTTCTTGGTCCTTCAACCAAAGGAAAAACTCACTGGGTACCCCCTTATTTTGGGAAGGCCTTGGTTAGCTACTACAGATGCTTATTTCAGTTGTCGAGTTGGGAGCATGACCATCAAGAATGGGCCTATGTCCAAATAGCTAGTCCTATATCCTCCTGCCCAACCTCTACTAGAACATGACTTACCTCTCTGGTTGGAGGATGAAGATGAGGATGAAGTTTACTCTGCACCATTGTGCACAGTGGAAGCCACCAGGGGAGGTCCTCAAACCGAGGATGACCTTATTGAGAATTTGATTTAGAATCCACCTCCTGGTGTGCTGCCATTAAAAGAGTTGGTAGAAGACACCCAAGCCAGTGCTTTAGTGGATCTCTGTGTGGCTAATCTGGCCTCTCCCTGAGTTAAGAACATGGAATTTGGCCCTGAAAGAACCTTGAAGATCAACTCATCCCTATCCCCCTCTCAGGAGAAGGAGTTGTGTAGCTTATTGAACTGCCATTTGGATGCTTTTTCTTGGAGCTATAAGGAGATGAAAGGAGTCCACCTTTCAGTCTGTAACCATCACATTTACATTAAAGAGGATTGTAAACTAGTCAGGCAACCTCAGAGGAGAATGAATCCAGCCCTTAAGGACATTGTCAAAGAAGAATTGCAAAAGTTGCTAGATGCAGGATTCATCTACCCCATCTTTGACAGCGAGTGGGTTTCTCCTCTGGTGCTTGTGCCCAAGAAAAACAGGAAGTGGAGAATCTGTGTCGATTATCGAGAACTTAACAAAGCCACCAAGAAGGACCATTTCCCTTTGCCTTTCATAGATCAAGTGTTAGATGGATTGGCAGGGAAGAAGTTCTTTTCCTTCCTAGATGGGTTTAGCAGGTATAATTAGATCCAAATCAGCCTGAAAGACCAAGATAAGACCACTTTCACTTGTCCATGGGGTACCTTTGCCTACCGGGTCCTTCCCTTTGGGTTATGAAATGCTCCTGCCACTTTCCAGAGAGGAGTACTAAGCATATTTGCTGAGTTGGTTCATGATACAGTGGAAATCTATATGGATGACTCGGTCCAACTTCCAAGAAGCATTGACTAACCTGAGAAAAGTTTTAACCAAGTGTATTGAAATGAACCTGTCCCTCAGTCCAGAAAAATGTGAATTCCTGATGACTGAAGGGACCTTGCTAGGTCATACAATTTCTCAGAAAGGATTACAGGTGGATCCCAACAAGATTGCTATCATCCAAAGGGTTCCACCTCCTCAAAAGGTAAGAGATGTTCGGAGTTTTCTAGGCTTAACAGGATATTATAGAAGATTCATTAAAGATTTCAGTAAGCTATCCTCTCCATTGTTTGATCTTTTGGGGAAAGATGTTGAGTTTATATGGACTAACAACTGTCAAGAGGCTCTGGATGTGTTGAAAGGTAAGATGGTAACTGCCCCAATCTTGAGAGGTCCAAACTAGGCCCTACCTTTCCACATTCACACAGATGCCTCGAACAAGGCCATAGGAGAAACCTTAGGACAAGTTGAAGAGAAGCTACCGTATGCCATATATTTTTTTAGTAAAAACCTGTCCAAGGCAGAGTTAAACTATACCATAACCGAGAAAGAGCTCCTAGCTATAGTCCATTCCCTAAACAAGTTCAAACACTACATCACTGGTTATCAAACATTCGTACACACTAATCATACTGCAATTAGGTATTTGATGAATAAACCTGATGTAAATGCTCGTACCATTAGATGGTTACTTTTATTGTAGAAATTTGATTTGACCATTGTTGATAAGCCAGGTAAGGAAAATGTTGTTGCTAATTTTCTGTTTAGACTAGATTTGTTTGCAGGTGAAGAAGGGATGGTGGACGATAAAATGGCAGATGAACACCTGTTTTGCTATTTCAGTACTCTCTCCATGTTTTGCTGATATAGCAAATTACTTGGTTTCGGCACAGTTCTTGCCACACCTATCCTCAAAAGAGAAGAGCAAGATTGTGAGGAAAAGCGCCCCATTCACATGGATTGGGGGCAACCTATTTAAACTTGGCCCGGATCAGATTTTGAGGTGTTGTGTCAGGGAGGAGGAAGTTTTTGACATCCTCCTAACCTGTCATGATGGGCCTTGTGGAGGCCACTTTGCAACAAAAAGAACCGCTTTCAAAATTCTATAGGCAGGCTACTATTGGCCCACTCTTCATCAAGATGTCAGGAGATACATCAGCCAATGTGACCGATGTCAAAGGATGGGGAAGCCAACTCCAAGGGATGAAATGCCCCTCCAATCTAAAGTGATTTTTGAACTGTTTGAGAAGTGGGGCATGGACTTTGTGGGTCCTTTCAACCCTCCTTCAAACCAAAAGTCTTACATCATTGTGTGCATGGACTACCTGACAAAGTGGGTAGAAAAAAAGGCAATCAAGGCAGCAACAGAAGAAAAGGTGGCTGAGTTTTTGAGGGAAAATATCTTCTACAAGTTCAACTACCCAAGAGAGTTAGTCAGAGATCAAGTAAGTCAGTTTACCTCTAACCCAATTGAAGACTTGCTCGCTCATCATATGATTAAGCATAGAACTTCCACCCCTTATCATCCACAAGCAAATGGATAGGTGGAAGTCACTAACAGAGCTTTGGAAGAGATTTTGACTAAAGTGGTGAGTAGCAGCAGAAAATATTGGGCAAATCGCTTGGTTGAGGCCACGTGGGCCTACAACACTACTTGGAAAACTACAACAGGTTTCACACCTTATGAGCTAGTCAATGGGAAGAAGGCTTTGCTATCCATAGAATTTGAATATAACACATTGAGGTTGGCAGCTCATCTGGACCTAGATCTCAGCCATGCACAATAGGAAAGATTACTTCAGCTGAATGGACTAGATGAACATAGAATGCAGGCCCTTCTCCACTCAAAGGTGGTCCAACTTCAAAGGAAGATATGGCATGACCGACACCGTAAAGAAAAGAAATTTCAGCCAGGAGATTGGGCACTGTTATATGATTCAAGATACAAGGATTTCAAAGGGAAGCTGAGGACAAGATGGCTGGGACCATATACAGTGGAGAAATGCAATGACAATGGTTGAGTCCTTATCATGACCATTGATGAAGAAGCCATCCCCATGCTCGTCAATGGGCATCGATTGAAAATCCAGAGGAAGCCCCTATCTAAGCAGGAGTTCATTGAAACTCTGGATAAATCAGTGTTGGTAGTGGAGCAGGTCTCTGTCTCCACTCCACCCACACCTTGAGCACCAAAAAAAAAAAAAAGAGAAAATAAAAGATCCTTGGGTGAAAACCTCTTGGAGGCACCTAGGGCAGACAGTGAGGTTGAAAACCTACTAGAGGCTCCCCAAATGTCTCAAAAAAATAAAATAAGAAGAAAGAAGAAAAGAGAAAAACAAAAATAAACCTAATTTCTGTTGAATAATTGCAGGTTGTAGGAAGGACATTGTAGGTTAGGAGGATCGCACAAGACAAAGACAAAGGTCGACACTAGGCTGCACGCATCCCTCACAATCCATTCCTCCATGACCACTACCCTTTCCTAAGATTTGGTCTCATTCGGGCTAAGATTTCACCTTCTATAGGAAGTTTTGTGTCTTCTACAGGAAGATCCTATAGAACCTATAGACAAGCCGAAATCGATCTCAGAAAAGCACCCCAAGGTTGGGAATCTATCTATGAGGCCTATAAGCATCCCTTCTTCCATCCATCGCCATATGTCACCCTTTTTCCATCTCTGTACACCTCCATTGCACTCATTTTTTATGTTCCTGCACAGTCACACACAGAAATCCTGTTTTCTTCATACTGCTAGCAAAAACTTTTTAATGACAAATCAAGCAGCAGTTTTTCACTCACCATACCTGTTACCCTCCATCTAGACTCCTCATCAGCCGAAACCCTTGTCAGCAGTATAGCCCTGCTCATTCTAGCTTGCATTTTAGGAGGAGAAGCAGCTATAGGACATCCTACAGGAATCTTGTAGTAGCTGATCCCTCTAAAAGACATACTCCAGAGACAGGGACAACAAAGTATGGCAGAAGAGACATTCATGGAGCTCTTCTTGAATGTAAGAAAATTAGCAGCAGCCAAGGCCAAGCATGCAGTGTGCATGTAGCAACAACAAATGAAGGAATGGGTTCCAAAACCCGGAATTTGCATAACACGGCTGCGACCACGCAGGTAAGTGCCTAAACTCGTTCTTCAATTGCATAAATCATATTTTAAAAGCTGGATGACTACGGGAATGGTTCGGATTGAGTGGAATCAGTGGCCAGTTAACTGGCCACCCTCGGCCAGTTACATATCCTCATGGAATCCAAACGGGCCCCGTTACATTCAAAATTTCCAATTAGATGTGCAGCCAGCACGTGTGGAGTGTCCATTCAGGGAGAGATCGTCGGGACTGGTGGTGGTGGCGGTGAATAATGGGAGAGAGGAGGTGATGGTAGTCAGAAACACGTAGAAACATTATGGTTGTGACGACGGATCAACGGTCCGGTCTGGCCACCTCATCCCCTCACCACGAATCATGCCGCAGTTAAAAGACGCTCAGTCGAAACATGCACCACCCTCTGTTCATTTTGCACTCACGATGTTCTCGACTGGAGTATGTGTCCACTGCTTCCAAAACAGTTAACCAGTTGTCCTCCACCAGTTTTTTTGCCTGTTTTTGAAAATCTCCTACCTATCGGGCTCTATCGAAAGCACAGATTCATTCTACATGAACTAGGAGCCTTTTACAGGAAGAGTTCTATAGGAAAGGCAGAGAATAGCTCTGCGGAAGGAAAACTTGAAATTTTCATTGAATTTGAAGCTCCAAATGAGGTAGGCTCGAAAAAACTTCTTTGTGCATGATTTGTTTGTACAAGGTGGTGAATTGAACGACATCAGTTTGAAAAATGAGAGTAAAAGTCTGCCTGTGCATTAAGAAAAAAACGTGAAAGTTTGCCTGCATATTTCATTGAGTTTACCCAGTTCTTCCTCTACATTCTGAAATCTCCTCATCATTTTTAAATTCTCCTGTAAGGAAGATACCTGCAGCAGTAGAGGCCACCCTATGTGTGTGAAAAAAAGATGAATTTACATATCTATCTATGTGCTGAGAAGAGAACCTGTGTCCTTATGTTCTGTTCTGTAAAAACAAAATTCTTCTTTTCATAAACAGACAGTTGAATTCTGGGTGATAGCAGTCTTAAAACAAGGGAATTATTTCTATTTGATATTGTAAGGAACACATGAGAAATTCCTTCTGGGGTTTAGAAGAAACTGAATTTAGCTATCCTCTGTTCCAGTGATTGACTGTTAGTTTTCCTAAGCATTTTCTCTTCTGGTTAAAACATAAAAAGAGCACTCAACACCATGCCAGGAGGATTCATAAGGAAAGAACCCTCAGACTCCAGCAAGTTGCACAAGCACCCTCAGGTGGTGGACCTTTTCACCCGAGAAAATTGGATATCCTTCTTTGACAGAATTCAGGGTCATGATGAGGAGATAACTGAAGAGTTTTTAATGTCCCTAAGACCGCATTCAAAGACACATGCCACAGTTAGTTTTAGGGGTTTGACCCTAGAACTCACCCTTGAGCTCATCAGTAGGATTACTGGTCTACCATTGGGGCTCCCTTGGAGCAAAGAAGAGAGATCCTTGGGCCAAGTTGCTAAGAAAACATTTTTTCTACCCAAGGAGCATCCTGTAGAAGACAAAAACGGAGTTAGAAGGACAAGCTTGCCTCCTCTCTGGAGTGAAGTTAGTTATCAAATTATGAAGTACATCACATGTGAAGGGAGGTTTAGCATCATCTATGGATATCATTTTAGGTTGTTATGTGAATTAAGGCATGGGATTGACTTGCCTCCAGCCAAGAAACTGAGCATCCCATATTTCCTTCTTCAATCCTTAATTGAATGTGGTACAAAGCTAAATGAAGGGATCCCAGATCAGTTGGCCCACCATGGGCTCATCAAACTGTTGGTGGAAGATTCTTTACACACCTATACTATCCCCATATCTTAGGAAATCTTCAGAAACATGTCTAGGGATGACAACATTAGAACTTTGGCTGAAAACATCACCCCATCCAGCAGTGAGGAGGGGGAGCACACTGAAGAAATTGAGAAAAACAATGATGAGGGAACACAGGACATTCAAGTAGAGGGAAAAATAGAGGAAGCACAGGAAGAACAGAAAGAAATTGGCAAGACTGCTGAGCCTAAAATAGAGGAAGAAACAACAGCAAAAACAGCAAGGGAAAAGAGGATACAGAGTAGAAAGGAAAAGGCTGAGAAAGCCCAAATGAAGGCTGCCACAACCAAAGCAGGCACCCAAAAGGAAAAGGGAAAGGCACACCCTGAGATATCAGTCATACAGACAGAAACAGTGGACACAAAGATTTCTACAGGAAGCGAAGAAAAAGACCAGCAGGAAGAGAAATCCCCAGAGACGTTGGCAAGGGAGGCAACAACTATGCTTGCTGCATTAAGCACAACTGCAAAACAAAAAGGAAAGAGAAAGAGGCAAACCTCCATGTACTTTAAAGCCAAGAGAAGAACAAGGATCAAAGTGGGAAAAACCCTAGCCACAATCAAATTAACCAATTGTCATTAAGGACACAACCACTAAACCAAAAGAAGAGTCTCCTTCAAAGATATCTATCACCTATGAAAGAGGAAGCCCAAAAACCTCCACCTGGAGAGAAAGAATTAGGATGATGGACTCAAAAACAGCTCTACAGGAAGCTGAAGCATCTCTACAGGAAACTCTAGTGAAGTTAAAAGACACTGAGAAATTGGAGGAGAAGGCAGCCAAACAATCACAGGGAGAAGAAAAGACCGAGGAGATACTGGAGCCAAGCCCTTAGCCTAGCTTGGGCTCATATTACATCCTACTAGAAGGTGGGAAGATCATCCCACAGAAGTTTGTTGTACCACTTTTCTTTGCATTGGAACAAGGGCGGGTTAGGACTCACACTTGGATGAGGATTGCCAAATCCAAGGGTGTTGCAAACATAGGCCACCTAGAGAAACAGCTAAAAGAATCGAGAAAATAGTTGGCCATGGTGAAGCACATGGAAAGCAGTCAGAGAGTCAAATTACAGGAAGAGAATGAGCTACTGAGGAAGCAGTTGCAGCTATAGGAAGGTCATAAGGAAGATAGGCCATCCATTGTGGGAGAGTAGAAGCAGCAAGAAGGACCTCCAGCAGACAGGGAAACAACCAAGGAACAACAGAGAGAGGAAAAGCTACCAACGGATGTTGAGATGCTGACAAAACTGCTATAGGAAAAGGAGTCATAGGCAGTAGAAGAAATACAGGCTTTAAAGCAATAGGTTCAAGAGAAAGAAGCCCAAATGGCATGCATGGCTAGTTGGGCAGTAGAAGGCTTACAATGTAGGAAACCTACTAAGTCATATGCATTATATCTTAAAGATCAATGGTTGCAATTTCAAATTAACACACTAGCCCAAAGGGGCACCATTCCATTCTAGAATTACAATCAGTTCATGTGTTTGTGTGATAGTAGCTCAGCTGAAGATAAGGCCAAGTTAGCAGAATTCTATTTACACAACTTGGAACTTCCAAACATGAATCTATGGGACCCCAATGCAGCATTGGGAGATGTGCAACTAATGGCCATGGACTCTTGGTTAAACCATGAGGAAAAGAGGGCAATAGAAATTCGGAAAGTTATGGACAGGGAGCTAAGTGAGCCACTCATGATCAGAGCAGAACTAGAAGATCCCTCAGCTTTAGTGTATGCCCATCAGCACTTGGCCAACAACCCTCAGGTTCTCCCAGATTACATTGAAAGACAAGCTCAGGCCATTGCTCACTTTGAGGACATGGAAATACTGTTGGGTGATAACTGCATTCATGCTTGCATAAGGAGATGGAACACATTGTCCCACAGTCTGAAAGTAAGAGAGTACCACTCCCCAACAAGGATGCGGGAGGCTTTGGCCAGAGTACCACTTTACAAACAGTCAATGCAAAATATGAAGGCCAACTGGATTAGCCTAAAGTTTAGTCCTCCATTGCTTTTCGGACTGCTGGAAGGGGTCAAAGAAGAAGAAGAACACAGGCAATGGGAGGAACCAGAGAGAAAAGTGGGGTTTCATGACTGAGAAGAGGACATCACGTCGGAAGCTTGGGATATTAGAGAGGCAATCAAAGCAATCAAAGATGATGAGTTGGATTAGTTGCTCAGAGGATGAGCAACACATTCAGCAGGGGGGTGATGATGAGCCCCAAAAATGGGTAACTTATTGGGTTCATTTTGCCTATTATTCTCGATTAATCCACCATTCTTCATAGTTTTATGCATGCTTTTGAATATATTTATGTTAATTGAATGAATGAGAATAGTCACTTGACCACAAAGTCTAATATGTGCTTATTGCAGATTTTTGGACATCTTTTGGACCAAGGTCAAGCATTTATGAGAAAGTTGACAGCCAAATACAAAGGAACAAGGCTGAGGAATTGTAGGAAGGGTGTCTCTTGCACTAAATGACCCCTTCCTCGAGTTCTACACCATCAGCTCGGAGTTCAACAACCCACCAAAGATGATTTCAAGGGGCAGCCGAGCAGATTTTGTGAAATGGCTGATTAACTACAGTTTGAGCAGCCAATCTCCTAAAGTTAAGGAGGGCTATTGGGAGTCCTCATGGTGCATAAGTAGGAAGGCTTCAAGCCTTGGTAGTTTAGCTATTGAATAGTTGTTTTTCGCACTTTAGTGCAGCTCTGCATTTCAGCTCATTTTCGAGCTCTTGTTGTAAACATTTTTGTGACATGATTATTTTTTGAGTAATGGAGATAAATTTCACTTTGTGCTAGCTCTAAGCTTTCTTAGGAGGTTGTAGCTCTTGGGGTTGGGCCCAACCCAAGTTCCAGTACCTCCTTTGTGTACTTTTATGTGTTTTATTTTCATTCATAGAATAATTTCTGTTATCTAGGTTAAGATCTTGCTTTGTTACTTAGGTTGCTTTTGATGATTAAAATAGCTTTTCATGCTTCAGGTTGATTTGACAATTTGGTGACAGAAAAGATATGCAAAAATTCCATCAAGCAATCCTTGATCTCACCTCTCCCTCCTTGGGACAATGAGTTGAGACCAAGGCATACTTGCTGCCACAAAAACACTGTTTTTTCCTTTCCATGCAATTGCTAGTGTTAGATTTTCAGTTGGGAAAAGTTGCTACCAGTTGTACTTGCATGTTTAGATCTATTCTTGCTTAGTTTCCATAGTTATCTTGCATGATTTCCTGTCTATAAACTTTTGTTCATCATGTTTCTAGTTTTTAGGTCAGATTAGGTCAAAATAGATAGATCTCTGGTTTTTCTAGTCTTTGTTTGATAACTTTTGGAAAATAGTGTGCGGAACACTTGTAATACATACTGTTGAGAATGCAACAAGATGATGGAGCTTAGTGGAAAGAAGTCGCCTTCACTAAGTGGGCCTGCGGGCTATTTTTGGTGCAAAGTCTATTTTTAGACATATGGATCATGGTCTATGAGTTGCAGGATGCTATTTGTGGATGATTGGTCATGTTGGTAAAAATAGATGGACTTCTATTTTTAGACATATGGGCGATTTCTATTTTTAGACTGCCATGCTAAAAATAGAACAGTCGAATATTATTAACTCATAATAATATTTGGACTATAAACATTATCGTATCATCTTGGAGCACTTCAGTTTGAGCTACAGATGTGGCACATGTAGCTGTTAGAAGGAAATATGCTTTTCTTATGGGTCAGTTGAGCTATTGCATGTAGGACTTCATTTAGAACTCATGTGTTTGAGTTTCGTGGAGTTGATTATGGAGTTGATGGAGTTGTGTTCAGTTTGACTTGGTTAAACTAGTTGTATTTTAGTCTAACTAAAGAATACACTAGTGATGAGTTGTGTGAATTAATTATTAATTAATTCAATAGTTATTAACTCATAAAACAACTAAAGAATACATCAGTTAACTCAGTGCATGGACAGTTCAGTGGAGACAGGTGTTATAGGTTGAGATTGCTATCAGTTGTGACTATAGTTGTGCATGAGATTTGCACATGCATGGATGGATATTGCCCATGAGGCTTGCGTAGTATAACCAAGGGAATTCGAATTCACAGAGGGATTGATTCTCTTGCAGGATTGTGCAGTGGAGGCAAACAGTGGAGGAGATTTGAGGCATCAGATCTGAGCTAGTTTGTGTGTAACAGGTGGAGATAGTACTAAGTACTTGTGAGGAGTATTGTACTATGTATTGTTACATGTTCTCTATCATTATAATATATAGATAGTGTGGGGTTTTCAGCTGTATGCTTTCCTCGGGTTACATACTGTGTTAATGTGTGCATGCGATTGATGTTTCATTGTTTTTAATGCTGCTGCTAAATTGATGATCAACGTAGAGGAGGTTATGTATTATGCATGTATTCCGCAATAGTGTATAATCAAGATAATCTCTGTGAATAAGTGTTTAATTATTCAAAATTTCTACACATCCCTGCCTATCCTTCCTCCATCATATAATCTGCTCCAACCCCTAATCCAAGATTCCTTCCCTTCATTTGCCACACTTTCCCAATTTGCCCTAATTTCTACATTCTTGTGCAGCATTGCTCCCTCCATCCTTGAACAAATCCAACCACCTTCATCACTCCTTAGCTTCATTTACTAGGTCCTAGGCCCCTTCACATCCTCATCCATCCTCCATTTCCACTTTCCCACTGTTTTTCCACCATCAACCCTCTAAAATCCTCTTTCGGCTCTTCCTGTAGAACATCCTGTAGAACCCCTGCAGCCTTCCTGTAGAAGTTCACGTGAGCAGTTTTTTGAGATCTGATCGCTGTGAAACTCTCTGGAAGGGTGCTAGGGACCCCTTAGGCCCTCTTCTCACCTTCCCAACCTCCTACAAGCACCTACTCCATTTCCTTTCGCCAATCAACCTTTGCACAGGAAAAAATAGTTAAAGCACATGCATAATAATTCTGCCAACTTACTCAAAAATACAAAAAAGATGCTTTTTCCAGATTTTACTTTAGAAGTAGCTTAGTCACATGCATTTTACCTTTCCAAGAGTCAATGGCATCCATTTCCACAACTTTCATCTCTTTTCTTGCACCAGTAAGGTTAGCCGGTAAAACTAGGGTTTGCTAGGGTTTGCATTTCCTTTCATCTTTCAGCTTCTTTCTACAAGTAGACTAGCCTCTTTTGAGTTAGCTTTCATCCATCACAATTAAAATCTTCTTCTAAGATCTCATAGAAGTTGGCTTAAGCTCCTAGCAGACTTGTGCCAGCTGATCAAGTAACAACCTGCGGCAAGAGCTAGTACTTGTGCATATAGCACCATCGATTCCAAGTTTGTTATGAACAACCGGGTTGATAAAAGTAAAGGGAGTCCCAAGAGTTGCAGCATCATTGCTGCAATACTAGAGCTCACCAATTATTCCAGTGAAAAGGGATATTGTGAAGATTGGAAATATGAAATCCTTGGGAGGATTTGTAGGTATAAATTTGTAAATTCAATTTATGGGCTCAAATAATTGTGTTTGCAAATAGTAGATAAGGGAAGTTTATAACATCCATTGATATATATGAAGTAACAAAGGAAGAGGGAGAAAGATAAGCTCTTAGGTGAAGAAATTTGTGATAAAACTCTAGGAACAAAAGACAAGAGGACAACATAAGTTCTCAAGTGAGGAAATGATAATTAGATGATGCAAAAGACAAAACACTTTGTAAACTTAGGAAGATAAGTGCTTAGAAAGAGGTTCTATTATAGAGAACTAAGAGAGTACCAAGAGGCTTGGTATTGGTGACAAGTGGCAGACTTGTTAACAAATATGGGAATGGATTTTTGCAACTCACAAGTGGACAAGGATAGTCCATAGAAGAATGAAGTGAGAATGACTATTGTAGTCATGTCGAGGGTTAGATAGAAGCCACAATCATATGGAAAATAATTCCAAAGTAGTTGACATGATAAAGATGATTGATGAAGAATTTGATAAGGAAATGACTGAGTTAAGAGAAGAAAACAATAACATGGAATTGTTGCTATAGGAATATGAGGAGGACCATAGATGTGGCTTGAAAATGAAGAAGAACAAGGTGTAATGCCATATGTTGAAAGTGAAGATGAATCACAAGTTATGTTCTATATTGAGGAAATCACTCAAATCAACTGAGTATGAGGTAGAAATATGCTATTATGAACCAGAGCAAGGGCCAATTATTGGAGATAATGATAGTGATGAAGAGGCTAAAAAGGGACCCGTTGAAGGTCTCATAAATTGTTTGGAAGATCAACATAAATATTTTATGGCAAAACCATTTGTTGAGGCTAAAAATCCTAATGATTTTAAATCTAATAATTGGTGTACAAATGTAGGATTTGTTGCAATTGAGGGACAAGACATTAACTATATTCCTTGTAGGAATGAAGAATAGAACTTAGATGTAAGACTCGTGGTAGATGAAGAATAGTCATTGGACAGTGTCATAAAGTTGGAAGAAGAACATAATTTAAATTTTCTTGAAAAAGAAGGAAAACAAAGTTTCCTTGTAAGGGAATCCAAATGGAGGTTACGCACATAAATGCAGTCATGGAAGAACCATTTGTAGAACCTGTTGTTGTAGAGGACTTGGAAGAGTTGGCTTATGAAGATAGCCAAAATAAGCATAAAGAGAGAGGTTATAATTCAGATCTAATGTAGACTAATATTGATAAAGAGCACCATTTGGATGGTATGCTCATACATTTTAAATTTCTGGAATAAAAATATTAGGTAGAAACGTTTTTATTTTTGGAAGAGATACCTGAGATAGAGAAATTTTTATTCTTTGGAGAGGTGTTTGAGGTTGATAAATTTTTAATTGATTATCTGCATACAAACATTGAAGATCATGAATTTGAAAAGGAACCTATTGCAATGAAGAAACCAAATGAAGATTTGAAAAATGGCTTAAATATTTCAGCACTACATAAGGATGCTAGAAGAACCTAATGAGATTGTGATGTCTCATGTTCTTAAAGCTAATAATTGGTTTGTGTCTATAGGTAGCAAGGAATGTGTTATCTCAAAATCAGGCCCTGGAAGGCTGCAGACCAGGAAGACTTCAAGTAACTATTTCAAACCAATATTTTAGCTAAGGCTTAGCCTCCTCAGCCTGAGAGGGCTCTCTCAAAGGGTTAATGATTTAGATTAAAGATGTGAATAGATGGCTAACTCTATGGTTTGTAATTGTATATGTTTATAGGTTGAAAGATGAAGGCTGGCTACCATTGGGCTATGGAGTCAAAGTATGTTTCAGTACCACAACAAGATCAGCTTAACATGAAGTCAGGGCATTCAGCATTTTAATATTCAGAACACAACACACATATGGAACCACAACTCATAAGTGCACACAGGAAGTCAGAGCACAATCAGTGAATTCTGAGTGATTGTACACCTATGCAACTGTAAAAAAAACTAAGGAAAGGACAACACACATTCTGAATATAAGAAATCCTTCATGACTCCTACGTAGTGAAGCCAAAGCATTCTACCTAGCATGGAAGTCAAGGCATTATAGAGTTCAAGTGTAGAAATGATAATACAAAACAGTGAAACATAGTAAGTTTATCTATGAAAGAAGTCAGAGCATCAGTGATGAATTCTGAGTATCATAAGTAAACACCACTGCAATGTAAGTATTGGAAGATGCCATCATAACAAGAACATACAAGAACTCTTCATGAATCTTGAGTTGTCTAAGTAGAAATCTGCATTAGGTTAAAAATATACACAGTCTGCACATAGAGCAGCAGCTGAGCCAAAAAGTCTCCAACCCTTTGCTAATTCAACCTCTTGCTCTATATAAAGCATTTACAATTAGGATTCCCTCATCCCTCCTCAAGAGAATTCGAATTTTCCATCAGTGACACCTATTCTAACCATAAAACCAACCATTAAATGTCTTTGACACCTAACTAGTAGTCCTAGAGACCTAATACAACTAGGAGTGTAACTCCTTATTATGACTAAAACAACCTTATCTAGACATTTGAAGCATTATTTGACACCTAACACTCCATGAAGTCGAATTTGATGAAGCCTCCCACGTGGTCATCTGACTGCTGAAGACAAACCCTAGAAATTAGGGAACATGTTTCCTTGTTTATAGGTTTAGGATCCCTGAAAATGGCACGTGGGACAGAGCCTTTATCTCCTCATCCATGACACATTTTACGAAACTGAAGGAGGTTTTTGTAGCCCATGTTGTCTAGAACAAAACCCTCGCCTGGTTTTTTAAAACATTCCTCCAGCTATTCAGAATCTGTCCTTGAAAAACACATGTCAAACAGGAAACTGTCCCTTGCTCTGTTCTGGCTGAAAAATAGGTCTTGGGACAGAGGTCATAACTTCTCGTAAAAAATGTATTTGGAAAAACTGAAGGAGGATTTTGTGAAAAAATCCATGCTTAACAAAAACCTCTTTTTGTTTTTTGAAACACTACTCCAGCTGCCCAGAATAAGTCTTTGAAAAACAGTTGTCAAACAGGAGATGAAAAACTGCACCTACAGCAATTTCGTAGCGCGACTTTGACCACACATTTCTCCCACCTCAGAATGGAATTGAAGAAACTGAAAGAGGTTTTTGTAATTCAACATGTTAGGAAGAAACACCTCTTTCAGTTTGAAAAATTGAGTTCTCAGCGGCTCTGGAAAGCTTCTGGAAGTTACCTAGTAAAACAGTTTTTTCTGCTGAAACAGGCTGCTACAGGGGTTTCGCAGTGCGTTGCGAAAACACTGATTTCGTAGCGCAAGGTTTAGCATGCGTATGTATCTTAATTTCTTGAATTTTCCTTTTGATTAGGGCTCAAACCTTCTCAAGTGATCTTATTACACCTCTGCAGCAACATCCCTTTCAAAATAATCTTCTTTTTCTTTCAAGGTAGATCCTCAAAAAACAAAACTGTCACCTTCAGCAGTTTCGTAGCACGCTACGAAACTGCTGAGTTGTTTCAAAAATCATAGTTTCAACCCAAAACTTTTCTATTTGAGAACTTTTCTATTAAAACATTCTTTCAAATGTTTCAAGACCCTTCAAAACTGAATGGAAATGTTTGAAAAGATTATACCAAGCATAACTACCAAAACTTTGAAGCATATCCTTACTTGATGTGAGATTTCTTTATGGAGATCCTTTTTTTTCTTTGAAATTTTGTCAGTGATAACAGTGGCTCCACTTGGGATAGTGTGCCCTTGTGGTACACTAAGAACCTGCAGTTCCAGTGCCTTATCCTCTTATCATGAACAAAAATTTATTTGACAAACATCTTCTTTAAGTTCCTTGGGCCTTCACCTCAGGCTTAAGCTTGATGATCACTGTAGGAGAAAGAAGTCTATATCTACTGAAAAATAAAAATGCTCAGTCACCTTGAGCTTATTTGAACTTTCCTACCTACCTACCCTATCAGCTGCAAGCTCCACTTGTAGCTCAAGCAACATGATATTTCCAATAAAGCCAATCAATTGTCTTCTCTGATATTGGAGGCTCTTGACTGCATCCAACCTCAAAATAACCATGGTAGTGAGATGACCACATCAACTCATAATATACTTGATTTTCATAATTCAAATGAAAATGAAAGACCAGAGTACAGAGCTTGTCCATATATTCACTTATAGGGTCAAAGAATACATGGTTATGTTGATGATCATCATAACATTCTGCATCTTTAGACAACTGATTTTCAACCACACAAGGTTCTTTTGATATGCTATCGAACTGCTTTTCTAAATGTTGCCTACAAACAATGTAATTTTCCTCTTTCTTAAGATCATTTATTGCTGTAAGCTGCTGAGAAGTTTGACATAAAAAACCAACCTTTTCCTCTGCCTGAGGGTCGTAAAAGCTATCTTCCAGTACTTCTTCTTGCTGTGTGTAATCATTTTTATCTTCATTATGATTCGAAGACTGAGAATATTGCTGCATCTCTTCATTCATATCAAAGGATAAAACATGGTTTTCACAAGTAAACCCCTGCTGCTCTTCATGGTGCGTTTCATGGGATGTTATACTTTCTTCTTGGTGCTGGAATGCATTGTTATGAAGAGCCTCTAAAATTTCTTCATCTGTAAACTCATCATCATCATAACAATCCTCCAAATATTGAATAAGACTTAAAGAATGTCTACAACAATCTTTGAGCAACAATAAGGAAGGATGACATTCTTTATACATGTCATAGAACACATCATGGAAATCAGCAAGAGAATATAATGAACCATTTTCCAAACTTTTATACCAAGACCATGCTTTTCCTTCTAAAGTGGCCATAAACATCTTCATGAGACAATCCTCAGGAAACTGAACCTTAAGATTGCATACATGCATATGAAACCTAACCAAATGAAGAGCGACATTGTCCTTCTTTTCATCTTTGAATATTGGAAGATCATCTAACCAATCAACCTTTGGCATAGGATTTGGAAAACCAGGGATATGAGACCGATTCATAGGAGCATACCTGGCATTCATTCTTGCAGTGGAACTCATTTTGAAACTTCATCAAGCTACTGATCTTCTAGCAGTGGAGTCACCTTCTAATTTGTTATTTGATGTGTGGAGTCGCCAAGGTAGTTTTGCAGCCTCAAATTGATGTCTGAGCTCCTGCTACCTTCAGAAGTTCAGTCTCTTGATTTCGGGAATGAATAGACTTCAGGCTCCCGGCAGACGCACCAAAATGTTATCTCAAAATTAGGCCCTAGAAGGCTGCAGACCAGGAAGACTTCAAGTAACTATTTCAAACCAATCTTTTAGCTAAGGCTTAGCCTCCTCAGCCTGAGAGGGCTCTCTCAAAGGGTTGATGATTTAGATTAAAGATGTGAATAGATGGCTAACTCTATGGTTTGTAATTGTATATGTTTATAGGTTGAAAGATGAAGGCTGGCTACCATTGGGCTATGGAGTCAAAGTATGTTTTAGTACCACAACAAGATCAGCTTAACATGAAGTCAGGGCATTCAGCATTTGAATATTCAGAACACAACACACATATAGAACCACAGCTCATAAGTGCACACAGGAAGTCAGATCACAATCAGTGAATTCCGAGTGATTGTACACCTATGAAACTGTAAACAAAACTAAGGAAAGGACAACACAAATTCTGAATATAAGAAATCATTCATGAATCCTGAGTAGTGAAGCCAAAGCATTCTACCTAGCATGGAAGTCAAGGCATTATAGAGTTCAAGTGTAGAAATGACAATACAACACAGTGAAACATAGTAAGTTTATTTATGAAAGAAGTCAGAGCATCAGTGATGAATTCTGAGTATCATAAGTAAACACCACTGCAATGTAAGTATTGGAAGATGCCATCATAACAAGAACATACAAGAACTCTTCATGAATCTTGAGTTGTCTAAGTAGAAATCTGCATTAGGTTAAAAATATACACAGTCTGCACATAGAGCAGCAGCCGAGCCAAAAAGTCTCCAACCCCTTGCTAATTCGACCTCTTGCTCTATATAAAGCATTTACAATTAGGATTCCCTCATCCCTCCTTAAGAGAATTCGAATTTGCCATCAGTGACACCTATTCTAACCATAAAACCAACCATTAAATGTATTTGACACCTAACTAGTAGTCCTAGAGACCTAATACAACTAGGAGTGTAACTCCTTATTATGACTAAAACAACCTTATCTAGACATTTGAAGCATTCTTTGACACCTAACACTCCATGAAGTCGAATTTGATGAAGCCTCCCACGTGGTCATCTGACTGCTGAAGACAAACCCTAGAAATTAGGGAACATGTTTCCTTGTTTATAGGTTTAGGATCCCTGAAAATGGCACGTGGGACAGAGCCTTTATCTCCTCATCCATGACGCATTTTACAAAACTGAAGGAGGTTTTTGTAGCCCATGTTGTCTAGAACAAGAACCTCGCCTGGTTTTTTAAAACATTCCTCCAGCTGTTTAGAATCTGTCCTTGAAAAACATGTGTCAAACAGGAAACTGTCCCTTGCTCTGTTCTGGCTGAAAACTAGGTCTTGGGACAGAGGTTATAACTTCTCGTACAAAATGTATTTGGAAAAACTGAAGGAGGTCTTTGTGAAAAAATCCATGCTGAATAAAAACCTCTTTTTTTTTTTTGAAACACTACTGTATATGCCCAGAATATGTCTTTGAAAAACAGTGGTCAAACAGGAGATGAAAAACTGCACCTACAACAGTTTCGTAGCGCGACTTTGACCACACATTTCTCCCACCTCAGAATGGAATTGAAGAAACTGAAAGAGGTTTTTGTAATTAAACATGTAAGGAAGAAAAGCCTCTTTTATTTTGCAAAATTGAGTTCTCAGCTGCTCCGGAAAGCTTCTGGAAGTTACCTAGTAAAACAGTTGTTTCTGCTGAAACAGGCTGCTACAGGGGTTTCGCAGCGCGCTGCGAAAACACTGATTTCGTAGCGCAAGGTTTAGCATGCGTATGTATCTTCATTTCTTGAATTTTCCTTTTTATTAGGGCTCAAACCTTCTCAAGTGATCTTATTACACCTCTGCAGCAACATCCCTTTCAAAATAATCTTCTTTTTCTTTCAAGGTAGATCCTCAAAAAACAAAACTGTCACCTTCAACAGTTTCGTAGCGCGCTATGAAACTGTTGAGTTGTTTCAAAAATCATAGTTTCAACCCTAAACTTTGCTATTTGAGAACTTTTCTATTAAAACATTCTTTCAAATGTTTCAAGACCCTTCAAAACTGAATGGAAATGTTTGAAAAGATTATACCAAGCATAACTACCAAAACTTTGAAGCATATCCTTACTTGAAGTGAGATTTCTTTATGGAGATCCTTTTTTTTCTTTGAAATTTTGTCAGTGATAACAGAATGTGAGGAAAGACAAACTCATAATTATTTCATATCAGAGGAGGAGACAACATTGTATCATAAAATCATTCAAGGAAGAAGTTATGTATGTTCAAAGAATGCAGATTCTGAAGAGAATGAAGATGTGAAAGTAATAATGAGTAGGATTGGAGATACTTCAGCTAATAAAGTAGATAAAATATTGGAAGAGGCCATACAAGACTATGATAATGAAAGTATGGAACATTCAAAAGAAGAAGTGAAAGAAGCTAGTACTTAAGGTGAATGGAGCAAAGTGTTAGAGGAAACCTTGTATAAAGGTATAAATTATTTGTGGAAAATATATTGTTTTAGTAATATCCAAAATACAAGTTCGTTGGAGTAGTCATATACCTGAAATTGCAACTTAAGGATACAAAACATTGGGTGAAAACTTTTGTTGAAGATGAGTATATGTATGAATATCTGAAAATGAGAGTGGTCGAACAATTGTTTTATAAAAACCTACAATAGAAACCTTATGTTAGTGGTGTATACCAACAAAGCATATAGTTGAAAAGAAATGACAAAATATAGAAACTAATGGAGGAAGTAACTATAAAGAGTTGCCATAAAGCTAGAGGAGTAGTCAACCAAAAACTATTGTGGGCTGAAAGTGATAGCATCAACAAGGTGTTAGGCAAGGAACAAAGTAAAATATGGGATCATGGGAATAACATTGTATTACAGAAAACACAATAGGATAATGGAGGAGAAAATTATTGCAATAGAACAAAGGGACAAAAACAACACAAGATATGGGATCCAAGAGGGCTTTGATAAAGGAAATCATGATCAGGAGATCATTAATATTTTTCTCCTTGGGAGTCTGATGCAAGAGCATCCTACCTCGAAAATCAAATACATTTAACTAGACCTAAGAATTTTTCCTTTACCAAGGGATTTGGTTCCCTAATTAAAGTTTAATTGTTTGATTTGTTGAAATTCCTATGCTTCTAAGGAACTGTAGAATGTGTATATGAGTGTTTTGTATTAATTAAATTATTTTATTCAAATCTTCTTCTAAGAAGAGATATTGAGAATATGTAAAGGTTATATATATTTTAGGATAAGTTATATCTATTGAGAATTTGTGGATCTAGAGGTTTATTAAGGTTTGTTAGTTGAGTAAATTATGGATATGAACTAATTTTGTTCGTGTATCCTTTGTATAAGATTGTAAGCCTAAAGGAAACGACAATTTAGACGAGAGAGAGTTGAGAAGATTAAATTATGGGGGGCGAATATGGTCATGAGGCCAAGGGAGGCCAATTTATGTAAATAGTGGAAAATGTTCTTGAATGTAGTTATTATGTAAAATTGTGGACTATTAATTAATACAATAAGAAACATCCTAATTTGAATGTTATAAATTGTATAATGCATCTCAAGCATTTTTTATAACATGTAATTACATCTTTATGAATTATATTCAATGCGAGTGTGATGTAGTCAAGATTAGGAGGGGGAGAAATTTTAAAGGAGTGGTGTAGGAATGGAATTAACACAGAGGAGGTCAATTTTTTTGAATAAGGTCAGTGGAGACAATCGATTGTTGATCAAGTGATGTGATCGATGATATAAAAATGAACAAGAAGCATTGAGGAGGAACCTGAGTGTATTAGAAGAAAGTTTTGTAGAGGTTTTTAAGCCATGATCGAAGCTTGCAATGGAATCTAGCCTCAAGACAAAGAGCAAAGGAATGAAGCCTTAGTCGTTTTTCCTTAAAAATACCAAAGTCTGTTAAGTGGAAAGTCTGGCAATTGTTGGATTGTATTCTTGTCCTAGCCTTTTGTGGAGATCTACTAGTTGGGGTCGACCACTGATCAACCATGGTTAAATTTTAAGTTGAAGTCGAACCCTGACTAGCTTTACATAATTGGGTTACAGAGAAGCCCAAAGACCAACCTTTGACCTCCCAACTAAGTTGATAGCTAACCTTCTAACTAGTCCAATCAGGTGATATATTGACCATTTTTATTGTTGACCCTCGCTTAGGGTAGGGCCCCATATGGTTAGGCTTGCAGGCTATTATAGTGAATGAAAAAATGGTTGATTCTTGACCTGACCAAATTTTTTTTTTTTTAATAACAATTGATTTACATAGGGAAAAATGGCACGGTTCTTATGTATCAAAGTTTCTACAACATAAACTATTTCAGGATTAGGAAATAAGGAGATACATATTTTTTGAAGTCTTTGTATAACACATGAAGCCACCAAAACTAACTTGTGTATGTAAATATGTAATAAAACATGAATTTTGTGTGCGTTTTCAAGAATTGCAATTACGTTTTTTATACATATTTTTTTGTTTTAAGATTGTTATTAAAGGATATTTGAGGTTGTACCACCTGCAACCTATGCATCAAATGGAGATGGATGTCACATCCATCATAGTTTCTTCTCACCGCACTTGGATACATGAGAACCATAAAATTTATGACAAGCATGATTACTCCAAGATTTTTTTAGTACAAGAATAATGGCCATGTGACACAAAAAAATATGGTATGCATCCATGTAATTATGGATGAAGATCATGACAACCAAGAAAGAAGAAATATGAAAATGCCACTCTCCATGTCAAGATGGAGAGAATGGAAATAAATATTTGCTGTCCAAAAACATAAGAAATAACTATTGCATTCATTGTAATATAAGTGGTCATTAGGTTGATAGGTATTGGAAGCTTCATCCACAACTTTATTTGAAGAATAAAAAGGGAGTTCTATAAGTACCCATTTGGAAAAATGTAGAAGATAAAAGAGTTGGTCAACCACCAACAATCCAAGACGAATATTATGAACAAGATCACATATCCAAGGAAGATTCCATTAAGAGGGAGAAATCCAAATAAGAGCATCCATTTGAATGGTTCGGTAAGAAATGGATATCATATACTCATAGTTCAATGTTTTTAACCATCCATATGTAGGACCTCCAAAATCATTTTGTGTTTGTTTCCATTGTTGAAACGTATGAATAAGTTAATCTCATTTGTATGAGAAAGTGTGGAAGTAGATCACTAATTAAAAGTGAAACCTAAATATGCAATATTTTTACACCATTTAAATTGCATTCCATACCCCAAGAAGGAAAAATGGTACAAATGATGTTATAACATCACCTTATATGCAACATATCTTTTCTGCCTTTGTTCACTGGCAAGGAGAAAGAGAGTACACAAATTAGCCTTTAAGAGAGAGAAAACAAAGTTACTCACCATGATTATGTATTTAGACTTTTGGTTGACCAAAAGTTTCAATTTATGGGGAGGTGTGATCTAGGAGGACTTTCACAATCAACAATTCAAATTGGTCTCAATTTTTGCAAAATTTCATGAAAAATGAAGAGCTCACAGAGAGATTTCCAATGAAATTTGAATGCGGTGAAGAGGATTTCACATCTGAAATATATGACTGATTTAATTTTTACACAAAATGGAAAAATGATAAAATGAAATTATTAATACTTATTTTGAGCTTAAGTGCTTAGGGAAAATTGTGCAAATTATGACTTATTATAATATCACTTTATATGCAACATAGTTTCTATGCATTTTTTTAGTGGCAAGGAGAATGAGAGTACACAAATTAGCATCTAAGAGAGAGAAAATGAAGTTACCCACAATGATTATATATTTATATTTTTGGTGGACCAAAATTTTCCTTTTATGGGGAGGTGTGATCTAGGAGGATCTTCACAATCAACAATTCAAATTGGTCTCAATTTCTACCAAACTTTAATGAAAAACAAAGATCTCACACAGAGATTTCAAATGTAATTTGTGTTAATTTAGAATCTCAGTGAAAATTACAGCCATGGTATGATATTCCTCTTTTCAAGAGGACCAATTTTGACTATTGACGCACTCAAATTGGACAAGGGAAAATGTATTTTTTGAATTAAAGCCCACATGTGCACATTTGATCAGGTCGGCCCTAAAAGTAATTGGACACCCTTGGAAGTCTATAAATACAAGTGACCTCAACCTCATTTGGACATCATCATGAAGCATTCTGGTATTCTTCTTTCTTCAGTTTGGCTCACTCATGTCCAAGATAATTCATGGAGATTTGCTCACACAGGTCTGAGATTGCAATGTTCGAAGCCTACACATGTGCTAGGGTTTTGGTTTCCGACCGCATGCATGACACAAGTGTTTTTTGTTCACAACCATAGGCACATAGGCTCATGAATGTGGTTGGATGGTTTTAGCTACATGCACATCACTCTCTACATGCGATTGGGACCTAGGGTTTGGTTTTATCAGTTGACCACATATTTTGCTTGTTAACCACAGGGTTCATTAATTGACCACAGACAGTGTTAGTTGATCACAGGCTTCTGAAACAGGGCTTTTATTATTGGCATGTTGAGAGTACTAGACCTGCCAACATGTAAGGGGATCTCCCCAGTAAGAAGTCCCAACTAGACCTCATACTCTTTGGTGTAGCAGTCCCAGCAGTGGGGTAGTATGGTATCGCCTTGACCGTGGTTGCACACAAAGGTGAGTAAGATGTCCTTGTTGGTAGCAAGGGTGTGGCATATTCAGCAAGTCAAGGAAGGTGTATGAATGGCTCTAACAAACGAATAGGGGGAATGAGTGCGCCCCTTGGAAACATGTGACAACACATAGCTTGAAAGGGAACACATGAGAAAATATTCATCACAAACTAGAAAGAAGGTTAACCAATGATCCAAAGTGATGGTTAAACCAACAAAACATCTCGATAAGTTTCATACAAACATATACAGAAAATTCCACACCTACATGCATAAACAACAACTACATATATCATTAGAATAACCAAGATAGATGAAATACAATAACAACGAGAGGGGGTTGAAGATGGCGCAGGGCGAACAGCTAGGGTTTCAGGGCTGTTGTATAGGTGGTTCTCCATGGAAGGGCTCAAAGGAGGGAGCTCCACTCCCTCCTACAAACAGGCCGTGACCAGTAGGGGTAAAAAACCATTGGAAGATGATAGAGGCCCTTCAATGGGAAGGAATAGGAATAGTGAAGAGGAACAAGATGGACAGAAGTCAAAGGAGAATAACATCACTAAGGAAAATGAGGAAGAAGACAAGGAACAGGGAACAAAAAACAAAGCACACATAGGTCCATGTAAACCCAAGGCTGCAGTTACACCGAGAGTTGTTTTAAATGATTCGGCTCTGCAGGCGCACAGGGATCACATGCAGACATATGCTATCATTTGTAAATTCATGGGTTTATGGTCCACTGAAAAAGCTTTACAAATGTGGATAAAATACCACTGGAAACCAAAATGAACCATTGACCTACACCTTGGATCAAATGGTTTCTTCACTGTGGTATTTGCAAACATAGAAGATAAGGACATCATTTTTGAAGGAGGGCCCTACTTTTATGCTGCAACTGGTCTCTATATGAGACCAATTTTGTTCGGAGCATGAGACCTTTACTTCGGTCCTGGTTTGGGTAAGACTCTATTCTCTTCCTCTTGATTACTAGAAAACAGAGTCCTTATCTTCCATAGGAAATAAGTTAGGACATTTTGTCAGAGCTTCTGAAGCCACTAGAAGGGGAAAGTATACTTCCTTTGCTAGAATATGTGTGGAGATGGATCTCTCTGGAGCTCTACCGGATGAGGTAAGCTTAGAAGTATTTGATGAAGAATGGGTGCAAACTGTGGATTACGAACATATTCCATTCAGATGTCACAAATTCCATGAGCATGGGCACCTATTTAGAGACTGCCCTCTCACTAAAATAGAGAATAAGAGTAAAGCTAACACAATGAAAGATTCTGAAAGATTTCACAAAGTGGAAAACAAAGGAAAAGGAAGCAAGAGGGGGCCAAAGATATAAAAATCAGAAGGGCAACAAGCCAATCAAAACAGGTTCGAAGTTCTTGAAGAGGAAGAAGGGATAACAAATGCAGACCAGACGAAGGGAGAAGGTTTAATGGAGGAGGGGAAAGAAGAGGACAAGGAGAAAACACCAAATAAAAATAAGTAGAATGAAACTATGTTGAGTGATGTAGAAACGGAGATGGATCATGAGATGACCCAAAGTGAGATGGAAATGGAGGACCAAGAACTTTAGGAGATTCTTGAGAAAGAGAACCTAGATCTGGAAGATTTCTTGAATCAAAGAACCAAGGAAGGGATAGACTCGTTACCTCTAGAAGAGTTCAGTAGAGTCCAGCAACTGTTTATATGGAAAACCCAAAACAAAGGGCTGGAGAGGCAAAGAAACAAGGAAGGCAGGGAAGCGAAGGGGTAAAAACGATGAAAACCACACCAGGATTAGCACCCAGAAACCCAAGAAATAAAAGAGGTAGGAAAAAGCAGAATGAACTATTGATGGAATGTGGAAAGCTAATGATAGACTCAGGTAAGATGAAAGACCTAACTAGCTACTCCTTTATGAATCTTTAATAATGAAGTTCAATTCTTGGAATATTAGAGGTCTAGGTAGTAAAAGAAAATAGAGACTAATTAGTAATAGAATGAAACAAACAACACCGGATGTGATCTTCATCCAGGAAACTAAATGTTCCATTCAAAAAATAAAAGAGATTCATAGCAAATGGCTCAATCGATATGAGTTTCTGGAAGTCAAAGCAGAGAATATAGCAGGAGGTATAATCACTCTTTGGAATCCAAAAAAAATAGACATTTTAGATGTTGAGGCATCTAGGGAATATTTATCAGTGGCCATGCAGCCTATGGGAGATAAGGAAACCTACTTGGTCACAAATGTTTATGGCCCCCAAAGACTAGAGGGTAAACTAAAGTTTCTAGATTCTCTGGAGGATTTGAGAGATAGACATTTAGGCATTCCATGGATCTTGGGAGGTGATTTCAACATGATCAAATCACTTTCAAAGAAAAAAGGGGGAACTAGAGTTCTAAGTAAAGACTCTCTGAAACTTCAAACTTTTATAGATATTATGAAGTTAGTGGAAATTGTAACGAGTAATGGCATCTTTACTTGGAACAATAAAAGAGGAGGAGAGTCTCAGGTGGCCTCAAAATTAGATAGATTCATGATCTCAGAGGACCTTATGCTCAATGACAAGGAAATATCAGCAAGAATTCTCTCCTTTGGAGGCTCAAATCACTGGCCGGTTCATCTGGAGGTGTAGGGTATTGGCACCCCCCAGAACAAACCTTTTTGATTCGAAAATATCTAGCTTTCCCACCTAGATTTCATCAGCAACATCACCAAATGGTGGTCAGAATATTTGAACATTCAAGGAACAAGAATGTTCCTTCTTCAGAAAAGACTAAAGAACATCAAGCTCCAGCTCAAATATTGGAATAAGAATGAATATGGCAATATTTTTGAGGAAAAAAAAATTGTGGAAGGTAAAATGCAGGAACTCAACCAAGCCCTTATCACAGACGGCTTCAATGAGGTTAGAAGTGATCAAGCCACCAAATATAATCAAGACTGGGAGAATTTATGTAAACAAGAGGAAATATTTTGGAGACAAAAATCTATGGTTCAATGGCTCAAAGAAGGAGAACGCAATACTAGATTTTTCCACAGATCCACCATGGCGAACAGAGCTCACAACATAATTTCATTGATCAAGGACGAGGGAGGTAATCTTCACAACTCTCATGAAGAGATAGAAGCTGTACTTGTTCAGCACTTTCGAGGCATAGCTAAGGAATCCTGTTATGACAGAGAAAACTCCATCAGGGACTTCACTAGACATATACCTAGGCTGGTGTCTAGAGAGGACAATTACAACCTAAACAAGCCAGTGACTGAGGAGGAGGTTAGTGAAGTGCTCAAAGAAATGCAAAATGGTAAAGAACCTGGCCCAGATGGTTTCAATGTAGATTTTCTTAAGGCTTGCTGGAATATTGTAAAACAGGATATTCTGAATGTAGTAGAAGATTCTCGGATGAATAGAACTATTTTGAAAGCTCTGAACACCTCCTTCATCACCCTGATCCCTAAATAGGAGGTATCCCAAACTCTTGATAGGTTTAGACTGATAGCTTTATGCAATGTGGTTTACAAGATAATATCAAAAGTGGTGGCCAATAGACTCAAACCTCTCCTTCCTACCCTTGTTTCTGTGGAACAATTTGGGTATGTGGAAGGAAGGAAAATTCTCAATAATATCATTCAAGCACATGAGGTGGTTCACTCTCTAACTAGCAACAAAAGGCTGGTATGATCATGCAATTGGACATAGCCAAGGCCTATGATAAATTGAATTGGACTTATATCGAGAAAATTCTTATTGCTTTTGGGTTTGATCACAACTGGGTCAATGGTTCTCCTTATGAGACTTTTATTCCTTCTAGAGGCCTTAGACAGGGGGACCCACTCTCTCCCTTTCTCTTCATCCTCATGATGGAAGGACTGGGTTGGTCTATCAAGCATGCAAAAGAAGTTGGTAAGATCAAAGGTCTCCAACTTTCTGATAGGGGACAGGCTTGGACTCATCAATAGTTTGTTGACGACACCATGCTACAGGGAATCCCCACAGTCAAAAAAGCTCTTGCGTATAAACAAATCCTAAATGACTTTGCCAGGGCATCAGGTATGGAAGTTAATCTCTCCAAATCTAAGATTTTTTTCTTCAATACTAATATTTCTATTCAGAAGAACATTGCTAAAATTCTGGGCTTTCAAAGGGAATCTCTCCCCTCAATATATTTGGGGGTTCCTCTAACTGGTAAGCCATTACACAAGAGCATCAGGGAGCCGATGATTAATAAATTGCAAGATAAAATCAGAAAATGGATTATGAGGTCCTTAAACTTGGCTGGTAGGTTGGTGCTCACAAAGGCTGCTCTTCAATCAATCGCAGTTTTCATGCTATCTGCTCTCCCTGCTCCTAAATGAGTCTTGCATCTATTCAGAACCATACAGAGAGACTTTCTCTAGGGCAAGGAGGAAGAAAAGAAGAAATGGGCCTTGGTAGCCTGGGAAAAAATTTGCAAACCTAAAAACCATGGGGGTCTTGGTTTGGATGATCCTGACATTCTAAGCAAGGATTTAGGGGCTAAATTATGGTGGCACTGGGTAAAAGAACCAAAGGCTCAGTGGGCTATAATTTGGAAAGAAAAATATGCCAGCTCATGGCAAAGTAATGACCATATACGGATGAATGGAAACATTAAGGGATCACACATTTGGAACAAGGCCTGGGAAAACAAAGGCTTAGTCCAAGATAACAGCTTCTTGGAAATTAGAAAGGGAGACTTAGCTCTATTCTGGGAGGAAAGATGGCAACAAGAACCTATTCTATTAAAAGAGGAATGGAAGGACCTCAAGGCAGAGGAAGATACTAAAGGACTATCCAAAGTAAAGGATTTTTGGGATCAATCCAACAGTATAGGAAAATGGAGAACATGGAGGAACTTTGATTTCAGGGACAACAACCCCTTAAAAGCTAAAGATAAAATGCTAATGCAAGAGTTAGATCGAAGGAAAATTTTAGTGTCAGGAGGGAATGATCAGCTGATATGGGGCAAAAACAATGAGGGTACCTTCAATCTTAAGGAAGCAAAATTCATTCTCCTTAGATTGGACTCCTAGGCTCCGGACAGATCTTGGCAAAGACTATGGAGGTCAAGGTTGGATGAAAATTAAACTCTTCATGTGGCTGGTCTAGCATAGGAAGATTTTGACTTGGGATAACATTCGGAAGAGGGGTGTTCTGGGGCCTTGTAGATGCCAACTCTGTGAAGCACAAGAGGAAACAATGGAGCACCTTCTCAACAATTGCACCTTTACCTCCAGGTTGTGGGATTCTTTTGCCACCATTTTCCAACAGTCAGATAGGGACAAAGGGAGTATCATTAACACCCTAAACAAGTGGAGAAGCAACTTTTTGAATAATGAAGTTCTTGGCTCAGCTTGGGCTCTAACACCAAGCTTCATTATTTGGAATATTTGGAAAGAAAGGAATAACAGAATCTTCAAGAATGTAAAAAAACCATCCCTTTACCTTTTGGGACATATCTTAAAACAGCTTAAGGAGACGGTGGGTACTATTGTTTGAAATCTCCCTAAGAATCCACCTTCGACACTAAAATTGAGGATTCTCTATCAGCTAGGGTTGCAGGGACTCATTCCTTAGGGCCTGGATAGGAAGATTCTCATTCGGGACTGAGCTTGATTTTTGGCACCCCCCCTAAGGGTTTTTTGAAATTCAATATTGATGGTGCCTCAAAGGGCAACTCGGGTACTGCAGGTCATGGTGGGGTTTTAAGAGATGAAAGAGGAAATACTCTGCTCATCTTCTATAGACATTTAAGGAGATCCACCAACAATATGGCGGAAGTTATGGCTATGGAGCAATGTTTAGAATTCTTGATTCAGAATAATCGACACAATGGGATTGTTGAAGCAGATTCTGAGTTAATCATTAACTTGGTTAAGAGAATCAGTTGAGGTACAGAGCCAGAAAAGGCCTCAAGGAACTAGAGGCTGACCCAAGTCTTTCAATGGATCCACAGTCACATTCGGTGCCTCCGAAAAGTCAATTTTAAACATGTGCGAAGAACAACCAATAAATTGGCGAATCTTTTGGCCAATCAAGGAGTGAACTGCACAGAAAATATGGTTGCAATGAAATGGCAAGAGCTACCTCAGAATAGACTAAAGGCGAAGTGCCACGACCAGGCTGAGGAAGATAGGATGGTGTTTTGGAATAGGGCCATGGAGGGAAGTACAGATGACCCAAAAGCGTTATGATCAACGAAGTGTTCACAATCGAGTATTCAGCAGGTGACGTGCATCGATGGGCCTCTGTAGCCCGGGGAAATACTCTCAAAAAGGTTAACAGTGGTTGTAGCCCAGGAGTTTTAATTTTTTGGGTATCAGGTAGGATGGCGGAAGCTTCTTCTCACAATGGTACAGGTAGAGCAGATATGGCGAGATACCGGAATCCGGGATCCCTCAGCATCCCCAAAAACCTAGGCTTTTCATCTTTGATCGTAATACCACGGCCAGGGTGGTTTTTGGGTGATTGCAAGCCTTGCAAGCGGGAAGCAGTTTTTCCATTTTGGGAGCGATTCCATTCAGTGAGCCCCATGTGGCAATGGGGTTGGATGAATAACCACCCTAATCGCACACTATTGTTCGGCAATGTTGATTGGTGCGATATGACCCTCAACTGTAGGATCTTGGGAGGAGGATCTACGGTTCGTATGGCTCGAGCAAGTTGGTGGGTCCACAGGGGTAAATGTCGGGAGTTTAAGCACAACGAAATTGTCCACAGCCGTAGGATCAGGCAAGACAGTTCGACGATCAAGATCAAAGATGTTGGTTAGGAAACTGGCGGGAGATGTCAGGGTTCAGTACTCCAGGCGGGAAGAAAAATGTTCTTGGAGGGATGCACCTCTTTTTTTCCACGTTTCAAAGACATACGGGTTGTGAGTGTGCGGACACAAAATATTTTGGAATGGCACATTTGTTCCGCTTCGGGTCCAACTCTATTTTGGATTTCTTTTATGCGTTCTAAGGTTTGGGTGTAGGATTCGAGGCATATGCCTCGAGCCCGCTAATAGTTATTGTTGAGTTTTCTCCTTGGTCTATATCTTACCAAGGAGTGTTGTATCTTATGTATTTTATTTACTGATTAATGAAAAATAAAGTCCGAATCTTGGTTTAGAAAAAAAATATGAAATACAATAACAACATATGCATGAAATGTGTTGGCTCTATTATCTGAAGAAACTGAAAGATCTAATCATACATACAAATATGACCAACCACTAGTCCTGACAATGGAACGTTATAGTCATTTCTACCTCCTCCTCCAAAGAGATATACTAGCTCTACACTGTGGAGAAGCCAAAGCTTGTTACAATACACTCCAATATTTCTCTAAGATACACCTATAAGAAGTTTGGCTCCCAAAATCTTCTACAATGAGTTATGAGGTTCTATAAATAGAAAAGGGTGGGGTGACCCTTGACATTCCCCTTTGTGACTCTTCACCTACCCTCATGACTCTTCAACTACTACATGACTGTTACATTCTACTATCGACACTTGGTCTTTCACTTTTACAAGATGTTATATTACAATATGCATATGTACCCATGTGAGACAAAATAGGCTTGAGTAAGCCATGCAAGATATTACTAAGACTCAAAAATCCATGGGGAGACCAACTCTTCAACATCCTCATGATGATCAATGGTGGCGAATTGATGCCAAGCTTGGTAGTCTGTTATGGTGTCTGCATGCTCAATGGTGACATCCTACTGAAAGTTCACTCTTGCCTCCGTTGAATCCAGGTACATTGATTTGGCACCTCTGTCCAACTCAACTAATAACATGTGCATCATAGTCTTGAGTGCAGCCAGACCAACAACATATTGATGCATAGTGTTTGCATTGATCTCTATGTATGTGTTGGTGGCTACGCACATCAACTCATCAAATTACATGTCCAGCTATAGTAAGACTTGGTTCTTTGAATTAACCTCGGTGAGTGTGCCTATGGATGGGATCTTATGCATGCACACAATGACATCCATGCTCCCGAACACCTGTGCATGTGAAGCCTGCAAACTAGTGATGAGTTGTGGGAGTTCCTCATGGTTCCAGATCTAACTCTAGGTGCATGCCTTCAACTCTATCGCCTTTGGCTTCATCATCTCTGGCAAGTGAAATGGGGCTCCTTTGTACCTCATTGTCCATGTTTACATGCATTCAACAACATTGTGTAGATTTGACAAGATGTGTGCTCTCCTAGCACAGTGCTGCTACCAACCGTTGAGATTGACAACTGACATGCACAGTGACAAATATGGAATACAATGTCCGCATGACTGCTTCGAGAGAAAATACTTCATCTAGTATCTCTCTTTTTAACCCTACTCTGGCGGGTGATGTAACCTGTTCTCCTCCCTGCTTGGCCACTTGTAACTCCTTAGCCATGCACTTGTTCTCAGTTATCAAGAGTCGAACACTCGAGTTGGTGGCTTCGGCATATCCTCTTGTAGCATCGTCTAATGATGCTGGATGATTTCTCACAATGGATAAAATCACTCATTCTTGAAACTGCGTAGGAGATATGTGAACATATAGAGTGGGCACTCTGTGTGACTGCACAACTTTGTGTTGTGACTCGTCGAAAGATATGTTGCACATCTCTTCCTCTAGATTGTCTTCAATGATTTATGTGTTTGCTTGATCGCTTGGGACTTGCTCTGCTTCTAGATCTAGTGAAGCCGGTGGGGTGACCTCTTGGTTCTGAGGCATGAGGTTAATATCCTGATCTGACTTTGGCTGGACAATATCCTTGTCCATATCCTCTAGCATCTGTTCAATCTCTTGAGCTAAGTCCTGCTCATGTGACTACTCACCTTGTCTACTCTATGCCGGCTGATCGAATGAGTCTATAACTTGTCTTGGAACAGTTTCATCAATCTATGCATGTTGTGGCTCCTGCTGTACCTGTTCCTGCTGGGCTTCCTTCTCTCTTATGCCCAATTCCTATTCTTCCGGGAGTTTCTGCTTCAACTCATGCAACTCCTTTTCTATTTCCTCCATCCTCTGTTTCTCTCTTAGCCTTTTCCCGATCCTCTTGTCATGTTGTCGCCTCTTAGCCTCAATATCCAAAGCTTCTTTCATCACAAGTGGATCTTCTTTGAACTTGCATCTTTGCTCTGCCTCTGCATTTTCAACAACATTTCTCTTACTTTTGTCACGTGCAGATCTACTACCCTCTGTTGTTGCTGATGATGCTGCTCTTTGAGATGTTGCTTCCCTCTTCTTTGCTAACCACTCTACAGCTATGCCGACTAGTTCATTGAGCCTGGAGGAGTGATAATAGTATCTCCATGGGTCTTCCTCAGGCCAATGACATGCCTCGTGGATCCAAGGAAATTGCACTCTTGCATAGTGGTCCTTCACCAAGCAATGCAGGTCATACGGATTGAAACTTTTGGTGCCGAATGTGAATCTCTTGAACTCCTCTGTCTCAACCTCAACATGCTTGAGATTTTGAATCTCATACAACCTGATCCGCAAAGGAAGAGTGGGCCAAGGTGCCTTCTTCTTCCTATGTAGTCTCGCTAACAACCCTGTCGAGATGTGATATGACACCTCTTGCATGATGATCTTTTCCATGGAAAACTTCGGTAAAACATGGAGCCTTCTTCGTACTGTATATCTGTATGAAGGTGCCAAGGGACAAGGCATACCAATATTCTATGTCGATCAATGCCTCCATCACTACCTGTGACATGCAAGGTGGATCCTGCTCAAATATCATCTTGTACACCGGGGTGACAAAGTGGTGTGACAATTGTATGATAACTCCGTGGAAGTTGTATTTGGAGAAAAATCTACAATAAGTGTGCACAAAGGTTTTTGAAGGTGTCCATGTGCAACTCAAGCCTGGGAGTTGCTAACTATCACAGAATGCATCTACTATGTAAGAGGACATGTATATCTTCGCTTGCTGACCATTGGGTGGATGCCGAGTTTCTATCACCTGTTACTTCAACTTGAGAGCCAACATGTCGGACCAGTTGCAAGGTCTTCCTTCGCTGGCTAGTTGGTCCAACATGATCACCCAACTCTGTGGGAAGGTCTTTGTGCTCTCTTGGACATATAAGCAACATGCAAATATGACCAAGTACTGATATTCATTCTATAATATCATCATCTTGTAAACTTGGTTGGGTTTTGTTCTAAACTTGGCTGGCTCTTTCACCATGATAGCTCTTCAAGATATCTCTTGAGTTTGCATTGTTGTTGGGTCTGCTGAAGGGTTTCTCCATAGTGATCACCGACTATGGCAAGTGATATATCTCTTGGAAGTCCTTTGCCCTTAAGGTAGAAAGCTATGTTCCACTGGAACTGCTCAACACCATTGTCTTAGGATCAGTGTGCGACACAATCCTGTGGATCATGTTCTCACATGGAAACGTGGGATACCTACATGCAATCCGGTATAATCCAGAATTGTGAATATTGACATAGACCCTGTGGTCTTCCAGATTTTCCTAAAATGTTCCTAAGAATGTATCATTGATGTCCTAAAATTTCATCTAGATGCATTTGTCTATGAAAAACTTGGCGTCTTCGTAGATAGGCAAGTTCATAGACACTTGTTCAACTGCATCTCTAGTTTCACTTTCGACAGTGTCCTTTGAACTTGCTCTCTTGGAGGCCATTGTACCTCAACTGTTGAGGGATAGACAAAAACCTATGATACTGTTGTGGTCACCAACAAACCCCCTCTTTGTTTAGTATTAGCAATAACATCAAGCAAAGGGGGACCCTTAACAAAAAATCTCAAAAACATTTTTATCAAAATTTTTGTATTTAACTACCTAAAAGCTATATCGCATCGCAAAGAGAGAGTGAAGCGTTTTCCTATGCGCATAAGTAAGCTGCAATGAAGCGATGCGACATTCATCGCATCGCATATTTTGAAAGCGCCCTTAAAAGAAAACCTAAGGAATCACCGATGGCCGATATGGGACGTCGCATATCACAACGTCGCATAAGCATCGAACAATGAGCAAATGAAAAATGCGATCTTGCGATTTGCGATCTGCGATCTTACAAACTGCAATTTTGCGATTTGTGATCTGCGACGAATGAGACTATTAATTGCTACGAGACGAATCGCAGAAACCACTCATCGCAAAGTTTCTTCGGTATGATCTGTAAACCCAAAATCGAGCGTGCACCTTAAGGGAAATTAATGATTGCACACTTGAGTATCCAAAGATGATCGTGTTGCATTTTTCGAAGAGTCAGGTCATTATGAGTGTCATCATTATGCATTCATTAGAACTTAAAGCTTTCATGTCAATCTTTTCGTCATTTCTCTTTTCCTTTGTGTAAACTGTAAGGAAACAACTAATATAAATCTATATGCAGGAAACCTCTAAGGAGAAGGGGAAAGCGCCAATACTTGAAGAATAGAGAGGAGATGCCTTCGCAAATGGATGCCGCATGCAGCAGAGCTGCGGATTCCAGAGTATCACTCCACAGACACTGATGAAAATAGACTATCCAAGACTCAGAGTCAAAGGCGCACAAAAGCAGCATGTTTGCAAAAGATCCTGGAGCTCAGATTGGATAAAGCAAAAAGAAAAACGCTAAAGAGGGAGGACGCTCCAGAAAAGCCTGGAACAAAGAACGGAAGCAATTTTCAGTACGTAAGATTGTTCAGGCAATGAAATCCCTAACTCATTGAGTCATTCGCACGGCCGGAAACCAAAATAGCAACAACACAATCAGTTTGAAATAAATCTGGGTTATACTAAGTATACACACAGCAAATACACCCTGCCAGAGGAAGATTTTCAAAAATATCTTCTAGTTTGTCAGAAAGAGGTGCCAGTTTTTGTTATTTCTACTTTTATCACTTGAGCAAAAAGAAAAGACAACCAGCCGACTCTTTGCAGGCGAACCTCGCATTGCTTACAGCACTAAGGAGCAGATACAAAAACGGTTAGAAATTAGATTCAATTTTTAGAAATAAATTTGTTTTAGTAAAAGGGTGGTCATTTGAAGCCGTTCCCTAAATTTGTTTAATTAATATTAGTTAGTTATTAGTATTTAACCCTTCTCATGGCATTTGGAGAAGGGTCTGGAAATTTGTCAAAAAACTTGTCGTCAGAACATGCACTTTTGCACCCTCGGAGGTGGTTTTTGATGAATGGATGGATCGCAATTTATTTATGTTTGCATTTTAATGTCTGCTACTGATGTTTCACTTCTGTACTCTTAGTAGATGTTAGAAGTAAGTAGAGATAAATCGTTATTGCTTGAAGTTTGTGAGTAAAATCAGTCATAAATGGTACTTTTATCTCTTGATTAATTTCTCCTCATATTCTCAGAGTGATATACAGCTGAGTTGTTTATATGTTGATGTATGAATGTTTGGGTTACCATTTGGCACTTTTGTATGGTGGAATCATTTGTTTTTGCTTAATATATGAATAACTTATCATGCGATATGCTGTTCACAACTGTTTTGCCTAACTTCTTATGCAGAATGGTTTATCTTAATTGATTTATATTCTTATGATAGTTGAATGATCTTTATTACCAGTTATTGTATGAAATCTTTTTAGATCACATGATGAAAGAATCCTACCCCAGGTTAGTATAGATTAGATGTGTTGTTTTTGTTAGATTACAGTAGCATAGAGTCAGTTTAGAGTTTAGAATTAGATTAGCTTAAAATTACCTCTAGATTAGCATCATCAAAATCTACACACACACACACACACACACATCCTTTAAATTGGGAAGCTGGTCCCATCATCCCCAGTCAGACCCGCTACACCAAACGGGCAAGGAGCCGCCAACCAGGTTCCGGACCGGGTGGGTATCCCCCTTGTTGTTGACCCGATTTTGGGGCCCTCAACATATTTGGCGCTAGAAGGAGGGCACGAACTATGAATGGCAACTAAGTCAAAATCCAAATACCATTCTGAGAGTAAATCACCCTCATCAACTCCCCCGACTTCTCCAATACGGTTAAACCCGGACTTAGAAGTCGCTTGAGTATCCACTGCTGCTACCTACCCTAATATATCATACCAACTGATCATTGAACCCCCTGAAATTTAAACTTTGATTCGTAAACTGCAGGGATTCTCTATTTTTTCTCAGAGGTCTGATAAATCTCACAGCAGCGTGACTTCGCAGTACAATCCTGCTCATCCCCTGACCAGATTGAAGAGTGAAAAATTTGGTATTCAACCAAGTGAACTCCCACTCCCTACTAGGAAAATAGCAAGGAAAACACCACCAGAGTCTGATCGTGAGACTCTTTCATCTACTTCGTCCATTTCAACCCCCTCACCGCGAAGTCAACCACCCACATCCTCATCCCAAATCACTCATCCATCTTCCACGACCCTTCCTCTTCAATCATCAAAGATCATAATATCTTCATCTTCTCAGCATCAGGGACCGTCTTCTGCACTTTCATTAACTAGTGGCTCAACGATGGCCCAGTCTCCATGGAACAATCCTGGGGCAGTTTTGATGCCTCCACCCCTGAGCCCAATACCGGCCCATCCCGAGAAATGGCTACCCAAATTCAATCCAGAAACAGGCATGCTAGCCGAAGAGAATATCAATAATTTCATGCTTTTGGTTAATCTCAACGGAGTTACCAACGAGGATGCAGTCGTCCGGATTTTTCCTTATACAATGCAAGGAACAATCGGGTCATGGTACTTTTCGTTACCTTCCGGGTCCATCACAAGTTGGGACATTTTTCAAAGTCAATTCCTCACCAATTTTGGCGATGACAGGTCAACAGCGACATTGATCAATGACCTATCTAATCTTAAAGCTGAGACTATAGAACCCATTAAAGATTTCAATTTACGGTTCAATAAGATCCTCAACAAAATTCTCGTTGCTTCTCAACCCAGCGAGGAAGTGAGATGTGAATGGTACATCACGGCCTTACCATCAAACTTGGCTATCTTCGTAGATAGGGCAAACAAGATGACCTTAGTTGAAAACTTGACTGAGGCGTTAGCAGTAGAAAAACGCGTAGTTTCCCTAGAAAAGAGATCTGCAATAGAAGAACGCAAATCTAAGAAAATCTCTTTCAAAGAAGACACCAAGAAGAAGCAAACGAAATATCCTTTCGATATGGAAGGATTAAAAAAAGCATTAAAGGCCATGTCCAATGAGATGATTGACATAAGAAAGCAAGTAGCAGAAACTTCTTCAAAAAAGCCCTACAGATCTTTTAAAAGAAATCTTCCCATGGAGATGAAACCACACAATGTTGTCTCAAACGTCGAATCTGAAGAAGAAGAAGAAGAAGAGAATACCACTGAAGGGCAGACCAATGATGAAGAAGTTGTGGAACTACAAGGAATGTGGGATTTCATCCTCCCACAAGAAGAAGATCAAGAAGCATTTCCGGTTAGCACACGAAGCAAAAACCAACTTGATCCTCCCCAAACTACCCCTAAATAGAAGGGCGCAATCCCTACAACAAAAGATAAGGTCGAAACAAAGAAAAAAACTGCTAGAGCGACCCAATTTAGCCCAGTCCAATCAGATCAAGCACCTCCATCAAGAACACTGATAGTGTCGGATGAAATGGAGTATAACATTATCGATGACATGAAAAAGACTAGGTCTAATATCACTCTTTACGAATTGAGCAAATTGAAACATCAACAGAAAATAATGATGAAAGAATTACATGCCGTGCCTACTACATCTTTACCTACAGCTGTAGCTTCCCACAACATGGGAAGACCTCCAACCAACATGATCAATAAGATTGATCCAAATGACATTGCCTTGATTGGAGGAAGATCAAGATCTCATACTCCTCCTTTTCTTCTCACTTATGAAATTTTCAATAAAAATGTGCACAATTGCTTGGTTGATTCTGGTGCTTCAATGAATATTTTACCCAGATCAATATGTGCCAAATTGAATGTTCAGCCACAAAAATCCGCAGTGCGCATAGTTCAACTTGATCGATCTCAAGTCGAAGTGATTGGTGAACTTAACCAGGTGACCATAAGATTGTCGTCTAACCCGAAAGTATGCCAGGTTATTGACATTCTAGTAGCTGATATCCCTAAATTCTATGGTTTAATTCTTAATAGGGATTGGTCCGAAAAACTCCACGGATATTTCTCAACCGACTGGTCGCACATGTGGTTACCCTACAACGATAAACCCAATCAAATAAAGGTTGAACGAGAGTTGCACCAAAAATATATAGTGACTGAATTGGAAGGAGAGAATGAAGCAATAGCATACAACAGCAGTATCACAGGCAATTACTCAGTAGATTCTTTCCTCTGCAATTTCAATGCTCACACCTCACCTTACTTAGAAAATTCAGTTTTGTCCCAAGTTGAAAATTTTTCCCAAACTGATGATTCAAAGTGTTTTAAATTTTTAGATAACTCTGTAAATACATCTTTGTTTTGGAAATTATATTTTGATGGCTCTAAATCTAACGAGGGAGAAGGAGCAGGATGCGTTCTGATTAGCCTAGACGGAAACAAGACCATGCTTACATGCAGACTTGAGTTCGATTGCACAAACAATACAGCGGAATACGAAGCCTTGGTGCAAGGTCTATACAAAGTAATCAGGTTGAATGTTAAGTATCTTCAAGTCTTTGGAGATTCTGAAATTGTCGTCAAACAGGTACGTAACACCATACATTGCCTGTCAAGTCATTTAAAGCACTATCAATCTTTAGTACAAGATCTGACTTCACATTTCATAGCATTCAATATTTCGTCAATCCCAAGACTCCAAAATGCCAGAGCAGACCTGTTAGCTAACGTAGCCTCTAGACTTATTCCCTCCGAAGATTTTAGTCCCGATAGGTTCTCAATACAATTAATCTTTAGACCATCCATCCCTGACAACATCACCAACTGGAGAGTATTCAACGACGACCCTGACATTGTAAATTTCCTCACTTCTGAAGGATCCTACTCAAATCAAATAATTGACGAAGACCATCATGATCACCAAATTCAACAAAATAGCACTGATAATGCTATACCTAAATCGGTGGTTAAGTTAGAAGATTTATATGATTTGAAAATTCGGTTTAAAAGGTCTGCCAATTCTAAACTCTACAGTTCAACTCTGAATTATGAATTAGTGAACCTAGGAACCGATCAGAAGCCGCAAAACGTTAATCTGGGCCACGGCCTAGCCCCTAAAGAAAAATCAGCATATATCCGTCTTCTGAGACAATACAAAAACGTTTTTGCATGGAATTACGATGAGCTGAAGACATACAACACTTCTATCATTCAACACACTATCCCTATGATTGACAATGAAAAACCTGTCCAGCAGAAGCTCAGAAAAATCCACCCCAACTTAGAAAATCAGATAAAGACTGAGCTAAATAAGTTGTTGAGAGCTAGAATAATTTTCCCCGTCAGACATTCCAAATGGGTATCCAATATGGTGCCTGTTAGAAAGAAAAATGGAGATATTAGAATATGTATTGATTTCCGCAATCTCAACAAAGCCTGTCAGAAAAACAATTTTCCCCTCCCACCGATGGAGCAAATACTACAGGCAGTAGCAGGCTCAGAATTAATGTCTTTCCTGGATGGATTTTAAGGATACAATCAAGTGCTGGTACATCCCGATGATCAGTTAAAAACCACATTCCGAACCAAATGGGGCACATACGCATATCAGAAGATGCCATTTGGTCTGATCAATGCCGGCGCTACCTTTCAGAGAGCCATGGACATCGCGTTTAAAGGTTTAGTCAATAAATTGGTAGTGATTTACCTGGATGATATAACAGTGTACTCCAAGAAGCGAAGCGACCATCTCAAAGACTTGAAACAAATCTTTCAAAGATGTTTAAGGTATGGGATTTCACTTAACCCAAAGAAATCTTTTTTCGCATTAAGTGAAGGGAAATTGCTCGGATTCATAGTGTCGAAATCTGGTATTCACATTGAACCTGATAGAATCAAAGAAATTTCCGAAATATCCATTCCCCATAACAAAAAGGCCATGCAATCTTTCCTTGGACAAATCAATTTTGTAAAAAGGTTTGTCCCGGATTTTTCACGTATTATTTCTCCTTTACAAAAAATGATAAAAAAGAATTCAAATTTTAAATGGGACCTAGATGAGCACGAAGCATTGAACTTGATCAAACAAGCTATCATCAACGCTCCATCTTTAGCTACCCCAAATTTTTCAGAATCCTTTATCTTATACACTTTTGCCTCAGAGAAATCTTATGCCGCGATTTTAACCCAAGCAAATCAAGAAAAGGCAAAAGGTCCAATCGCTTTCTTTAGCTCGAACTTACAAGGTGTTGAGCTCAATTATTCAGACGTGGAGAAACAAGCATATGTTGTTTTCAAAGCGATCAAATATCTCAGACCTTTCTTACTTAAAGCCCATACGAAAGTCGTCGTACCGTTTCCAGCGGTAAGAAACCTGTTGGTACAGAAGGATGTGGGCGAAAAGAGGGTAAATTGGATTACCGCTTTACAAGAATACGATCTTGAGATCAAACTAGCAAACATCGTAAGAGGTCAAGGCTTCTGCAAGATGTTAGCTGGAGCATCGCAAATTCCTGAGAACTCATCTGAAGAGGTACATACGTATGAGGTAAGCCTAAACGACACACAATCATTATATGCGGACACCATTTATTATCTTAAGAACGGGTATGCTCCATCATACCTGGATCACACCAAGAAAAGAGCTCTGAGATTGAAAGTTAAACAATACCAGCTCATAAATGATGTTCTGTTTAAAAGGAATTATGATTCTGTACTTCTTAGGTGTCTTGAGCAAACTAAAGCCGAAAAGGTTTTGCAGGAACTCCACGATGGACCAGCAGGTGGACACTATGCTGGAGAAACTACTGCGCACAAGATCTTACGTACAGGATATTATTGGCACACGCTGTTCAAAGACTCATACAATTACGTAAGGAAATGCCAAATCTGCCAGACTGCTGCAGGGAAACAAAAGAAATCGTCCATGCCACTACATCCGGTTAACATCGAGCAACCATTCAGCCAATGGGGCTTGGACATAATAGGTGAGATCGTTCCTCACTCTTCTAAGTAGCATAGGTATATCCTCACGGCAACAGATTATTTTACTAAATGGGTAGAAGAAGTTCCTCTCAAGACAATTAATTCTGAAAACATTATTGAATTCATAGATCAATTTATCATCACTAGGTTTGGATTTCCAACGGCCTTAATGTTTGATAATGCATCATACTTTTCTGGAAATGCAATGACTGAGTTTGCACTTAAAAGAGGGTTCAAACTGAAGTATTCTGCCAACTACTATCCGCAAGGTAACGGGTTCGCTGAATCAACAAACAAAAACCTAATCAGGATTATTAAAAGAACAGTTGACCAAAACCAAAAGAATTGGCACAAAGCACTGGTTAATGCTTTATGGGCAGACAGAATTACGAAGAAAGCTTTGATCGGAACTTCTCCCTTTAATTTAGTTTATGGGAAAGAAGTGGTTCTTACTACTCACTTAGTCATTCCCTCTTTGTCTTTAGTACAACACATCGATGAAGTATCTATTTCCTCTTTGTAATTGAGACAAATGGAGATAATCAAACTAGAAGAACGACGAGAACAAGCTAAGAAAACCCATGCTCACCACCAAGCGCTAATAAAATCCTCTTTTGACTCAAACATCATAACCAGAAAGAACTTTCAGATGGGAGATTTAGTTTTGAAATGGGATAAGGCTCATGAAGAAAAGGGCAAGCATACGAAATTTCAGAAGCTATGGCTTGGTCCTTTTCAGATTGTAGAAGTCATAGGCCCATCAACGTTTGTGTTGCAGGATTTGGCAGGTAGAAGAGATTCTTTGCCTGTGAATGGACAGATTCTTAAAATGTATTTTCCATAAGAAGATCATTCTTCTATTTTTGTAGGATAGTTTTAGTTTGTTTTTTTTTTTTTTTTATATCTTGTTTTTCTCTTTTTTATAAATAAAACTGGTTGTAAGCGATCATTGAAAAGGATTCATGAAAGAGCACACTAACTCTCTATCAGATTTTGATTTCACTTGTACAAATAGCAAAACTTTTCGAAAAATTTGATTTTTATTATTGACAAATAGAGTTAACTTTACCCTGAATATGATATTATTTTCAACCTCTCAAAAGACTTTGATGAAAGCAACCTTTGGTAAAAAATTGTTTTATTTCAGCACAATGAAAGGTATCATCAATAGTAAAATAAATATTCTCTGTAAAGTTGTTGTTTTCAAACTGTATTATTGTCGTCCAGAGCTTTCTTAAGGAAAAACAATGACTTCCTCCCTGCAAAAGGAAACTGCAGCATTCAGAGAAACTATCCGAGAAAACACTATATCTCAAAGAATAAGAGGTATCATCACGAGCCGACTTATCATGATCACAGATATTATAACTTGCTGACTTTGCCAATACTGTCTATCAAAACAGGGCAACGACTCAAGATTGTTGCAATCAAAAGACAAGGGGTCTCATCACGAGCCAGCTTGTTCAGCAAAAGCGTAAATCAAGTGAATGACTGTGTCATAATTTGGCCACCAAACCAAGACATTGTTCTTTAGAGAATAAAAAAGGAAAAAGTGTCAAAAAAGATTTTTCTCTAAAGTGTTGTAAATAACCTCGAGCAGGAAAAAGGATCATTGCTGGATAACATGGTAACCTTGTCGAGGCTATGGACGCTTGCGGGCAGCAGAGGCTCTACCTACGACAAATGAGCATATTTTAAAGCCAGTACGCAGAGAAGACCTTAGTTTATCTTTAAAAAGGACCGAGTAATGTCTGGTATGAATGCAAGAACTAAGCCTAGGGAAGCAGACAATTGGACAAAAAGAAAGGTTGAAACAAAGTATCATTGATAGGATGATGGGTAATCTACTCTATCTGTCCATAACAAAATTTAGACATATGAAAATTTTTCTGTTTCGGAAGTGGAAATGTCAATAGAAAAGCAGAGATAACTGGTTCTTCACAGTGAATCGCCATTGTTGTGGTCACCAACAACCCCCCTCTTTGTTTAGTATTAGCAATAACATCAAGCAAAGGGGGACCCTTAAAAAAAAATCTCAAAAATATTTTTATCAAAATTTTTGTATTTAACTCCCTAAAAGCTATATCGCATCGCAAAGAGAGAGTGGAGCATTTTCCTCTGCGCATAAGTAAGCTGCAATGAAGCGATGCGACATTCATCGCATCGCATATTTTGAAAGCGCCCTTAAAAGAAAACCTAAGGAATCGCCGATGGCCTATATGCGACGTCGCATATCGCAACGTCGCATAAGCAACGTACAATGAGCAAATGAAAAATGCGATCTTGCGATTTGCGATCTGCGATCTTACAAACTGCGATTTTGTGATTTGCGATCTGCGACGAATGAGACTATTAATTGCTGCGATACGAATCGCAGAAACCACTCATCGCAAAGTTTCTTCGATATGATCTGTAAACCCAAAATCGAGCGCGCACCTTAAGGGAAATTAATGATTGCACGCTTGAGTATCCAAAGATGATCGTGTTGCGTTTTTTGAAGAGTCAAGTCATTATGAGTGTCATGATTATACATTCATTAGAACTTAAAGCTTTCATGTCAATCTTTTCGTCATTTATCTTTTCCTTTGCGTAAACTGTAAGGCAGCAACTAATATAAATCTATATGCAGGAAACATCTAAGGAGAAGGGGAAAGCACCAATACTTGAAGAACAAAGAGGAGATACCTTCGCAAATGGATGTCACATGCAGCAGAGCCGCGGATTCCAGAGTATCACTCCACAGACACTGATGAAAATAGACTATCCAAGACTCAGAGTCAAAGGCGCACAAAAGCAGCATGTTTGCAAAAGATCCTAGAGCTCAGATTGGATAAAGCAAAAAGAAAAATGCTAAAGAGGGAGGACGATCCAGAAAAGCCTGGAACAAAGAACGGAAGCAATTTTCAATACGTAATATTGTTCAGGCAACGAAATCCCTAACTCATTGAGTCATTCGCACGGCCGGAAACTGAAATAGCAACAACACAATGAGTTTGAAAGAAATCTGGGTTATACTAAGTATACACACAACAAATACACCCAGCCAGAGGAAGATTTTCAAAAATATCTTCTAATTTGTCAAAAAGAGGCGCCAGCTTTTGTTATTTCTACTTTTATCTCTCGAGCAAAAAGAAAAGACAACCAGCCGACTCTTTGCAGGCGAACCTCGCATTGCTTACAGCACTAAGGAGCAGATACAGAAACGGTTAGAAATTAGATTCAATTTTTAGAAATAAATTTGTTTTAGTAAAAGGGCGGTCATTTGAAGCCGTTCCATAAATTTGTGTAATTAAGATTAGTTATTTAGTAGTATTTAACCCTTCTCATGGCATTTGGAGAAGGGTCCGGAAATTTGTCAAAAAACTTGTCGTCAGAACATGCACTTTTGCACCCTCGGAGGTGGTTTTTGATGAATGGATGGATCGCGATTTATTTATGTTTGCATTTTAATGTCTGCTACTGATGTTGCACTTTTGTACTCTTGGTAGATGTTAGAAGTAAGTAGAGATAAATCGTTATTGCTTGAAGTTTGTGAGTAAAATCAGTCATAAATGGTACTTTTATCTCTTGATTAATTTATGCTCATATTCTCAGAGTGATATACAGCTGAGTTGTTTATATGTTGATGTATGAATGTCTGGGTTACCATTTGGCACTTTTGTACGGTGGAATCATTTGTTTGTGCTTAATATATGAATAACTTATCATGCGATATGTTGTTCACAACTGTTTTGCCTAACTTCTTATGCAGAATGGTTTATCTTAATTGATTTATATTCTTATGATAGCTGAATGATCTTTATTACCAGTTATTGTATGAAATCTTTTTAGATCGCATGATGAAAGAATCCTACCCCGAGTTAGTATAGATTAGATGTGTTGATTTTGTTAGATTACAGTAGCATAGAGTCAGTTTAGAGTTTAGAATTAGATTAGCTTAAAATTACCTCTAGATTAGCATCATCAAAATCTACACACACACAAACACATCCTTTAAATTGGGAAGTTGGTCCCATCATCCCCAGTCAGACCCGCTACACCAAACGGGCAAGGAGCCGCGAACCAGGTTCCGGACTGGGTGGGTATTCCCCTTGTTGTTGACCCGATTTTGGGGCCCTCAACAGATACCTATACACATAGAAACACTCATGTCATGAAATATGTCAGTTGAAAACCAAAATCACTTTAAGAACTGACATGTAACATACCCGGGTGACTGACGGGGAAGATTGTGAAATTTTCACTGGGAGGCTGGGAGACTGACTGAAAAAACTGCGCAAGGCATATTACAGGTTGTCAAGAGGCAAATTGGCACAATTCATAGTCAAACTTGACCTGCTGAGGACTAAAACTACATAATACATAATTTTATTCATTAATGACATGTAAACCCAACAACTACATTGTGAAATTTCTAGGGCTAGCAAAGCACTACCTCCCAGAATTGCACAAAGAAATCTTGGAGGCTAGTATTGGGAAAGCTTTGCGCATTTTTTGGAGGGAAGGCAAAGCTTTCACTCTCAAAAATGTGCATTGATAGCCAGGCAAGGCAAGGTCTAGGCCAATGCAGCCCAGACCCGTTGACGGGCGACTGAAAACATGAAAATCTTTGAATGCATGGTGAAGTTGAGTGCAAACAATAGTGAATGATAATGCATGCAAATAGTGAGTGAAAGATTGAGAAAATGGGAAAGCAAGCATGTGTGTGAAGCGACTCACCCCAACGATGACTATTAGTGAAAAAACAGTGTCATGCATGCGACAACAGTGAGATGCAATGAAAAACTTGAAACAATGTTTCTACAAGCTAACATGCATTAAAAATAGTAATAATTAAAAAAAAACCAAGAAAACAACATTCATACAAAGCAATATACAAAAAGTGACAGAAAAACAACAAAAGACATGAAATTCAAACTTACTCAGAAAAAGTTGAGTTGAATGTGTTGAAGACTCCTAGATGTGATGTGGGATCTCAGAGCTCCAAGATCGATGTGAGGAATGAGCTTTGTAGTGTCGAATAAATAATTTTGATAAGGATGAGGCTTATGACATGCATGCCACAGATCTAGGAAAAAGTGACACTTGGCGGGAGGTTTCTAAAATGATCTTTGCATGTAACCTCCACCTGCTAAAAATAGATCCCTAAAATCTAGGGATGCTTTTTTTCTTTTTTCTTTTTTGATTTTCATGAAAAGTAGCCCATGCATGCAAATCATGATTGCTAAGCCTTGGGGGAACTGGTCAACTTGAAAGCACATGCAACAGTCTGCAAGCCAGGGGATGAAAATTGCACAATTTCTGGGCTAAGCAAGACTGGTTGTCCCTCTTGCATTATGTAATTTCTGGACTGAAGCCCTGGATGTCAGTCAGGATTGTGCAATTTTTTAGTTGAAGCTAGTGTTGGGCTAGATTGCGTAGTTTTTAGAGGGAAGGTTGCGTGGTTGGATTGCACATTTCTAGAGCCCAGCAGGCAGCCTAGCTAGATTGCGTAGTTTATGGAGGGAAGGTTGGTTCCCTTTCAGAATTGAGCAATTTTCTAGGTGAGCACCTAAGACAAAAAGGCTAAGTTCGGAATGTTAGCCTACGGGTCAAAGGTAAACAAGTTGACTAACACAAGCTGGCAGGCCATTGAAACTTAGTTGAAGCCTATGTACTTGGATAGTGTAAGACATGCTGCTAAGGATGGTTGGTAGGGAGGCTCCAAAACGAAGCTAAAGAAAATTTTGGAGGGTGGTTGTAGCTGCTACAACACTTGGTGACACATTGGTAGAACTCCAGTTCTCTAAATGGATCTTGTTTCATGAAAAGAAAGTCCAACTCCTTTGGAAGTATTTTTCAGTTCTTAGATCATCTTGGTTTCTATACTAGCTTGATTGAAATATCTAGCATATTCTATGCTCTTAGTTAGTGAGCACACATTTCGAGCCAAGTCAACACATTTGTTTCGATTGGGGATGAGGGGTATATTGATGCAAAAGCAATATGATAGTCAGAGTTTAAATTTCATCTCTAGTGTTGCTCCACTGCCAGTAAGCCTAGTCAGTACCCTGATGGAGTCACGCAGGAACAAAAACATCGCTCCACTTCTAGGGAATCTGGTTAGTACCCCAGACGAGTTACTTGCATCACCTGTCTACATAGGAACCCTTTATCTTCTTTCGCCTTATTCATTTTTCATTTTTTTTATCAAAATTTTTTCACATTTTCATTTTTTTCATTTTCCATTTTTCATAACTGTGCATAACACTTATTCATTTCAAAGGCATAAGAGGGATCCCGAATTATTGAGAGTAGAAGAGGTTGTTCCTTCAGAGAATTATTTTGTATATACCTCTGACATACTTGTTAATTTTTTCCCCCTTAACTTACTCTACTTTATTGAGCTGACAAGGGTTAACCCAAAAACAACTGATTAGAGTAGGTGATACTAGTTAGCATGCAAGCATTGTGTTTTCATCAAGGTCCACTTCGAACAATACATATTTTCCATTGGTGTATCATTGAATGAAGACAACAAGTTCTACATAAAGAGACATGACAATAGATAATGAAGTATTGATAGCTATACAAGTGCTCTTGTAATCTACCCTTGCTTGTTTCAAGAGTCTCACATGGTTTCATGTGAAACTAACCTACGAACATAAACAAGAAATCAAAACAAAAAGTAGAAGCAAATGTCAAAGAAAGGCGAGTAAGCAAAGAAAGCAGGAAAGCAAGAAAACACACAAAGTAAGAAGCAGACGTGCATGCAAGAAAACAAGTCATAAAGCAAACATTACTCCTACTCCTAAGCTAATGGTGCATGGGTCTACTTATGTAAATTGATACTTCCAATGCAGCCATCGATGCATTGGTTGACCCATATTGGTGAAGGCATGGTTCGATAACACCACAATCATGTGAACCAACAACATGAAAGATACAACAATGAAGACAAACACACTCGGAGTTTAAATGTGTCCACAGAAAAGAAAAAGGTGAAAGCGCATGACATGCACTATATGGAGCTTCCATGGTGCTATGTTCTATTTCATGCAGATGTTAAGCATATGCACTCTCTTGACTGTGATATGCAAGAAAATGTGAGAAACATAGACAACTTGCATCATGCAAGTGTTCTTGTTGTGTAAGATTCCTCCAATGCATGAGCGATGGGATCATGTAGTTCAAATGGAGGAAGATAAATTTTTGTGTTAGATTGATATTCAAGGCATACAGATGAGTGATGAGGAGCCTTGGGTGTTTCAACAATTTCCTGATTGAAAGTGAAACCAAACTTAGGACAGTGAGAGCCTGATAAAGTGCCTCGGTAGTCTGCAGGATTTTTACTTTGTTAACAGATAGATCATCATAAAAAAGTGGCTTTGAAAGATCAACAACGATAGAATCAACATCGTGACTGAATACAGGAGTATATGGATCATGACAGCTACGATTAGAAAAACCAATGATTTCATCAGCATTCTCATGATCAGATAAATCAAACAGATGGGTAGATGAGAAGCAAGAATGTTGGCCCTGAGCATTTCTGGAAAAAGAAGATGAAAAATCAAGTGGAGTTTCAATGAAAAATTTGTCCTCTCCACCGTCGAATGATGGACTAACATTGAGTGTGTTCCATTATCACTCAGAATGTACCTCAAGGCTGAGAAAAGGCAATTCTGAGGTAACCATAGACCAAGCTTTTGATCTAGCATCTAGCCCTGCCAGACCAGAGAGGGCTCTCTCTTTGCCAACAAGATGTGGCTGTAATAAATGAAATTTTAGGCTAGCTATGAAGTGTGGGGATTTGTTTGAAAGGTTTTGGGTCAACATAGCAAGAGAAAGGGTGATTGGGCTATGGAGTCAATGCCAATTTTTGCCAGCAAACTTGGGGAAAATTAAGTGCCATGTTCAGCTAGATAAATATTGTGAATGTGAGAAGAATAGGGGAGAAAACCCACTACCAGGTAGACATCAAATAGGGGATGGATCTACAGCAGCAACTTTAGATGAAAGAGAATCACGAGGTTGCTCAAGAAATCTTCTAGCAAAGGATGAATTCTGCAAAGACAACCATTACATCTAACAGAAAAATCATCATGAAAGGAGCATAATTACAAATGAATTCCTAACATATCTCTTAGATAATGTTGAAACAAGGCAGAAAAAAATAAAAAATAAAAAATAAAAATAAAAAATGTAAGTGAATTATAAGAAAAACATACTAAACAACAACACCGTGATGAATCCCAGGTCCAAAGGGCAGAAAATTGCTTTATTAAAATGATATTTAGGAAAACTTTACACATTGCCAAGCAGCCTCTCTGCTACCAAAATCCAACCTCTACACTATGAAATTCATCAAATATATACATTATCTCATCCCTGTACTAAGGGAATTGAACTCAACCATCTTCTTCAAAATAGAATCAATTACATTAAACTTGGACCAAATTTCTGAAAATAGGTGTTAAAGATGAACTCGTATCTCCTGAACCGTAGCACATGTTACAAAAATGAAAGAGGTTTTGTAGATAAGGTTATTTTTGAGAAGAACCTCTCTCAAAATTTGGAATTTCGTTTCCAGTTGCTCGGAATCTGTGCCACAAAATCATCTCTAAAATAGAAAATCATTAAAAATTTAAATATGTAAAAATGAGCTGTAAAGATCTAGTCAAATATTCCAATTCATGACACCTGTGAATAAATGGAAAGAGGTTTTTGTTATATGTCTTGTGGTTAACAAAAATCTCCTTGGGTTTTTCAAAATTACTTTCCACCTATTGTAAAATTGCACCACACTAAAATGACTAAAACAATAAAATGAATGAAAATTTTGCTTTGTTTTAATGTAGGCTCCAAATATCATTGTATATCTCCCACATAGTAGCACCTGTGCATAATGTTAGCTACCTATACCAATAGGTTTCATATTTCATGATTGACAAGGGAAGGTCCAAATATGCTCTGCTTTGATCATGCAAAGATCACATATTTCCAAAGAAGTGCAAGGTGTGTAAATAGATTAATACATCCCAATTTTGATGGAGGGTCCAACAGTCTAATCTGAATCGTTCCATAGTTTAAATTTGCAGTTGTAGATTAGAGAAGAAAGTCTGTCCAAACTGTTTAATCTTGGCAGACAAGTAGTTCAGGTAGAGAAGAAAAGGCTCCCAACAGCTTAATCTGGGACCTTGGAAGAGATAAGGGTAGAAGTAGATAGCAAAACAAAAGAAAAGCCAAAGAAAAGAAAAGGCAAGTAAGGGTCTGCAAGTCCAAGTGCACCCTCCAAGAAGAAATAAAAAATGCTAGGCAAGTAGCTGGGTAAGTAGTTGGGGTTGCAGAAAGGTTATCTTTACCATTGCAAATGTGTTAACTATGTTTACCAGAGCAAAGTCAATCAGTTGACAAGGTGTTCTTCTTCATCAAGTTGCAACAGAAAGCATGACTAACTTCCCTCTTCCCTTTTCATGTCATTTACTAACATCCCCTCATCAGCTGAGATTCATGGAAAAATTATGGTTTCATGGTGGTTCTTAATCTTTTAGAAGCCACATTTCTTGTCTAAAATCTTTTCATTTTGATCTACTCCCTAAACTAAGTGAGTTTCAAGTAAACTTAGTATTTTCTCCCTCCATTCACTCCCCCCATCCATATTAACTCTAACTCTATTATGTAAATCCCCTATATTGCCTTTCCCCTACTAGTATTAACACCATGGTGTATAAACCCCAAATTTTGTATAAATATCCCTCCCCTTGGCATTATAGCCATATGTTCTCTAAAGGGATCAAATGACATCTGGTCATTGTGATAAACCTAAGCCAAAACCCCTTTCCCCTTTACAAATCCATTTTCTCACTTTTAAACCCCCATTTACACATAAAACCTCCTAAAAAAGCCTTGTTTATACCCTTACCCGCTTCAAATGGCTAAAAAACATCAAAACCCACTTTTTCCCTTTTTACCTAAAGTCCAAAGGGCGGGCGCATTTCCAATGAAAATTCGCGAAACCCACTAAACCAAAGTTGTCCGCCCAATGCACAGATCCCCAGAATAATTATTAAAATAATCCCTGCCACTCCCCTTACCTGTCGATCCCTTCGTCCTCCCGACGGCCGTGCGATTAAAGAAATGAAGATCCAACGGCTCTCAAGGCATCGGACCCTTTCCGACGACCGTTGGTTACCCGCCCTATCCCCCTATCACATCAACCCTCCGATAGCCGTCCGATCATGCCCCCCAGATCTGACGGCCATCGTTGCATCGGAGCAGATCCTCTGTCCGGGCGATATCTTCCGACAACCGTATTATGGGCTACGTCATTCGGTAGCCACGCGTCCCCTCCACGGCTCATCGGAGGTACAACTGACACTTACCGCCACCGTACCATAAGCGGTGCGATATGAAACCGCCTCCGGTTTCCGGTTTCCCCCATTCCATTTGCATTACGTCATCGCCACGTAATTTCCCCGTCACCCCACATCACTGCCACTTATGCCACCACGTCTACCTCCCGCTCAACCATTAGCTGACCTATCCTGCCACCTCACCATCCCCGTGGACCAATCAGAGCCCGCCACCTGGCCTGATGACGTCATCCGACCCTGACCCCACCTATGACGTCATGCTGACGTCAGCACAAAAACGTGCCAAAATCGCCAAAATCCATATTTAGACCGAAAGTTTCGCGTTTTTTGCGATTTTTGGCAAAAGCTGCACTGTTTGTTCTGCATGCAATTTACGTATCAGACTTGCACCAGCCTGTTCAGAAAATTTCAAGACCTCCAGAGCGTCCATCACTCATGCATTAGCAAGATTGAGCCGACGAAATTCACCAGGTATTCTCCATTTTCACTCTGCAAGTCCATTTTTCCGTGAATTCCGGGTATAGCCTGTGAGCAGACCTTAAACGCCAATTTCACCATTAAAACTCCACCATACTAGCATTCATACCAAACCAGTGCTATCATTACACGTTTAGGAGGCCACATTGGGCAAATTTAGTGGAAATTCCTCGTTGGTTCGCGCAATCGTGAACCAGCTACCTGCAAAAAACAAATTCCCCACACAACAAACTCTGCTCAGTCCTGCTACTGCTCTATTTTGTTCAAAAATAGTATTTCAAGTGCTATTTCCTCGAAACACTCTCTGTTCCTGATAAATACACCTCCCTGGTTCAGAGGCATTCCTCTATACTGCTCTGCCCAATCAAAATCACTTTGAACCTGATTCAAAATCCTCCTGTGCAATGGAGACACTTGTAGTACTAAATGTTCAACCTCTGAATGCCCCTCAAAAGAACCTGAAATGGCAAGCCTTGGCAGACATGGATTACCAAATTACAGAAGAGAAGCTTATGAGCAGCAAATTCCACCTTCATCTGTTGAAAGAGTTGAAAGCCAAGCATGAAAATGGGACAGATGTATTGGGCTTATGGGAATCTTCCCTCCCTACTTTCAAACTCCCTCAGGTCAACCAATTCCCTGAGCTAATCCACCTCTATGCTGAACAATATGATGTCTCTCAGAGGGCTGTTATTGACCCATCTGGTTCAGTACTTTTCTATGTTACCCCTCAAGCTATCAGAGACATGCTCTGCTTCAACCCTCAGAAGAAGTTGGTTCCTCTGTCACTGGTAAACCTGATAAAACAAGGGGATAAACTCACAGATGCTAAAATTGTTAAATTTAATCAATTCTACATCAAAACTAAGATTGTGATGGGCCCTCCAATTCTTCATGTATATCTCAATGAACTGGGCAAAGACCTTGCAGATATGATTTCTCCCATCTTGGGATACAGTTCAATTGAGCATATTGATTCAACTGTGCTGGTAATGATGCTTATGTTTGCTCCTGGCAAGTCACCAATCTGCTATGACTATGCCACCTACATATCAGACAAGATTCATGAGCAATTGATGAATTTAAGGAGGGACAGGATGTTCAGATACACCTCCTACATTTACCATTTGATTTTGTACCATCAACATGAGAAGTTTCACTTTTCAATCAAAAGAATGGATGCCCAAGGCAATCCTAGATCAGTGGTCTATTGGTCTTCTATCTTCCACATCAGACCTGAGTCTCCATACACTTATTGTGAATTCATGGACCTGTTCATCCATCCAGCCATGACAATGCTGATGAGCTCACCTCCTCCAAGACTCACTGATGATATGCAAAGGATTCTTCAGCTGTCAAAAGCTTATAGCATTGGGGATTGGTATTTCTACCAAAACCACACTGTCATCAGGATATATGGGTGTGATCTACCTCCTTTCAAACTACCCAAGTATGTGCCTATGAGGCTATTTGCCCTAGAGTACTTTAGGCAATTTGGCAGAGTTGATGTGCTTCATTTTTCAGGAAAAGGTAAAAAAGCACAGTTGAAGGTCAAAAGCCAACTTGGCCATTTTATCTATAATGAGAGGGAGCAAGGATGGAGGGAAGCAGAGAGAATGCTTGAGGCCCTTGGCCTGCAAACCAGTTTCCTATGGGTTCCCTATGACCCTAATCATTTCATAACTACGAGGAGGCTCAAATATAAGTTATCTGCCTATGATCACCATAATATCCCTCACATTGAAAAGTATGCAAACCAAGACAAATGGAGGAGAGGGACCTTAGAAGAGTCCTTGTCACAAGAAGAGCTGAACAACAGGGCACTAAGGAATCTAAAGAAGATGGCTGACCTTGAGCTTTGTTCACAGGTATTCACACTTCCAAGCACACAAACGGGAGCAGCTAAATCCTCCACAACTGCCAAGCAGCAAACTACTAAGGCTACTGAGAATATATCCAGCAGAGGCAAAGAAAAACAAATGGACACAGAGCAGACACATCAGGAGAAGGAGCAGTCACCTCCAGTGACCCAAGAGCAAACAGATAAAGGAGGGTAGCAGCAGACAGAGCAACAACAACAACAAAATTTGTAGCAAGAAGAAGGGCAACATGACATTCAACAGCCCTTACAGCAGGAGGGAGTAATTAATACTCCAACTTCCACTAAGCAACAGGCTCAGAACATAGTGCCTCCTAGGCTAGAAGTCACCACCGATGCCTCGGTCCTCCAAACTCCTCAAAAGGAGGACTTAAGCAGAAAAAGGGATAGAGAAACTCCCCTCACTTCATCCATCAACCAGGGAGAGAAGAGACAGAGATTAAATGACTTTTCTGAGGATGATGCAGCAATAAGACAAGCATTGGGCATGGGCCCACCCAGCAGAGAAGCTTCAGCAAGTTCCTTCCAGCAGGAACAGGACAGGGCTATGGGAGGGGAGGTCAGCTCCTCCAGCCAGCAAAAGGAAGGACAAGTGGGCATCAAACAGCAATTTATAGACATCAAAAGGAGGAATGAGCCTATCAAAGTTCAGCTGTACAATCATCTGCTAAACATGGCTCCTTCTAATCAGCAGAGACTTATGTCTGCCTTTGATGTAGGTGAAGGCAAAATGATAATGAGCCATTTCATGCCTACAGCACTGCAGCCCCAATCTGCCTCAGATTACCTCAGAACCAACTTGGAGGTCATGGCCAAAGACATACACCCAATGGACAAAATTGAACTGCATAAACAGACTGGTGAAATGGTGTATGCCTCTTTAGCAGATGAAACATTGGAAAATTATAAGCTAAAGAGCAGCCTCAATGCCACAGCCTCTCAACTGGAATTGGAGAGGGCATCATCCCAGGCGAAGGACAACAGAATAAGGTCCCTTGAAGACATAATCATTGAAATTGGGCATGATCCCAAAGATATTTCAGGGATACAGGAAATTTTAAAGTTGAGGGATGCTGACATGGCTGCCATGAGGAAGAAAATCAAACTCCCTGCCACCATGCACCCTCAGACAGATGAGGTAGCCCAACAAAGGTAGGAGAAGGACACTACAGATTTATTAATCTCCATTTATAAACAGCTGGTCCAAGCACAAGAGAAGTTGGGAGAATCAGAGGCTGCAAAGGCAGCATTACAGGCATCCCTGAAACAAAGAGAAGAAGGGCAGACTTCTCAACCTCCACCTCAGATCATCAATCTGGAGGAAACTGCTCCTATCACTGCCCCTCCTCCTCAACAAACCGAACAAACAGCAACATCTACTTCAGCAGCGCCAACAACTACAGAGCAGGCCCAAAGCCTAGATATGCAAAAGCTGAAGAACGAAATCCAAGTCCTGGAAGCTCAAATGTTGGAGCTCAATTCAGCCAAAGATTCTTTGGCTAAAATCAATGATAGATATGATAAATCCAAACAAACTGTGGCAGAGAAAGAAAGGGAGGTGAAAGCCCTAAAAAACAAAATAAAAGAGCTAGAGAATGATCTCAAGTTAGATAAAGTGGTGGCTGAATTGAAAGTAGTGCTATGGGCTAACATTGGTAAATCTATCAATGAGCAATGGCCATACATTGAAACTATCCATGAGCAACTAGAGCTCATCCCAAAGGCACAGAGGGAGATTCACAGATCTAAAGCTCAATTGGGCAGTATGCCTGAAGTGGCCACCAGAATGATCAATGTACTTAACCACAGAACAAGTTCCCAGCTAACTGCCATGGGAATTACAAACAGAACTGACACCATCCAAATGGTTAAAAGGGTTCTCACACTGAGAAACTTTGTGCAGACATTGGAGAGAAGAACCCAGGATATGCAGACTGAGGTGAACAAGTTTCTGGAAAAGTTTCAAGTATTGGAAAGCAGAGGACTCCCTGGCTTACTGAACAGTGCAGGGAGATTATTCACACATGACCAATATGCTAAAAGGGTCAATACATTTTCCACCAGCCAGATCAATCATAAGCCCAGCACCTCAGAGGAAACAGGGCCAGCCACAGGACAGTCTCTTTACAACAGAGTAGAGAATCTGTTTTTCATAATGAATGAGATTAATCACCTGTTTGGGGTAGCTCCCAACTTCTTCAAATACACAGAGGCAGAGGAAACAATGGATGCTATTCTCAGGCATCAACTCCCTACGCAAGAATGGTGGACAAATGCAATACAGAAGATTTTGTAAACAGGGAGTCACTTAACAATTTTTGTTTCTTAAAAGAGTATCAGTGGTCGTGCAGGACACAGTTCAACGAGATCAGCATGCATGATGGATTAAAGTTGAGCCAACTCAGCAGATACATCGGCCAACAAAGCAGAAAAAGAAGACTACAGGTGGCAGGGCCGAGAAAATACAGCGCAGCAAGAAATAAAGACGCATCATTCAGCATTAAAGCAAACCGACCCAATGAGCTCCAAAGGTCAATTTACCCTCTGACAGACATAAAGAGCATTTATGCTGCATTTAGAGTTACAATAACTTCTTTTCCTACTTTCTATACGCATTTATGAAGATATTTTCTCTCTCAGATGACTCAATACCTGAGATATTTTGTATAAGCTTGCTATAAAGTCCCCTTCGCATGCGTTTGCAAGGGTTGTTGTTGATTTCTCCTGAAGAAGCTCTTATGCTGTAATCTTGTCAGAAGTTAATAAACAAAGCAATGGAATTTCTCGGATTTTTGAGGTGTTGGATGCGTTCTGGTGTCTGTTGATAACTGCTGGATTCCTGTGTATTTCACCAGACAATAAGTCTCTGTGTCTCTCTCTGTCAATTGGTTTTTTTTTTTTGGTTAAAATCCATATATGTTATCTGATTTTCAATACTAAGCAACAAAGAAAAAGAATAACTTTCAGGATTTACTCACCGAGTACCCTGAGTTCAATCTGTGTTGTTTATGAATGTTTTCTTCAGCTGTAATCTATATAAAGTGTAATTCTTAACTACTGCACTTTCAGAATACACCTTTCACAGTGGCCTTTGTCACAGGAATTCAAGCTTTGCTCCTGTGCAGTGTTTTCACTTTCACCTCACCAACTTAATAGAAAATTCTTAATTGCTTTCTGTTGGTTGACATACATCACCATTCAAGCTAATTTTGTTTGTCTAGAATACACAATAGGCCCGGCAGTTTGAGCACCACCAGTCCAGCATATCAAATCATTTCACAACTCCAGACTCCATTGCCCAATGTTATTTCACTATCTAAACACTATATCATAGGAACTGAAAGAAATCCTTCAACCAAAACATAAACCAAAACTTGAGCATAATAGCTAGCCTAAAACCCCATCATAACAGAGACAAATCATAAAGAGAGAGCCCTCTCTGATCACAGTTTGGCTAGAAGCTGTGATCCAAAGATTGGTTAGTGGTTACCCCGGCCGTATTCCCTTGGGAGTCATAGGGAACAACCTGGGTGTTAACATAATTGGCGTCTCCACTGGGGATTGCTTGAGATTTTTAATTACTATATATATTCCATAAGCTACTATCAAGCCTGAAATAAGTCAAGAGGCCTTAATCTGTTTCTGTATCACATTAGCAGTTTTAGGGAGGAGCTTGTTTAGGGAACCTTCATCTTAGCTCTGAGAATACATAATCATTCCAAAAGATCTTTATCCAGTCCCTGCACATACAAAATTTTCCCGCAAAAATCCTAAAAAACAGTTAGAAACTGGCTCCTAAGAGAAATCCACGACATACTAGGGCAAATCCTAATCCTAATCCACCTACCAATGTTGATAATCCAAATACCATCCCAAGAAACGTTAGGAGGCAGCAAAAGCAGGAGCAGCCTGTTGTTCTGACTTCAGAGCCAGATCATCCTAACGCTATACCTACTCCATGCAAGGTCCTTTTCAGGTCTACCCCTAGTTCCCCTAGTTCATCATCCGCATCTCAAAGTTCCCCTCTCATACCCTCATCTACTGCACATATCCCCTTGACTAACCTTCTAGGTTCACCCCTACTTATTACCCCTGTGATACCAACTGTTCCTATTATCCCGACTACCCCTGTTAATCCTCTAAACCCAGTAAATATGGCTAACAGATATGCACCCTTGCAGATACCAGCTAATGCTGCAGCCTTACCACAAGATTACCAAACCAAAATTTCATATTTTGACTCCAATGGCCCTCTGACAGCTGCCCAGCATGCCAAAAGAATGCAAGACCATTTTGAGACCTATGAAATAGATGATGACAGTGTCAGAATGAGGATGTTTGTTCAAAGCCTAACTGGGGATGTTAGAACTTGGTTTAGATCCCTGAATGCAAACTCCATTACAACTCCTGCTGAACTATATCAGGCCTTTACTAGTAGATGGGAGAAAAAGAAAGATCCTCTGCACATACTTGGGGAATATGACACCATCAGAAGAGGTCCCCAAGAGACTGTTTTGGAGTATTGTGCAAGATTTAATAATGTGTATAACTCAATTCCGCAGAATCTAAGACCTCCTCCTGATTTAGCCTTGTACAAATTCCCTGATGGTTTTGACCCTGACATGGCCTATCAATTAAAGGAAAGGGACTGTCAATCCTTGGAAGAAGCCCAAAGGGTTGCGGTCACAGTGGAAGCCAACCTGATTGCCAAAAGAAACAGGGCAAGGTTGGAAAAGAGGACTGTCTTCAAAGAAGAGCCCTCTGCCTTTGATCAAAAGCTTGATGCCATATTAAATGGAATGAAAAGATTAGGTGATAGAGTGGAATCGGTTGAAAGAAAATCATCATGGGAAGCTCCACAAAACAACCCTCCTAGGAATCCAAATTTTAGGAGAACTCAAAACCCAGGCATTGGCAAAACCAGTGCTGATCAAGAAATAAGACCCCCTTTCCAAGAAAATTATGTTGAAACCTCCACTTCAGCAGAGCCCAATGAAGATCCTGAGATTAACCTAATAGGGCTAGATGGTGAAAGTCAAGTTTTCTTAACACAAGAAGATCATGAGGATGAGGAAACCAAACTGTTCCAAACTAAATCAGGTGAATCCTTTGATTTCAAACAAGGCTATGACACTGCTGTATATGAAGTCCATAAACAATACAAGCTAAGGAGCAGAACTGTGAATGTTAGCCAGCCTGAAAAGAAAAAGGATAATCAGCAGCCTAAAGGAGTTATAGTCACAGAACCTAATGACAAAACAAATTCATCTACAGAAGAAGTGATTGTTGAGGAGATCACTGAACCACTGTCTTTAAGACAACAGTCTCTGGACACTTCCTCTTCTCATCCTAATTTAAACATTACTCCTCAAGAAATGAGTAAAAAGGATAAGTCCCAAGGTCAAAACAAAAATCAGGAAGAAGATGTAATAAACAAGGAAAGAACTGTCACCTATAACTCCAAGACCCAATCTAAGAAACCTTTTGATTTTGAAACAGAAATTGGAAAAATAAAAATAGCTATTCCTCTCTTAGAATTAGCCAAGCATGACAGCTATAAATTGCAAATCAAAAGGTCCTTACAACTCACTGGTAACAAAGATGATGTCAATGTACTGGATGACACCCCAGAACTCCTGTTTGGCCCAGAAGTGGATGGGAAAACAGTAGTCACAGGGGTACTGCCTTTTTATGTCAGTTTACATATTCATGACAAAGTACTACATAATGCAATGTTTGACTCAGGTGCCTCTCATAACCTTATGCCAAAAGCAGTCATGGAAAGGTTGAATTTGGACATAACAAGACCATACAAGGATCTGTTTTCCTTTGACTCCAGCCAAGTCAAGTGTCTAGGTCTCATAAAAGACTTATGTGTCTCTCTAGTTCAATACCCAAACAAGACAATCCTAATGGATATGGTAGTTGCTGATATCCCACCTAAGTATGGAATGTTGTTATCAAGATCATGGGGAGCCAAAATCCAAGGTTCACTACAATTAGACATGTCATATGCCACCATCTCTGTGTTTGGGCAACCAAAAAGACTGTATAGAGAAACACTAATGAAATACATGGTCAGCAGTCAAGGAAAACCTCAAAATTTTCCTATATATGTTGTTCATTCAGACATAGACTCATACATTCTCTTCAATGATACAACCACTCCCTCAAAAGGTGAAGTTGAAACCAAGGTATTCATACAGGAGGAAGATGCAAGTGAGAGTAATATCACTCATAAAACAAAAGTCAATCAAACATCAGATAGTGCTGCTGCCTTAGTTGTCAAAAACATTCAATTAAATGATGAGACTGCCCTAGAAGACAAGCTAGAGAAAAAACCACAACTGCTACTTACATTACCAGCCCATGAACAGATCATAAAATTTCCTTCCCAACAAGATATTCTATGGTTCCTTGAATTTGATGGCTCGGTCAACAAATTAGGGGCAGGAGCTGGAGTTTGGGTACACAACAAAGAAAATAGTCATGCAGAAGGCAGAGCATATAGACTGAATTTCAGATGTACTAATAACATGGCAGAATATGAAGCCCTTTTACTAGGACTCAAGTTGGCAAAATTCTTACAAGCTGCGAGGGTTTCAATCATGGGAGATTCAGATTTAGTCATCCAACAAGTGAAAGGAAACTTTGTCACCAATGACAAAAGACTAAGGACTTATAGGTCTGCTGTTGCTGAGGTACTAAACTTCTTTTCTGAGTTCCAAATTAGTAAAATTCCCAGAACCTAAAATCTGCATGCTCATAGTTTAGCCACCTTTGCAAGTACCTGCAAGTTGCTTTTTGAGCCCCACCATTGTTTCACAGCTGAAGTAAAACACAGATCCTCTATTCCAAACAACATCAATGATTGGCAAGTATTTGAGGACGACAAGCAAATAAACCAGTTTTTAACTCTGCAGCAAGAATTTGCAGGATTAAATATTGACAATGAGACAGCAAGTCAATCACAAATACTTGAGACAGCAAGTCAATCTCAAAAACTTAATGGAGCAAGTCCATCACAAATATAGTTTCAACAGACTGCTCAGCCAATATCACCTAGGACTGCGAAACAAATGCTGAATCCAACTATTTTCAATATAGAAAACATCCAGCAAATTCAACAAGTTGACTGGGAAGAAGGAGTGCCCAATGCTGAAACTGAGATCATTGAGCTAAAGGACAATTTTCTACCAATAGGCCTAACCCCACTAGAAGACATTTTTGATTCAAATGATATTCCCAGGAAGCCAAAAATGCAGCCCCTGAATGCAACAATTGAAGAGTGCAACATAGGTACAATTGACAGACCCAAGATAATTAAATTATCTGCTTCCTTACCTCCTGACCAAAAACCAAAATACATTGACCTCTTCAAAGAGTTCCAGGATGTTTTTGCATGGAGCTATGAGGACCTAAAGTCCTATGACACCTCTGTAATCCAACACACCATCCCTCTCAAACCTGATCAAAAGCCCTTTAAACAAAAACTGAGGAGAATCAATCCTATGCTTCTCCCAGCAATGGAACAAGAGGTACAAAAAATGTTCAAAGCAGGCATCATAGCACCAATCAGATTCTCTGAATGGATCTCCAACTTAGTCCCTACAAGAAAGAAAACCGGTGAGATCAGGCTGTGTGTGGACTTAAGGAATCTAAACCAAGTATCCTTAAAAGATAACTACCCCTTACCCAAGATGGATCACATTCTTCAAAGGGTGGTGGGGGCCTCAAGGATCTCATTTCTGGATGGATTTTCAGGTTTTAATCAGATCTTAGTTCACCCTGATGATCAGGACAAAACAGCATTTACAACTCCGTGGGGAACTTTCAAATATGTAAAGATGCCTTTTGGATTGAAGAATGCAGGGGCAACATTTCAAAGAGCAATGGACATTGCTTTTGCAAAGGAGATTCATGAATTTTTAGTCATTTATCTATATGACCTAACACCTTTCTCAAAATCAGACCAAGAACATATAAAACATCTGAGACGGATCTTCTTAAAATGTAGAAAATATGGAATTTACTTGAATCCGAAAAAGTCCCTCTTTGGTTTAGAGGAAGGCAAGCTCTTAGGACACATCATCTCAAAAGATGGCATTAGAATTGATCCAGATAGGATACAGGCTATCCTGCAAATGCCTCACCCAAGGAATGTCAAAGAATTACAGGGGTTCTTGGGAAAAATCAATTTCTTGAGGAGGTTTATCCCAAACCTAGCAGAGCTAATCAGATTATTAAATAACATGCTGAAAAAGGATTCAAAAGTGAAGTGGACTGTTGAAGCCAATCAAGCATTTGAAAGTATAAAATTGGCCCTTACCCAAACCCCAGTCTTGACCAATCCTCAAATTGACAGAGAATTTATCATTTTCTCTTTTGCCTCCCAACATACTATTGCTGCTGTTCTGCTGCAAAAAGATGACCAAGGGAATGAAAAGCCAATTGCTTTCTTCAGCAAAGCTCTTAGAGATGCACCTTTAAAATATCAAATCATGGAAAAACAAGCCTATGCTTTAGTCAAAGCAATCAAAGACTTTAGGATTTATATCCTTTATTCCCATGTCATAGCATATGTACCAAGTCCCATTGTCAAAGACATTCTCACTCAAGAAAATTTAGAAGGCAGAAGAGGAAAATGGATTGCCAGCATTTTGGAATTTGACATTGAGATAAAACCTACAAAACTAATAAAAGGGCAAGGCTTGGCCAAATTAATGACAGAAACAAATTTTCAAGCCTTAGACATCAATCAGCTAGACAGTGAAACAAAGCTGGCGACTCCAAAGATCAATGTAGCCTTTCAACAATCCCCCTGGTACTCTGATATCTGTTATGTGTTACAAAACCTGTGTGCTCCCCCAGGACTGTCCAAAACTAAGTGTAGGTTCTTAAAAATGAAAACATCAAGATTTTGTGTGATGGATGGCAATTTACTTTGGAAAAACCATGAAGGTATATTGCTGCACTGCTTAATTGAAAATGAAACTAACAATATCATGCAGGAGTTTCATGCAGGAGACTGTGGTGGACACTTGTACTGGAAGTCCACTGTGGATAAGATACTAAGGGCTGGTTACTACTGGCCCACTATTTTCTCTGATGTCAAGAAATTCACTACCTCATGTCATAAATGTCAAGTCTTTGAGGGAAAGAGACAACTGTTGCCACTTCCTTTAAGGCCTGTTGCAACAGAAAGACCTTTTCAACAATGGGGATTGGATTTCATTGGGGAAATTCATCCCTCATCTTCAGGCCAACATAGATGGATCTTAACAGCCACAGATTACTTCACTAAATGGATTGAAGCTGCCCCTTGCAGACAAGCAAATGATTCAGTAATCATTCAGTTCTTGGAGAACAACATACTGGCTAGGTTTGGCTGCCCTGATAAAATCATTACAGACAATGCTGCTGCTTTCAGATCCAAGAAAATGGTGAACTTTTGCCATAAGTTTCATATTACTTTGGGCCATTCTACTGCATACTATCCCCAAGGAAATGGCCTTGCTGAATCATCAAACAAAAGCCTTGTAAACATTATAAAGAAGGTACTTGAAGAGAACAAAAAGAACTGGCACAAAAAACTAGTCAATGCCTTATGGGCAGATAGACTAACAACCAAAAGATCAATTGGGACCAGCCCATATGAGTTGGTTTATGGATTAGAGGCCAAGTTCCCCTCTTCACTAGGAGTGCCTGTTATGAAGCTTCTTCAAGAAAGCCAAGCTGAGCCAAATGATATGCAAAGAAGGATAAATCAAATCATATGTCTGCAGCAAACCAGAGATCAAGTTTTCAGCAGAGTTCAGGTATTACAAGAAAAACTAAAGAAAGCCTTTGACAGAAGAACCAAAGCAGAAGATTTCAATATTGGTGATAAAGTCCTCAAGTGGGATGCAAGAAGAGAAGAGAAAGGAAAACATGGAAAATTTGATTCCTTATGGAGAGGACCATTTGCTGTCCAAGCAGTACAAGGTAATAATACATATTTCCTCAAAAGTCTAACTGAAGCTGACTTAGATGAAGGTCCTGTCAATGGCAGGATGCTGAAGCACTATTTTGACTATTTCCCATGAGTGCAACCTGAGGTTCCCTTGTATATATGCAGATGTACATATTATTTTCTGTTTAGATTGTAAAAATGCAGTTTTCCAAGTTATTGACTGACCAGCAAAAGGTAAATAGAATCAGAGGTCTACCAAGAAGAGAAGCACACGATTTGGCACTTCAAAGCAGCAAACTTCAAGAATGATATGGGCAGCCAAAGAGCAAGGCAATCTGACCTACTGTTCTTGGTCTTTCAAATGAAACACCATCCCCATGTGGAGCCACTGTTAGCTACCTATACCAATAGGTTTCATATTTCATGATTGACAAGGGAAGGTCCAAATATGCTCTGCTTTGATCATGCAAAGGTCACATATTTCCAAAGAAGTGCAAGGTGTGTAAATAGATTAATACATCCCAATTTTGATGGAGGGTCCAACAGTCTAATCTGGATCGTTCCATAGTTTAAATTTGCAGTTGTAGATTAGAGAAGAAAGTCTGTCCAAACTGTTTAATCTTGGCAGACAAGTAGTTCAGGTAGAGAAGAAAAGGCTCCCAACAGCTTAATCTGGGACCTTGGAAGAGATAAGGGTAGAAGTAGATAGCAAAACAAAAGAAAAGCCAAAGAAAAGAAAAGGCAAGTAAGGGTCTGCAAGTCCAAGTGCACCCTCCAAGAAGAAATAAAAAATGCTAGGCAAGTAGCTGGGTAAGTAGTTGGGGTTGCAGAAAGGTTATCTTTACCATTGCAAATGTGTTAACTATGTTTACCAGAGCAAAGTCAATCAGTTGACAAGGTGTTCTTCTTCATCAAGTTGCAACAGAAAGCATGACTAACTTCCCTCTTCCCTTTTCATGTCATTTACTAACATCCCCTCATCAGCTGAGATTCATGGAAAAATTATGGTTTCATGGTGGTTCTTAATCTTTTAGAAGCCACATTTCTTGTCTAAAATCTTTTCATTTTGATCTACTCCCTAAACTAAGTGAGTTTCAAGTAAACTTAGTATTTTCTCCCTCCATTCACTCCCCCCATCCATATTAACTCTAACTCTATTATGTAAATCCCCTATATTGCCTTTCCCCTACTAGTATTAACACCATGGTGTATAAACCCCAAATTTTGTATAAATATCCCTCCCCTTGGCATTATAGCCATATGTTCTCTAAAGGGATCAAATGACATCTGGTCATTGTGATAAACCTAAGCCAAAACCCCTTTCCCCTTTACAAATCCATTTTCTCACTTTTAAACCCCCATTTACACATAAAACCTCCTAAAAAAGCCTTGTTTATACCCTTACCCGCTTCAAATGGCTAAAAAACATCAAAACCCACTTTTTCCCTTTTTACCTAAAGTCCAAAGGGCGGGCGCATTTCCACAGAAAATTCGCGAAACCCACTAAACCAAGGTTGTCCGCCCAATGCACAGATCCCCAGAATAATTATTAAAATAATCCCCGCCACTCCCCTTACCTGTCGATCCCTTCGTCCTCCCGACGACCGTCTGATTAAAGAAATGAAGATCCAACGGCTCTCAAGGCATCGGACCCTTTCCGACGACCGTTGGTTACCCGCCCTATCCCCCTATCACATCAACCCTCCGATAGCCGTCCGATCATGCCCCCCAGATCTGACGGCCATCGTTGCATCGGAGCAGATCCTCTGTCCGGGCGATATCTTCCGACGGCCATATTATGGGCTACGTCATTCGGTAGCCACGCGTCCCCTCCACGGCTCATCGGAGGTACAACTGACACTTACCGCCACCGTACCGTAAGCAGTGCGATATGAAACCACCTCCGGTTTCCGGTTTCCCCCATTCCATTTGCATTACGTCATCGCCACGTAATTTCCCCATCACCCCACGTCACTGCCACTTATGCCGCCACGTCTACCTCCCGCTCAACCATTAACTGACCTATCCTGCCACCTCACCATCCCCGTGGACCAATCAGAGCCCGCCACCTGGCCTGATGACATCATGCTGACGTCATCCGACCCTGACCCCACCTATGACGTCATGCTGACGTCAGCACAAAAACGCACCAAAATCGCCAAAATCCATATTTAGACCGAAAGTTTCGCGTTTTTTGCTATTTTTGGCAAAAGCTGCACTGTTTTTTCTGCATGCAATTTACGTATCAAACTTGCACCAGCCTACTGAGAAAATTTCAAGACCTCCAGAGCGTCCATCACTCGCGCATTAGCAAGATTGAGCCGACGAAATTCACCAGGTATTCTCCGTTTTCACTCTGCAAGTCCATTTTTCCATGAATTCCGGGTATAGCCTGTGAGCAGACCTTAAACGCCAATTTCACCATTAAAACTCCACCATACCAGCATTCATACCAAACCAATGCTATCATTACACGTTTAGGAGGCCACATTGGGCAAATTTAGTGGAAATTCCTCGTTGGTTCGCGCAATCGTGAACCAGCTACCTGCAAGAAACAAATTCCCCACACAGCAAACTCTGCTCAGTCCTGCTACTGCTCTATTTTGTTCAAAAATAGTATTTCAAGTGCTATTTCCTCGAAACACTCTCTGTTCCTGATAAATACACCTCCCTGGTTCAAAGGCATTCCTCTGTACTGCTCTGCCCAATCAAAATCACTTTGAACCTGATTCAAAATCCTCCTGTGCAATGGAGACACCTGTAGTACTAAATGTTCAACCTCTGAATGCCCCTCAAAAGAACCTGAAATTGCAAGCCTTGGCAGACATGGATTATCAAATTACAGAAGAGAAGCTTATGAGCAGCAAATTCCACCTTCATCTGTTGAAAGAGTTGAAAGCCAAGCATGAAAATGGGACAGATGTATTGGGCTTATGGGAATCTTCCCTCCCTACTTTCAAACTCCCTCAGGTCAACCAATTCCCTGAGCTAATCCACCTCTGTGCTGAACAATATGATGTCTCTCAGAGGGCTGTTATTGACCCATCTGGTTCAGTACTTTTCTATGTTACCCCTCAAGCTATCAGAGACATGCTCTGCTTCAACCCTCAGAAGAAGTTGGTTCCTCTGTCACTGGTAAACCTGATAAAACAAGGGGATAAACTCACAGATGCTCAAATTGTTAAATTTAATCAATTCTACATCAAAACTAAGATTGTGATGGGCCCTCCAATTCTTCATGTATATCTCAATGAACTGGGCAGAGACCTTGCAGATATGATTTCTCCCATCTTGGGATACAGTTCAATTGAGCATATTGATTCAACTGTGCTGGTAATGATGCTTATGTTTGCTCCTGGCAAGTCACCAATCTGCTATGACTATGCCACCTACATATCAGACAAGATTCATGAGCAATTGATGAATTTAAGGAGGGACAGGATGTTCAGATACACCTCCTACATTTACCATTTGATTTTGTACCATCAACATGAGAAGTTTCACTTTTCAATCAAAAGAATGGATGCCCAAGGCAATCCTAGATCAGTGGTCTATTGGTCTTCTATCTTCCACATCAGACCTGAGTCTCCATACACTTATGGTGAATTCATGGACCTGTTCATCCATCCAGCCATGACAATGCTGATGAGCTCACCTCCTCCAAGACTCACTGATGATATGCAAAGGATTCTTCAGCTGTCAAAAGCTTATAGCATTGGGGATTGGTATTTCTACCAAAACCACACTGTCATCAGGATATATGGGTGTGATCTACCTCCTTTCAAACTACCCAAGTATGTGCCTATGAGGCTATTTGCCCTAGAGTACTTTAGGCAATTTGGCAGAGTTGATGTGCTTCATTTTTCAGGAAAAGGTAAAAAAGCACAGTTGAAGGTCAAAAGCCAACTTGGCCATTTTATCTATAATGAGAGGGAGCAAGGATGGAGGGAAGCAGAGAGAATGCTTGAGGCCCTTGGCCTGCAAACCAGTTTCCTATGGGTTCCCTATGACCCTAATCATTTCATAACTACGAGGAGGCTCAAATATAAGTTATTTGCCTATGATCACCATAATATCCCTCACATTGAAAAGTATGCAAACCAAGACAAATGGAGGAGAGGGACCTTAGAAGAGCCCTTGTCACAAGAAGAGCTGAACAACAGGGCACTAAGGAATCTAAAGAAGATGGCTGACCTTGAGCTTTGTTCACAGGTATTCACACTTCCAAGCACACAAACGGGAGCAACTGAATCCTCCACAACTGCCAAGCAACAAACTACTAAGGCTACTGAGAATATATCCAGCAGAGGCAAAGAAAAACAAATGGACACAGAGCAGACACATCAGGAGAAGGAGCAGTCACCTCCAGTGACCCAAGAGCAAACAGATAAAGGAGGGCAGCAGCAGACAGAGCAACAACAGCAACAAAATCTACAGCAAGAAGAAGGGCAACATGACATTCAACAGCCCTTACAGCAGGAGGGAGTAATTAATACTCCAACTTCCACTGAGCAACAGGCTCAGAACATAGTGCCTCCTAGGCCAGAAGTCACCACCGATGCCTCGATCCTCCAAACTCCTCAAAAGGAGGACTTAAGCAGAAAAAGGGATAGAGAAACTCCCCTCACTTCATCCATCAACCAGGGAGAGAAGAGACAGAGATTAAATGACTTTTCTGAGGATGATGCAGCAATAAGACAAGCATTGGGCATGGGCCCACCCAGCAGAGAAGCTTCAGCAAGTTCCTTCCAGCAGGAACAGGACAGGGCTATGGGAGGGGAGGTCAGCTCCTCCAGCCAGCAAAAGGAAGGACAAGTGGGCATCAAACAGCAATTTATAGACATCAAAAGGAGGAATGAGCCTATCAAAGTTCAGCTGTACAATCATCTGCTAAACATGGCTCCTTCTAATCAGCAGAGAATTATGTCTACCTTTGATGTAGGTGAAGGCAAAATGATAATGAGCCATTTCATGCCTATAGCACTGCAGCCTCAATCTGCCTCAGATTACCTCAGAACCAACTTGGAGGTCATGGCCAAAGACATACACCCAATGGACAAAATTGAACTGCATAAACAGACTGGTGAAATGGTGTATGCCTCTTTAGCAGATGAAACATTGGAAAATTATAAGCTAAAGAGCAGCCTCAATGCCACAGCCTCTCAACTGGAATTGGAGAGGGCATCATCCCAGGCGAAGGACAACAGAATAAGGTCCCTTGAAGACATAATCATTGAAATTGGGCATGATCCCAAAGATATTTCAGGGATACAGGAAATTTTAAAGTTGAGGGATGCTGACATGGCTGCCATGAGGAAGAAAATCAAACTCCCTGCCACCATGCACCCTCAGATAGATGAGGTAGCCCAACAAAGGCAGGAGAAGGACACCACAGATTTATTAATCTCCATTTATAAACAGCTGGTCCAAGCACAAGAGAAGTTGGGAGAATCAGAGGCTGCAAAGGCAGCATTACAGGCATCCCTGAAACAAAGAGAAGAAGGGCAGACTTCTCAACCTCCACCTCAGATCATCAATCTGGAGGAAATTGCTCCTATCACTGCCCCTCCTCCTCAACAGACCGAACAAACAGCAACATCTACTTCAGCAGCGCCAACAACTACAGAGCAGGCCCAAAGCCTAGATATGCAAAAGCTGAAGAACGAAATCCAAGTCCTGGAAGCTCAAATGTTGGAGCTCAATTCAACCAAAGATTCTTTGGCTAAAATCAATGATAGATATGATAAATCCAAACAAACTGTGGCAGAGAAAGAAAGGGAGGTGAAAGCCCTAAAAAACAAAATAAAAGAGCTAGAGAATGATCTCAAGTTAGATAAAGTGGTGGCTGAATTGAAAGTAGTGCTATGGGCTAACATTGGTAAATCTATCAATGAGCAATGGCCATACATTGAAACTATCCATGAGCAACTAGAGCTCATCCCAAAGGCACAGAGGGAGATTCACAGATCGAGAGCTCAATTGGGCAGTATGCCTGAAGTGGCCACCAGAATGATCAATGTACTTAACCACAGAACAAGTTCCCAGTTAACTGCCATGGGAATTACAAACAGAACTGACACCATCCAAATGGTTAAAAGGGTTCTCACACTGAGAAACTTTGTGCAGACATTGGAGAGAAGAACCCAGGATATGCAGACTGAGGTGAACAAGTTTCTGGAAAAGTTTCAAGTATTGGAAAGCAGAGGACTCCCTGGCTTACTGAACAGCGCAGGGAGATTATTCACACATGACCAATATGCTAAAAGGGTCAATACATTTGCCACCAGCCAGATCAATGATAAGCCCAGCACCTCAGAGGAAACAGGGCCAGCCACAGGACAGTCTCTTTACAACAGAGTAGAGAATCTGTTTTTCATAATGAATGAGATTAATCACCTGTTTGGGGTAGCTCCCAACTTCTTCAAATACACAGAGGCAGAGGAAACAATGGATGCTATTCTCAGGCATCAACTCCCTACGCAAGAATGGTGGACAAATGCAATACAGAAGATTTTGTAAACAGGGAGTCACTTAACAATTCTTGTTTCTTAAAAGAGTATCAGTGGTCATGCAGAACACAGTTCAACGAGATCAGCATGCATGATGGATTAAAGTTGAGCCAACTCAACAAATACATCGGCCAGTAAAACAGAAAAAGGAGACTACAGGTGGCAGGGCTGAGAAAATACAGCGCAGCAAGAAATAAAGAAGCATCATTCAGCATTAAAGCAAACCGACTCAATGAGCTCCAAAGGTCAATTTACCCTCTGACAGACATAAAGAGAATTTATGCTGCATTCAGAGTTACAATAACTTATTTTCCTACTTTCTATACGCATTTATGAAGATATTTTCTCTCTCAGATGACTCAATACCTGAGATATTTTGTATAAGCTTGCTATAAAGTCCCCTTCGCATGAGTTTGCAAGGGTTGTTGTTGATTTCTCCTGAAGAAGCTCTTATGCTGTAATCTTGTCAGAAGTTAATAAACAAAGCAATGGAATTTCTCGGATTTCTGAGGTGTTGGATGCATTCTGGTGTCTGTTGATAACTGCTGGATTCCTGTGTATTTCACCATACAATAAGTCTCTGTATCTCTCTCTATCAATTAGTTTTTTTTTTTTTTGTTAAAATCCATATATGTTATCTGATTTTCAATACTAAGCAACAAAGAAAAAGAATAACTTTCAGGATTTACTCACCGAGTACCCTGAGTTCAATCTGTGTTGTTTATGAATGTTTTCTTCAGCTGTAATCTATATAAAGTGTAATTCTTAACTACTGCACTTTCAGAATACACCTTTCACAGTGGCCTTTGTCACAGGAATTCAAGCTTTGCTCCTGTGCAGTGTTTTCACTTTCACCTCACCAACTTAATAGAAAATTCTTAATTGCTTTCTGTTGGTTGACATACATCACCATTCAAGCTAATTTTGTTTGTCTAAAATACACAATAGGCCCGGCAGTTTGAGCACCACCAGTCCAGCATATCAAATCATTTCACAACTCCAGACTCCATTGCCCAATGGTATTTCACTATCTAAACACTATATCATAGGAACTGAAAGAAATCCTTCAACCAAAACATAAACCAAAACTTGAGCATAATAGCTAGCCTAAAACCCCATCATAACAGAGACAAATCATAAAGAGAGAGCCCTCTCTGATCACAGTTTGGCTAGAAGCTGTGATCCAAAGATTGGTTAGTGGTTACCCCGGCCGTATTCCCTTGGGAGTCATAAGGAACAACCTGGGTGTTAACACATAAAATGAAGGAGGTTTTTGTTATTTGATATGTGATGGACAAAAACCTATTTCACTTTTGTAAAATTCCTGTCCATACTGATTTTGTAGAAAACTTGTCCCTGTGTGAAGCAACTGACCTCAAAACATGCATAACCAAGAATATATCATTCATTTCGATCATATCTTCTGATCCAGAAACCGGTTACGAGAGTGTGATATACCATTGGAAATATTTTTCTGAGATTCTTCTGATGGACATGTTTGTGACATGTTTTGTGTTGAATATCATGTGCAAAACATCTAACCAAACCAAACCTAGTAAGAGCTCATGTTGATCCCTGGTGACAGGCTGTGAAGACTGGAACTAAGATCGGCCTTATTGGGGATGGCAGCACCTTGGAGGTGTCAATAAAACTATAGACTAAGCGCCTCATCCATTGGGAAATATGGTCACAAGCATCTGTAAATCTAGAAAACTCATACCAATCCAAAAACATATACATACTGAAATATGTACATAAAAAAATACCAAAAACTGAAATGCTGCCTTGGGAAACTTATTTATTTATAAATCTACCCTACTCTGATGAAAATTTGATAGATCAAGTAATGTTGTAATGCCAGACCAACCAATCAAGTAACTGTGACAAGGATGCTATTTGGAAGTGCTCGAACCAGGACACAATTGGAAACGCTGACAGCCATACATGCACAAAATGAGTGTGGCTGTGTAAAAAGGAAATCTAGCTTGTTATTCAAACTAATTTTTTTTCCATATATGCCGCAATAGGATCAAAGAAACTAGACTCTGTTTTTTGCCCCAACTCCTCAATACATGCTTCCAGCTGCAAATTATTAATGCAAACATCGAAGGGCAGCCTTACCTTTCCTTCCCTCTGCTGGAAAAGGTCCCCAAAGAATGGGACTTGATAGTTTAGATCCTGGGATTGTATTTGGGTCTCCAATTCAGTTAGATATTCTTCAATTTTGATGGAAAACTCTTGCAAAAAATTGAGCTTAACTTCATGGCTACATCGAAAAGACTTCAAATAAGAGGAAAGAGATGAAGCGAAGTTCACATCTACCTCATTATCCATGCACACATCTTCCCATTCTCTAAAGCCTTGAATAGAGGCCACCCCTATTTCGAATTCTTCCTCTTTCTCCATCCATGTTTCAAGAAAGATATGCCAAAAATCTGCAAATGACTTAATAAATCTGATATGAAAACTTTTGATCCATTGTCTACATTTCCATTTAAACGAATCATAAAACAATCTGATAAAAACATCTTCTTTTTTTACTCTAAGAGATTCTATAAATGTTTTGAAATTTGCTACATGTCCAAGAGTCAAAGTCAGATCTTCCCCATTGAATTTAGGGCCATTGCTCAAAATATATGCATCCTTTGGTAATTGATTAGGAAAACCAGGAAGATTATAAAAATCAATACATGAATACCTTGAACAAATAGAAGCAACATCTGAGTCCTTCATTTAGCTAGTAGAGCCACCATCAATACTTTGAAACTCGGGATCTTGAACAATGGAGTCATCAGGTAGATGATTTTAGCCTTCATATGTGTCTGACTGCTGTCCACCATCAACAACCAGATCTACAACTTGAACGATCTTTCCCAGAGAATATCTGTCACCTTGTCCGCAACAACAGCGCCAATATGTTAGCACTCAGAATGTACCTCGAGGCTAAGAAAAGGCAATTCCGAGGTAACCACAGACCAAGCTTTTGATTTGGCATCTAGCCCTGCCAAACCAGAGAGGGATCTCTCTTTGCCAACAAGATGTGGCCTCAATAAATGAAATTTTAGGCTAGCTATGAAGTGTGGGGATTTTTTGAAAGGTTTTGGGTCGACACAACAAGAGAAAGGGTGATTGGGCTATGGAGTCAATGCCAGTTTCTGTTGGCAAACTTGGGGAAAATTAAGTGTCATGTTCAGCCAGATAAAGATTGTGAATGTGAGAAGAATAGGGGAGAAAACCCACTGCCCGGTAGGCATCAAATAGGGGATGGATCTGCAACAACAACTTTAGATGAAAGAGAATCACAAGGTTGCTCAAGAGAGCATCTAGCAAAGGATGAATTCTGCAAAGACAACCATTACATCTAATAGCAAAATCATCATGAAAGGAGCATCATTACAGATGAATTCCTAACATATCTCTTAGATAATGTTGAAACAAGGTAGAAAAACAAAATATGTAAGTGAATTATAGGAAAAACATACTAAACATCAACATCGTGATGAATCCCAGGTCCAAAGGGCAGAAAACTGCTTTATTAAAATGATATTCAGGAAAACTTTACACAATGCCAAACATCCTCTCTACTGCAAAAATCCAACCTCTACACTATGAAATTCATCAAACATATACATTTATCTCATCCTTGTACTAAGGGAATTGAGCTCAACCATATTCTTCAAAATAGAATGAGTTACATTAAACTTGGACCGAATTTCTGAAAATAGGTGTTAAAGATGAACTCATATTTCCTAAACTGTAGCACCTGTTACAAAACTAAAAGAATTTTTTGTAGATAAGTTCATTTTTGAGAAAAAACTCTCTCAAAATTTGGAAATTCATTTCCATTTGCTCAGAATCTATGCCACAAAGTCATCTCTAAAACAGAAAATCATTAAAAATTTAAATCTGTAAAAATGAGCTGTAAAGATCTAGTTAAATATTCCAATTCATGACACCTGTGAATAAACAGAAAGAGGTTTTTGTTATATGGCTCATGTTTAACAAAAAACTCCTTGGGTTTTTCAAAATTACTTTCCATCTATTGTAAAATGGCACCACACTAAAATGACTAAAACAATAAAATAAATGAAGAATTTGCTTTGTTTTAATGCAGGCTCCAAATATCACTACATATCTCCCACATAGTAGCGCCTATGCATAACATGAAGGAGGTTTTTGTTATTTGATATGTGATGGACAAAAAACTCTTTGAATTTTGTAGAATTCCTATCCAAACTGATATTTTAGTAAACTTGTCCCTATGTGCAGCAACTGACCTCAAAACATGCATAACCAAGAATCAATCATTCATTTCGATCATATCTTCTGATCCAGAAACCGGTTACAAAAGTGTGATATACAATTGGAAATATTTTTCTGAGCTTCTTCTGATGGACACATTTGTGACATGTTTTGTGCTAAATATCATTTGTAAAAAATCTAACCAAACCAAACCTAGTAAGATCTCATGTTGATCTCTGGTGACAGGTTGCGAAGACTGGAACTAACATGTTCTACGAATGATCGGTAGTGATTGTATCCGTGGATGGATTTACACAAGGAAAATCAGAGATAGCATAATCACCAAAGATGTCAAGAAAAAGCAGAGGAGGCATGGACAGAAGGGGATCATCCATCACTACGAGTTGTTGTTCATGTTCCCAGTCATACTCACCATAAATGACAACATAGGTTGGTTGTGCAACACCAACTCCTTCAGTGGCTTGATCCTCATTCACAATAGATGTAGAGTCTGGAATTGAAGAATAGAATACAGTGCAATCTAGAGGATCAACATAACTTGAAGATGGAGGTTGAGGTAACAAATTCATGTGACAACCAATGGGATTCACAACCAAATCTATGCGAAAATTGAGAGAAGTGATGTTGGGAGGATATGACAGTTGAACAGACATGTGTGCATGTTCTCCCACATCACTCTGTAGTGGTGGAGTTGTTTTATGAGGGAAAGGAAGACAATCACTTGTGATAGTTATTGTGTCCACTTGTGATTGCGCAGGTACATCACCGAAGTATGCTAAGTGGTGTTTGAACTTCAACTTCATCTTGGGACAGAGTGATTTGTGAATTCAATATTTGAATATGTCCCAAAGATATTAGAATTTATTCTAGTTTTTGGAGCTTCAAACTGAAGTACATAGAAGCGCTGCCAAAATTCCATAGGCAATTCATGTGGAGTCTTTCGTTGTTTCAATTTTTCCCAAGAGGTTCAGGATCAAAATGATGGAAAGTATATTCGATTAGATCACATAATTGCTTAAGTGAGTGCACACAACCGTGAGGCTGTTTGTGGCGCCATCATTGTGGGGATTTGTGAAGTGTGTGTGAAAGCAGCAGGCTGACCTTGACTTCACCGAACTCATCTGCATCCTCCAAGAATGCAAGGAAGTCATGTAAGTACTTGGGCCAGGCCACTTCGCCTTCACGATTGTACGTGAATTCCGTCAAGAGATCATAAAACTCCCTTGTGATGTTGACAGGTTCAACATGAGACAAACATCGCAGAGGGAGGATTCTAATGATATCCATGACAGATGTGCAAAGATTAAAAATAGGATGTGAGGACTCAACTTGTCATCTGGCCCTCCTTCTAGTGCCATAATTTTTGATAGTGTTGGACCTGCCAACATGTCAGGGGATCTCCTCGGTAAGAAGTTCCAAATAGAGCTCAGACTGTTTGGTGTAGGAGTCCCAACAATAGGGTAGTACGGTATCGCCTTGACTGTGGTTGCATGCAGAGGTGAGTAATATGTCCTTGTTGGTATCAAGGGTGTGACATATGCAACAAGTCGAGGAAGGTGCATGAATGGCTCTAACACATAGAGGAAGAAATGAGTGTGCCCCTTGGAAACCTGTGACAACACACAGATTGAAAAGGAAAACACGAGGAAAGATGCATCACAAATTGGAAGGCAGGTTAGCAAACGATCCAAAGTGATGGTTCAACCAGCAACACATCTTGATAAGATTCATACAAACTTATATATAAAAGTCCATACATACATGCATAGACAACAACTACATATATCATTAGAGTAACCAAGATAGATGAAATACAATAACAACATATGCATGAAATTTGTTGGCTCTGTTTTATGAAGAAAGTGAAAGATCCAATCATACATAAAACTATGACCAACCACTAGTCCCGACAATGGAATGTTACAATCACTGCCACTTGCTCCTCTAAAGAGATATACTAGCTCTGCATTGTGGAGAAGGCAAGGCTCGTTACAATACACTCAAAGATTTCTCTAAGATATAGCTATAGTAAGCTTAGCTCACAAAAGCATATACAATGAATTATGAGGTTCTATAAATAGAAAAGGGTGGAATCACCATTGACATTCCCCTTTGTGACTCTTCACCTACCCTCATGACTTTTCAAATACTACATGACTATTACGTTCTACTATCAACCCTTAGTCTTTCACATTTACAAGATGTTACATTACAGTCTGCACATGTGCCCATGTGAGACAAATGGGATTGAGTAATCCATGCAAGACATTACTAAGATTTGGATAGCTATGGGAAGACCAAATCTTCGACATCCTTGCGATGATTGACGGTGGTGAAATGATGCCAAGCTTGGAATTCCGTTATGGTGTCCATGTGCTCAATGGTGACATCCTATTGAAAGCTCACTCTTGCCTCCGTTGCATCCAGGTACATTTATTTGGCACCTCTGTCCAACTTTTCTAATAACATGTGCATCATAGTCTTGAGTGTAGCCCGATCAACAACATACTGATGCATAGTGTCTGCGCCAATCTCCAAGTCTACGTTGGTGACTATGCGCAGCGACTCAACAAAGTACATGTCCAACTATAGTCGGACTTGATTCTTTGAATTTGCCTCGATGAGTGTGCCTATGGATGGGATCGTATGTGTGTGCACAATGACATCCATGCTCATGAACATGCATGCATGTGAAGCCTGCAAACTTGTGATGATCTGCGGGAGTTCCTCATAGTTCTAGATCTGACTCCGGATGTGTGCCTTCAACTCTACCACCTTTGACTTCATCATATTTGGCAAGTGCAATGGGGCTCTTTTGTACCTCATTGTCCTTGTTTTCATGCGATTGATAGTTGTGTGTAGATTTGATAAGATCCTTGCTCTCCTAGCATAATTTTGCTGCCAACCGTTGAGATGAACAACTAACTTATGCACAGTGACAAATATAGAATACAACGTCTGCATGACTTCTTCGAGAGATGATACTTCATCTAGTATCGCTCTCTTCAACTCTACTTTGGTGGATGATGTAACCTGTTCTCCTCTCTGCTTGGCCTCTTGTAACTCATTATTCATGCACTCATTCTCAGCTATCAAGAATTGAACGCTCGAGTTGGTGGATTTGGCATATGCTCTGGTAGCATATGGCAATGCTATTGTATGCTTGTGCACATTGAATACTATCACTCATTCTTCAAGCTACATAAGAGATATGTGAACATCAAGAGTGGGCACTCTGCATGACTACACAACTCTGTGTTGTGACTTGTCGAAAGATACGTTGTGTATCTCTGCCTCTAGATTGTCTTCAAGGATTTATGTGTCTCCTTGATCGCTTGGGACTTTCTCTCCTTCTAGATCTGGTGAAGCTGATGGGGTGACCTCTTGGTTCTGTGTTATGAGGTAAATATCCTAATCTGACTCTAGCTGGACCATATCTGTGTCTATATGTTCTAGCATTTGTTCAATCTCTTGAGCTAAGTCTAGCTCCTGTGACTACTCACCTTGTCTGCTCTGTGGAGGCTACTCGGATGCGTCTATAAACTATATTGGTGTAGTTTCATCAATCTATGCATGTTGAGTCTCCTGTTGTACCTATTCCTCTTGTGCTTAATTCTCTGTTCGGTGAAACTCCTGTTCTTCCTCGAGTTTCTGCTTCAACTCCTACAACTCTTTTTCTATTTCCTCCATCCTCTACTTCTCTCTTAACCTTTGCATGAGCCCATTGTTACAATTTCACCTCTTAGCCTCAATCTCCAAAGATGCTTTCATCACAAGTGGATATGCTTTGAACTTGCAGCTTTGCTCTACCTCTGCACTATCAACAACCTTTCTCTTTCCTTTATCATGTGCAGGTCTACTACCCTCTGTTGTTGTTGATGATGCTGCTCTTTGGGATGTTTCTTCCCTATTCTTTGCTAAACATTCTACAACTATGTCGACCGGTTCAGTAAGCCTGAAGGAGTGATAAAAATATCTCCATGGGTCTTCCTCAGGCCAATGACATGCCCCGTGGAACTAAGGAAATTGCACTCTCCCATAGTGGTCCTTCACCAAGAAAGGAGGGTCATACATATTGAAGCTTTTGGTGTCGAAGGTGAATCTCTTGAACTCCTTAGTCTGAGCCTCAACATGCTTGAGATTCTGGATCTCATACAACCCGATCCACAAAGGAAGAGTTCACCAAGGTTCCTTCTTCTTCCTGTGCAGTCTCGATGACAACCTTGTCGAGATGTGATATGACACCTCTTGCATGACGAGCTTGTACATGGAAAAATTATGTAAAACATATGGAGCCTTCTCATTGTTGTACATATGTATGAAGGTGCCAAGGGGTGAGGCATACTAATATGCTATTTCGATCAATGCCTCCATCGCTGCCTGTGACATGCAAGGTGGATCCTTCTCAAATATCATCTTGTACACTCGAGTGAAAAAGTGGTGTGACAAATGTATGATAACTCTGCGAAAGCTAAATTCAGACAACTATATGAAATAAGTGTGCATAGAGGTTTCTAAATGTGTCCATGCCCAACCCAAGCCTGGGAATGGCTGATGAGCACATACTACATCCAGTATGTAAGAAGACATGTATATCTCTGCTTGGTGACCCTTGGGAATATGTCGGGTTTCTGTCACCTGTTCTTTCAACCTGAGAGCCAACATGTTAGACCAGTTGCAAGGTTTCCTTCACTGGCTAGTTGGTCCAATGCAATCACCCAACTTTGCGGGAAGGTCTCTGTTCTCTCTTGGCTGTATAAGCGGAATGCAAAGATGACCAAGTACTAATATTCCTTCTATTGTATCTTCACCTTGTAAACCTTGTTGGGTGTTGTTCTAAACTTGGCTGGCTCTTTCGCCCAACTCTTCAAGATATCTCTTGAGTTGGCACTGTTGTTGGGTTTTTTGAAGGGTTTCTCCATCGTGATTAGAGATGTGGTAAGTGATACATCTCCTGGAAGTCCTTCACCCTGAAGGTAGCAAGTTTCATTCCACTTGCACTGCCCAACACCATTGTCTCAGGATTAGTATGCTAGACAACTCAATGGATCATGTCCGTGCATGGAAATGTGGGGTACCTGCATGCAATCCAGTACAAGCCAGACTTTTGAATATCGACATAGACTCTGCGGTCTTCCAGATTTTCCTCAAATGTTCCTGAGAATGTATCATTGATGTCTTGCCATTTCGTCTTGATGTCTTTATCTATGAACAAGTTGGTGTCTTTGTAGATAGGCAAGCTCATAGACACTTGTTTAACTGCATCTCGAGTTGCACTTTCAATGGTGTCCTTTGACCCTTCTCTCTTGGAGGCCATTGTACCTAAACTTTTGAGAGACAGACAAACACCTGTGATACCTGGAGACATAGCAACACTCATGGCAAGAAATTTGTCAGTTGAAAACCAAAACAATTTTGAGGACTAACATGCAACATACCTGGGTGACTGATTGCCAAAAATTCACAAGGCATAGTCTAGGCTATCAGGAGGCTGACTTACTGCTGGAACTGCATAATGCATAGTTCAGCCTGGCATGCTGAGGATTGAACTATGCAATGCGTAGTTTCAGTCAGTAGTGACATGCAAACCTAGCAATTGTATTGCATAATTTTTGTGGTTAGCAAGGCACTGCCTCCAAAAATTGCACAAAGAAATCCTAGAGGCCATTTTTGGGCCAAATTTTCATAGTTTTTGGAGGAAGGTAGAGCCTTCACTCTCAGAAATGTTCATTGCTAGTGAGGTAAGGCAAGGTTTGGGCCAAGGTAGCCCACACCCGCCGATGGGCGACTGAAAACATGAAAAGTTTTGAATGCATGGCGAAGCTGAGTGCAAACAAGACTGAATGAGAATGCATGCAAACAATGAGTGAAAAATTGAGAAAACAGGAAAACAAGCATGTGTGTGAAGTGAGTTGCCACAACAACGACCGTTAGTGCAGAAAAAGTGTCATGCATGAGACAATAGTGATATGCAATGAAAAAATTAAAACAATTCTTTTGCAAGCTGACATGCATTAAAACGCCAGCAAGTGGTCAACAAAACCAAACAAACAACATTCATACAAAGTGAAATACAAAAAGTGACAAAAAAGCAGAAAAATACATGAAAAGCAAACTTACCCAGAAAAAGTTCAGTTGAATGTGTCAAAGAGTCCTAGATGTGATGCGGGATGTCAATGATCCAAGATCAATGTGAGGAATGAGCTCTATAGTGTCGAATAAATAAGTTTGATAAGGATGAGGCTTATGACGCACATGCCACAAATTTAGAAAAAAGCGACACTTGGCGGGAGGTTTCTAAAACGATCTTTCCATGTAACCTCTAACTATTAAGAATAGATCCCTAAAATCTAGGGATGCTTTTTTTCTTTTTCTTTTCTCCTTTTCAGGAAAAGATGCCCATGCATGCAAATCAAGATTGCTCAGTCCTGGGGGGAACTGGTCAACCTGAAAGCACATGCAACAGACTACAATCCTGGGGATGGAAATCATGCAGTTTCTGGGCTGAGAAAGACTAGTTGTCCCTCTTGCATTATGCAATTTAAGGACTGAAGCCCTAGTTGTCAGTTAGAATTGTACAATTTTTGAGCTGAAGCCCAGTGTTGGGTTGGATTGCACAGTTTTTAGAGGGAAGGCTACTTGGCTGGATTGCACATTCTGGAGCCCATCAGGTAGCCCGACTAGATTACTAAGTTTCTAGAGGGAAGGCTATTTCCCCTTGAGAATTTTGCAATTTTCTAGGTGAGCACCTTAGTGAGAAAAAGGCTAAGTCCAAAATTCTAGCCTGTGGGTGGGAGGAAAATAAGTTGACCAACACAGGCTGGTAGGCCATTGAAACGCAACTGAATCCTATTTACTTGGATAGTGCAACACATGCTGCTAAGGATGGTTGGTAGAGAGGCTCCAAAATAATGCTAAGGCAAAAATTTGTAGGGTGGTTGTAGCCACTACAACATAGCATTAGTGGCTTCATCTCATGAATGTTGTTTAGATAATATTGCTAGATAGTATTATGGTTGAAGATATGGATTATTATGCTCTCTAAATCATTCAATTACAATCTAATAAGAGGAATATTTTGAAAGGGTTTTCCCCATAGTTGGTTTTTCCCTAGTCTCTGACCAATCCTGGTGTCTCTATGTGTGAATTCTTTTCTTCTATTGTTACTTTAAGTTCCACTACATTGATGATGACGTTGGTCTTTCTATATAATTGCATATGTTGTTGAACAATGTTGTAAATCTGAATAAATTTATGATGATATAGGGTGAATTATATATGTAAATGATGAAATTCAATTATCAAAGAAAAGATCAATATAGCCCTAAGAAAACTTAGCATGGTATCAGAGCTAGGTTGAAGAAAAATAATTGATATCACCCCTGTGAAGGCACCTTTGCTAGAAGCAAGAGAAGATGGTGGTGTTGACGGTGTTGGAAATTCGTCAACCAAGGGGGTCTCCTCGATTTGAGGTCCCAATTAGACCTCACAAAGTTTGGAATAGGAGCCCCATCTAGGATATCGACCCAACTACCATGTACTCTTGTAGGTTTTCCTTGGCTACAAAACTCAACACAAGAGAGTTATACACAAGTAATCTTGGATCAACAAGTGAGTATGCCTAGTGAGTGTTTGATTGTATGTGTGTCAAGATTCTTCTACTACAAAGGGAGAGGAAAGTGATCCTCTAGGAGAGAGGTAATAGTAACACCCTAGCAGAGACACACACATATGTAAAATATCTGTCTAACATCTAATGGAATAGTCCAAAAAGATGCGATGGTCATTGTAACCACTATAAGACAGAGATATTTTTCTAACATCCAGTGGAATAGTCGACAAGGATGAAACAATTATAGAAACCATTACACCACATTATCGATTTGATAACTACTAAAATAACAAAAGTAGTTCATCTACTTTAGCACAGATGAAAGAAAATATGAATTACAAAAATCCATACAATAGTACTACAAATATTCATAATTCATGCAAGAAGAGCATGTTGGCCATGAGGCTTATGATATTAAGTAAAAGTCCCAAGAAACAAGTATACAAAGAACACCACTGTTATAGACATTTTTGGGCACTGCAACCCTAATCATAAATGTCCATAAACCAAGGGCTCTTAAGTCCCTAAAAGTGTTGTTCCAACCTCTAAAAGAACAAGGTCAACTGATTACATCTTCTCCCAGAAGTTCTCCATGAAAAACTGCTCAGAACTGGTCAAAACTGGACCATCTCACCTGCTCCATGGTCAAATTGCACTGCATCCCACCTAAATACACATAGTAGGTGCGATGCATCTTGAAAATCCCTTCTATGGGGTGCGATGGGCGAGAGTGGACAAATGGCAAGGTCAATCTGCAAGGTGGAGGATCATGGAATCTTCTAGAAACTTCTCCTGTGACACTTGCCTCTCTACATTCGCCCAGGGATGAGTAAGAGATCATCAATCTCCAAGTGGAATCAAGAACTATTAGAGAGAGGACACTAATCAAATCTCAAAAGCTGACTCACCCCCCTTGCAAACATCTATATATGGATCCCTCATCCCAGAGATCCAGAGGCTGGAATTTTGTATCTTGTAAGGAAGTGCTGCTGGTTTCTTGGTGCAATATCATAGTGTTGGGTGATCTAAGCTTTTCATGAGGTGAAGAAGGGCTTTCTTGCTGAGAGGATGATACTGGGTCAAAACAATTGGTTGTAATCCTCTTTGCTCTTTCTTGATTATCAATAAAGCTATTCAAGTTTTCCTCCACATTCTTGTATGATTGATGTTATATGCATTTGTGTGGTCAATATATATCTGGTCCTATATTGTTTATGATAATAGATCTATGTTCTTGGATAGTGTTATGCTACTTTGATTCTACAGGTGTTCTTTGAATCTGGGTAGATGAGGAAGCGAGTGGCAAAGATCTATCAGAAGGGAGAGGAATCGAGCAAGGAACCAAGCGCAAGACAGAGGTTGGTCTCCTTATTCCCCTCTCATCTATTTCTCATAAAGGAAAATGAAAGTAGTTTTAGTTTGTTTGTTTCTAAGGTAGCTACCAGCCTTAGTGGGACTAGCAGCTCTGCATAGACACTAGTTTTCCCGATAACAAAATGGCGATTCCACTTGGGATCGAATATATTATTGTTTATCTACATTTTTTTGCTTTATAAACTTACAGACGGAGCCTGAAGTCAAGCCAGCTAGCCTTCGAACTGCATTTGCTATGCAAGTGCAAAGTAGATCAATGTTGCTTCAGTCTATCTCTGGGATTTGTTTACAAGCTCTCTAATTGCCCTTGTGGTGGCTCTAGTAACCTCTTTAGATCTACCCCTATGATTGATTTACTGATTATCACTTGCTCAGCCTAAATCCCTGAACTGAGCTACAAACTGTGACCCGGAACCCAGTTAAAGTCTCATCCCTGGTCCAGCGCATTGTCTCTTCTGTGAATTTTAGATGCATCACACTTCCCGAGTGTAGTAGGTGTGCTGCATCTCTTTTTCACTTTGTTACAGGTGCGCTGATCAGACAAGGCCTTTCCTGCTCCTAGATTTGGTTTCTGTGTTCACTCTTTTCAGCTCTATTCAAGAGTTTTGCTGCTTGTAGTCAGTACACCTCTGTTGAAACCCCCTTCCTTGCCATTATTTCGCCTCCATTGTGCAAAGGACTGTAATTTTTTTTTATGTATTTTGAGCCATTTTCAGTTCTCTTTTATAAAGAAGTAGAGTAATTGTACTGTCGTTTCTTGATTTGAAAGTGTCGTAAGTGTCATTTTCAGTCATAGAAGAGAATCTGATTGTTCTTGATAGTCGATTACACTGTTACTCTTTTATTTGATTTGAATTAGTAGTTTTTCAAGTGTCGAAAGCAAGTTTTCATTTCCAAATCACAAAGTGTCCTCATTGTCCTCATTTTGTCTTGAAAAGAAACTTGTTAGTAACGTCACTTTGAAAAATAATTCAGATTTGCGCTTAGCTTTCTTTTTATCATTCACACATTAAGAAGGCTGAAAACAAATACATGCACGTGCATTTTGCATTTAGACTGTTTGTTGATTTGATTTAGGACAGTGCATATAGTGTGTGCTATCTGCTCTGTGTTGAAAGAATGCCATCTCTCTTTCCTTAGTAGCTAGGATTTTCATTGAAAAAATAAGATTAAATTATTGTTTATCATCTTAGATTGCATTCTAGGAATTGTACATCTACATCACGCGGTGAACCTAAAAGGCAAATTTCTTAAGCAAGATCAACTATAAAATAAATTTAATGAATCTAAAAACGCTTTGGAACCTAACGCACAACATTTAGAAGTCTAGGCTAGAGACGTATTCTGGCATCGTAAAGCCTGGTAACTATTGTTTTCATTGTTGGTTGGGTGATTCCTCCACTTTGAGATGATAAGTGCCAGTACGGACTTGTGCTCCCACGTACCGTCGAGTATATATTGGGAGACCACAATAGGCTTTATCCTTTATCCATAGGAAGCCGTGTCTGTTGCCCTATCAATCGCAATGCACTGAACACAGCATTCGGGAAGATTGACTGTCGTACCGTAAAAAGTATTATGCAGTTTTGCAATTGGTTTGGTACTCCCTTTGTCTATATTTCCAGAGCAGTCTCTTTCGTTCCTTTTCAGACTCCTTAAAGGAAAAGGTCCATCTGAGGACTTGTCACTTCAGGCTCATTAAAAATCGAAGGCGACTAGAGTCATCTTTTGTTTTTTCTCAACTCTTAAAAATTGAAAAAGCAAGTTGTGTCAAAACATCTAAAATTCATCTAATTCGGAAACATACTTCCCCTTGATTTTTAGTTGATCGAGTAATCCACAATCGTGGAAGAAAGTCAATTGAAACCCGTCGTTCGTGGAGGCTTACGAGTCAGCCGTCTTTGTCTCCAGAATCGAAGCTGTTACGGACAAAGCGAACTCGTTTAACTGGTTCCAAATCCCCTGGTAAAGTTAGAACAAGTGTTCCAACCCCATCAGAGACTCCAGTTACTCCAAACATTTCTGGTATCCCTGCCTTTATAGAAGAAGTTCAGTAGCCCCTAAAGGACAGTAGAACTGATCCTAGTGTGAAGGTAAACACCTGTATTACTGAACCAGCTCCATCTAGAGCTGATTCGAAAGGTGTTACTCCCCAAACATCTATTGCTACGGATTCTATACCTTCTTCGGCACCAGAAATATTTTACGGACCTGACGGTCTACCTCTTCCACCTGGTCTGATTGCTATAGAAGGGATTGTGGAGGATCCTCCATCTAGTACTCCATCGCGATTTGGAGTCGGGATCACTCTATATCCTTCTTCATCAGAAATTAGTCTACCGTCATCAGAAGCTCCTGTAGAATTGCTAGGCAATCTTTTGGATAGACTAGAAATGTCTGAACAACCGTCGACATCTAGGACTGTGTCATCCGACACAGCGACGACAGAACTTCTTGTTGTCACTCCAACAATGTTCGGCGGCATACCATCTGTCCCAACTAGCTCTCAATTGCTAGAAGGGGCCCGCTTAGGGGCTATCTCGACAGTATGGTCTGTTTGTGTTTGTTCATTTGGAATAGTATTCGGGAACTCTTATGTTGAGTCTCAGCAAATTGATCCTTCAGGGTGTCAATTTGGGCAGTCCAGTTCTCAAGGACAAACAATTCCTTTGAGTACTGGATTACCGCCGTATGGGGGGTAGTATACCCTTTCATTGTCTCCTCCGGGAGGACAACCATGCGAGAGTTCACAACAAAATTCAGGTTATGCTGGAATTACATCTAGCGGTTGGGTGCCAATATTGCCTCAACAACCAAGAGTTGTATATTTGATGAAACAATGTTTACCTATGTCAAATATACCAACTACGCCGGCTATTGTGACGGTGTCGCAAGTACAAGCATTGCCTGTTGTATGCCAACATCAGGTTTCTCAGGTTGTAATGCAATAGCCTCTGGTCCCTGCGACTCAACCACAATCGCCGACTAGTGGAATGACAAAGGCCCGAATGGGTACAATTACCCCTCATCTTGGTCAAACGGTCAGTATTGGACAACAGCACATGGCTTCACAACCATGGCTAGTGCAATATCAACAACCGCAATTCCAACAAGTTTACCTGGGGTCTGAGCAACAAATATTTGCAAATAGTGGGCAGCCGTATATTCAAAACGGTCAAAATCAACCATTCTACAATGGTTATGCCCATCAACCCTACCAAATTTACCAGCATCAAATGCATTATGCTGGTATGCAAAGACCAATTGCTTAGGCAATTCCGTCATATCCTGGGTATGCTTCGCCAAACCTGAATCAATAGTTACCCTTCGTGGCAACTTTAGAGTTACCAGATCTAAATCGGCTAACGAACGATCCAATTGCTTACGCCCCTTGGTGGCCAGCAATTCCACATAAACTTTCGTCAGATATTCCTAAATTTAATGGAAATCCGGGTGAAGACCCATCGAATCATGTGATGACATTTCATCTATGGTGTTCATCAAATACCCTAAATGATGATTCGATTAGGCTTCACCTTTTTCAGAGGACGTTAACTGGTCCGACAACGAAGTGGTATATCGAGTTACCCAGAGCTTCATTTGAAAACTTCAGTACCCTAGCCACAACCTTTTTAACCCATTTTCAGTTACCAATAAGGTACGAAATGGGAACGGAACTTCTTACCAATTTCAAGAAAACAATGGCCACTCACATATCCGATCATATTCATGATTGGCGATGTCGTCGTAGAATGGTAAAAACGTATGTTCCTGATCATCTTTTAGCTGAATGGTTTATTAAATCATTATTACCTTCCATTACAGAAGATGTGGCAAAAGGAGGAGTCGTCACTGAAGAGCAAGTCATTACTCGTGTGCAATATTTAGACTTGATTTATACTCAGTCTGGCGCGCTCTACAATAAAATCCCTGACGTTCCCAGACCAGAATTTTCCATCCCTCCTCCTCCTAAATCAAACAATGACTCTCATGCCGGCGATGGCGTGATTGGTACGACAGACACTAAATCGACAAAGGCTACATCTAAAAAGGCCCGTAAGATTTCCAGTCAAAATGCAAAAGAAGAAATTCTTACCTCGGAAGTAAATGTCGTCTCGACTGACAAAGGCAAAGAAACCAAGCAACCAGGAGGCAAGAAGAAAAACAAAGGGAAGAAGAAGAAACAAGAGGAATCATCACCTGAAAATTCTTCTGCAAACCCTCCTAGAGATAGGAAACCAAAAAGTCCATGCTTAATATGTGATGAGGATCATTGGAAAAGATATTGTCCACATAAAGCTGAGCTCAAAAGATTCTTCAAGAATTCAAAAACCTCGGCGGTATTGACTGATCCGTTTCCAAATCCAGGGACAAATCTGGTTGCTAGTGAAAATGCTTCCCCATCCCAAGTGTTGATGTTGTCGATTTCAAAACAGCAAAATGATGCTTTGATATCGACAAGGAATAAAGATTACGGGAATCCACAGCTGTCAAACAACAAGGATAAAGATCAACCTAGTAGTTCGACAACAACTTCGACAGAAGTTGCGCCACCCATCATTCCGAAGCTAACAATAAAACCGCCAAAGGGAGTAGTACACAAGTCGACATTTAATCCTCGTGCCAGAGTAGCACAACATTATAACATAGTGGAAGATCTGGCCCAATCGCCATCTGCTATGTCGACACTTGAAGTACTACAGAATTGCCCATCCCAAAAGCAGGCTTTATTATCAGCTATAGGTGGGATAGACCCAAAGGATTCTAATCTTGTGTCCTTTAATCACAAAGGATACGATCCTCAGTTACCAGCTCAACTAGCTTTCCTCATTCAGGTGAAAGCCCTCAACAAAACTGTTCATCGAACAATTATTGATGAGGGGGCATCTACATGTATTATGTCGATGAGTTGCTGGAAAACTTTAGGATCTCCAACCTTGTCACGATCTTTGACAACATTAAAAGCATTTGACGGATGAACATATACCCCGTATGGTATTCTAAGTAACTTTCAAGTTGAACTAGGGGGCAAAACAGTAGAAATAGATGTCGAAGTAATCGACGGAAACCTCGATTACAACATCCTACTGGGAAGACCATGGATATATGCTATGGCTGCGGTTGTGTCAACCTACTTTAGAAAAATTGCATTTCCTTTTCAAGGAGGAATTACAATCATTGACTAGCAAACATTTCTCCCCAATAGTTCCCAAGTTACGGGAAGCATTCTGATGATCCATGGAAGCCCCCATTCGCTTCAAAATATCGGAGTAGGCCTACTAAAAGACCCTATATTAATGGGGACTTTTTCCCTCCCGCCTCCAATCAATTTGGCGGAAGTGGCGACAGTAGGAACCTGCAATATGATATCTTCGATTCAAAAGATCTCAGAAAATGATATTAGCATGGATCATCTGCAGGTATTGCCTCCAAGCCAAATAGAAATATTGTAGCAATCAATGTTTTTGGCATGGGAGGCAAACCCAAATCAACGCTCATCGAGCGTTTGGATAGATAGGTCTAAGGAATATGGCACCCCTTCAAATCCTTGGTTGCAAGTGCATTACACCGACGAAGGAATTGTTCAGTCAATGACAATTGAAGGGTCGCCATGGGAAGATTACCACCATCGTTCCCATCTTTCGCATTGTCAAGAAGATACTCCTGATAACCTTCATCATACTTCAATTTTTGATTTCCTATCAAATACTGTAAACACGGTGGATTTCGAGCGAAACTTGTCCAATATTGAAGAGACTATCGCCATAAATATCTCGACCAAAACGGATGTTGTAGAGAATATTTATGTTGGCAAATGTTGTTCTCCTTCAGAACTGGAAATATATAACGCTCTTTTTTGCAAATTCAGAGATGTCTTTGCTTGGTCATATGATGAAATGCCAGGCATTGACTCAAGTATAGTTGAACACGAAATCAAGATGTATCCAGATGTCAAACGGTACGACAATGGCTATGGCAGGTGCACCCCAAGAAAGCCGCTGCCATTAAGGCAGAAGTTGAGAAACTTCTCCATGCTGGTTTTATTTACCCGGTTCCTCTAACCGATTGGGTATCGAACATTGTTCCTGTGATGAAAAAACAAGGAACAATTAGAGTGTGCGTCGATTATAGGGATGTAAATCAAGCTTGTCCGAAAGACAACTACCCTACACCCTTTATTGACCAGATAATTGATGAATGTGCCGGATGTGAAATATTTTCATTTATGGATGGATTCTCTGGGTATAATCAAATAAATATCCACCCACAGGACTAGTCAAAGACTACATTTATTTGTCCGTGGGGCACATTTGCATATCGCAAATTACCTTTGGTTTAAAAAACGCAGGGGCAACATTTCAGAGGGCAATGAATTATGCCTTCCATGACATAAAAAATATCTTTCAACCATATCTCAACGACCTTCCGGCTCATTCGCAAAAGCGGACCGATCATCTGCAGCATTTGAGAGCGATATTTCTATGTTGCCGACACTACAAGATACGACTCAATCCACACAAATGTGTGTTCTGTGTCAGTTCTGTTCGTTTGCTTGGCTTTGTAGTCTCAAAAGACGAGATTCGTCTCGACCCATGTAAGGTTCAGGCAATCATAAATTTTCCTCCACCTTCAAATTTTCTTCAGATTCAGAAACTCCAAGGGAAAGCAAACTTTCTGAGGAGGTTCATTCCAAATTATGCCGAACTTGCTAAAGGTTATACACGTCTATTGAAAAAGGAAGTGCCCTTCGTCTGGGATCAGGTCACGCAAGCTTCCTTTGATGCTTTAAAAGAATCCCTAATGAAAGCATCATTAATGTATGCTCCTGATTATCAAAAAGACTTTAACCTGTATCTGGCTGCAGCGGATACAACCATCGCAATGGTTTTAGTTCAAGAAGAAAACGGAATTGAACATACTATATATTATTTGAGTAGGAACTTAAATGATACAGAAAGCAAGTATTCCTATGTTGAAAAGCTAGCTCTTGTAGCTGTTCAAGCGATACAGAGATTTCGACACTATGTCCTCTTTCGAAAAACTACCATTTTGTCAAATTGCAACCCCATGACTTATATATTGTCGCGACAGTTGCTGGGGGGCAAATATTCAAAATGGATAGCAATTCTCCAAGAGTTTGATTTGGAATTCGTAAAATCCAAATCAAAGAAATCCCTGGTTTTCACGGAATTACTATGCGATCTCCCATCGTCGTCCAACGATGAAACATACGAAGAAACCATCATGGATGAATCTTTGTTTCTGATATCTTCAAGCAATCCGTGGTATGGAGATATAATCATCTATCTCCAAACCCAAAAATATAGGTCTAATACCTCTCGCTCGGAACAAAAACGTATTCGATACCAATCAAAAGACTACATGATCATCAGTGATACACTTTACCATCGTGGTGTCGATACAGTTATGAGGAGGTTCCTCACCCACGAGGAGGCCGAAAAATTCCTGAATGATTGCCATTCAGGCGCGTGTGGGGGGCATCAATCTGGTTATGCTACAGCGCAAATTTTTTTACAAGCATGATACTTCTAAATGTTCAAAGATTGCTTAACCGCAGTCAGAAGTTGTCATGCATGTCAAATTTTTGATAGCAAAAACAGAAAACCACCCGCACCTCTGCAACCGATAGTTGCTGTTGGGCCATTCTCCAAATGGGGCATCAATTTCATGACATGTAACCCCACCTCGACCGGGGGCATGGGTATATCATAGTCACCGTAGACTATTTTACCAAATGGGCCGAGGCGATGCCTACATTAGATAACACTGGTGAAACAACTGCCCTTTTCTTTTTCAATCATGTAGTCACTAGATTCGGTGTTCCACAAGCTATAGTCACAGATCATGGATCACATTTTCGCAATCACATGATGGTTGAATTGGCTGCCAAATTAGGGTTGTCCCACGATAGCTCTACTCCATATTACCCGCAGGCCAATGGACAAGTTGAAGAAATCAACAAAGTCCTCAAGTGAATGCTGCAAAGGATGATTGGAGTCCACAAAAGGAGTTGGCACCTGATCCTGTACTCAGCTTTGTGGGCATACCGAACATCGGTAAGAAATGGAACTGGGTTTACACCTTTTCAACTAGTGTATGGCCTAGAAGCAATCTTACCAGTTCAGTGTGAAATCTCGTCCCTCAAACTCGCAGTCGACCTTCTCCCGAAACTTCAGAAGAGGAGGCTCGTTTCTTGGAACTAATCCAATTGGATGAAACTCATCGTGATGCCACTTTGGCTAACGAAGCCCATAAGAAACGAGTCAAGGCACAGTTCGACAAGAATGTCAAACCCCGTGTCTTCTTAGAAGGTGACTTGGTCTTACTTTATGACCAGGAATCCGATAAATTGGGAGCAGGTAAGTTCAAGTCTTTATGGATGGGCCCCTATATTGTTAAGCCTGTGGTAGCAAAAGGAGCCTACGAGTTAATGGATTATGATGGGATTCCACTGGTGCAACCCCGTAACGGGTTGTACCTTAAGCGTTACTATGCATGATTCAGTGTGGTAACCCATATGCTTTTGTTACTTTTTTTTTTCACTAAGAGTAATTATTTTGGTCAAGTAATCCACTTTTTACATTTTTCGCATATGTCGAACCTATTGTAATCTTTTGTTGGATATGCCGACGGAGCGAGTCGTAGTTCGTGGAATCTATCTCCTACAGCCTGGGCCATTTTTTGATCCAAGCGGCGAGTTAGTAAGTTTCAGAGGGTTATGTATTGGTCGATCAACAAATAACATCGTTGAATATAGTGCGTTGATAGAACTTCTCTCTGATGCAATCACACATGGCATAAGCCGACTTGTCATCAGGCTAGACTCACAGCTCATCATACTACAACTCACTGGTATCTACTCCGTCCGAAATCCAGCTATCTATCGCATGTTCCTAAGGGTCAAGATTTTGGAAAGGAAATTTGATTTTATTTAATATTAGCATATTTCCAGAAACTTAAACACATTAGCAGAATCACTAGAAAATTACGTGTTAGATAGAAATTTACAACATTTATTAAAAGAATCATTTCATCAGTATTTGCGTCAGGATCATGTAACTTAACCAAAATAAAACTCCGAAAATCAAAAATATATATATAACTGTTTATGGTTTACACATAATGTTTTTTAACCAAGACAAAATTGGTCAAATGACGCAAAACTCAAAACGCTAGGGGGCACCCTAGTCTAATGATGCTGGTGATAACAAGTCACTGCCTGTGCAATCATGCGTAAGAGCCTAGTCCACCGACTCGGCACACCAGTAGTATGTCGCTGCAACCTCAGGGGCAGCTCGTCGGTCCTCACATCCGGAATACCAAGAGTAAGGCCCTCGACCTGATCTTGCAATGCTGAAAGAGTCTGGACCACATCAAGGTCGCGAAGGATAGCCCTTCCCACACCCTCTCCTACTGGAGTGGCAGCTGACACTCTTAGGCATACTACTAGTCAAACTGGTCCAACATTTGCATGAGCACATGATTTTTGATTAGTCCTAATAGAATAAAGCACAAGAAAATTATAAAAAGAAATGATAAACAGAGATATGGTCAGAGAATTTACCGATGACACCCCACTGCTCGCCAGCAGGCAGTACCAAATCCGGATCACCCTGGAAATCCATATGAGCATATGGATACTCAGAAAAAACCATCTCCTGACAGTGAACCACTCGAAAAAGGTATCAGAGAAGGAAATCTGGGACTGACTAGCATGTCTGGCCATAAGGTCGACCCATCTTTGCATCCGTGGCTCAGTCGGTGGAGGTAAACCAAGTGAAACATACTGCGGTTGCATCAGCAGGATATTTTCCAAGGTGAAAGCTGTCAAGATAGAACCATATCCAAAGTTATTCAATCTTCCATTTTTCACCTTGGTCAGTTATTCTTTCATCATAGAGAGTACTGCATCTCACTAGTTGAACACCTTTGGTTCGAGGCATTCCAAGGCATACTGCATATAAGACCTGTTGGCCACGTGAAGTGCCGCACTACCAGCTAGTCTAGCAAAAGTGAACAGAATGGTCCTCAGGGACCTGTCAGTGACATCTCGGATAATGATCTTTCCATCCTTACTCGGCTGAGATCCCTCTCTGCGATACCTGTGAATGTAATCTCTCACAGATTCACCCCCACGGGCCGAACCTGATAATGAGATAGGGGCACCTTGCCTCGATAAGCTGGTAAAAAAATAGATGTATACAAAAGTCAAGGGGATGGAATTGCCCCTAATCTGGAACACCTGGGTGGTAGGATCCCATGCATCAAGAAAATATTACAACAAGTTGATTTGTTGCCTCATGCAGGAGATGCAGAAAAACTTGAACAGGCCACAGTTCCGCAGTGCATTTACCGTAATCGGATCATGTAAAGCAAGCATTTCCTCTTCTTCATGCTCATGTTCTCACCATGTAACATGCATTTTGCTCCAATGAATCTCTAAAACAAACAAGAGAAAAGTCAAGGTCCTGATTTCGTGAGAAATAGGCAAAATTTTCCATGAAAAACTGTGCACAAATGGCCCTCTTTGCACCCATCGCACCCCCAACAGTGTTCTAGGTGGGATGCATGCTAACTGGCCAATGGCCAAACCAGTATGCATCACACCTTTCGATGTAGAAGAGGTGTGATGGAGCCAGGGTGAGTTTTTCAAACCCTAGAGGCTCAGAAAAACTGGAAAACATCCTCAGAATGCAAAACGGAAAGGATGAAATTAAAGAGCTCAGGTTTAGCTCCTACCTGGTCCAGACGGTGTCGAGAATCGTCAACAGAATCTCCTGGAATCAACTAGTGAAAATCAAGGGGGAAAACACCTCCAAAGCTCCAACAAACCAAAGTTCAAATGAAATGGTAAAATGAGAGGTAAAAAGCACTTTTAAATTACTTTTCACGTAATTCAAGTAAAATATTAGTGTTTTAACTCATTTTTCAAACATATATTGTTCGTTTCTAACTAGTTTGATGAAGCGATTGAGCAGGCAGTACAACCTTTGAAAGAACAAAGTTGTCAATGGTAAAATCAAGACAATCAATGACCAATTTATCGAGCAGTTTTAACACGGAATTCAAGCTCGTTAAAAAATAAACATAAGCAATGAGAAAATGTTCCCCAAAGTTTAAGCTCATTAACAAATGAACCAATTTCCGGTAAATAACCATCGTGAATGTATTATCATCAACCTTTGAAGCCTTGGTCGTGTTCTCATCATCACCTCCACTCTGTATTGGCCGATCATTCACCTCCATTTGATTGTTTACCCTTTTTGAGGAACAACTGTGAAGAGTGATCCTAATAGCCATCCTTGTGACACTGCCATGATTGGAAAATTCCAAACCTTACCTGGAATCAACTGCTACCCATAATTATCACTCGTTCCTCAAAAAATGAGTCTCCTTTAAGCTCTTTTCAACTGACTCGTAAAATATGAAAAGATTGCCGAGCCATTGGCCTCTCTAGCTCGTATTGTTTTATGATGAAAAAGGATTATTGGAGTTTTCTTTACGTCCTTCTTTCAGACTCTCTAAAATTGAAAAGCATCAAGTTATCTTTGTCGTTAAACTCGTTAAAACCTAATAGTGACAAACTTGTCCATACAAACAAGAATGAGTTTCATTATCGCTAGGCTCGTTAAAACATAGCGATGGGTTTGCCCGAAGGGAAAATTATAGAAGAAGCATATGTTATCCTCCTCAAGCTTGACAAAAATAAAGAGGTACTGGTCAGCAATGACTGGGGAAAAATTGGGAAGAAAACTTGAAGAAACTTTATCGGTAGCAAGTCGCTCTTGAACATGACACTTTCACTCCGCATCCGAGTCGGGTTGGGTTGTTCCATTCACTAGTCACATCACCATGGTTCCGTCACACCATCCATATTTGGGGTTAATGCTACCAATCCATCATGTCAATGTCGCCGATATGTTCAAGAGAAGTCGCTCAGAGAATTCACCTGTGTCTCACCCACTGCAATACATTTACACTCCATTCTTTCATGACCGCCACCCTGAACCTTATATCACCATATCGTTTTCACCTCCATTAGAATCATTTGCTCTGTTTCGTGTCATTGATGTGGGATTCATTAAGGCCCTCCTACGACGGATCGCTTCTTGTTGACATCAGCTCATTATCCAAGAAGTCGATCTAGGAACAACCCTTTCAGTACTTTGAAGCTTGCATGCCTCAATGGCAAGTTTCTCACTTCCGGCGACAGGTTTACATCAATGGCCTTCGACCGAAAGATTTTGCATGGTGTTTGATGCCAAGTCCCTTATTCACACCACGTGAATTATACTGTAGTACCTTGAGGGTCATCATCATTATCAGTGATTCCTCTTGCTCTTGTTAACAGCTTGCATCATTGGCTGGTAATTAGGCGATGTCTTTCCATGTTCGACTCTAGAACATCTCTCACATGGATCGACTTGTATTTTGAGTGAATATCAAACGAGATTGAAGACCCCAAATCTAGTTTCATCCATCCAGGCTGCGATATATATTCAGGAAAATAAAGACATCAAATGTACATCATTACTGCACAGATAATCATCCAACCTAAGGGATGATGGCTCTACCAGAATCATCAGTCTACACTCAGACGATTGTCTATATTATGTACATGAAAATGAAATTATAAAGCTGAGCATGGGAATTCCCGCCTCAGCTAGATCATGAAAATATTATGAAGATAGTATATTGTATTGTATCTTATTACAGGTCACCTTCCAGCTTGAAAGAACTTCAGATCCTCATGATAAAGCATTTCACTCGACATCCACAGATTAACGACCTCATGCTTTAGGGGGCAACTGTTATAGACATTTTTGGGTACTGCAACCCCAATAATAAATGTCCATAAACCAAGGGCTCTTAAGTCCCTAAAAGTGTTGTTCCAACCTCTAAAAGAACAAGGTAAACTGATTACATCTTCTCCCAGAAGTTCTCCATGAAAAACTGCTCAGAACTGGTCAAAACTAGACCATCTCACCTACTCCATGGTCAAAGTGCGCTACATCCCACCTAAATACACACAGTAGGTGCGATGCATCTTGAAAATCCCTTCTATGGTGTGCGATGGGCGAGAGTGGACAAATGGCAGGGTCAATTTGCAAGGTGGAGGATCATGGAATCTTCTAGAAACTTCTCCTGTGACACTTGCCTCTCTACATTCGCCTAGGGATGAGTAAGAGATCATCAATCTCCAAGTGGAATCAAGAACTATCAGAGAGAGGACACTAATCAAATCTCAAAAGCTGACTCACCCCCTTGCAAACATCTATATATGGATCCCTCATCCCAGAGATCCGAAGGCTGGAATTTTGTATCTTGTAAGGAAGTGCTACTGGTTTCTTGGTGCAATATCATAGTGTTGGGTGATCTAAGCTTTTCATGACGTCAAGAAGGCCTTTCTTGCTGAGAGGATGATGCTGGGTCAGAACAATTGGTTGTAATGCTCTTTTCTCTTTCTTGATTATCAATAAAGCTATTCAATTTTTCCTCCACATTCTTGTATGATTGATGTTATATGCATTTGTGTGGTCAATATATATCTAGTCCTATATTGTTTATGATAATAGATCTATGTTCTTGGATAGTGTTATGCTGCTTTGATTCTACAGGTGTTCTTTGAAGCTGGGTAGACGAGGAAGCTGGCAAAGATCTATCAGAAGGGAGAGGAATCGAGCAAGGAACCAAGCGCAAGACAGAGGTTGGTCTCCTTATTCCCCTCTCATCTATTTATCATAAAGGAAAACGAAAGTTTTTTTAGTTTGTTTGTTTCTAAGGTAGCTACCAGCCTTAGTGGGACTAGCAGCTCTGCATAGACACTAGTTTCCCCAATAACAACCACTAGCTCCAATAGTGGATCATTAGGGCCACTCCTTGCTCCCCAAAAGAACTAGCTTGTCTCTCTAATGCCTTGTGGGAGGAGCCAAGGTTAAAAGTCCTTTTCTCATACAATGTGGGTCTATATATAATCAATGGGGTGATGCTTCATCTCCTTGTGACTCTTTGACTGCCCTTATGATTGTTTGACTTCCTATGACTTTTCGACTTTACATGACTTTTGACATTTTGTATGTGTCCTTTGGACTTCCACTTTACAACACATTTTGGATAGATAATTACATAATACACAATAATGATGTGACATATGACAACTCATGACATGAGATTGCTGACATGGACTGCATGATGACATGGAAATGTCAAGCCATTATTGTTTCTCATTGCTATGTGTTTTATCGAATATTCTTTTTTATCCTCCTCCATATGGATTAGAGATAAGGATATTTAGTGATATCAATTCTTGAGTTGTGGTCACAATGTGGTGTCCTTTTTTTTCTCTTAATTGATTAGCTTGCATTATCATCTTCAAGTATCTCTTTCAACATGTTTCCCTTCTCCATATCCTTCTTCATCATCATGTCTTGGTATGATGGATTACCTGCATTTGCAATTCACTCACAATGAGACAACATCAGTCCGATAAACCCCTAGTTTAAGATGGTGCATGTTGATCCACTGACAGAGCCAGAACTAGGTGGCAGGATGAGGGAGAGTCTAAGTGACTGTAGAATTTCACAACTCAAGTAGTCAAGGGTGGATCTTGAGCCTTGAGACTATGCAATGTGTAGTTCAGGCTAGACTAGGTGAGAAGATTGCGCAGTTTTGGGACTCAGTGAGCCAGGTTGAGGAGTTTTTCATTGTTTCAACCTACTACATAGTTATAAGAGGTAGAGAAGACCTGGTGATTGCACAATTGTGTAGTTTAAATGCAAGAGTTGAGCTTGAGCTCAAAGACTATGCAAGGCATAGTTGAGGCCATGCTGGAGGCTTGGATTACAATCCTACAAGGCAGGAAATATGCATGGTGTAGTGTCGAGGTGCAGGGTTGTCGCTTGAGGGTTGGAACTACACGATGTACAATTGAGGAAGGTGAGATTAGGCTACGTTGCTGGGGAAATTTCTGAAATTTGGATAAGTGTGGGATCAATGAGCTTATGTGAACAATGATATTACTTGACTCTGATCACACACTTAGAACACTTGATGACACAACAACATAGATCATCCATGACATGTGAACAAAACATTTACCTCAGTGTGACAAGTTTGTGTTGACTTAAGACACGTGTGAAAATTCTTACAACATTGGGAATGAGTGTGACATATGTTTACATGGTAAGATCAACTCATTCACACAAAGATAACCCGTTAAAGCCATGAAAACAGACTTTTATATATTTTGTGACACTTGACATGAAAAAATATAATGTTTTTCTTTTCTTGTAAAAGATACCAAAACACTTAAAGAAAAACTATGGAACAGATCTCAATGTTTGTAACAACAATATAAAAGACCAAGTTATGCTCTAAAATTTGGTGCAAGCCAAACTTTTGGAGGGTGTTGTAGCAGTGACAACACTTGGCGACACATTAGTAGAATTCCATCTTCTCTGTCTCAGTTTAACTCTTTTGTGTAGGATTTGAGTTCCTCAGGGTGTATTGATTCATTATGCAGATGACTTTGTCTTATCCACTTACCCCGTGAATAAACATAGTCCCCCCTTTGTCCCTTCTCGATTGAACACAAGCATAAGCCTCAACAATATCACAATTTTTCGAATCAGAAAGGGTAGTGAACTTTGTGAGCTTTAGATTTTCAGAGTATAGTTTTTCATCTTTAGTGTTGCACTGCTACTAGCAAGCTTGGACAGTACCCTGATGGAGTCACTAAAGGAAAAAAACATTTATCCATTGGTAGTGAGCCTAGATAGTACCCGGGGAGAGTTGCTTGCTTCACCTCCCTACGTAGGAAGTATTTCTCTTCTTTCACCTTATTTACATATTTAAAGAAGACTGTGTATTGGCACTTATTTACTTTCATAGGTGGAAGATCCTGACTTATTAAGAGTAGGAGAGGATTTTCCTTTAGAGAAGCATATAGAGACCTATAATTTAGGTTTTCTCATTTAGATTTATCCTCTTTTCTTCTTCTACTGATTTATCCATAATAGTCACATGTATCATGGTTCGACCAAAAATCTCCTTACAGACGGATCAAATTTTCCATCAGAACTTCATTGACCAAAAGATCTAACCAAAACAACGAAGGAGGACTGAAGGTTAGCCAAATGCTGTAGTGTCACAAAACTCTTTAAATATTTTGACATTTTCTTTTGAGCCAACATAACATCTTACAACAAGGAAACAAAACTGAAGGAGGCTAACCGAAAAGATGATGAAAAAACACAGGATAAACTACAGAAAATGAATGCAAGATGGATGAACAGGTAAACTAATATGAAAATGGACCTACTCCTAACATAATCATCTAGAAGGTTAGGGTCACGCACAATGGAATTTGCAATGAAGCCACTGTAACTGCTTCTGACCTGCATTCAAAAAGATATAATAAATTCAAACTGATATAAAGAAATGTTTAATAGAACAGATAAGAACTTGAATAACATGAAAAAAATTTGAAGGTCTTTCCTGTCAGTAGAAAGATAGGCCATAGCCACTACTTTAACCAATTCACATTCTTACCTTTTCGATGAAAACCATCATTCAACAAACCTAAGAAGCTTCTTGTGAATGTGTCTTCAACTACACCAAACTCCTTAGAAAGCATGCAGAAAGATCCAAAATTATTATTTGTGACTGATCTTGCCAAGTAAGATTTCTCCAACCATTCATCGGTTGGATCGTAAAATTTGTGACAATCCTCTTGAAAACTCTGAAATATTTGAAAAGATGAATTTTTAATTAGAGGCATAGGATTATGATGAGAATCTTGTCAGGGAAAATAGATCTAAACATATTCGATAGACATGTCAAGACAATTAGGATTTGACATAACCACCAGTGAGTACAGAAGTGCCTCAACTGCTGGAAAACTACCCATATACTGAGATGTTAACCCAAAAATATCAAAGTGTAGGTTTTAACCTCGTACATAAATTACCTGCATACAAATTCTAAAACACAGAAAATAAACAATGTGAGAGCATAACACATAAAACACATATACACAGAGATTTTCCCTTGGATCCCAAAACTGGGACTACCAACTTGATTATTCATTATTTTCCTTTCAATGTTTCAATACATATTTATACATGCAGAAGCATCCAATACCATGGACCGAAAACCATCGCATCCAAAACCATGGACCAAAAAGCCATCACGTCCAAAACCATGTGTGAAAATCATGCACAAAACCATAGGTAGGTCCGCCCAGTGTAATACAGAGTCCAAAAATGTTTTTTAGCCCGTTGAGGGGGGATACCCACCCCCCTCAAATCCCCTGGACAGGTCCCCCCACTGTGCAATCGGCACAACGAAAGGGGGGCTCCGCCCCCCCTCTAACCCCCCGGTTAACTACTTAGGCTAGTCATGGAAAGAATATAACATAACCCAACATTCTCCCACTTGTTGTTTTCTTTCCACAGGAGAGATTAGTCCTTTATCCATCCCTGCAATTCCCATTGTTTCTCTACACCAAGAGAGCTTCTCAGAGCTCACAGATTTTGTCAATGCATCTGCAGTATTCTTCAAAGTGCCCACCTTTACCAACAATCACCTTTTTGTCTTCTATCATATCCATCACAAAGTGATACTGAACATCAATGTGCTTTATCTTTGAATGTTAAGCAGGGTTCTTTGTCAAGAAAATTGCACTTTGGCTATCACAATCTACGCTCATAGCTCCCTGTACTAACCTCATACTTGAACACAATCTCTGCAACCAAACTGCTTCCTTGCTTGCATGAGTGGTTGCCATGTATTTTGCCTCTGTAGTTGATAGTGCCACTACAGATTGTTTCTTAATCATCCAACTGACTGCACCTCCAAATAGTTTAAACACATACCCACTTGTGGATCTTCTTTGATTTAGATCTCTATCCCATTCTGCATCAACAAAGCCACGAATATCCAACACTCTGTCCAATCTTGGTCTTCCTTGGTAGCACAAGCCATAATCACTAGTGCCATGCAAATACCTAAAAACCCGCTTCACTGTTGTCTAGTGCTCCTTCCTTGGTTTTGACATAAACCTGCTCAATACTCCCACTACATGTGCAATGTCTAGTCTAGTACAGACCATTGCATACAATAGGCTACCCACTACACTTACATATGGAACACGAGACATGTCCTCAACCTCTCTTGTGTCTTGGGACACTATTCAGCAGTTAACTTCATGCCTACAAGAATAGGAACCTTCATCGGTTTACTATCTTGCATATTAAACCTCTGCATTATTGTCTCGACATACTTCCTCTGGTTTAACCAGAGCTTCCTCTTTGCCCGATCTTTTTTAATTGCCATGCCCAAAATATAGTTTGCATCACCAATAACTTTCATGTCGAATTTGGAGGATAATTGGGTCTTCAAATCTTGGATAATTTCTTTGTGATTTCCAACCAGCAACATATCATCCACATACATGACCAAATAAATAACACAGTCACCAATTAATTTAAAATACACATAGTGATTTGATTTTCTTCTGGTGAAGCCAAGTCCCCATATAAATGTATCAAATTTTAAATACCACATCCTAGGTGACTATTTTAACTAATACAAAGACTTCTTTAACTTGCACACTAGTTCTTTCTTACCCTTCACCGCAAAGCCTTCAGGTTGCTTCATGTATATCTCCTCTTCCAGATCCCCGTGAAGAAATTTTGTCTTCACATCCATCTTTTCTACCTCAAAATCAAAAGCAGTAACAATAGATAAAAGTAATATAATAGAGGTTACCTTGGCAACAGGAGAAAAAATATCACCAAAATTAATTCCCCGCACCTAGGAATAACCTTTTTCTACCAACGGAGCTTTGTATTTCTCCACCTTTTCTTCTACATTTGTCTTCTTCTTGAACACCCATTTGCTACCAATGGGTTTCCTTCCAGCTAGAAACTTCACCATATCCCAAGCCTCATTTTTGTGCAAAGATGCCATTTCACCAACCATGGCCTCTTTCCATAGTTTTCCATCCTCTGAATCTACTGCTTCCTTCATAGTTCTGGGATCATCATCAATAACAAATAAAGAAAAAATTGAAAAGAAAGCATATGGACTATACCTTTTTGGTTGCCTTCTTTCTCGAACTAATATTCTCACACTCAAAGTTTGTGGCTCTTCGTCTTCTGATTCCTCCTCTATTGTAGAGTTTGATTCTTCCTCCTTAAGCTCAAACTCTATCTTCTCAGGTTCTTTTGGTTGGAGTTCATGTTTAATAACATCTTTCACCTATTTGAATACCACATCTTGACTGTACACAACCTTCCTTGTTACTGGGTTGCAAAGCTTATAACCCTTTAAACCATCCTTATACCGAATAAAGATGCACTTTTCAGACTTACTATGCAACTTAGTTCTTTTCTCCTTTGGAACATGTACATATGCATCACATCCAAATGCCCTTAGATGTGAAAGAGAGGGTTTCTTACTAGTCCATACCTATTGTGGAGTCTTATCATCCACTGATGATGAAGGTGATCTATTGACCAAGTAACATGTTGTCTCCACTACCCCTGCCCAGAATTCCTATTCTAACCCGACACCATTAAGAATTATTCTTGCCCTTTCAATCAACTTCTTGTTCATTCTTTCTGCAACTCCATTTTTCTTAGGTGTGTATGGAGTAGTCATATGCCATGCTATACAACACTTCTTACATAATTCTTCAAATTCCTTGCTACAAAACTCTCCATCGTTATCTGTCCTCAGCTCCTTTATCTTCTTCTCTATCTGGTTTTCCACCAGAGCCTTAAATTCTTTAAACCTGTCAAAGACTTCATATTTCTTCCTAAGTAAATATATCCATGTATTCCTTGAGAATTCATCTATAAATGATACATAGTACACAGAATTACCCAGTGATGGAACCTTCACAGTTCCAAACACATCACTGTGCACAATCTCTAATATCTGTTTCTCCCTCTTACCACCAGAGGGGAAGCTTACCTAATTTTGCTTCCCATATACACAATTTTCACAGAAATCAAAATCTAGAGAGCTATTACTCTTACCTTCTACCATACCATTACCATGAAGTATTTGAAGGCCCTTCTCTCCAATATGTCCAAGCCTTTAGTGCCACAACATGGTCTTCTCTCCAATGACCACTAGATTTTCTTCTCCACTTTCAGGAACCACAAAATTGTTGCACCCATCAACAATAGTGCTACCTTGTAGCTTGTACAGAGTTCCAATCTGAAATTCCCGCATCAATACCAGTGCTCCCCAAACCATCTTGTAGGTATCCTTCTCAAACACTGTTTTTACACCTGCATCATCCAACTTTCTTACATAAATTAGATTTTTTTCCAATGCAAGAATATGCAAAACACCCGGAAGTGTTCTAGTCCTTCTATCTTGCAACTTCAACTTTACTTTTCCGTGACCAATGATGCTAGCCTTCCTATCATCCCCTAAGAAGACATCACCACCATTGTATTTTTCATACTCGTAGAACCACTCTCTATGGGGAGTGAAGTGAAAGGATGCACCTAAGTCAATCAACTATGCCTCATGATCTACATGTGTACTTGAAGAAGCCAAGTACACATACCCACCTTCATCTGAGGTGGTTTTTGCCTCTGTAGAAGGATCATCATCAGATCCCTTTCCTTTGTCAGGAGCTTTAGATTTACAGTCCCTTTTGTAGTGCCCTTCCTTTCCGCATTTCCAGCAAACTACCTTTACAGGTTTTCCTAGAGATTTAGATCTCCCTCTAGATTTAGGTCTCCCACTAGATGACTTATTTTTGTTTCTATTCTGGGACCATCCTCGTACAACCAAGGCATCACCATTCTGGCTCTCCATATTTTTCCGTCTCATCTCCTCCGTCAGCAAGGATGAGACTATTTCATCAAACTACAAGGCAGTTGCATTGCTACCTATTGCAATAACCAGACTATCCCACGAATCTGGTAGAGAACACAACAAATTGATGCACTTATCTTCATCTGAAATTTTAATATAAACAAATAATAACTGACTTACCACAATATTAAATGTGTTCATATACTCTGTCTGAGAGTCTCCATCATTCATCGTCAGGTTATACAACTTTTTCCGTAGGAACATTTTATTCACCAGAGACTTAGATTGGTACAAAGTCCCTAACTTGTCCCACAAAGCCTTAGCCATAGCTTCCCCTAATACATTCAACAATATTGGATCTGAGACACAAAATCATATTGTGTTCTTTGCCTTCTAATCCAACTTCTTCCACTATTCATTGGACACTCCCGTTGGTTTAGTACCCAGATCTACCGCGATCCACTGATATTTATCCACCAATAGATCCTCCATATTGAGTTTCCACAACTCAAAACTCTGACCATTAAATTTCTCGATCTCTATCTTTCCATTGCTCGCCATCTTCTTTCACCACTAATAGGATTTGAATAACTTACGGTGATTAATAAACATTTTACATGGCTGACATCAATGAATTATGGACCCACCTTTTACATGAATTCACATAACATTAATTTATGGACACATTGCATCAATGATTCATTGCAAGACTTAGCCCATACATCAACTCTCTCTACTGACCAATTTTGACTTAACATACTACTAACGTACAATTGATCATAAATACCTCTAGCTCAACATACAATGATTGTGAGAATGGAAGAAACTCTTCTATTATGCAACATTATCAAAAACTCAATAAATTGACTAATAACACCCAATAATTAAAGGCTTCCACTTGAGATGCCATACAACTGACTCTAGCATCTGATGAACAATAATTTTGACATATTCAAGATTCCATATACCAAATCCAAGCATCATGCTTAGAGCACATATAAATCTATCTCATGCACAAGTTAGAACAACATAAAGGTCGGCCATAGCTACAACAATCCCTACAAAAAAAAAAAAATTGTCATATTATCCATTTCATGGATTGGTTCATCACATTTTTATGGTAAACACTGTTATAGATCTGTGTATATGTACCACTCATATCCATCAAGCACTATTTATTTCAAATTAATCATAAACTATTTGTCATGGGTAGTGATTTATCAAGCTCTTATGGATCTAATTGTTTATCCATAGGAACCCAGTCATCTTACAAATGCACTTCTTCTCCCTCCTCAGGGGTCTCAATTTTGATGCAACTTCTTCAAAGCACAAATAAATAATAATGACCTGTGAATTCCCTTGTGGGAACCCGGCGAATGATGAAATCACAATATGTTGTTTTCTATCTCACACTTTTCGACATAACCTTCTATGCACACCAATGATAAAACGAAGTATCACACCCTCAAATCTACAATGTTGGCTACAAAGTTATTCTTGAGAAATGTTAAATGTTGATGATTTATTCAAATCCCCAACATTGGTCATATAATTATGAACAATGATAAAAAAAATCATGAAAGGAATTCTCAGAATCATCATAATTACTGCTTATAAAAAATGGCCATTAAAATTTGTTTTCGAAGTCCAATAATTTCATAACTTATTTTGTCGATTGTTTTTCATGTTTATAATATTCTTCGACCTCATGTTTTCTGCAACTCTGAGTGCACCCATACAATAACCTCTCACGTCTATTATAATTCAAAAACACCACTATGAATTTATTATATATAGGTCTCAATAATGTTTCATGCATTTCGATTCCAATTTCGAGTGTGCCTCCAAATCCATAAACATGTTCGAATGTTGATTTAAAATCACTCAATGAGCATAAGTGATTTGATACACTTAAATCTCGAGCAAGGATCCTCTTAATATTTTGTGCATATCCCTTGTGCCATTATAGCCTTCAAGGCTACTAGCACCAACATGCCCGCAATATTTAGACACTTCATCTTATTTCCAAGACAAATAGGAGTCTCGTCCAACATACACCAACATGTGATTGTGAATCATACAATATTTTCCTCTCTTCACCTTGCTCAGTGCACATAATCGCACAAGAGCCATATTTCTATAGTCCAAAACATCCCTTTATACACAATTCATTCTTCATCATCTTGTAGATCATAGTCATCACCAACTAAAAGAAAAGAAGATCTAGATTCCAAAACTATAATTAAATCTTCTGATGAAAATAGTGAAGCCACCATAACCCTTTGTCTTTCTAGGTTATCCCACATTACACACCATCTCTTGCATAATGGCTCTTGAATGTTGAATTCCATGGTATTTCACTAGATTACATAGTGGCCTCTATCCCATCTCACGATGAATGTAGTGGTTTAGGTAGACATGTACGAAAAAAAAATATTTACAACCTACTTTTACGAGAGCCACTAGTCGATGTTTCACAAAAAAAAAATTTACATACATCTAAAATATGTCTTGAAAAGTCATGTTTCTAACATAAATAAATCTACATATTGACCATGTCAAGAGAATGATAGATTCCTCTATTCCATAAGTAGCCCTTGTCATAAAAATAATTATTACAAAGTTGATCACGACCTACAACAAACTTCCTCTGTACATTAATCTTATTCTGGCCAAGACCATTATCCTGTAAAGCGAGATAAACAGAGAAGAAGTGGTCATTGAAATTATATAGAAGTTGTTGGTTGAGATTTTATTGGATCGATTAAATTATACATTATGGGTACATCTTGCAGTTGCTTCTCTAGTGCCATCCAACATGGAGTTTAGAAAATTTTGTTTCTTGATCACTACATGTCTATTAAAACGAATGCTTTCAAGTACTTAGAAAGTGTTGCAGGATTATTTTGTAGTGAAGGGTGAATCCAAAAAAAAAAACTTTATAACTCCTTTGCATCACTTCTATATAAATATTTTACCAATGTCACCTCATGTGAATCATTTATATTCTAGCTCTATGAGCCAAACTTCCAACGTAAATTATCCAATCCATTTCTTTCAACGACCTTCAAAACTTATCTTCACAATTTATCCAAGAGTCTCATCCTCTTTATGGTGGTGAAACATTGGTATGAGCCTCAGTATTGCAACAAGAATGTTGCAACTCCCAAGGCTACCTACTTTAATTATCAACCCGGAATTCATACAAACTTAAGAGGTATCGACACTATATGTCCAGCATACAATGTGTCCTTCCCTTGCTATCATGATGTGATGGAGTGCATATACTAAAGTCAAATCCTAAATTGATTGCAGAAAATGAAATGTTCGAAATGGAACCTTAACCTATTGCAAGAAAGAATGTACAAGGAAAGAAACCTATTCTAATTGCATAAAGATCATAAACTAAATGTAAAAGGAACCCATCTTAACCCTATTTATCACATGTGATGATTTAAACTAGCTGAGAATAAAATTTGATCTAGAGAGAACTCATTTTTTAATTTTTTTTCTTTATAAATGCAAATGCTAATATTTCTTTGATCTTTGGCAGGGGAGACAAGTGTGGATCAAGAGGGTTAAAATAGTCTTGATGGCATGGAGGTCAAGTAGAGGCCTAATCCCAGCCTCAATAGTGATTTTTCTCAATTCGGGCTCAAAACAAGCTTTCCTACAGGATGCAAATTTCCTACATGATGCTACAGTGATTTCCTATAGGATCCCCTGATTTACTACAGGATGTTACAGATTTACTATACAAAATTATCATTCATCAAATGACCAATAAAATCAAATCCAAATTGGATGGGACAAATTTTTTTATTAACTAGGATGTATTAGGTACACATTCCAAGTGGAATCACTCAAAAATACCTATGTTAACCCATGCTAAAAAATAGAAAAAAATTACTAGTCGAAGATCTAAAAATTTGAGAACTAGTGAGCTAGTAAATCTAAAAAATGCTTAATCTAATCAAGTTCAAATGCAGTGGGACAATTTTTGTTATGAACTAGAATTCTTTTGTGATCAAATTCAAATGAAACCAACTCGGTTGAATCTCAATAGCATGCTCTAAAAAATAACCGAAATTTATTTTTCTTTGCCACAAAAGAGTTCCAGAAATCTAGATTTTGGATTCAATAAGAAAGTTAATCCAAGTAGCTAAATGATTACTATGACTTCCAAATATTTACTAAGGATGAAATGATGCTTGTGATCCTACAAAAGAACTTACATTAACCATTTAACTCTATCCTACAACAAGAAATCATTAATACTAAATGCATAAGTAGAAGAAAATAAAAACAAGAGATGCATGTGAATAAGAAGTGAAAAGAAGGAAAATAAATTATACAAAAGGGCTCTGAAGCTCCTAGGATGGCCAAGCCCAAGGAAACTCAGAGACCTATGGAGGAGAACAAGATTTAGAAGTTTCACATGACAACAATCTTCATTATTTTCATCAATAGAATTACATCCCTCCAAGAAAATACAATGGAGCTACAAAAATACAAGTTCTCTCCATAATAACACTAATGATATCTATCCCTAGAGGAAAATTTGACTTGGTACTTATAAAAAATGATTAGGAATCATTCCCCATGAAAGGAGGAAGTTTTCCCCACTAAAATCCATTGATTAGTGGATATGGTCCCTAATACTAGGAATCTGCATTAAATGGCAGGGAACACATTCCTAGATTTTCTCAATCATTGGAGTTCCACAATCTGTTCCATAGTTCCATAATATCTTGTTGATTTATTATTTATTATTGATCCTCTTGTAGTAGGGAGAAATTCCCTAAATTATATCCTCCTCCAAATCTTCATAATCTGCCCAATATTCTCATAATATTTCACAAAAATAAATAATATTAGGCACAAATATCCAATTATTCATAAACCTTCGTAATGAATATATTAAAGCTAAAAATACATTATCTAATGTAGAAAGAAAGGTTTAATGTGCTGAAGGATGATTATAGGCATTAAATTAATGTTTAATTTAGAGGTATGGGCCTTAATTTATGTCTAATTTAGAGGCCCATCATACCCCCTTGCTGAAAGTGTTTCTCATCCTCTGAGCAACTTAGTGACCTCATTGTGCCTCTTTCATGGCCTTGGTGGCCTCTCGCTTATGAATTAAATATCTTGGCTATAAATTCCACAAGGACAAGCCCGAAAACATATTTGTGCGAAGAAAAATCATTGTTTCTTGAGACCATTAGCTTGCTTTTTTTCCTTTATTCAAGATAGGTTCTTGAAAATTTTTCAGTTTAGCAAGGTCTTCCACATCCTTGTCAACCTTCTGCTACCTTCTTTCACCATTTGGACACCTCTAAAATCTTCAAACTTCCTTTAGATGAGAACTAGGACATCCTATAGTCAAGGATAATTTTAGGGGCGAATGTTCGCCCTTTGGCGAAATTAAGGGGTTTTAAATTTTTAGTGGGCGAATATTTTGTATCATAGCACATTTTTACAAATCACCTCAAATAGCCCACCTTATTTTAAGGGAGAGGGTAAAAAAGGTAATTTTAGCCCTTGAAACTAGGACTTACAAACTTCCATTCGCCCATTTTCAAGAATAGGTTTTATTTAAGTGAATCCTATGGGCCAAATACCATATTTATAAAGAGGTATGGTAAATTAATAAAAATATAAATAAATGAGAGGTATGGTAAATAAATAAAACATTTTTTATATTTACTCCATAAGTCACCTTATATACATGTAAGGGTGTAAACAAATAAAAATATAAGTAAAGTGGAGGTATGGTAAATAAATAAAACGTCTTTTTATACTTACTCAAAAGGTATGGTAAATAAATAAAAATATAAATAAACTAGACGTATTGTAAATAAATAAAACCTCTTTTTATATTTAGTCCATAACCCTCGTTCTATTTATGAAGGCTCAAGAAAGAGGATTTATTTAAGTGAATCCTATGGGCCAAATACCATATTTGTAAAAGAGGTATGGTAAATTAATAGAAATATAAATAAACGAGAGGTATGGTAAACAAACAAAACATTTTTTTATATTTATTCCATAAGTCACCTTATATTTACGAACACTCAAAAAATGGGTTATATTTAGGTGAAACCTATGGCCAAAATACTATGGGACAAATACCATGGACTAAATTGTTATTAATACCATGCAAAAAACCATTATTAACCCTAATATTAGAATTAATAAAAATAAAAATGGCACATGGTATTGACCCATGGTATTCACCAAAATGGCACATGGTATTGACCCATGGTATTCACCTGGAATGTAGCCTATTTAAATGGGGGAATTAAACCAGCATGTAGCCTATGCTAAGATTCACTAGGACTTTACAAAGTTTTATTATTTAGTGAAAGACTCGCCAAGATCTTACAAGATTTTATAATTGAGTAAAATATTCGCCATGCCTAGTGAGGGACTTGCCCAAAAATTATATATACATATTATATTATTGATAAAATCGCCTTCCATTTTTCCTATATACCATGGAGAATCGCCCATTTATTATATTTATAAATTTAGGGGGGGTTCTTAAAATTTTCCCCGCCTATAGTAATTCATGTCAAAACTATACGAAACCCTGTTAAAAATACAAGAAACCCTTTTGAGCATAAATGATCTTCTGAGCCTAGGACAGGCCCTCAACTTGACTCCCATGCCTTTTTCCCTTTTTTATGCCTTGCACAAAATCTAGAAAGAGATTGGAGACCTCTTGGAAAACATCTTTTCATCACTGCAGTTTGAGTTTTGGTTTGATGGTGAATGCCTCATTTCCTTTTGTTTCCTTCTTCTTCTCTCTTGTGGCCTAGATGACTGCCTAATGGCCTTGGAGTTCTTTGTTTTGATTAGGTCTCTCTTAAGCTCTACCATCTTGGGGTTTAGCATAATTTGTTCATTTCTTCCTTCTTGTAGCAACATTCTACCTTCCTGTAGTAGTCATTCCTCCTCTTTCAAGGTCTTCTAATTGTATGGGAATGATGAGAAATGATGAAGACAGATTGGATGATGATGCTAGGGCTCAAAGGGAGTAGTGTAGGTTTGTGAAAATGGAGAGGATTATCTGTTTGTTTTTATTTTTATTTTAAATGAAATGGGATGGATGAATGATGAATAGATAGTGAATATGAAGTAGATGGAGGTCTTGGAGTGCTGTGGTGACTTGGCCTTTGCAAAAAATTATTCTTTTAACTGCTATCCTCATTCCTTGAAATCATCACCCTTCATTTTTTGACTTTTCAACATTGCATGAGTGAAGGAGTGAGTTGTAAGAAGAGCTTCGGCATAAATCACATATAGAAAGATCTTTGTCGACGCTTTTTGAACCAGCAAGTGTGGCTCATCGTCAGGACAAGTTGAGCTACAATTAACTAGTTGAAGGCCATTGAGATTGCTGACCCATCCTTAGCTTATAAAACCTCATCTTTCATGCATTGACAACAAATTTCTAAATATAATATGCTCAAGAGAAGAGGTCAAGAATATTGCATAGCTGCACTTACCTGATGGTTTTTGGAGAGACATGCATGTTATTGAGGAGTTGATGTCGATGTACAGGTGTTGAGGGACCTATATCAACCTTCCGAAAGAATATATGACCCATTTCTCCATCATATTTCCTCTTGTAACGTCTTCTCGGCCTTGTGAATATCTCTACTACAGGAGGGGGCTGATGAATTCTCACTGTGTTGATGGGCTCCCTCTTATTAAATACCCCTGCCGTTTTTCTTTGATGGATGCAGGGTTGTATATGTCTAAAACCAAATTTAATGGATGAGGAATTTTAAATGAGTATTATGTGTATATAATTCCCCTAGACTGCAATATTTTTCAACACAATAGAAGGTCTTTCTATATTCTTTTCACTTGGAAATTATGGGAAAGTTTAGCTCCAACCTCCTTATCATTGCCTAATGAAGCCAAACTCTATTTTTCCCTTTTAAAACTACTCACTGCCAATCTTGTAGGTGTTGTTTTGTGTCTTGTAGGATCTCCTGTAAGATCCTATAGGTTTTCAGCACAACCTTTTATAGCTGACTTGTTTTGTCCATATCTCCCAAAAGATAGAATGGATTGACCTGAAACTTTCCGAGCATGTTTCCCTCATCATTATGCACCTCCCTATAAAAAATGTTTGGTCAATGGATGCATGGATCTTGAGAAAAGATAAAAATAGCTGAAGGTGATGGAGGTCGAGTTATTGGAAACCATCCACAGGAATTTGCTGAAATTGATTGGACATGTTACAATCATCCATATGCATATCCCCATGAAACAAATTTTTAAATGGATGCACGGATAACAAGGAAATGAAAACATGGTTGTAGGTGATGGAGGCTGATTTCTCGAGAATTGTGCATTATAATTTTCTAAAATTGCTTGAGCATATTACCATCATCCATATGCATCTCCCCCTTTAAAAAACTTGGCAAATGGATGCATGGTTTTCAAGTTCTGGGAAGAACAAATTTATGCTCTATGTATTTTTGTATCATGTAGTAAAATAGAGCCTTCCTGTAGTATTTTAGGACAACAAGAAAACTAAATGGGAAAATCTTGAGAATGATGGAAATAGATGAGGGTGATGGATTGGCATGGCCTTGGCCTTGTTCGATCATTGGAGCAAAGGAGGAGAAAGTCAAAATTTGACTTATTTTGACTAGGTTGACCTATTTTTTCTTTCTTTGGGGGCAACTTGTTTTTGTTCCTTGTAGATGTTGGAAAGCACCTACATTCATCAAAGAGATACATGGAGCAAGGATTTTTTTTTACTTTTTTCCTTCTTTTTTTTCCTTCTAGGCCTACTAGCTTCCTCAAGGAGTTTTTCAACTAGTAGGTCTGTCTAGGTGCCTCAAAGGAGGTCTTCACCTAGGATATTTTCCTTTTTCTATTTTTTCTTTTTTTCCAACCCATTGACCACCTCATGGAGGTTTTCAATCAATGAGCCAACCTGAGGTGCCTCCAAGGAGGTTTTTAACTGAGATTTTTATTTTTTCTCTTATTTCTAATTTTTTTTTTCTACAGTACCCTACTTGAAAAACAAATTCACTTTCAAGTATAAGAATACTTCCAATGGAGCCATTTGCACATCAAGATGATAGAAAAAATTATGTGTAGGCTTGAAATGTATGCTTTGATATGTACCTGGAATTCAGAGACCAAATGATTTGCCTTGAAAGGATCCAGCATAGTTGAAGAGGAGAGTATTGCTGCAACTTAGTGACTGTCTAGAACCATATTTCAATATAGTTGTGATGCCTCTGGTCCACTTGTTTATTTGGATCATCTTGGATTTATTCTTCTATCATGACCTTCAATTCTTCCTCTTTTTCCTGATTGATCTCTTGAATACATGGAAGATTTGATGGTAACCACGAGGGAGATTTCTCAATCTCTGATTTTCATGTCTACTCTTCATCAAGTGCAACCCATGATTCTTTGATCTTCTATTTCAAATCTTCTTCTTCTGCATGTAGTCCTTCATTGGTATCAAGAGAATCTCTTTTTTGCAATACTCTTCCTGAGCTATGATGAATACCATTGATCTCAAGAGGAGATGTTTGGAAGTGTTGTACCTCAACATTGTAAGTGGGTTGAGTTACTGTTGGAATTATGAGACAAGTGTTGTCCTTGATGGAAAATCACACAAATGATAAATTATACTGCAGCAAATTTATTTGATAAATTATAGTGCAACAAAGTTTCCTTCATGTAGAGAAAAGTTCACGCACTTTTATGCAGAGAAAATTTTATTCCATGTAGAGAAAAGTTCACGCACTTTTATGCAGAGAAAAGTTTATTCCATGAAGAGAAAAGTTCACGCACTTTTATGTAGAGAAAAGTTTATTCCATGTAGAGAAAAGTTCACACACTTTTAAGCAGACAAAAGTTTATCTCATGTAGAGAAAAGTTCACGCAGTTATATGCAGAGAAAAGTTTATTTCATGTAGAGAAACGTTCATGCACTTTTATGCAGAGAAAAGTTTATTTCATGTAGAGAAAAGTTCACGCACTTTCATGCAGATAAAAGTCCCTTTCATGAAGAGAAAAGTTCACGCACTTTCATGGTTGGCTCATGGTATTAGTCCGACAGTTTTTGATCCTATGGTTTTCGTCCGTGGCATTGCATCCAAAAGTGTTGATCTCACGCACTTTCATGGTTGGTTCATGGTATTAGTCCTATAGTTTTGGATCCTGTGGTTTTGGCTCGTGGTATTGCATCCAAAAGTGTTGATCTCACGCACTTTCATGGTTGGTTCATGGTATTAGTCCAATAGTTTTTTGATCCTATGGTTTTAGACCGTGGTATTGTGGAAGGCCTAAGACTATAAAAGAGGAAGGAGATCATTTGGCAAAGCATCATCGAATAAATTGAATATCTAATAAGTGCTAGATCTGAAATATTTGTGATTGGGTTATGGTGCAGATCTGGATCTGAATGAAGAAGGAACCTGAGTGTAAGGAGAAGGATAAGTTCTATTGATGGGTCGAAATCTTAAGGCTGGAATAGTGGTATCTCTATATGATTTTGATTTGTGATATGTGGCACACGCTTGATCTATAAATCCAATAATCTGGGTCTGAATTATTGATGCATGTTTTATTGTACACATGTTATGATCTGGGTATGTCTGATGTATGGAACAATTGGAAAGTTATAAGGAAATATTTGCAGATCTGTATGCAGGTTGGCTTTGGTGAAATTAGAGATTGATGATGCAAGTGTAGTTGATGGGTTTTTGATGTTCTTGGATCGATTTTGAAAATTAATGAAAAGTGGTCCTTGAAAGAAAAGAAGTAGGGGGTTGTAGCTCCCTTCCAGGAGAGACTGGAAAACGAGAGAGAGAGTTGTAGCTCTCTGTAGGTTGTAGCCTGCGTACTGGTAAAGGATTACACCGGTACAAAATCATTGTAAAAGGAGTTTCTTATTAAAAGAAGATAGAGACATATTGCAGCAGGTGGTTTTCACCCACATTGGGTTTCCACCTTATATCTGGTGTTCTTTTGGTGTGACTATTTGCTTTTCTTGTTCCTGCTCATTATTTTATGATACTGACATACAAAGTAATGATCAATATTTGAAGAATTATTCAAAGTATAAATAAGGAAGATATATTGAAAAGAATTTGATAATACTGATTCACCCCCCCTCTCAGTATTATTTCCAACAATTGGTATCAGAGCAGGTCCCTCTGAAGAAGCTTGATCGCTTGAAGGAAGATCTAACATCATGAGAAACTACGAGAGGGAAGCACCAATCAGGCCACCGATTTTTGATGGAACAAACTTCGTATATTGGAAGGTAAGAGTTACTGCCTATCTTCAATATTTGGGTACAGAAGTATGGGACATTATAGAAACAGGGTATACTTTTCCATCAGCTACTCCTACAGATTCAACTGAGAAGAAGAAATATGAAACAAATGCAAAGGCGGTTAATACTCTTCTAGGATGTCTATCTCAATTTGAATTCGTGAAGGTTATGCAATATAAATCTACAAAAGAAATATGGGACAAGATTGTTTTGAGCTACGAAGGAGATGAACAGCTAAAACGTGCAAAACTTCAAACCCTCAGGATTCAGTATGAGAATCTCAGAATGTATAATGATGAAAGTGTGGCTAACTATTTCCTTCAGGTAGATGAGATTGTTAATTGTATGAAAAACTTTGGTGAAGAAATAAAAGAGGCTGTTGTGGTTGAAAAAGTCCTAAGATCATTGTCCCCCAAGTTTGAATCTAAAGTGTCTGCAATAGAAGAAAAGGAAAATCTACGAACTCTTACTATGTCTCAGCTACACGGAATTCTAACTGCTTATGAAATGATAAAAGGAGGTCCATCAGACAAGAGAGAAGCTGCTTTTAAGGCTTTAGGCAAAGGAGACTACTATGAATCAAGTCACATGCCAGAAGAAGAAGAAGAATCAATTTTTGTCAGAAATCTTCAACGGGGTACTGGAAGGTTCAGACGTAAGCTACCTTTTAAATGCTTTTCTTGTGGAAGAGTAGGTCATTATGCTGCCAAATGTCCTCATAAGGATAAGATTGACAAAGGAAAGGAACCTGCCAGATGGAACAAGAAACATAATGCAAATAAGAAAAGCTACTACACTCATGAAGACAGTGATGGTCTATCAAATAGTGATGAAGATGAACGAGGTAATGACTATAAACTTTTAATGGCATTTGAAGATGATGATTACATGGATGCTATAGATGTGGATAGTTTTTATGAAGATATTTCTAGACTTAAGACATGTATAGAAGAAAATAATATGATCATTGATACTCTACAATTTCAAATTGATGAAAAAGAAAAATATCTTGAAAAGTTAGAAGGTGAAATTGTTGGCCTTAGAAAAGAAATTGAGAAAACAAAGGCTATTAATCTTAAGTTTGTCAAAGGATCTGAAACTCTGGATGAGATCATCAATGTACAACGTTCTCCGCTAAACAAGACAGGTCTGGGGTATAATGGAGAAACATCTCAAGCATCCACCTCAAAGAGTTATCTTGATGCAGCAAGAAGGAATGAGCAAAAGCACAATGGAGATCACCAGGTAAAGCAGGGACGAATTACATCAAGAACGAACAAAGACTATCAGGTAAACCAGGGCAATCTGTCTTAAGGATGAACAAAAGCTACAACCAGCCACATGTAAAATCTTCTCAATTTGCTTCAAGAATGGATGACAATAGAAATTACAATCATTTGGCCGGTAGATTTGATAATCGCAGAAGTTTCTCCGATGGGCAATGTTTCTCTTGCCATAACTTTGGTCACAAAGCAGCTCAATGTGTTGCATATAAAACAATCATGACTAGAGAAGCTCAAAAACAAAGAAGTATGATCAGGATTACAAAAAGGACCTATAACAACTTTTCAGCTCTTGAAAATGAAGTTGAATGTTCTATTTGCAATAACTTTGGTCATGAAGATTCTGAATTCAGGAGCAGGTTTCAGCAGACAAAGGAACAAGCCTCAAGCACCAGAACATGGAGAATAAAGGAACCACAAACAGAAAGATGTGGGATAGCATTTTATGCAGAAGGACAAGAAAATCTATGGTACATTGACAGTGGATGTTCGAAACATATGATAGGTGATAAAGAAAAAATTGAATCATATTCTGCTTTAGAAAAGGGAAAGAAATTCTCTTTTGGAAATGATACTCCTGCAGCTATAAAAGGAAAAGGCACTGCTCAGTTAAAATAAAAGGTCAAAGCTGGAAATGTTTTGTATGTTGATGGATTGAAGCGTAATCTTCTAAGTGTTAGCCAGATGTGCGATCAAGGAACCGAGGTTATATTTAGATCAAACGGATGTCGTATTCGTGATCTTGATACAGGTGAAACAGTGATCAAAGGTAGAAGAACTCCAAATAATCTATACATATTTGAAGAAGGACAACAACAATGCTATTTGATCAAGGATGATGAACACTGGTTATGGCACCGAAGGTTGGGGCATCTAAGTTTTTCACAAATAAGGAAAGCATGCAAATATCAGGCAGTTCGTGGTCTTCCAGATATCAAAATTCCAGACAACACCATATGCAAATCATGTCAGTTTGGAAAGCAAACCAGAACTAACTTTCCAGAGAAGGAAGGATCAGCTAGCATGCCTCTTGAGCTAGTCCATACAGATGTATGTGGTCCATTTAGGAAAAGGACACATCGAGGAGAATAATACTTGATATTATTCATTGACGATTTCTCCAGGTTTTTTTGGTTAGGACTTATGAAGCACAAAGACGAAGCATTCGAGAAATTCAAATCCTTCAAAGCCTTGGTTGAAAAGGAATCAGGTTACAAAATTAAGTGCCTCAGGTCTGACAGAGGTGGGGAGTTTACCTCAAATGAATTTTTCGATTTCTGTGAAGAACATGGGATAAGAAGAGAATTCTCTACAGCTAGAACTCCTCAGCAAAATGGAGTGGTGAAAAGGATGAACAGAATAGTCCAACAAATGGCTCGTGCTATGCTGGATAAGTTTGGAACTCCCGCAACTTTCTGGGGTGAAGCCGCATATGTTGCGGTTGTTATTCTCAACAAAACAAATGTCCAAGTAAACAACACTCAAACTCCTCATGAGCTCTGGTATGGTGAGACTCCTTCGGTAAAGCACTTCAAAATCTTTGGGAGCAAATGCTATATTAAGAATACTGATGAGCAACTTGGCAAACTTGAACCTAGAGCAGATGAAGGCATTCTTCTTGGTTATTCTCCACACAACAAAGCATATAAGTGCTACAATAAAAGACTTGGAAGAATTGTTGACAACATTGATGTAGTGGTTGATGAAAAGGGATACATTCCCAGGCAAGTAAATCATGAAAATATCGAAGAAGATGAAGACTACCCTCAAAGACAGAATGATGAAGAAGAAGAACCTCAAGGAGCACCAGAGGAACAGATAAGAATAGAAGAGAAGACTCCATCCCGGTACGTTCAGAAGAATCATCCAGAATCTCAGATTTGGGGCAGAAAGAAGCAGGTGTACAAACAAGAAGAACAATTGCAGAAGCTTCAAGATATTTGGCATTACTCTCCTCCACTGAACCAAAAAATGTAAAAGAGGCATGCAAAGATGAATGTTGGGTCAAAGCAATGGATGAAGAACTTGAGCAGATCAAAAAGAATAACACTTGGGATTTGGTTCCTAGACCAAAGGATAAGAATGTTATAGGGACAAAATGGGTCTTCAAAAATAAGTTGAATGAAAATGGGGAAGTAATCAGAAACAAGGCAAGACTTGTTTGTAAAGGGTATGCGCAGCAATAAGGAATAGATTTTGAGGAAACTTTTGCTCCTGTTGCAAGACTTGAGGCCATCCGAATGTTCCTTGCTCTCTCAAGCTTTCAAAAATTCAAAGTATTTCAAATGGACGTGAAATCAGCCTTTCTGAATGGAGACTTAGAAGAAGAAGTATACATTGAGCATCCAGATGGGTTCATTCTTGGAAATGATCCAAATCTTGTATGCAGACTGAAAAAGGCTCTCTATGGTCTTAAACAAGCTCCAAGGGCTTGGTACTATCGTTTTGACAAATATCTTCATCAACAAGGTTTTTCAAAAGGATTAGCAGATAGCAATCTTTATATAAAAATTGAAAATGACAAACTGCTAATACTTGTTGTGTATGTAGATGACATTATCTTTGGCAGCAATGAAGAATCTATGAGTCAAAGCTTTGCCTTGGTGATGCAAAAAGAATTCGAAATGTCCTTGCTTGGAGAATTGACATATTTTCTTGGCCTGCAAATCCAACAAAAGGAAGGAGGGATCTTCATGTCTCAAACCAAGTATCTCAAGCAGATTTTGAAGAAATATGGCATGGAAGATGCAAAACCAGTATGTACACCCATGGTCAGAGGATGTAGGCTCAGTGAAAATGATGAATCAACAGCAGTACATCAACCAACCTACAGATCTATGATTGGAAGTCTACTTTATTTGACAGGTACCCGACCAGACATCATGCATGTAGTGGGAATAGTTGGAAGATTTTAGGCAAATCCAAAGGAAACTCATCTTCAGGCAGTAAAGAGAATCTTCAAATATCTTCAAGGGACTCAAAATTATGGCTTATGGTATCCTAGATATACAGATCTCACACTTCATGCTTATACTGATGCAGATTGGGCCGGAAGCGTGGATGACAGGAAGAGCACAAGTGGTGGTGCATTCTTTATGGGTTCCAGATTAGTATCTTGGTTCAGCAAGAAACAGAGTTCGATTGCCTTATCTACAGCTGAAGCATAATATGTTGTTGCTGCATCTTGCTGCACTCAACTCCTTTGGATGATGCAGACCCTGCAGGATTTTCAAATCACTTGTACACCACCTATCTCCATCTTATGTGATAATACAAGTGCAATCAGCATTTCAAAGAACCCAGACATGCACTCAAAAACCAAGCACATACTAATCAAGTATCACTTTCTCTGGGAACAAGTGCTTGAACAAAAGGTCAAGTTGGAGTATGTTCCTTCTAAGGAACAGGTTGCTGATATACTCACCAAACCATTGCCTAGGGAGACCTTTGAATACCTCAGGCAAAAGCTGGGGGTTGTTGATGTATCATCTTGTTGTTGAATCTCTTTTAATTTTTGGTTGTACGCAAGGTTCATCTGAAGTATATGCGTACATTGGTCGAAGATCGAATGGCACAGGTTCAGGGGGAGCATATCATGCATTGTTGGCATTATGGAGGAAGTACAGAAGGAGATCATGGATGCTGGTTTGAATATTGCTGCAATACGTCTCTATCTCTTTCTTGGAGAACATCTTTTGCAGATCTTTCCTACAGTCAGGGGGAGCATGAACAACACAATTCAGAAAGAGCAGAGCTTTCAGCATGTAGCATGAATAGATTGGTACACCTTGGCATATACAAAGGGGGATCTCATTCAGAGATTTCAACAGGTACTCAGGGGGAGTATGAACAGCGGAATGCCTTCCTAGGAAAGAGAATATCTTGGTTCGCCCTTTGCCCTTGATGTCAAAGGGGGAGAATGATTTGGTATTGTTGCCATCAAGTCCAAAGTGGGAGATTGTTGGCATTATGAGACAAGTGTTGTCCTTGATGGAAAATCACACAAATGATAAATTATAGTGTAGCAAATTTATTTGATAAATTATAGTGCAACAAAGTTTCCTTCATGTAGAGAAAAGTTCACGCACTTTTATGCAGAGAAACGTTTATTCCATGTAGAGAAAAGTTCACGCACTTTTATGCAGAGAAAATTTTATTCCATGTAGAGAAAAGTTCACGCACTTTTATGCAGAGAAAAGTTTATTCCATGTAGAGAAAAGTTCACGCACTTTTATGCAGAGAAAAGTTTATCTCATGTAGAGAAAAGTTCACGCACTTATATGCAGAGAAAAGTTTATTTCATGTAGAGAAAAGTTCACGCACTTTTATGCAGAGAAAAGTTTATTTCATGTAGAGAAAAGTTCATGCACTTTCATGCAGAGAAAAGTCCCTTTCATGAAGAGTAAAGTTCACACACTTTCATGGTTGGCTCATGGTATTAGTCCGACAATTTTTGATCCTATGGTTTTGGTCCGTGGTATTGCATCCAAAAGTGTTGATCTCACGCACTTTCATGGTTGGTTCATGGTATTAGTCCTATAGTTTTGGATCCTATGGTTTTGGCTCGTGGTATTGCATCCAAAAGTGTTGATCTCATGCACTTTCATGGTTGGTTCATGGTATTAGTCCAACAGTTTTTTGATCCTATGGTTTTGGACCGTGGTATTGTGGAAGGCCTAAGACTATAAAAGAGGAAGGAGATCATTTGGAAAAGCATCATCGAATAAATTGAATATCTAATAAGTGCTAGATCTGAAATATTTGTGATTGGGTTATGGTGCAGATCTGGATCTGAATGAAGAAGGAACCTGAGCATAAGGAGAAGGATAAGTTCTATTGATGGGTCAAAATCTTAAGGCTGGAATAGTGGTATCTCTATATTATTTTGATCTCTGATATGTGGCACATGCTTGATCTATAAATCCAATAATCTGGGTCTGAATTATTGATGCATGTTTTATTGTACACATGTTATGATCTGGGTATGTATGATGTATGGAACAATTGGAAAGTTATAAGGAAATATTTGAAGATCTGTATGCAAGTTGGCTTTGGTGAAATCAAAGATTGATGATGCAAGTGTAGTTGATGGGTTTTTGATGTTCTTGGATCGAGTTTGAAAATTAATGAAAAGTGGTCCTTGAAAGAAAAGAAGTAGGGGGTTGTAGCTCCCTTCCAGGAGAGACTGGAAAACGAGAGAGAGAGTTGTAGCTCTCTGCAGGTTGTAGCCTGCGTACTGGTAAAGGACTGCACCAGTACAAAATCATTGTGAAAGGAGTTTCTTATTAAAAGAAGATAGAGACATATTGCAGCAGGTGGTTTTCACCCACATTGGGTTTCCACCTTATATCTGGTGTTCTTTTGGTGTGACTATTTGCTTTTCTTGTTCCTGTTCATTATTTTATGATACTGACATACAAAGTAATGATCAATATTTGAATAATTATTCAAAGTATAAATAAGGAAGATATATTGAAAAGAATTTGATAATACTGATTTACCCCCCCCTCTCAGTATTATTTCCAACAGTTACTTCAATGTGTGGGTTTGGAGATGGTCGTATAGGTACTTGAGTGGGAGTGTATATTTGAGATGGATGTGGATGGGGTTGTGGTTGTGGTGGAGGTGAATGATAGGGATAACATGGAGTTGGGTATAAAGGATATTGAGGAAAATATTGAGGATATTGTCGATGGCTCCCATAAGTTCGTTGCCAACCTTGTTGCAAAGATTGGTTTTGGGGTTGACATGGCCAATGTTGCCAAGGAAAAGGTGTGTTCCAATTAATTTGAGGTGGATATGCATAACCTTGAAATTTTAAAATAGGCTCTTGCATCATATCAGGCTGAATAGGATGCCATGGTCCTCTTGGAGCTAAATAACATTACTGCATTGGCAATTGACTTGCTCCATTGTCCTCTTGGTGAACTTCCTTCAACCTTGGTAATGAGGAGCAACATTTAACATCATGTGATTCTGCATGCACAACAAAAAAATCTTCTTTTTGCTCATTTTGTATGCTTAAAATTTCTACTTGTTTAGTTAGATTGATAAGAATTTCTGTTTTAAAGTCATCAAACAAATTTCCAAGTTTAGCTTGACTTACCAATCTTGATGTTGATTGACTTACTCTTGCCTTTCCTCTTGATATGTGTTTGTATGTTTCACAAATTTCATCAAATGATAATTGATATACATCACCTCTACTCATGAGATCAAGATTATCAATCCACTCATCCCCATTTGTTCTAAGTAAGAGGGATTTTAATGTGTTGGATCCTAGATGATGTAGTTTTCCCCTCTTAACATTATACATGAACCTCTCTATTAGATCCTCTAGAATCTCATCTTCTCTTTGATTCATTCTAATATTTCTTATTTAAGATCATTATCTTTATATTTTTATAGAAATATATTTTGCATATCATTCCATGATCTTATTGAATTAGTCCCTAAACTCATGAACCATTTAAGAGCTTTATCCTTCAATGTTGCTGGAAATAATCTTAGTTTTTGAGTTTTTAATAAGTAACCATAAGATCTACAAACAATTTCAAATTAAAAGAGAAAGGTTTCTCAATCCTCTGACCTTAGACCATGAAATTTTGGAAGAAAATATGGTGGGATGTTCTTCATGTGCACACTACCATCAGTATGTTGAATGGGATAACCTTGAAATTGTGAAATAGGTTCTTGCATCATATCAGGTTGAATAGGATGCCATGGTCCTCTTGGAGCTACATAACATTGTTGCATTGGAAATTTACTTGCTCCATTGTCCTCTTGGTGGACTTCCTTCAACCTTGGTAATGAGGAGCAACATTTAATTGTTGTACTATGAAACAACCCCCCCATTTATAAAGAACAATAGCTAAGGTTAGAGTTATAAATGGGAACCATTTGAAATTTTTAGTCTTAGGGTAATAATACCTAACTCTAAGAAAATACCTACCAAGTCCTTGCAAAACAAACTAAGGATGAAATCCGCATCAAAAATCGCAAATCACACTTTTTTGTGTGACTATCTTAAAACATCTTGAAAAAATTGCGATCTGCAATCAAATCTCTCGCTGCGATAACACCTTGTCATTTCAAAAATCACATTTCGCACTTCACAAAATTCACAAGAAATTTAGCTATGCCATTAGAATGTCCATTAGCGATTTGCGAACTTCCATATTGCAAGATTCGCAATTGCATTTCGATTTATCAATCTGATGGCGCTATACTATATCCATTCAAAGATTGCAATGTGCGATTAAGAGTGGTAAAACATGTGAAATAATTACGTTTTAAATATCAAAACGAATGAATTGACAAGTTAATAAATATTTAGCGGCCCGAGGAAGGATAATCATTTTCCAAGTTATGGGTAGTTAACATCGAGTATCTCATTAAACCTTTCTCATCATACAAAGTCATTTTAGAGAAGCTTTTAGTCTTAATTACCCAATATCATCTACGCTGATATATCTTGTCTATTTCAGGCAAGCCATGAAAGACATGTCACTAAGGAAGGTGATGCAAAAATAGAGCAAGCAGACCATTGTTGAATCTGAGTTTACATAAATGGCTCCTATTTTCGATGATACAGTTTGTGATGCTACCGAAGCCACAACAGCTTGGGAGGTCATATACAGTAGGCTTGAGGATGAATGTCCTAAAATCACTGTCACGAGAGCAACAACTAACTCAACAAAGCCTTTAGGACTTCAATTCAAGGATGCTTCCTATTATTTCCTTCATAGGATAGGAGCAAGAGCTAAAATCCTTCCATACATGGATATGATCAGGTGGGTGATCAAAAACCTCACCATTAAAGATAGGCAATTCAAGAATTCAAGAGTGGAGCTCATAGGGTGTTCAGAGCAGAGGACTTGAAGAAAATGTACCACATACCTGACCCTCAGGATATCTACGACAACACATTTGTGTCAAACTTCACAAAGAAGAACCCAGACCCCTTTAAGCTGATTCAGGGTTGGAGAGCATTGGACAACAAATTCAAATATGAAAAACTAGGTATGTATTCTATAGCCTCTTTGGAAAACCCCTACAACTATGCAGCATCTATGTTATGTAGATTATATGGGTTACCCAATAATACTAAGTTTTCCATAGAATGGATTCCTCTGATTGATAGCTATGTTAATTCCCACATCATGAATTGGCCCTCCATCCTATCTGATAACCTAGCCACCACCATTATCGAATATCGACAGAAGAGAGCCTCCTCTCTAGATAAACTCCCTTTGTTATATTTTAGTGCCTACATTATGGATGCCATCTGTTTTTGCATGACATTTCCAACAATGGGTTGGAAATGGAGCTTACAGGATGCCTACCCAATCCATCTTAGTCATAAAAAAATATGGGAATCATATTATATACTTCACTTCTATAAGATATTTCATTGTGTTGTGTTGACCCTACATCAAATAATTTTGAATAAGAAACCCCCCAGGTTTTCCCAAGAAGCTGCAACAAACCTGTTTACTGTCAGCAAATATTTCATTGAATAACGGTTCACCTACATTAGGGTGTTTGGTAGCACAACCAATCCACATGTCCTTCCTTTATATGTTTTTGATAAATTATTAGCAAGAGAGATTGCCTACCCAACCATGGGAAAAGGCCTGGCTAAAGTTCTCAAAGATGGCAAGAAGTCATTATGGCCCTCTTTCCCTGTCAAGTGCAGTTATTTTGCTTTAGCAAATTTTGTTCACGCTACTAAAGAGTCAGCACATATGGAATCCCTCAAGCTTTATACATTGTCTAAGAGGCAATTTGATCAAGACAAAGTGGCATATAATGTCACTACTGGAGTAAATTTCAAGCCATACAACCATGAGGATAACTATTTTGAAGACTTGTTACAGTCGGTCGAATCCTTTGAACAAGCGTTCAAATGGGCAAAGGCGAATCTGAAGCCTGAATATTTTCAAAGCTTTGAGGAATTTAGAAATGAAAGGCTCGATTTCATCCCAATGCATTTGTTAAAGCCCAAGGATAAGCCTACACCAAGTGTCACTGTTGATAGTGAAGGTCCTAGTTCTTGAATAGATTCTCAGGTAAATACTGAGAAGACACCAGATGTAGGGAAATCCCAAGTTGCAGATAACACAACTAAGTCCAACATGAAGTCAGTTGAGAAACAAGTAATGAGCACCCCGACTACAGAAATCAGTTTAGAGGTCAAAGGCAGTAGTTTGGAGCAGGAGTGGGATCAGTTTAATCAGAAATTGCAAGGCACTCCCAAAGCGACAATAGCCCAAAAAAAAGTGGAATACAAAACTCCTCTAGATGTTCATAAGGATACAGAGCCGAAGTCTATGAGTGAGCAGTCCAAGCCTATGGAGGAACAAGCGACAATGTCCTAGCATACTAAAATTATCCTTGCTCTGCCCACATCAGAAATTGTTTTGAAAGTAACTGAAATACCTCCACTTGATGTGTTCTATAGCCCTCTCCAAAAGGTTGTAGTAAGAAGGAAGAAAAAAAGGAAAAGGGTAGACACACCTGAATTCCCACTTGGAAATGAGCCAATGGATGTTTTTTGGAAGGAAATTCCTTTCAATCCAGCTGAGAACTTGACTAGACTGTCATAGTTCATAGGAGCATATGCATCAACCACTATGGACAAGGCTACTAAAGTCTCTACTTTGTTAAGGGAAAAGGAGGAGAGGATCACACAGCTCGAAGCAGAGAAAGCAAGCGTAAACACGCAAGCAGCTGAGCATCTTGCACAATTGTAGCAAGACATGAAGGTCCTGAAAATAAGCCATGAAGTCGATATATCAGCCAAAAACATGCAACTCTAAGAAATGCAGCAAGCCATGGAAAGATACAAGGATGTTCCCACTACTGAGGAGTTTATTAAAGAGGCACTAGAATTAATTTCCCTTCTAGTGAAACAACAAGAGTATTTCTACCAGAAGATGTCACATATTACTCCATATCTGACTACTAGTGACAAGCTGATAGATAAGGCAATCGACCATAGAACCAAGTTTAACGATTTAAACACCAGAATCTCTAAGTTCATCGAATGGTAGGAAACAAAAGACGGAAGGAAAGCCAATCTACCCGAGATTGAGGAAACTCATAAAGACATTCTCTTCATGGATTGGGATGTGAGAATCAAATAGGCTGAGCTAGAAGTCGCAAGGGTATCCTGGGTATCAAAGAATATCATTAAGGCAGTGAATCACATCTTGTTTTTCCACCAACCTGATTAAAGAAGGCAATCTGAAAGAAATGCCCAATTTAAATGCTCTGTATAAAAGCTGGAAAGAAAAGGTGGAGACTCAAAGGGAGGCAATTACAAAATTGACCAAGACCAACTGGGAGTCGTATTGGCAGTAACTCATCAAGCCACACAACCAGGTTATGACTCTCAATTGTTCCCTTCATATGACTCATCGGATTCTACCACCTCTCACCGATGCGATTTTCACAGGACAAGTTAAGACACATTTTGGGGCACCTCCTCAAATTCAACTGATGACCAATATATGAGATTTGAAGGATAAGTTGGCAGAAAACAAGTCATCCTCTTAGTTCTGTTCATTTAGCACTGTTTATTTTTGGAGTTAGTTACCTAGGTAGGAGGAAGGTTGTTTCAAACCTCCTCAAATTTTGTATAATCTATCTTTGCACATTAGTTAGAATAGTATTTATACACTTCTCATGCATTTAGAGAAGGGTCCAACGTTTTATCAAAAACATTTGCAAATAATGCACTATTGTACTTTTGTGAATGCTTAGGTGAAATTATGGAACATGATCATTTCTTTTAGAGATCAGACTACTTTCCTTTGTTGATGCACTATTGTATTATTGGGAGACAATTTGATTTGAAGAAAGAAGTTGGTCTATGTTATTTTTCAAAACTATTGTATTATATGATTGATTATGTTTACACTTAATTAGTGGCAAAACATTCCTTTCATGAATTTTTGTGTGAGATTTATTGTTTCTGTTAAGAGTTAATTGCACTTTTGTATGATGCCTAGTTGAAATTGTGATTTTCATATATAACTCATCATATAGGTGATATATTTTATAAATTTATTTGACTAACTATTTAGTCAAAGAAATTATCTTTATACGTTATCATCTCTGTTTAATTGTGATCAACCTTTATTATCACATGTTAAGAAGATATCTTTGTAGATTGCATACCACACGGGAATACCCGGGTTTATATTAGAATAAGTTCATTAGAGAATTGAATCATAGAATAAGTCATTTAGATTATCATTATTCTATTGTAAACACTCATGAACCACCCACTCTCATGTTAAAACCCACACTAGGAAATTGGTCCCATTATCCCCAGCCGGAGCCACCACTTTAAACAGAAAAGGAGTTGTCTTAAGGTCCGGACCAGGTGGTTATCCCCCATGTTTCGGCAGTAGAATTCTGAGGCCGCAACATTTTGTCACTAGAAGGAGGGTGTTTGACTCTGAATGGAATATAAACCTAAAGAACATTCAAGAAGAATTCATAAGAGTCAAAACCCCTCCACAATTTCTACACCTTCTAGATCTCATTCAGAATCTCCTGATCAGAAGTCTGAAGTTGTAGAAACATATCCCTCATCTCTTGAAGTAGTAAGGCAACCAACCTCTCCAGATTACACTCCCGAGTCTTCCAAAGTTCATTCTTTGATACTAAAATTGGAACAAATATCCATTTCTGCCGAGAAACCAAAGAGACCAGAAGTTTCTGAAGAAAGTGTTACCTCCTTATTACAACAAACTGGTGTATTGACTAGACTGCAAAGTGAAAGGCTTGGGGTCACCCCTTTTTCTTTCCCCATCCCTCCACGACATAGGAAAGTTACTTCATCAAGATCTGAATCAGATACTAGTGAGATCACAACACCTTTCCATCCATTCACTTCTATTCAATCCACGACTTCTCAACTATCCACTTCTCCAATTAGTACTACCATTAGTAGTACTAACCCAGTAGTAAGTTATTTGCCATCTATACCTACTTCTAGACCAACCTTCCCATATTCTTAGTCTCCAACTCAAGTTATGGCCAATCAACCTTGGATAAATCCTGGTGCTGTCCTAGTTGCAAATCCAAATGCACTCCCAGCAAACCCAGGAAAATGGTTTCCTAAATACAATCCTCACGATGCTCTCCCAGCTGAATAACATCTAAATAATTTTATGTTAGCTATGAATATTAATGGGGTCGCACATGAAGATGTTGTAATCAGAATGTTTCCTTATACTTTTCAAGGATCTGTTGGATCTTGGTATTTTTCCCTTCGAGCGGGTTCAATTAGAGACTCAGATACTTTTCAAGAAGTATTTCTTGCAAAATCTAGTGATGATAGGGCCATAGCATCCTTGATCAACGATCTTTCTAATTTGAAAGCTAATCCCGATGAAAAGATCAAAAATTTCAACTCCGGATTTAACAAGTTGCTAAATAAAATCCCAGCTACCTCTAAACCCGTTGGAGATGTACAAATAGAATGGTATATATCATCTCTTATAATATTGCAATTTTTGTAGATAGAGCCAATAAGACTACCCTTGTAGAAAACATGAGAGAAGCCCTGTCTGTAGAAAGAAGAAGTATAGATTTGGAAAAGAGATCACAAATGGAAGAAAGAAAGTCAAAGAAAGTAACATTTAAGGATGAATCTAAGAAGAAAGCTACAAAGGACCCTTTTGATCTTGAAGGCCTTCAGAAAGTGTTAAAAACAATGTCTAATGAAATGGTCGAAATCAAAAAATAGGTCGTAGAATCCTCTACTCCCAAGAAACCTTTTCGCTCATTCAAAAGGAATCCTTATTCTCCATCACAACCCCCAAACACCATTTCAAATGTCAAGTGTGATCATGAAGCAGAAGAAGATTCACCAGATGAAGAGGAAGCTAAAACGGAAGAAGAAATTGAATTAAATTGAATGTTGGATTTCATCCTCCCAAATGAATAAGAGGCATAAGCAATGCCAGTGACTACAAGAAGTAAAAACTCTCCTAACATGTCTATCACAAATTAGAAACAAAAAACTGCTACTCCCGCAAAGGAGAAAATAGTAGCTAAGAAATCTAAGACTAGCCAAATCGATCCTATTCCTCTAGATTAACCAAATGCCTCAAAAACATTGGTAATCTCAGATACAATGGAATACAATATTGTCGAATACATGAAAATGACTAGAGAAAACATATCATTACATGAGCTCACTAAACTCAAGCAACAACAAAAGATTTTGTTAAGAGAATTAAAAGAAGTTCTTGTATCTCCTCTATCATCTGCTATAGCTACTCAAGCTACCTACGATATGGGAAAGCCTCCCTCATCCTAAAACAAAGTAGATCCTTTAGATCTAGTTCTAATTGGTGATAGGTCTATTTCTCATATTCCTCCATTTCTACTAACTTATGAAATTTTCAACAGGAATTTTCATAATTGGCATGTTGATTCAGGAGCCTCCTCAAATATAATTCCAAGAGTTGTGTGTACCAAATTGAAAATTACCCCTAAAAAATCTGCAGTACACATAGTTCATTTAGACAGGACAAATGTAGAGGTTCTTGGATAGATAGCATCAGTTTCAACTAGGCTTTCCTCTAATCCAAACGTTTCACAAATAATTTATATTTTGGTGGTTGATATCTGTGAATTTTATGGTTTTATTCTCAGTAGGGATTGGTCTAAAAAGTTGCACGGCTATTTCGCAACTAATTTGTCTCACATGTGGTTGCCACACAATGGTAAACCAAACCAAATCAGGACCGTAGACCAAGAAAAATTCATGAAATATACAGTCACTGACCTCAAGGGAAACAACAAACTTGTTGCCTTTACCAATAATATCATTGGAAATTACTTAGCCAAGTTATTTTTGGGATCCTTTAATGCTCAGAGGTCTCCCTTTCCAGATAACGTTGTAGTTTCTCAAATCAAAATTTTTTCACAAACAGATGCTTCCAAATGCCTAAATTTAGTAGATAAAGTTTCAAATAATTCTCTATTTTGGACTCTCTATTTTGACAGTTCTAAATCTGAAGACAGTGCTAGCGTAGGATGCATTTTGATCAATCCACAAGGAGAGAAAACCATGCTAGCCTACAGAATTGAATTCCAATGCACTAATAATATCGCTGAATATGAAGCACTGATCCAAGGAATATATAAATCCATTGGTATTAATGTCAAATACCTCCAATTCTATGGTGATTCTGAAATAATTGTGAAACAAGTGAGAAATACAATTCATTGTGTCTCTGGGCTCCTTAAACATTATCAATTGTTAGCCCAGAATTTGACTTCTCATTTTTCTGCTTTTAACATTTCTTCAGTCCCTAGACTGCAAAATGCAAGTGATGACTTCCTTTCTAATGTGGCACCTAGGCTTATACCCTAAGAAGACTTCTGTCCAGATATATTTTCAATAGATTTAATATTTAGGCCATCTATTACCGACATTGTAACAAATTGGAGAGTATTTAACAATGATGCAGATATAGTTAATTTCCTTACATCAGAAGGGTCGTATGAAGAATAGATCATAGATGAACATGAGCATGATCTAGAAATAAAACATAATCGTGATCAAAAACCAATCCCAAAGTCTGTAGTTAAGATGGAAGATCTCTATGATCTAAAGTATAGGTTCAAGAAAATTACCAACTCCAAAACTCAAAGTTCTACTTTGAGATTTGAAGTAGTAAACCTAGGGTCAACTGAAAAACCTCAAAATGTCAACCTAGGTCTTGGCGTATCATCTGAAGAAAGAATATCATTCATTAGGTTCTTAAAAACATCCAAAGGTGTCTTTTCCTGGGATTACACAGATCTCAAAACCTATGATACCTTTGTAATTCAACATACCATACCTATGACTTCGAATGAAAAGCCAGTTCAACAGAAGCTTCACAAAATTCACCCAAACCTTGAGAGTCAAATAAAATCTAAATTGAACAAGCTTCTGAGGGCCAAAATAATCTTCCCTGTTAGAAATTCTAAGTGGGTATCAAATATGGTGCCCATAAGGAAAAAGAACGGTGATATTAGGATTTGTATTGATTTTATAAACCTGAATAAAGCTTGTCAAAAAGATAATTTTCCCTTGCCTACTATGGAATAGATATTGCAATCAGTTGTAGGTTCTGAATTAATGTCTTTTCTAGATGGATTCTCAGGATATAATCCAATTCTTGTGCATCTAGGTGACAGGTTAAAGACAACATTCAGGACCAAGTGGGGAACATATTCCTATTAAAAGATGCCTTTCGGACTCATTAATGTTGGTGCCACATTTCAACGTGCTATGGACATTACCTTCAAAAACAAATCAGTTTTTATCTACATGGATGACATCAAAGTCTACTCTAAGGATAGGAACAATCATTTAAGCAACCCAAAGCACATTTTCGAAAGATGAAATAAATATTGCATTTCCTTAAATCCCAAAAAATATTATTTTTCTTTACCAAAAGGAAAACTCCCTGGGTTTATAGTGTCCAAGAAAGGAATTTACATTGATCCTGATAGAGTCCTAGAGATAAAAAAGATTCCCCTCCCACACAACAAAAAAACCATGCAATCATTCTTAGGCCAAATAAATTTTGTAAAAATATTTGTTCCAGCTTTTTCACAAATTGTCCTACCCTTTCAAGCAATGATAAGAAAAAATGTAGTTTTGAGATGGAACAAGGATGAAAGAGAGTCATTTGAGTTGATTAAAAAATCCATTATTAATGCTCCTTCATTGACAACCCTTGACTTTCTCAAACCTTTGTATTATATACTTTTTCATATAATACATCATATGCAACAGTTTTGACACAGCTGAACAATGAAATATCGAGGCACCCATCTCTTTTTTCAGTTCTAACTTGCAAGGTGCCAAATTAAATTATTCAACTGTCGAGAAACAAGCATTTTCCATTTTTAAAACATTGAAACATTTCAGACCTTTTCTTTTTAAAGCCCATACAAAGATAATTTTACCCTACCCTGCAGTAAGAAAATTATTAATCCAAAGAGAAGTAGGGGAGAAAAGAGCTAATTGGGTTATTGCTCTTCAAGAATATGATGTAGAAATCCGGCCAGCTAAAATTGTCAGGGGCCAAGGTTTTTGCAGGATGTTAATAGGAGCTTCCCAATTACCACCAGAAGAAGATCAAGGTAATGAAGTGAAAATATCAAAGGTAAGCCTCAATGATACGCAATCACAATAAGCTGATTTGAAATTTTATCTAAAAAACGGATATGCTCTTATGCATCTTAATTATAAAACAAAGCAAACTTTAAGATTGAAATCAAATCAATATGAACTAGTTAATGATGTATTGTTTAGAAAAAATTATGATTCAGTATTTCTAAGATGCCTGGAGAAATCTAAAGCCGAAAAGGTCATGCAGGAATTACATGATGGACCAGCTGGAGGACATTTCGGGGGAAATACCACAGTTCACAAAATCTTACATGTAAGATATTATTGGCCAACAATATTTAAAGATACACATGAATATGCAAGAAAGTGTAAAACTTGTTAAACCACAGCCAGAAGAGAAAGAAAGTGTTGTCTTGTTGGGGCCTGACCCAGTTTCGAAGTTAATTAGCCAAACAAATCATTGTACTACTGGCCCTTTCGGCAACAATCCATGGAGTGCGAACCGTTGTCTCACCCGAAGTAGTATGATGGGGTGCTGGAACCAGGTTTCCGCACCCTTGAGATGTCTGAGGGTTTCATTTGGTCCAACTGCTAGTCCCTGCATGCAAGGTGCTTCACGCACTTCCCTGGCCTTCACGCCCTGATAGATTCACCTTCATGCAACCCTAAACGGGGGCTATGGGGCTTCAACGCTGCTGGAGCAACGTTCTACACTATTTCCCTAAATCACACCCGAAATCTTACTTGCCTCTTTACACCAGTTAGTTATTTTTGCGTAAGTAGAAGCCTTATGTTATTTATTTATACAGCGCATACATATAATTTCATGTAAGAAATAAATAGTAAACTTGCAAATTATACCCAATAACACATAAAGAAGGAAAAGATACACAAAAATATGGTAAAATTCTCTTTATTAATTCTTTCCAAGGTTACAGACTCGACCTACCCTACGCACTTAGCTGCAGGAGTCTGTGCACTCAGCTGTGGACTACTAGGCCTATGCACACATAGCTGCAGAGCCTTCTCCAACTCTACGACCCAAGAATCACTTTACACTGCGACTCATGCTCTTAGACTTGTCATGCTTCTTTTCTATTCCTTCTTCTTAGTTATCTTCTACACTTAGAGCCTCGCTCTATTTATACAATCCCATGGTTCGCAGACCATGGGTAGGTCTATCAGGCTGACATTACATTACAAAACAAAGGGCGGATAACCATGTGACTCTATTATGACCTTGCGCTCCTCACCCACAAATTTTGGAGCTTTTACAAAGGACTTGGTCAAAAGTTGGGCTTTAAGCCCCAAAACATGCCTTGGGGGGATTCCATGCCTAATAGGCCCCCAACATAAACATCGTGACTCGCCCTCGAGTCACTCTGTTGGTATGAAGATCTTTGCACAGAGTCCCTCCAAATTAGTTCGAACCACTACAAGGTGGGCAACGCACTGAGCAACTGTCTACTCGATCTCTTGTACGCGTTGTTCTGAAATCGCGGTGTCAGAACTACTTCCATGGACCTGTTCCTGTGTCCCCTACATTTGTGCAGGCTTGCCTTCAATTGCTGTTGTGATAGTGAAGGCCTCGTCATTCCAAGGGTAAACGTGTGCCTTCAGGACTACTTCTTTGTGTCGTGTTGCATCCACCTATTCTTTCAGCACTTTGGCCTGTTGCATTCGCACAAGCCTCTGAGTGAGGCCCCATTCTGTGCGATCCCTTTGACGATGTTGTACTGTTACTGGAGCTCATGCACTTCAGTCTCTAAGTGCTAGATGTTGGGGTCCTCCTGCAAATTCATGATGACCTCAAATGATTCCTCCAACATTCTGGTGTAGTCCCTTACTGCACTTCCGATCTCTTCCAGCCCTGATGCAATAGCACTGGCGCGTTGTTCTCTTACTTCCAGAGGGGTGGATAGTTGTGCCTTTAACCGCAACTTTGCTATCTGAAGGTTCAACTCCAACTGAACCTTAGTAATTTCTTCCCGTGCCTCGCGTACCCCTGTTGCTAGTCGATGGATGCGCACCTCTGCTGGTGTGTCTGCTTGGATGGCTAGCTCAAGGACCATCTGACAAGCTTCTTACAATAACTATACCATCTACCGGTTCTGCGACACCACTTCGTCGAGTTGTAGGCTCAACTACTCCATGTTTATCTTTTTCTCACTCAACACTTGCAGTGCATGGCTCTCCCTAGCCTGTAGTTCTGTAGTAATCCCATCCTGTAGAACGTATAGTGTCTCCTGCGGGAGTGCATCCATGTTGATCCTGAGACCCTTCAGTGCGCTAATCGTAGGCCTGTCGGCCTCATTTGTGGTGACCAATGCTCCTTCTGGCAGCATGATGTTGTTTGTTGTCTGGGCACGTACATCTGCTCTACTGCAATTGTCCCTACTGTGAGGCTAGTCGAGAGGGTACCAGTCTAAGGAGTGTGCACCTGCAATTCCTACAGCTGTGCTCTAAGGGCCCCCAACACAATCTAGTTCTCTTGTGCAAAATTTTGGAGGGCCTTGGAGGTGACATCACGCATCGTTTCATCGATGTTGTGTAGATCACCCTTAGTAAGGGTGATCAGGTCAATAGAAAAATTTCATTCCTTGACCTTCTTGCACGGCCCCATCTACTCGCTTGGTCGTTGGTGCTTCAATTGTGTTGACGTGGATTGTGGGTCTGTGCCGCCCTCCTCTTCCTCTCTTTCCTGCCTGTGTGAAGGTGACTTGTAGCCCTTGCGTGCCTTCTCGGCTGCCTCATGTGCTATGGCTGCGGTTGCCTTTTTCTATTCTGGTGTTGTCTGCACAGCGTCCCATACCTCCTGCGCTTTTGTTGCCTCTACTTCTTACCTTCTCTTCTCTGCTAACTGTGCCATGCACAAGTTGGCCTCCTCTTTCTTCCTCTGCACCACAGACTTCTCCATTGCCGCGAGGTCTAGGGCACGCCATTCTGGTGGCCATGTCTCTAGTACATAAAAAATTATGTCATCTGTGGCTACAAAGGGTAGCTCTCTCCATTGCTTGGTGGGGTCCTTGCGCCATCTGATATAGATGTTTTGGAGATCCACTTTAAATTCTGCAAAACTTTGCAGGCTATTGTAAACAATGGGTGATAATCATGGCTTACGGTTAATCCTTGTTCTAAGTTTCATTTCCATGAACACCTAGAATATTTTACTGTCACAAATCTAGTTCACATCCTTTGTGGCCCAGAGCGAAGCATACTTCGCGGCATTTGGTAGATCCCTGTCAATTATGTGAAACTGACTGTCCTCTAGCAATTCTCCTGCCATGAGTACTATGGAATGCGGAAACCATGCATAGTGAAACCTTTTGCCTTGTTCCTGGGCCTCGCAACAATTTTCCAGGAACTCCTTGCAGAGGAACTCAGACCAAGTAAACTGGACCCCCTCCGTGCACTACTCAGCAAGTGCCACCACTGGCACGGGTACCTCATCCACACGACACTTTCGCATAACTTTACTCGCCAGTATTTGGGTCGCCACTTTAACTGCTTTTCTGTTGATGATGGATATGGAATAGCCCCTTTTCTTCTTCTCTAGTTTATATTTCTTCTTCATGGCCTCCATGGTGGCCAAGTCACTGCTCTTCCCCTCCGAGATTTCTGCGGGGTCCTCTCCTCTACATGGAAGCTAGGTAATGCAGTGAATTAAGTGGTTCGTGATGGGGATGGGCTCCTCCAGCCACAAACACCCACCATGCACCAGGAAGAGTAGTTGCCTGATGTTGAAAATTGTTATTGGGGCACAGTGGAAATGCGGCACCCAGAGTCGGTTTAGTAACCCTGCCTTTTCCACTCCGCTTAACCACTTTCGTGGCTCCAACTTGGTAACCCCTACCGCGGTGTTCTATTTGGGCTTCATGAGATGCGCAGTCTCTAGGTGAGGGAACTTCTCATGGTTAGCGAGATCCCAATCTTCAAATGTCAAGCTAGGCACCCGTCCCAGGTACGTGCCCTAAAAAATGATGTTATCCAGGAGGAGCGGGGTCTAGAGAGAGCTCTTTCTTTCATCAAGATCCTTGGGCACTTTTGCCTTCCCCTTCCACGGGGGGATATAGGCGGGAAACTTTGTTGGAGGATGCGTAGGCTCAATTTCTTCCTCCATGCCTTCATCTTCATCTTCTTCGATGATAAGGTCCTCCAGGTCTTCCTCCTCTTTGTCAGTTTCCAAGTTAAAGGCTTTCCCTTTCTCTTCCATCTTTAACCTGGTGCAAAGCGGGTTTCGCTGGGACACACATATGGGAACCATCGATTGTTTTTCTTTCTTTGGCCTCGGAATGTGCAGTGATTTATGGATTTCCACCACAATCTCAGTGCCTTCAAGGGCATCCCCCACAATCAGGGCCTACGCGGCCTCTTCGGCGGTCATTTTTGCAATTTCCATAACTTCCCCAGATGTTGTTATCATGTTTGTCCAGAAATCTATCACTTGTGTAATCGGGGGCTCAATTAACACTCTGCACAGGTCAACCAGGGCTCTACTCAGAATGCATGAGGTATACAACAGCTCAATTTGGAAATGACCAAGTGTTGTTTGCTGGGTAGCCCTTTGTAATCTAAAGCGCCTTTTGAATTTGAATTCGACCATTGCCCCCAAATCTGGTTCATTAATGCTCACTTGGAGGTAGATTTTCACAAATATTGCACATAAATTGCATCTTAAATGCCTGTCGCCCACTCCATAGGTATTAAGTTGAGCATCACATCATGAATAGTGACTCCAATGGGCACTTTCCAGCCAACCCGCATGGCAACGCAGCCCCCCTTGCGCGGTCGCGAACTTGTGACACCTTAATCCTGCGTGTAGCTCCAACATTGTGCATATCTCGGGCAGAGTAGTTTATATTCTCACGCCTCTTTCAACTGTCTTGAGTGCTAAGACTATACTTCCCAAGGCTATTCAGGTTGTCGCGCCACCTGTATAGGGTTTCATCTGGTCATCCATCACTTTCCCTGGAAAATATCCACCTTTTATTGTTACTGGCAGTGTCGCGCACTTTATCATCTACAATGCGCCACCCTGGTTGATTCATGTAGTAATATGTGGTCCAAGCCAAGGCATCAGACTGATCAATTCATGGTGATAGTCCCCAAATTTGTCAGTGTGATCATGTGCACCCTGTTTTATCACCTTGGTATTCTTATCGAGAAAAGCTTCCTTTATCTCATCCTCCAGCTTCTTGACTTCTGCTTCCACCAGAGTGCTTTCCTCCCTTAATCGCATCCTTTCTTTCCCAAGTTCTTGGAGCCTAAATTTACCCTGTTGGATTTCTTCCTCAGGTCCCAAGTGTTCTGCTTCATTTGGCTATGCGATCCCTTCTTTCAAGGCTCCGCGAACCATTGTATCTGCTGGAGATGCCATGCACGGACTAGGCATTCCATGCTTTATGTGGATTACAATGTGTGCTTCATACTCCAACCTCGAAGGTGCATGCGCCGTTAGTTTCTTGCACACGATCCTATAATTCCATAGAACCGTTGGTATGCATGGGTCCCAGTCAGTCTGCTATGCATTGTGGACCTTGTTCAACACTTCACATACTTCATTAAAGGCTTCTGCGTGGGTAACCATTTGCACACTAGGTCTTTCTATACTCTATTTTTTCAACTGGAGGGGTTGTTCACGCCATTGCCTCACCTGCACATGCTTACTGACCATGTCTCCTAACGCGAAGATTGTGTACATCCGTGCAAGTTTCATACCATATGCCTACGTCCATCTGGACAGGTGGGTGCACGAACCGTCTCATATGGAAATACTGTCTGTTAATCGCATCTTAAGCTTCCCAAATTGTATGCAGAACATCCTCCTGCATTCATGCCATTCCCAGAAGCTTCCTTGGTGTGTACCCTACCACCTCACGGGCATAGCACGTAGTACCCATTTCAAAGCTTCGACACGTTGTTGCTCTGGAAATTCTCTTTCAAATCTATTAAGGAAGTCGTCCACCTCACTTAACCCATCATACGTAGGTAGATTCCTTACCTCCGTTGATAAGCAACACAAGGATCTCGTCATCATGTTATAGTTCAATGTGCTTACCTTGTGTAACTGCTTCTACCATCGTTCTATCTCCTCGTAAGAATCTTATGTGCAAGAACTTTCGCGCTCTCATGAGATTCATCCATCCGCGATTGGATTCACCCAGTCTTGTTCTCACACTGTTATCTTGTAGATGCAGTCCAAATCATCATCATTGTCGTAGTCGCACACTAGCTCCATGTAGCACGATCCTTCTGCAGTGTCTAAAGGTACAACTACGTGCAGAGACTTTTTCTCAAAAATCATCTTGCGCTTCTTTAGATTTATCACTCCATTCATGTCAGTGGCCCAATATATTCCTAGTAGCACTGGGTAGGGATTGTTGTCATCAACAATCTCGATCACTTCGAAATCTGCTAATGCGCTTGCTCCTTCGATATCCACTGTGATTCCATACAATCTTCCCATAGGTAGGACCTTTTTCTAGTTCGCCATTCGTAGTTGGATAGGAGACCATTGCAGCATAGGCCTTCCCATGTGCTCCCATGTTTGCTTTGGAAGAACGTTCAGATCTAATCCTAGGCCCAGAGTCACTTGGTCCATTTCATATTCTCCAATTTGCGTGATCAATCTCATCTCCCAGACTACGCGCAGTTCTCCCGACGCGAACCCAACACATCTATTTATGAGTTCCTGTACTCCCTTTATAGCCTTGTTGTCACGCAACAACTTCAGGCATGTTTCCAGGAACGTTGTGAGCATCGATGGGTCCATTTCTGACTCTGGTCTGTCTTTTCTCCCTAAAGTGGAGGCATCAACAAAGCTCTTCTTGGCTTCCATGAAGGTTTCCTTAGTGTGCTCCAAATCAAACTCTGGTTCCTTCGTTGGAGCCTATTGATGCCTCGAAAATCGCTGCATCAACATCGGGATAACCACACGGTCTGGACCTTAAAGGCAACTCCTTTTCCATTTGGTGTGGTGGCTCCGACTGGATATAATGGGACCAGCTTCCCAATGATTGGTAAATAGGATGGATAAATGATTGATTCTTTGATATCTAATGATAATGAATGAATGATTTAATCTAAAAGTAAAAGTATAAACAACTTTTCTATCCCTGGAAATTGATACTTTTAGCGTAACTTTGGATGGTCTTCATTCACAAACAGGCATATAGATGACTCTTGTTGGTAAGCAAAGATGTTTATTCATATGATAATTACTAAGCCCAAGTAGTTGAACAAAGCAATCAAGAAAACATTATTACACTATTCGTCATATATATCATAGACATAGATATGATTGAAAGAATAACACTCCTTAGACATTCAATAGTGAAAAGTACAAGGATTGTTGTTAAAACACATACATATATTCAATGATAGAAAAATTTAAATGAATGCCGATTCACATAAAAATGACACAAGAACATAGATAATGGTACCATATGTTATTTGAATCACTCCTGATATCAATCACATTCAAATTCATTTTTCCAACTTACAAACACTTCCACAAAAGGAAATAGTGCACATATCATCAAAGCTTTCTTCGTCAAAATTCAGAATACTGGCCCAGTCTTTATAAAAAATAGATCAGAAGCACAATAGTGTGACTTCCTGATTTGAGTTTATACAAAAACTGAGGACCCTTTCCAAATGCATGAAAGGGCCTATAAATACTAATTAAGCTAACTAATTACAAAATAAAAGTGCTATTTAATTGGTACAACTATATTATGAATATCTCCTCAAAATCGGCTTGTTCTCAGTCGGAAACATGATTCATTGTTTCAGATGATCTCCCTTCGGCTTGAGCTGGCAGATATCTAGCATCGGTTGCAATTCTGGAGGGCGACTTAGGCGAGAATTCAGTTGAGCTGAATATGTGGCATCTTGGATCTCGGGGATCATGCAACTGATGGCATCAGTTAAACATTTGAGTGCGGCCCTCTGACTGTATGGCTTGATTAAGAAAAACCAAAAGGTATCCCAAGTTAAACTTTGGATGCCAGCGATTAGTCTTCCTTTCTTTTCCAATTCCTGATTGCATGTTTGTTCCAAGGCTTTGGCCGATGTCAATTTACCTGGATTACACTATGAAATCATGTTAGACAGATAAAGAGTGTCATTGACAAATTCAATTAAATTGCTAGTAGATAAACGACATCTTGAGGTTTCTCTTTCTACCTTCATTAGTTGCGTCTGCCATTCTAGGAATAGGATGTCTTTGTGTGACTCTAGAATTTTGGTCAGATCCAAAGCTTGTCCTTCAAGGGAGTCTTGCAAAGCAAGAAAACTGGTTAAGGTCTCATCGTCCTGTTCTAAATCCTGCCTAGCTTCAACTGATTTATCAACTATTGATGTAGTAATCTCAAAAAGAGGTTCAACCAGAGAAATGTTATGACATAGCAGTTTTAGTTGTGTAATCAATGCCTTATTGATTTGTAGAGCTTCTATTATGAACTTTTCTACTTGAGGAAGGCTCCTGAACTTTTCTACTTCTTGTGATAGTTGAGCGATTTGCTCATTTGTTCATTCATCGCCTTTAATCTGGCCAATGCTTCGGACAATTCCTTCTGCTTCTGCACTGCACTCGAATCTATCCTCTGTTTCTCTTTGAGAAATTTCTCATTTAATTGGCTGTTTGTCTACCGCTGTGTTGATCGTTGTTGTTCCAATTGTTCTATTTTCCGCTGTTCTTCAGACATCTGCGACTGCAATGAACCAATCATTTGATCTTTTTCCTTAAGGAGACTGCTTACTTCCGAGGATTTATCCATGGTGGCTGCCGAATATGCTCCAGCATACTGGGAGAGTTTCGTAAGGTCATCAGAAGGGTTCAATTCCTCCTTCCACACCACATTAGCCATCTCTATTTGATCTGGGAAAAAGGAAGATTGATCAAGTCTCCTCCTTTTCCTCTGTCTTTTCACCACAGCCCTGTGTTTAGGACTATAAAAGACATCTAATGGTGGTATGTCTTCTATCTGTAAAACAATCTGATCGGATGGATCTTTGGGAATTATTTCTGCATCATTGCTACTGGGTAGGCCGTCGGTTCCTTCAATTGGAACCATAGTCGTGGTTGTTTCTTGACTGACTGTCATTTGGGGTGTGCCAAATCCTTGTGAAATCTCGGGATTGTTTATAATAGAGTCAAATTGTTGCCACTCTTGGAGGAGTTTGGGATCAATTTGAGTCTCTAAATCAATAACTTCACTGTCCTGCTTATTTTCTTTCTCCCACTCTATTTCCTTCTCTTTTCCTTTTTCTGATGCTTTTCCCTTTTTGAGAATTTTATTTGTGGCAGGAGGCTCGTCAATACTCTTCTGTTCAGGCTCACTTGACTTAGTTGTTGGTGTAGTAGCCAACAAGTCTAGAGGCAGAGTTTGCAACCTCTGTTCTCTGAGCCTATTGAATTCTACCTGTCCTTCATCACTGTATTTCATCTTGGCCAATGTTTTAACCTGACAAAATGATTCTACTGAAGAAAATAGATCATCAAATTCATCTTTCTCATGGTCAAACTTAGTAAGCTTGTTCAAGCACATTATAGGCAACCTTCCAGGGATCGAATTGCCTATTAGTAATGGTCGCAAGATTGAGCATATTTATTTTTCCTGTCTCCTTCTCAGCATGTTTCCAATCAAGTATGGTATAAACACTGCATCTCAAAGGGAATATGGGCCATAGCTGCTTTTTGGAAGTCTTAAGAGTTTTGGACGTTCCAGCGGTTGTTATTTGGTAAGCTAATTCTCGTGCCAACAGTTTATCAGGTACATATAATGCGAGGAAATGGGGTCTTGTGGCACTACCAAACACCCTTATATATTTGAATTTATCTTCCCCGAACCAATTTCCCACAACAGTCAAGTCAACTTCTGCCTCCTCGGAAATCCTTGGGGTAGGCTTATCAAAAATGGCATAATACATAGGCAACATGAAACCATTACATATTTGATACAAGTGGTCTTTATAATGTGCCTTCCATAACATCTGATGATAGATGTGGATTGGCTTAGGGTCCTGTGGCGTCCACCTCCACCCAAGTATCGAGTATTCAGAATTAAAGCAAAGCATATCCATAACATAAGCACTGTAATAGAAGGGGGGAATAGTCCTGGTGGTTTTGCATGAATTAAATCTAAAATCAAGAACTACAGAGGCTAATTTATCAGATAATATATTCATCCAATCCATGACATAACTACTAACAGTCGCTTCCATTAAAGGAACCATTTCAATAGTAAATTTTGCTGAATCATGCATTCCCCATATCCTACACATCATTGCCCCAGTGTAACAGTAAGTAGATGTTAAGGAATCCACGGAGTACTTACCTGATGATTCATGTTTGTGCTTTGCGGGATTCTGTCTCCATTATCTAATCGGGGCTGATTCCGTCTCATTCTCCTCTGCGAATTTCTCCAGAAAGGCTTTGCTGTATTTCTTTTCAAGTTCAGGCAATTGATACATTTCCCTCAAGTCGTTAGGCTGAAATGAACCGAAAACTCTTCCATCAACTGTGCAAAACGTCCTATTAGAAATAGGAATTTGTTCGACCAGCCATCTTACCACATCAGTATAAGGAAGAATTTTCTCCCTAGCTGCTATCCTGTGCAAAAATGAGTTGGCCAAATCTTTCAGGGAGGCATCTGATTTATTAGTTGAGCCGGCAATAGCTTCTTCCGACACCTCCTCTGGTTCTTCTGCCTCAATTAAATTATAAATGCTTTGCCAGCTTGTATTTCCATGGCCAAGACATGTAGTGTCTGAAATTAGGCCCTTTTTGCTGGGTCCTGGGTCGATGGTGGGCTGGATTGTTACTGCAGGGGCCACTGCCACAGTGGATCTCTTAGATTTCTTTCCCATTTGATTAAAACTTGATACTTCGACGGAATTCTACACAAGGAAGGAAACCAGCGTGATATAGAGAAATAGATAACATGAGCCAATATGAAAGAGTTATATCTATTAGCGATTAAACAAAGATCATAGTGAAATTGCCGCAAATAGAATCTAAGTGGAAAATCTTGGCATAACTGCTTCATTAATTGACTCCTTCACCTGTCAATCATGATAGGGGAGATTTTAAATATCCATCATAACATCTATATGGTGAATAATTGATTCAAGCGTGGCTTAGATTTTTGGTAGCTAATCGCATTTGATGATTGGCGACATGAAAGGGAGGGTTTTAATAAGAGTCCAAAATATCGTTCAATCACCAAAGGTGATATAATGCATGCCAATCTTTAATATGCTTCGAAACACGCGCCTTGATTTAATGCATCGCAATTAGGACAGGGCTTGGGTCAATTTACTTACGCTATTGCGAAATCACCGATCGCCAATAGCAATACGCCTTATCTCATCGGAAGATTTGAAGGTGTCATGGTTAATGAATTGATTGCCACAGCCGATTGCCGATAGCGATACCTTTTATCGCATCGGAGGAATGGGGGGTGCCTTATATATGATGCACTTTTCCTTTTCCTAATATCCGATAGCGATTTCCCTTTTCGGATCAGAGTAATTCAATGGGACTTTATTTATGTTCCTCTTATTATTGCGATATGCGATCTTGCGATTGCTTTATCGTAATAATAAAAAGCTTTATGATTTGTTTAAAAGACATATTTTATCATTGTTTAAAAGGGATATCATATTTCAGTCAGACCTTTTGATGAGGGTTTTTCTAATAATGGGTTAATACCAATTTATTCACACATCTATGTTTAAAAGGGACCCATTTCATATTATGATTTTTAAAGAAAAAAATTTATGAAATGGGGGGTTGTTGTACAGCACAACAATTGGCGATTCACTGGGAGAAACAGTTATCTTTGGGAAAAGTTAGAATACTTAAACTTTTTGAATCTGAAATTCTTATCCGAGCGGAAAATTCTAATATAACTAGGCAAACATAAATTCTGAATGTAATGATAACTATTTTTGCTATTCTCTTCTCATGTTACAATTAAATACATTCTATGTTTTAAATTAGCCTTAATTGGTTGCTAGTGATAAAACAAAAACTTTTCCAACTTAGCTTTATAATGACTCCTTTATAGTCTCGACAGGGATACCTTTTAACCATTTGATCGTTCATTATCCCATCTATTTCAGAGTATAATTAAAAAGAATGAATCCAGAAATATGTTTTCATATTTTTGTATCATTTTTTTCTTTTTTCTTTATTTTGTAAGATAAAAAGCCATTGTCCTGGTTTGGTAGCCAGCTATTTAACAATGCCACTCACTGGTTGTAATTTAATTGAACAAGCTGGCTCGTGATGAGACCCCTTGTCTTATAATTATAAGCCATTACCCTATTTTGATATGCAGTATTGGTAATGTCAGTTGAATTATTTCCCTATGATCATGGTAAGCAGGCTTGTAATAAGACCTCTTATCTTTTACCTCAAATATATTTTAGAATTACACTCTGAGACATTATAACCCTTGATGAATGGGATGAACAATTTTCTCCTTAAGAGAAGATGGATGACAGGATAAGAGTTGAAGATGCTAAGATTGAATCGATATCTGTTTTGTATTGATAACCGTTTTTAGGTTGTTTGAAAACATTAAAATGGTTTACAATACTTCTAATCCTTGAGAAGAGTTCACAAAAATAAAATGGGGTTTCAGAATCTAAATATACCCAATTTCCTAGAAATCTTCCTTTCATTTAAGGCTTCCATTTTAAAATCAAATATCATAACTGTTTCTTTTGAGAAACGTTTTTCAATATAGTAAAGACCAGTGGAAGGCTAACTTTATTTTTCTTTAATCCTAACAATCTAAGCTATGTACAAAAATTTAACTAAAATTTGAATATTTACAAAGGGAGAAGGGGTTACCACCTCAATTGAAGAATTTTTTCAAGATAAGGCTGTTAACAAGAAGAGAATATCTCTTTCCTGATAGATCTTGCAATATGAAAGTAGAAGGGCCTATCTTCACATTGATTTGAAATGGTCCGAGCCACATTTTCTAGAATTTTGTGTGTTTTCCATTATCTTCATGGGCTTTATCCCATTTCAAAACTAGATCACCAACTTGTAATTGTTTTGAACTGGTTGAAGTTGTATCAAAATATGACTTGATAATTTGTTGATGTTTTGCATGTATAATTATGGCTTTTTCCCTTTCTTCTTCTAGTTTCAAAATTTGATCGTGTCTTAGTTGAATAGAAGATGAGGGACTTTCTTCAATAAACTGCACTAAAGTTAAGGATGGAAGCACTAAGTTAGTTGGTATGACAGTTTCCTTTCCATACACTAGATTGAATGGAAAAGTGCCTATATAGGCCTTTTGAGTTATTCTATTAGCCCATAGTGCAAATATCAAATATTTATGCCAGTTTTTACGATTTTGTTCAATAGTTCGCTTAATAATTCTAATAAGGTTTTTATTGGTAGACTCTGCCAAACCATTGCCCTGAGGGTAGTAATTTGCAGAATACCTCAATTTAAATCCCCTTTTGATAGCGAACTCAAACATAGAATTTCCAGAGAAATAAGATGCATTATCAAAAACAAGAGCGTTCGGGACACCAAACCTGGTAATAATGAATTGGTCAATGAATTCCATAATTGCCTCAGAGTTCATTGTCTTCAAAGGAATTGCTTCAGCCCACTTAATAAAGTAATTAGTGGCAATAAGGATATACTTATGTTGTTTGGATGAATGTGGAGTGATATCTCCAATGATGTCCAATCCCCATTGCTCAAACGGTTGTTCAATGTTGACTGGTTGCAAAGGGAAAGCTGGCTTTCTTTGTCTTCCACTGGATGTTTGACAACTTTTGCATTTCCTTACATATTCATGAGTATCTCTGAACAAGGTGGGCCAATAATACCCAACATGAATGATTTTGTGAGCTGTGGTGTCAGCTCCAAAATTTCCTCCTGCTGGTCCATCATGAAGTTCCTGCAAAAAATTTTGAGCTTCAGGTTTTTCTAAGCATATTAATAGAATTGAATGATAATTTCGCCTAAACAATACATCATCTATAATTGTGAAGTTTTTTTCTTTCAATCTAATGGAACATTTGTTTTTATAGGAGAGATTGGAAGGAGCGTACCCATTTTTTAAATAGAAAATCAGATCTGTATATTGTGATTCAGAACTTGTGGTACTTATCTGATTGATTTCTTCAGTATCCTCTGTACTTTTAGGTTCTTGAATGTTAGATGCTCCTGCTAACAACCTACAAAAACCTTGGCCTTTGACAATCTTTGCTGGTTTGATTTCCAAGTCATATTCTTATAATGCTGTGACCCAATTTGCTCTCTTTTCCCCTTATTCCCTTTGAACTAGTAAGTGTCTTACTGCTGAAAAAGGAACTATAACTTTTGTGTGAGCTTTTAAGAGGAAGGGCCTATAGTGTTTAATGGCTTTGTACACAACAACGGCTTGTTTTTCAACTTCCGAATAATTTAGTTCAGCACCTTGAAGATTTGAGCTGTAAAATGAAATTGGTGCTTCCAAGTTTTGATGATTAATTTGAGTCAACACAACTGCATATGACGAAGCGGATGCGAGGGTATATAGTATGAAATGATTAGAAAAATTGGGAGTGCTTAAAGCAGGGGCATTAATTATTGATTGTTTAATGGAATCAAATGCCTCATTTTCTACAGATCCCCATTTAAACACCGATTTTTTCTTAATCATCATCTGCAATGGTAAAATAATCTAGGAAAAATCTGGAACGAACCTTTTAACAAAGTTAATTTGACCCAAAAATGACTGCATGGATTTTTTATTATGAGGGAATGGAATTTCAGAAATTTGTTTAATTATGTCTGGATCAATATAGGTAACATCTTTTGAAACAATGAAGCCTAAAAGTTTTCCTTGATCAAGAGCAAAAAAGGACTTCTTTGGATTAAGAGAGATACCATACTTTCTACAACATTCAAAGATTTGTTTTAAATCATGTAAGTGAGTAGACCTTTTATTGGAAAATACAGTAATATCATCTAAATAGACAACTACTGATTTATTGAGCAATCCTTTGAACACTATATCCATGGCTCTCTGAAATGTAGCTCCTGCATTAATGAGTCCAAAAGGCATTTTTTGGTAGGCATAAGTTCCCCACTTAGTTTTGAAGGTAGTTTTAAGCCTGTCATCAGGATGAACCAGAATTTGGTTATATCCTGAAAAACCATCTAAAAAGGACATTAGTTTTGAACCAGCTACCGAATGTAATGTCTGTTCCATAGTAGGTAAAGGGAAGTTATCCTTTTGGCTTGCCTTATTAATATTTCTGAAATCAATGCAAATCCTGATATCGCCATTTTTCTTTCTAACGGGCACCATATTGGAGACCCAGTTTGAATGTCTCACAGGAAAAATTACCTTAGCCTTCAAGATTTCATTTAATTCAGCCTTTGTTTGACCCTCTAGGTTAGGATGAATATTTCTTAACTTCTGTTGCACTAGTTTTTGTTCAGAAAGCATTGGAATAGTATGTTGAATGATTGATGCATCGTATGTTTTCAAATCATCATATTTCCAAGTGAAGACATATTTGTTTTCTGTTAACAGCCTAATGAATGTTGTTCTTTCTTCTAAATAAAGTCCTAGTCCCAAATTGATGCTTTGAGGGTTTTCGTCAGTACCTAGGTTTATCAATTCAAATCTTAAAGTGGAACTCTGGAGTTTTGAATTGGTCACTCGTTTAAACCTGTCTTTAATATCATAAATATCTTCAAGCTTGAACACTGGTTTTGGTATTGAGTTTTCCTCTTGATTTTCTTCATATGAAGGACATGATCCCTTTCATCAATGATTTGGTCATTGTAGGACTTGTCAGAAGTCAATAAGTTTAAAATGTCTTAATCATGATTGAACACTCTCCAATTGGTGACATTATCGGGAATTGATGGTCTAAAAATTAACTCTATTGAAAATCTATCAGGGCTGTAATCTTCGGATGGTAGGAGTCAGGAAGCAACATTAGCTAGCAGGTCTACTGCTGCATTCTAGGACCTAGGGATGGGAGAAACATTGAATGCTAAAAATTGAGAGATGAGTTCCTATACCAGAGACTGATAGTGTTTGAGATTACTAGAAAGGCAATGAATTGAATTTCTAACCTGTTTAATAACAATTTATGAATCACCAAACACTTTTAGATATTGAACCTTGAGGCCAATTGCTTTATAGAGTCCTTGAACTAGGGCCTCATATTCAGTTGTGTTGTTTGTGCATTCAAATTCCAATCTGCATGATAACATAGTTTTTTCTCCCTAAGGACTAACTAAAATACATCCTGCTCTTGAACCTTCACTAGACTTAGACTCGTCAAAATATAGTGACCAAAATAAAGAATTATCAACGATTTTATTTACAGTTTCCTCAACAACATTAAGACATCTTGAGCTATCAGTTTGTGAAAAGTTTTCAATCTGAGATGTGAAATTATTAACTGGGAAAGGAGATGGCAGGTGAAACTCATGTTGTATCGGGTGAATCTAGCCACAATGCGACCGAGGCCTTTATAAACAGGATACTAGAGAGAATGGAGGCATTCGAATCTTACTGGACTACAAAGATAGATCTAGTCATGAAGGAACTAGAGGATTGTGTACAGAGAAGGGAAGAGTTTGATGACCTCCGACTCGACATGAATACACTGATCTTAAGTGTACATAGCTTGAAGGGGAAGTCAAGGAGATTGGAGAAGCGAAGGATCGAGGTTTAGCCGAGATCTTGAACTTGTAGAAATCTCTTGACGATGCAAGGGATGAGATCACGGTGTTGAAGAAGGCCATGAGACATAACTCAGGTGGAGGAATGTCTCATGTGAAAGTCAAGGAATCAGAATCTTATGATGGTACAAGAAATGTGAAGACTCTTGGTAACTTTCTCTGATATATGGAGCAATACTTGGAATGCTTGGGTCTATCTGATAATGTGACAAGGGTGAAAGTGGCTACTCAATTCTTGACGAAAGATGCTAAGATGAGGTGGAGAAGGCGAATGGATCAGATTGCTAATGGTAGTGCTGATGACATTACTTCTTGGGATGATATGAAGAAATCTTTGCAGGCTCATTTCAGTCCTCAGGATGAAACGTGGGAAGCAAGGATGAAGAATAAATTTATTAAGCAGATAGGGGACCTACAGACATATCAACGGGAGTTTGCAAGTGCGGTTCTGGAACTTCCTGACATGGCGAAGAGGGACAAGGTGTTCAACTTCATCATTGGATTGAAACCTTGGGCACGCAATGAAGTGAAGAGGCAGAAGATAAAGACACTTGAAGAAGCTTTTGCTATTGTGGATCAATTGGTGGAGCATTATGACGAAGCTTCTGATGGAAAGAAGAAGTTCGATAAGCCGAAAGAGAAGAAGAAAGATGATGCTTTGAAATCGGATGAGAAGACGAAGACAAAGAAACCATTGAAGTGTTGGATTTGTGCTGAACCACATATGGTGAAGAATTGTCCTTCTAGACCAAAAGTGGCCGCTATTACACGATCTAATGCGAAGAAAGAAGAACCTTCTATGGGGATGATGCAGGTTCTTGGAGCTGCTGCTACTACAGAAGAGGTCTCTCGAAGAGATCAGAAAGGAACAACTTGGTGTATGTTCGGATGAAGATTGGAGGTATGGAGGTACTTACTATGGTGGATAGTGGAGCTACTCATAACTTCATGAGTGAAGATGTTGTGAGAAGAATTGGGCTGAAATTTGTACTAGTGAAGGCACAAATGAAGACGGTGAATTCTCCTCCTGATTCTATACTTGGTGTAGCTAAAAGGGTGGACACAACACTAGGTGAGTGGATTGGGAAAGTTGACTTCACAGTAGTGCGAATTGATGACTATGAGGTTGTGCTAGGGATGGAATTCTTGAAACAATTTGATGCTATGATTGTTCCTCATTTGAAGAAGCTGTACATTTACGATGGAAGGGAAGATGTACCCATTGGTGTTCCAACCATTGGTGTGACAAAGCCTGATTGTAAACTAGCAGTGATGCAGATGGAGGATGAGAAGAGGTTGGATGATGTATGTAAGCGGTTGTCTACTGCTGAGGCAAAGCTTACCGAGCAGTCATTGGTTATCAGGTCACTTTCTGATAGTATCTTGGATCTATCAAGAAGGCTAGAAGAAGTGGAGGATGATGATGACGAGGAGGTTTATGTGAGATCGAATGTCCATGAGGAGGATTGGGTGGCATATCTGCGGACGATGGAGATAGAGGATCCTGATAGATGGATTGAGCTTATTAGTGAGGGTGAGCCTTCAGGCTCTACTCCCTCTACATCTTCTTAGATGGCATAGAAGATGGGGCTCATTGTTAGCTGCTCATGGCAGTGAGTCCTTAAAACCGGTTGAGAAGGTATGATAGATGGTGCAGGAATGGTTCAGCATTAGCATCATGACATGTTGCAGATGGGATGGAGTTTCCATGGACTTGAGCATGGGAGAGATTCTTGGTGAGTCCAGGATGTGGTAGAGTCTGAGAAAGACTGATGATGGCATAAGGATGTGCATTCTTATGGTTTAAGCGTCACAATTGGACTGATCACCCGACTAGTTCAGATCATGAGGTCCAGAAGTGTACATATGTGTGTTATCATTGGGGAGTATCTGACGACAGTTCACAAGATGGGGATGACACATGATGGAGGCAGTTGTTTTACATATGTTGCAGGGATGTTTGCAGTATATGGACTGGTTGATATCATGATCGAGGATGAGACAGCTGAGATGATGGTCTTGGTATACTGGGATGGCTTATTGTCGAGGACGACAATGACTTCAGGTGGAGGAGGATGTAAGGACTTGTGGTTCTTACCATGACCTCCGGTGCGAAGTGCGACTCGTTTGGTGAGCGAGCGAGTTGGAGACATGAAGTGCGAGCAAGCTGCGACCAAAGTGCACGAGGAGACACATGTATAATGCACATAAGAGGTGGAGCGAAGATGGTTTATAGCTTGGGGAGCGTTTGGATACACCCACGGGCTGACTTACATGTTGTGGCAACTTGAACGAAGGATTGTTGGCCGACCAACAATGGATGGAAAGTTTGCGATGTGTAAGGGGTGTTTCACATATGGTGGACGAGTCGGCTTGGGCAGCTCGACTCGCCCCACCATCCGTATAAGTAAACGAGCGTTGGAGCTTGGGAAGGCATCAAATCATTCGAGCAAGTCTTTTGGTGGACAAGTGGAGTGCGAAGGAGTGTATAGCCGCAGCAAGGAAGGCGCAGTTCTAATGCGCCCACCCTTGGGCAACACCACACGGAGATAGCACGCGGACTTGGGTGAAAGGCGAGGGCATGGGTGAAGGCGCCTGCAGTTCAGTGGAAGAAACGTGGGTGGTGACTCGGGTGAGGTCGCTCGCCCGTCGTGCGAAGGAAACATGGTGGTGGTGAACGGGTGACTCAGGTGAGGTTGCCCACCCGTCGTGCAAGGAGAAATGCGGGGTGACTTGGGTGAGGTTGCCTGCCCGTCGTGCAGTGGTAAACGAAGTTCGGTTGTGGAGTGCAGTTGGCAGCTCGTGTGAGGGCGCACCTGCCCAACTCAGGCAAGGAACTCAGTTGACACACAGTGGTGTGGCAAGTTGTAAATTTGGCTAAGTATGAAACTTGGGGTTTCCAAGTATACTTGTAAATATTGAAAAGTTGATTAATAATATATATTCGGGCAGACTCATTGTTCAGGGAGTTGCCCCTCCCTTTATACTGTTGCAATTGTCTTGTCATTTATAATTGCTGTGGATAATGAATGTGTATGGGTTTTCATTGGTATAAAGGAATAATAATAATACTTGGTTGAGAAACACAAACTAAGTAGGACAAGTGGTTAGGCGTAGTCCATGAACATAAGTATTGGTGAAAAGAAAGTGTTCGGTGGTGCTGCACCTCGCCAAGAGCGGTTGAAAGACTACCGCAGGCCTGGGGGTGTGACACTAGGGCTTGGAGTACCTCCCAAGCTACTAAAAAGTCAACACTCCCTCTTAGCAAGAGAGGTACTTCCAAGACTAGGAACTAACTCATCATGATCATCATTACTCGCAACACTCGCCCAACTCTTGGCACTCACCACTGTAGCAATCCCTGTAGCATGAACTACGCCTCTCTTTGAAGTTTTGTTGTCACTGTAAGCATCCTACTTCTTCTTATTCTCCTGTATCGTTTTCCAATCCCTCCATGATTCCTTCTTGGCATATGTGGAAGCACCCTTGCTCCCCACTGACCACGCGCTCTTCTTTGGCTGCAAAGTCTCCCTCTGAATTTGCAAGCTCCTGCTAGAACTCGACTCCCTCTGAGCCTTTGGAACTTGGACCTTCTTCTCGGGAACTTGTACCTTCCCCTATGAAACGTGCACCTGCAACTGCTTCTCTGGAACCTGCACCTGCTCTGCTTACTTTTTCTTCCCGTGATCCATAGGCTTTCTCGTCAGCCCATATAGACCATGCTCTCTAACTCCAAGCACAATACTTGCAGAGCTAGAGCCTCTAGCTATGAGTCTTGCCTTCCCATCCTGAAACAAGACCTCAAACCCTTTCTTCTCGATCATCGAGACATATATCATGTTATATTCGAGTCTTGGTACAAACAACACATCCTGGACCCACATCACTCGTCTTGTCTCCATTTTGAATGGCACAACTCTCGATCCTCAGATCTCCTTCTGACTCTTCTCGCCCAACACCATGTGCAACTTCGAGTCCCATTCAACGAGAGTCTCAAAAACCACCTGTGACCCTGTCATATGTTTTTACGCACCACTGTCCATGTACCATCCATCCTCATTGATAGTACCCTACGAGAAATGAGAGATCATAACAAAGTCCTCCTCCAATCTCCTGGTGAGAGCATCTATATCAGCAAAAGTGGCAACACCAACGACCTTCTTCCCTTTCTTCTTCTCGTCATCTCCCTTCTTCTTCACCAGACATCTCGACGAAAAATGACCCATCTCACAATAGTTGAAACACTTGACTTTACCCAAGTCCTTCTTCTGCTTACCCTTCATTTGTGCTGAAAGTGCCATGTCATCATTTGAAGCCCTCTTCTTTGGATGAAGATCCTTGTCTCGCAACTCTTCTTGAATGAAGTCGTCCCACAGCCTATTCCAGTCTGGAAACTTCTCTCTGGCAACCATCCCCTTGATCAAGGGATTCCATTCCTCAGTGAACCCTTTCAAAGCAATCCTCACCATATCAGAATCCGAAATAGTCACTCCAACGAAAGTAAGCTCATCTCTAACCAGAGACAATATCGTTAGATACAAAGTCACTCCTTCACCCTGTATCAGCTTGGTGGAATTCAACTTATCCTCCAATACCAATACCCAATTCTCGTTCTTATTCTGGAACAAATTTTGAAGAGCCATCCACATTTCATGTGCAATGTTCTTCTTGGACAAATGAGGTATTAGGGGATCCTTCACACCATCAAGGATGATCAATCTCACCCTCGTATCCAAATCCTCGTACACTTTCAACTCCTTTGAGCTAGTTGTCTTCTTGATGGCTTTCTCGGCGAACTCCCAGATCTTGTTGACCTGCAAGACCAACTTGATCCTTTCCTTCCATGGACTATAGTTGGACAACCCTTCCAACTTGTCCTCATACCAGAGACCAACCTCAAACTTTGAAATTGTCACCTATAATGACCAACTCCCTCTTCAGTTGTACTTCGTTGTGCACAACTTTGATTCAATGTCTTCCAAAGTAGCTCAAACATGCTCTAATACCATATTGAATTTCCACAATCTTAGGTCTAGGATAGAATCTTAGAATCTCTGAAGCTACCAAACCAAGAATCTCAACAGAACTACTTTGCACAATGGAAAACATAAAGCAGTAAATCACATATGCACAAGTATAGACAGATTTTAACAAAATATTGTATAATAATGTACAACCTAATATTCATTATATTAAACCAATCTGAATAATACAACAGTCTATGGAATACGAGATACAATGATAATTACGCTACAGACTCTATTGTATCTCGTCTTGTCGGTCCTTCACTCCAGTTCTTCTCTCTAGCTGCCCTTTAGTCCATCAAAGGACAACACATAGAGTTTGCAGGAGGGTTGCCTCCCATCACTGTTGCAAGTCACTTTTGCTTCAATGAACACAGGCGATCCAATCTGCTCTTCTAGGCTGGCCAATACCTGAGCGCCAAACTGCCAAGCTAGTAGCTTCTTTTGTCCATCAAAGATTTACACATTAGGCTCCAATCTTCACCCAATCTTCAGCTGTGAATGTCACTTTATGACTGCTTGTCAAGGGCTACTTTGGGTAGCCAACATGTTTCCCTCCACCAGTCCAAGGGCACCCAATCACTGTGAAATCTACTCCTAGGATAAGCTTTCATCCACCAAGGCAATCCTTCCAAATGGCTCCCACAGGGTGCTCCCCACACTAGGGTTGATCCTCTAGCATCCAATCCAACACTAATACCATGCCTCTTCTCTTCTTAAGGGCTGATGTCACTTACTGTAAGTTTGGTATCCTGGTTAGGGCTTGTTGATAGTCTGCAACAACCCTCTTCACTGCTCCCAAAACCCTTTTCTGGATAGCGGCCTTCATTCAAACTAATTTGCCCACACTTAGCAGTTGTTCTAAGCTACACTGTACCCCAAAACTCAGCTCCAAGGTTCCTATTTCTATCTGTGGCCCTTCCTGTACCCTCCAATATCCCTACGACTCTCCTTTCTAAGAGAGAACATGCCTGCGACTTCCCTGAATATTACAGCTAGGGCTGCGACTTCTTTTTAGGAGAAAACTTCACCCAAAACAGTCACCAAAACATCATTAATTCTGCCTTGAACAACTGTTGTAGCCTCTTGTAGTATTGTGGCCCTATAAGAGACAAACACACCCATAAAAACAGTTCCAAACAAGCTTGATATGCCTCCTTAACTAACTCGGCTGCCTCAGAGGTGTATCTCCTATGAATGGATGCACTTGGATGCTCAAATGATATCCATCTAAGAGGAAAGTTGAGTTAAATTAGGAGGTAGTTAGGGGACCAAACCTAAGACTTATCATTTGACTTCAGTGATGAACAAAAACTAAGGAGTCGAAAAGGGGGATCAAGAGACAACTAGGGGAAGAAATAGGGAGTCTTGTTGGGGTGAGGAAAAATATTATTTTTGCATTAAAATTTAAGCAAATAATTTTAGAGAGCCTTGGTGAGAGGGTCACGCATAGGTGGGTGAATAATCAAACTTTTGGATTAATAAAAATAATTATTTATGCATGAGGTGCCAAGTGTCACCTACATAGCCTCGTATAAAAGAAGGGGCAAGCTATGGGAGAGAGTATTTTTGCTTACCTTATTTTTGGGTGGATGAGATTATGTTATTGTGAGAGACTATGAGCTATAGTGAGTTTAGTGAGGTGGAGGTCTTTAGAGGGGAATTTTGAGCCAAAGAGTGCTCACCTTCATTAGCTAGCATTCTTTCTCTATTGTACAACTCCATTGTGGCTCGGGGGTTCGCGGGGAAGAAGAGTACCCAAGGAGTAGGTTGGGAGGTCAATCGATGGGTCACTAACATTCGGTCGGAGCACATCAACATTCACACTTGGATGCAAACGACAGAAAGGGAGTGCAAGTAGCGACAAGGCTAAGATTGAGTCTCCACTTTGGGGTGAGCGGTACTTGTTGTATTCATGATGTTCTATTACATGATTTTGTTGTATTTATAGTTACCGGAGTGTGAAATTAGATGATATGTGGAATGCATTGTAAATTATTATGGATGTTTGATGTAAATGCCTTAATTCTATGTGTTTCCAATTTTGGTGGGTGTTTAAGGTATCATGTGATCTTGGTATGGATGTCGCTAGCAAATGATTAGTTAAATTGGAAATGCTTATTTGCTTATGGTTGTATTACTAATTATTAGTAATACAACCATAGGCAAGTATTTCCAATTTAACTAATCATTTGCTATATATATATATATATTGTCATAGGGAAGGTCCCTACACGTTCGAGGTTTTTTCCAGGGACATTTGTTAAAAAATAAAGGTGTCATAATTAATTTATTGTTTGTGTGCATTATTTTCTCAGTTCCAATATTTTATATTCCACATTCTTTTTATTTGTGAAGATTGCAATAGTGATTTAATCATTATTTTCTAAACTAAAATTTAGAAGAAAAATAATCTCTAGTAGATAGAAGATTAAATTTCAATTATTGCAATCGTGGAAATTTCACATGGTATAAGAGCATATCATATCAGAGAGGCTCTAGAGTGAGGTTTTTTCAGTTCAGAGGGAGATATGAAGCACTAATAACCAGATTTGTGTAGGCCAGCTATGTAATGCAAATTGCAGAGACAACGGTTCGATTTCCATTCCACGGAGGTGATTCGGAGGAAGTGTGAGTTGTGTTAGTAGTGGGCAACTAGTAAGGCTGTCGAAAAACATTTCTGGAGGTAGATCAGATTTCGCAGAGCGGATCTAGCACAAAGGGTTTGCAGCATAAGGGTTTTATAGTAGTAGATTGACACAAGACAAGGAAGAGAAAGCACACAAGGTTTTCGACCCAGTTTATTCATTTCTCTAGTATTCTCAGGGTCAGAGAAGGCCAAGTTCAATCTACAAAGAGAGAGACGAAGCAAGAAATACGAATAACTAGTTTACCCATTTTGTGTTGCTGAAGCAATAATTTGATTTCCAGTACCTGAAGGTGATCTAGAAGGAGGTGCGAGTAGCTTCGAAGAATATAGGGAGGAATTATATTCGTGAGAATGTATTTCTGGAAGCATTTCTCAGTTACAGTACAAGTTGTAGGATCCAGTGCGAGTTACAAGATCTAGTGTGACCTGCAGGCAGAGGGTGCGACTCTGCTGAAGGAGGTCGAGTTGGTTTTTGCAGAGGAAACTTAGTGTCTCTAGATTGATTTTCTAGTTGGAAGAGTGAGAGTTCTCCAGTTTATTGAGTTTCATAGATTTTCTAGAGATGTCATAGTAGGATTGAGAGATTGGGACAGGTTGGATGGAGCTTCTAACTTTAGCATGTGGAAGGCCATGCTGTTGTTTCTATTGGATGAGCACAGTTTGAAGGAGTTTGCTACAACAGTGATAGTTGTGCCAACATATCCCATCATGTTTCATGAGTATAGGAGGGATAAATCCAAGGCAAAGAAGATGATCCTTGATGGAGTCATGGATTACATCATTCCACATATTGCAGAATAGGGGACGACAAAGGAGATGTGGGATGCCATAGTAAAACTATACAAGGATCCTTCCAAGAACTAGAAGATGATTCTCAAAGAGAAGTTAAAGACAGTTATGATGCACACAGGTGAGAACGTAAAGTCCTATCTTACCAAGATTCAATCAGTTGGAGAGAAGCCAACAAATGACAAGTTTGTGCAGATAACTCTCAACGGGTTTACTGATGAATGGAATGTGTTCGTTCAGGTGATCTCTGGGTGTGAAAAGCTTCCATATTCAGAATGCCTATGGAGTGATTTCACTCAGGAGGAGCTGAGGTTCAACCTCGTTGAAGGCACTACTAGTGGCAATGGCAAGGGACAAAAGGTAGAGGAGGAGGAGAACATCTCTCTTGCAAGGAAAGGAAAAACAAAGAAGGGTCCCAGCCATGGACAAGACTCTAAAGGAGAAAAGAAGAAGAGCGATATGTCAAAGGACAAGTGTTTCGGTTGTGGTGAGCTCGGTCACGATATCAACTAGTGTTGAAGAGGAAGAAGGACAAGAAAGGGAAGAAAACAACAACTTTGACAGAAATTGAGGATTTGTCTTCCAGATTGGAGGATGCATTCACATTGATAGCGGCAGTACCTCCAAGGGGAGTATGATACTTCACTATGCCAGATCAAGCAGGTTCCGAGGATGGAGCAACAAGGAGATCTAGAACGTAGCCAAGGAGGGCTTGATCAGTTAGATCAGATCCAATTGTTGTGTGTGATTCCTTAGTTGGATCATTACTAAAAAAATTGCTACAGGATCCCAAGTATCATAGTAGCAGTAAGATCAATACACAAAGTTTCATTGATAACAACAACACAGAGGTAGCGCAATGGCATCAAGAGTGTGAGATCAGAGTAGCAAAGTGGAAGCCCAGGATGGTTCAACTATAACATGTACTAGGAGAATCAAGGATTGTGTGCAGCGTGGATAAGTTCAACTACAACATGTTTGTTAGGCCCCTATACTACTAGTGTAACCCCTTATTGTTATTAGTACAACCCCCTTATTATATTGTTGTACCCATGTAGTCCCCATATTGTTACTATTGTGCCTCATAAAAGCCCACTATTGTCATTATTGTGCCCTTACATTATTATTGTTATGTCGGCTCTGATTATATTATGACTCCTTAGACTCCTATATATAGAAAGGAGGTCTTGTCATTTGTATCATCCAAGAATTGTTCATTTATGTAATGTAAAGGAGGTTTCCCCCTTGAAGAGGTTGAATTCTAAGGCGTTGATCTATCTTTTCTATCTTCTTGTGAGATGGTTTCATAACATTTGGTATCAGAGCTTTGGATTCTAGGGTTTCGTTGCTCCAAATAGGTCATCGTGGCATTTTCGCTGTAAAATTTTTTCTGCAATGTTTCAGAAGTGAAAAAAAAGCCCATTTGAGACGAAATCGCATTGAACCTCAGGTCCGAATTTCAGAGCTTTTTTCGCAATATTTGCAGAGATAAGATCTGAGGAAGTTGGTCTTTTTGTAGACTCTTGAATTACATTCCAAACAAGTGACTTGGGGAAAATAGTCATAACTTTTGTTCTGAGCATTAGATTGAAATTTCGTAAGAAGTTTCAGAACGAGGATGGACTGTAGTTTCTTGTATACATTTTTCAGATCCAAAGGGCGAAATAGTGACACGTGGCACGTCGTACAAGTTCACTCTACTGAACTAGTCTATAATCAGGTCAGCGTGGGAGATTTGACATAACTCTTCCTTGGAGAATCCAATTTGGATCAGACTGGTGGCATTGGAAAGAGGACACAGAGGGCTACTACAGTTCGCAATTTCAGAACTGGAAGAACCGAAATTACGAAGTTATAGCAGTTTCAATATTGAGCTCCTAAAATCAAGAAAAGGCGATATGAGGAAGTTTGATGGCAAGGATCCGGTAAATTGGATACTTCATATGGAGCAATATTTTGATCTACATGGTGTACCACTGTTACAAAAGGTATGTATTGCATCTTCATATTTAGAACCGGATCAATTTTTATGGTATAAAGGCTTTATTCTCGTAAACAACTTGTTACGTGGTCAATTTTCACGGAGGAAATGATAGCACATTATGAGGATACAAAGAGCAACACCTTCTTTAGAGCAATGCCACAACAATTGGAAAGAGTAAAAGAGCTTTGTTACATAGTGGAAAGTAAAATTATGGCAACAAGGAAGTCTACCCCTCACAACTATAATAATGGAAGTGTTGTTTCTCCTAGCCGTCCACAACCTACAAGGGTTACACCACAACAATTGGAAGAGAAAAGAGAAAAAGGGCTTTGTTACAATTGTGATAGCAAATGCACTAAAGGTCATAAATGTGCTAAGAAGACATTGTTTTACATATATTATGAAGAGGAGGAAGAAAATGATCAAGAAACATCAAAAGAAGAGTATATACACCAAGAACCAACCCCAGAGAAAGAATAAATGAATCCGGCCGTATCTTGTAAAGAATTGGCAAGAATTACCACTCCTCAAATTATCAAGATAGAAGGACATATCAAGAAGAAAAATGTTCAAGAAGTGAAAGATCACATCGAGCATCAAGAAATGAATCCGGCCATATCTTGTAAAGCATTGGAAGAAATTACCACTCCTCAAACTCTCAAGATAGAAGGACATATCAAGAAGAAAAAGGTTCAAGCAGTGAAAGATCACAACAAGCATCAACAACAAGTTCTCCAACTTTTAAAGGATAACACCACTTTGGTGCAAAATCGAATGAAACAACAGGTAGATCAACATTGTAGTGAAAAATGTTTTGATGTCTATGATTGGGTATTTTTACTGCTACATCTCAAGCAAGCTATTTATGAGAAGGAAATGTTGGAAATACTACATGCACTTAAGAAATGGCGACCTTACCTAATGGGAAGACACTTCAAGGTAAAAATGGATCATGATAGTCTTAAATAATTTTTAGAACAAATACTATCTATAGAAGAATAGAAAAAATGGGTCACAAATATATTGGGTTATGAGTTTGACATCATCTATAGAAAAGGGAAGCAAAATTTTGTTGCAGATGCACTCTCAAGAAAGGATGAGGATGTGGGAACATTGTTTTGTGCTATTTCTATTATCCAACCAGATTGGATAAACGAAGCAAGGGATGAATGGAAGAAGGACGAAGAAGTGTGGCCACTCATTCAAAAGTTACAGAAGATCCCAATTCAAACAATATTGCCAGAACTTGAAGAGGAAGGAAAAATCATATTGGAACCTAGAGCAGTCACAGAAACAAGAACCCGACAGCTACGAAATCGATCAATTTCAAAGTATCTCATCAAGTGGAAGAACTTACCCACTGAAGATTCCACATGGGAGGACAAAAATATTCTACAGAAGCATCAAGAACTACTCAAGCGTTGAGGACAACACTTTTTGAAGGAGAGGGGCGTGTCAGGCCCCTATACTACTAGTGTAACCCCTTATTGTTATTAGTACAACCCCCTTATTGTATTGTTGTACCCATGTAGTCCCCATATTGTTACTATTGTGCTCCATAGAAGCCCACTATTGTTATTATTGTGCCCTTACATTATTATTGTTATGTCAGCTCTGATTATATTATGACTCCTTAGACACCTATATATAGAAAGTTGGTCTTGTCATTTGTATCATCCAAGAATTGTTCATTTATGTAAAGTAAAGGAGGTTGCCCCCTTGAAGAGGCTAAATTCTAAGGCGTTGATCTATCTTTTCTATCTTCTTGTGAGATGGTTTCATAACAATGTTCCTACGGATTAATAGGTTGCATATATACTCATGAAGGCCTTGGGTAGGTCAAAGTTTGTCTACTTCAAGGAGCAGTTGGGAGTAGTGGAGAACACCTTCCTCACTAAGACGGAGTGTTAGATTTTGGAGTAGCAATGGACAATTGTTCTAGTATGTATGGTGTCTAAGAGGCTAAGGAACACGAGATCTCCAAAATCCATAAAATGTTTCATCCGAAAAGCCTTAGAAATAACTCAATTAGATTAATTAGCCTCTAATTAATTATTTCCTAAGTCTAACTTAGGAAAAGTGGTTAATTAAATCAGATTAATTGAGGGAGGTCGATTTTGCTCTAAATACTTCTGGAGAAGTTAATTGACAGAGTCAGTATGATCATAGTCGTTGATTGAGATGTGATCATGGTCATTGGTTGCCTAAAAAAAGATTATAAGAGCAAGTCGATGGGTTTTGGACAAGACGCAATCTATTGAGAGAGCAGTTCAACTACCCAGTTGCAGTGATTCAACAAGGGCACAGTTGAAGCTAGGGAGAGAGTTAGCAGTAGGGGTTCAACAAAGATTTGGGAGCAGGATTCTAGAAGAGATTTACTTAGTATTTTCAGTGTCAGAGTGACGGGAAATAGAGGTTGAATTCATCTACAGAGGAGGCCAAATCAGCAAATGCGTGTAGCCAGTTTGACAGTGTGAGTGGCAGAGGAGCTTGTTTCAGAGTGTCAGAGTTGAATCTATCACCTAGAGGCAGAGCGAATGGGCTTAGAGAAATCTAGGAGGCATGATGAATTGCTGGGAAGGGTTCCCAGTGGTTGTATGAATTTCTAGAGGAAAACAATGTGCATTTCCAGTCAGGCAGTGCAAATAGCAAGGGAGTGCGAGTTTGTTGGGAGAGCCAAGATCTAGTTGTAGAGGGAGACAGTGAGTCTCTAGATTATTTTTCCAGTGGAGATCAATATTTGGCGGAGGTTTGCCAATGAAAGGAAACTAGTTGTAATATTTCTCAAATTGTTGAATAATAAAAAAACTCTCATATGTTGCACTAGTTTTCCCTTCAGGGCTTTTCCAGGGACATTTGTCCAAAAATAACAATGTCATAATTATTTTGTGTGCATTATTTTCTCAGTTCTAGTGTTTTATATTCCACAAGATTTTTATTTTTGAAGATTGCAATAATGATTTAATCGTTATTTCTAAATTAAAATTCAGAAGAAAAATAATATCCAGTAGATAGAATATTAAATTCCATTTATTGTAATCATGGAAATTTTACATATATGTGCACTCAAATCCTTCCAACCAAAGCTAGCCATGTTCTATCAAAAAAATTGGACTGTTAAGTCCTCATATATACATCATAAAGAGTAATTATGCTCTGTGAAAATACATATAACATAGATACATAAAGAATGTATAAATAAAGTATATTATTTAGTGCATTTAACATAGATATATGAAAAAAAAAAAAAAAAAACGTATTAGCAATATTAGAGATCTGGTTGCATGCCCTTTATGAAGGGTCGGTGGAAAAATTCATTCTCCTGTCCGTTTATGTGCTTCGCGATTTTCCATATTCCCATACGATCCTAAGCAGCGCCTTCTATAGATAGGGTGCCATCGTCTGTGTTTCTTTCCCTATAAATATGGCAGCGAGTGATATAGTCTAAAGATTACTTTAATAGATTGATCTCCTCAATGATAAGACATAGTGTGTGCATGTGGCATCTAGAAGTGTCATTGAACCAATTAATAACAATATATGAGTCTCCAAAAATATATATTCTTCGAACTCCCTTTTCAATAGCAAACAACGTAAGCAATTCAAACTCATGAGCTTAGAGAAACTATTTGTCCCCTGCCCCATCCCACTCTTCATATTGAAAAAATGATTTTGGTTTAAATACAGGACAAATCCTCCCTTACATGCCCCTCCAGCGAGAGAGGCACCATCGAAATATGCCTAGGGGAAGAATCAGTCAATGTATTCAAGAACTATGTTTTGAGATTGAGGAGGATGGTCAGAATTAGAAATCATAGAATAAATAGCTATAGTTTGGGCAACCACTCTATCCATAACGTTTGTTTTATCTTGGAAGATTTCAGCATTTTATGCAAGTCATATTCCCCAAGAGATGAGAGGGGGAAAACATTGATTCTTTTTTGGAATAACATTGTCCCACTTGTCCTCCCAAGCCTCCAAATAGGATGCTCCTTGCCAAAGGTTTGTGATACCCATATATGATTTAACTGATGACCATATTGCTTACGTGGAAGGGCAAGAAAGGAAAAGGTTTCTGACATATTCATCTGAATTCTTGCATAAAGGACACTAGCATGGGAATAATGCCTCTCTTATTCAGAATGTATCTTGTCGGAACTTTGTTTTCCAAGATGTGCCATTGTAAAAGAAATATAAGAAATTAATAAGTTTCTAAATTAATTTAAAGAGAGAGACAAGTACATTATGATTTAGTTTGAAGAGTTAGAAAAGAATAACGAGAAAAGATAAATATAAACATAATTTTAAATTCAATGGAAATTTTGCAAGGGAATATGAGAAGAGATCTTTCATAATATTTAAGATTAACAAGAAGTGGGTGATATCATTGTAAGTTTAAATTGAATTTGTGTTTATAATAATAGAAAAGATTATATTTCCATTGCTTTATTAAAAGTTAAGAAAACTCATGTGTGTCTTATGCTTTTCTTAGATTTAATGAAAAAAATATAAGAAAGATAGTCCTAAATGGAGTTTGAATCTAGGGATGTAACGACTTCTTCCAAAATGGATTAAACTCGATATTGAAAAGGACAACACCAAAAGTTAAGATTACAAAAATAATTAGGGAGAGTCAGTGCATAAAGGGGATAATTTTAAGACGGTTCCATATTGATAAGAAGGTAAACCTTTAACAAGAAGGCAGGAAAATTATTGATTGCAAAGAACTGAATCTGCATGGTAGCAATTCGAGAAGGGAGCTCTGCACCCTCATACCACAATGTCCTGATTGACAAGGGGAAAGGAGTCCAAGGGGGAACTGAAAATCGTACTAACAAGACAAGAGAGATGACATAAGGAACCAAAAGGTGGAGTCAACAAAGAAGACGAAGTCAAACAACTCAAATCCTAATGCAGGGAAAGGAGGGACTACAGAGGAAGGATCGAGGCTTGTACAACCAAGCCAAAATGGGGCTTCTAAACCCAAGTCAAAAAAGACTCCAAAGGTGGTGCTCATGGATCCGCAAACCCAAGCCCACAGGGACCACATGAAGACATATGCACTGATATGCAAATTTATGGGGATCTAGCCAAATGAGAAAGTATTGCGAACTTGGATTCAATATCTCTGGAAGCCCACAGGGGAGGTTGACCTCCACTTAAGATCCAAAGGCTTCTTCATGGCTGTGTTTTCTAACCTAGAAGACATGCATAGGGTCTTTGAGGGAGGACCTTACTATCTATCTTCAATAGGGCTATATATATGACCTTGGACGAAGAACTTTACTCCAGAATGAGAAACTTTTACATTTGTTCCAATGTGGATAAGATTATATTCTTTGCCTTTAGATTATTAGCTCCCGAAAACTCTTGAAGCCATAGGGAATTTTTTGGGGTGCTTTCTAAAGCTTTATGAGGAAACCTAGTTGGGAAAATACACCACGTATGCTTGGATTTGTGTTGAAATGGACATTTCAGGTGCTCTCCCAGAGGCGATCATCCTAGAATTTCAAGATGAGATCTGGATTCAGAGCATTGACTACGAGAAAACTCCCTTTAGATGTCAGTGATGTCACGAACACAGACATCTCTTCAGAGAATGCCCTCTATTGTATTCACAACTCACTCAGTGTCTTGATTAGGGTTAGAGGCCCGGGATGCAAGATAGCAGGGAAGAAAAGGCCATTTTCTGAGTCATGGAAGTCACCAGAGCTTGATGGAACCTTCCCCATTGTAGAGTGCTCAGAAATAGATTTCTGGTGGTATAAAGAAATCCAAAAAAGGATCCCTGGATCAAAAGTTACACTTAGTTGAACTATCCCTTTGAAAAATCCATGAAAGCATGAAAAGGGTAAAAATGGCTAAGTGTTCAAATAAAATCACAATCAGGCCTAGAGGAATTATCGCATCGCAAGAAGACAAGGATATCGGCTGATCAATAGGCCCAGGGGACATAGACATTGGGGTCGCAATCAGCGAAGTCCAAGGGGTCCTCCCTTAAGGATTATCGGCAGAGGCGAAGGTCGATTGTGATATATAGACCAAACTTGCCAAGGGAGGTGGATTTTTGAAATACAAAGAAATGTGCTGTAAAACACGACCCGGGACGCCCCTTCTCTCTCCTCCACATGGCGACTTCTTATTGGTCCGCGGAACTGATGTGGTGGATGACGTCAGCGATGACATGGCAGGTATGGAGGATGATGTGGCAGGGGGACATGTGTCACTCATTTTGGCCTTTTCAAGTGTCCAATCGGCCTATTTTTGGGTGCCACGTGGCACCACTCATAGGGTGACACATGGCAATGATGATGTCATGATGTCTTCAGCGATGATGTTAGCAAGCTATTGGTGATCGACGACCAATGTATTTGGGTCTTAGTATTATCAACGAGGTTGTGATGCGATAGCAGAGCCCAGATGCGATAAACTATAAACTACAGTTCATGAAGCCTTGGGGTCCGAGAATTTGTATTATCAGCGATCGGCGATTGCAATGCGCCAAAAGTTAAAAAGGGCGAGACAATGGAGAAGCACCGATTGCGATATGCGGGTTTTCTCCCGGATGTGATAAATTATAGGCTGCATTTCATAACATTTCGCATCTGCCTAAATCGCCAAAAATGGATATTTGTATTGAAAAGAAAGGCTCCTGCTCGCTCTTCAGAAGACTTAAATGCTGAAGTGAAAGAAACCCTGGTCACTGCCAAAAAACAGGAAAACAGAGTTGTTTCGAAGTTTGAAGGGGCAGAAGCCAGGATTCGAATGCAGCGATCAATTTATTCAGGCAAGACATCTGAAGTGACTATGTCGGCCCGTTTTCACATCAACCACCTTAAAATCACCCATTGCAGTAGTACGTGGCCTTCACAAGAGTTTTTCACAATAAAGGATGTTCTGACACCTCCTCCTTCTCCCTAGGATCCTCCTCTCTGCTCATTTACTCAAAAGATTTCTGGATCGTGTTTAAGAGTTCGAAGAGGCAGCGCAACTTGAAGATGATCCCCTTCCTCGACTGAGAAGGCAACCTGATCTAACAAAGAAGCCCTCAGCCCATGAATGCTCCTGTAAAAATCATTAATGTCTTGGTCATCCCCTTCTTATAAATAGGGGGTCCTGATATTGTAAAAGGGTTCGAAAATCTGGAGAGAAAAGGGTCGATTTTGTAACTCCTGTGATAGCTTATAGATCTTCAGAATACCACAGATTGGTGGTGATTCCTCCTTCTGAACTTTGTAGCTTGTTTGTCCTGTAAAATTACTTGTTTGTTTGTTCCTCAGTCCTCCTATTCATGCATCAATAAGCACTGTAATGTCTTTAAATTCTCTTGCAAATTCATTTGTATTTCTTTAAATGCACATGCCTGTGTGAGGGTTCAAAATTACATTTGTAGCATTGTATGATGCGAAGTCATCTTTCTTCTATTGTCTGTTCAACACTCCTTTTTTAACTCAGAAAGTAGATCAACTTTATGGTTCCAGGCTCATGCTATGTGTATGAATTTCTTGGTGTTGTAAGCTTTGTAATTCTGAGTTGCTTTCCTCATTTTGTTTGTTATCATTTACTTTAAAACAATTTGATTAAACTGTGAAGTTCTGAAGGGAAAGGCCTCCACTGTCTTGTTTTATTTCTGAAATCTACTTCTGTGTATCAAGGCTTATATCATTGGCTTACATCTTTGGGAAGAAGAACCACTCTCTCGTGTTCATGTTTGAAACATAGGTGATGTCTCTTGTTATTCAAAATTCATTTGAGACACACTGATCTGGATGACCCTAGGCACTGGTCTTGTCAGCAATCCAAGGCTGTCTCTAGGGGGCTTTCTCTGTATTACAATGTCAAGACGGAGACAAAAGGAGCCGCCCAGAAAAGTACTCGAAGTGTTTCACAAAAGTGGGGACCAAGGCGAAAAAAGGAAGGAAACAACAACAAAGATCCTCTGAATGAAGTAGGGAATCTAAGAACCGCTATGATGTTCTGTCAGATGAAATCCCTCAGGAGGAAACCGAGACTCATCTTAATAAGGAAGTATAGGAACAAGAAACAATGAAGCGAGATCCTCCAATCCACGAACAAATTCCGAGAGAACCAACTCAACTCTAAGTAAAGGAAGGAGATTTGGCCCCATCTCAATAGTAGGATGAAGACTTGGACATGAGACCAAGTGAGGCAGGGACAAAAGATCCAAATCTAAAAGAGATTGTAGAGCATGAAGGATTAGATCTACCCCTAGTTGTTAGAACAATGGAAGTTAAAAGGGATGGAAGTGATTCCCAAAGAGAAAATCAAACAGGTTCAATATATGTTCCTTACTAGTGAAGACACCCAAATGAGAGGAACTAAGAGATCTCATAGTGAAGCAAAAAGTTTGGGAGTCAAACTAAACGCCCAAAGCATCTAGACCCCTAAGTAGATCCAACGGAAAAGAGGAAGAAAATATAACAATGTTTCCCTCTAGGAGCTGGGATCTCTACTGATAAACTCAAGTAAGATGAAATCCTGGAACCCTAACGCCCCCCTTGTTCCAATGATAGTCTTAACATGGAATATAAGAGGCTTTAATAGCCCTAGGAAACAAAGAATCCTGAGAGAAAAGATGAATAAAGAAACCCTAATATTATTTTCATTCAAGAGACTAAATGTTCAACATATCACATGAAAATAAGTAGTGGGAAATTTTTGAATAAGTATGACTATGTAGATATAAAATCTAGGAATGCGGCAAGAGGAATCTTAACTGTATGGAACTCTGAAAAGGTTCTGCTTATTTCCTCTGAATCCACCAAATACTCCATGTTTTTAGTTTTGCAATATATAGGTTCCCCCGATCCAGTTCTTTGTACTAATGTGTATGGCCCCCAACGGATTGTTGAGGAGCTCAATTTTGTCCAAACCTTGGAGAACCTTCGGAAAATATACCCTCTCTCAAAATGGATTATGGCAGGGGATTTTAATATGATCCACTCCTTGGACGAAAAAAAAAGGGGAACAAGAAAATTGGAACGCAAATTAGAGAGGTTCAAGAACCTGATCGACAATATGAAGTTGGTGGACATAGAAGCAACAAATGATATGTATACTTGGACTAACAAAAGAGGGGGGAAATACATGGTACTATTGTGACTAGATAGGTTCTTAGTCTCAGAGGAGCTAATCTTGCAAGGAATTGCTCTAGAGAACAATATCCAATATTGTAGTGGCTTGGATCATTGGCCGGTCATTTTGGATGCCCAAATCACGGGTACACCAACAAATAGACCCTTCAGGTTTGAAGGTTTCTAGTTAGATCACCCTAACTCTATAGATAAAATGAAACATTAGTGGTACGAGGAGGGAGCAGAGAGAGGCTCTAAGATGTATAGGTTATAACAGAAATTGAAATAGGTTAAAGGTAATATCAAACTATGGAACAAACACAAGTTTGGCAATATCTTCCAAGGCAAAAAAAATAGAAGTCAAAATGGAAAAACTCCAAAAATCTGCAACTGAGGAGGAATACACTGATGAAAAGAAAGAATGAGAGCACACCCTCCATCAAGAATGGGAAGAAAGATGTAGACAAGAGGAAAAATTATGGAAACAAAAATCGAGGGTCCAGTGGCTACGAGATGGAGAGAAGAATACCAAATTCTTCCACTGAACCATAATTTCCCATAGAAACCATAATAAAATTTTGAAATTAAAGGACAATGATGGGAAAATGCTCCACACCCATCAAGAGATCAAGTAGATTTTGGTCCAACATTTCCAGGACATAATAACAGAACCCCCAGGAGACAAATTAGCTGCCATTCAATTTTTTTTGAAGAATGTGCCAAGGATAATCACAGAGGAGTAGAATGCCAACCTTGTTAAGCCAATATCTATGGAGGAGGTGGAGTAGGTAGTGGGGGACATGCCAAATGGTAAGGTGCCTGGTCCTGATGGCTTTACTGTAGATTTTTTCAAAGCCTGTTGGGGTATGGTAGGCCAAGATATTTTTGAAGTAGTAGAAGACTCTCAAAGATCAGCTCTTGTCCAAAAAGCTTTGAATGCCACCCTTGCAGCTCTGATTCCAAAAGAAAAAGAAGTTAACACTCCTAATCGATTTCGTCCTATTTCTCTCTGTAATGTAATCTATAAGATCATCTCCAAAGTTATTGCTAATCTGTTGAAGCCTTTGCTTCCAATCTTGATCTCGAAAGAACATGCGAGCTTTGTAGAGGGGAGACATATCTTAGACAATGTAATCCAGGCTCATGAAATCATACACTCCCTCAAGTCCCAGAAAAAAGCTAGAATCGTAATGTAATAAGGTATTGCTAAAGCTTATTATAAACTAAATTGGGAATATATGGAGAGAATGTTGTAGCCTTTTGGCTTCCAACAACATTGGATCTAGTGGGTCATGTCACTAGTCACTACTACCAACTTTACAATCATGGTCAATGGGGCTCCAGCAAAACCCTTCTCCCCATCAAGGGGTATGAGGCAGGGAGACCACTTATCTCCCTTTCTGTTTTTTCTAGCAATGGAGGGTCTCAATAGAACCATCAAAGTAGAGACTGTTGTAGGTGGGATTAAAGGGTTACAACCACATATAAAGTGTAAGCCAACCACCCATCAACAATTCGTGGATGATACAATGCTCAACGATGTGGCCACTGTCAAAGAAGCCAAGGCTTACAAGTAGGTACTGGATGACTTCGCTGCAACCGCAAGTATGGAGGTTAACTGGTCAAAATCAATGATTTTCTGTTTCAATACTCACATTGTTGTGCAGAGGAATATTATAAACATCCTAGGATTCAAAAGGAAAACAATGCCATCAAAGTATGCATACCCTTAACAGATAAAGCTGGTAAAAGTTAACTTGGGAAACCCTAATATCCAAACTACAACACAATATTAACAGGTGGACTTACTGAGTATTGAATTTAGCAAGCAGGCTAGTGTTGACAAAAGCAATGTTACAGCCTATCCCTATGTATATGTTATCCATTCTACCAACCCCCAAAGGAATCCTCAACAAAATAAGAGAAATCCATCGGAATTTCCTCTAGTGAGACGCTGAGGACAAAACAAATGGGCTTTGGTAGGATGGGGCAAAATCTGCAAATCAAAATCCAGAGGAGGGTTAGGCCTCCAGGATCCTGATATAATGAATGCGATGTGTGGAGAAAAACTATGGTGGAGATGGATCAAAGATGTTACACTCCCTTGGGCTTCCTTATGGAAAGCAAACTATGCTCCACAATGGAACCCCCAGACTCTAATCGGGTTTAATGAATAGATGGTGGGGTGAGCCACCTAGAATCTGGCTTGGCAGAACCAAGGAATAATTTAGGACCATTTTTTTTTTGGAAATAAAAAATGGTAGAACAACCTTATTTTGGGAGGATGCATGGCAATAGGAACCTAGATTAACTTCACCAACGAGAATAGCCATACAAAAGGAACTGCAGAGAGATGGAAAATGAGAAGTTCACCAGTATTGGGAGCTAGGAGGGGATCACCAAAAATGGTGAAAATGGTCATCTCTAAATCGCCACGAGCAAAACTCGCTGGCCCAGATTGTCTAAGACATTGACAATGAGGTTTGGGGAAGAAAAATTCTATGCTTAGAGGACAACAACCAACTAAGATGGAGGACAATTTACCCTAAAGGAGGCCTGCATATACTTAACAGAGCACCAATAGGAATTAGCAGACCCAGTATGGAACAAATTTTTGTCCAACCCACAATGGCCGAAAATCAAACTGTTCATTTGGTTGGTCATGCACAAAAGTATTTTAACTTGGGAAAACCTATGCTGCAACGGTTTCATTGGACCTTCACAATGCAATCTATGTGAGAAGCAGGAGGAATCCATCAACCACCTTCTCAACAGATGCGAGTACACAACTACCTTATGGGATTAGATCTCTTAGGTGTTTTGTCAATTAGACAGACAACGAGACAACATCCAAGAAAAATTAAGCAAATGGCGAGGATAAACCCTGAAAAATGAGTTGGCAAACCTTGCTTAGTGTTTGAGTCAGGGCTTTGCGACATGGGCGGTTTGGAAGGAAAGAAATCAATGGATATTTCAAGGTAAATCCTCCTTGGCTTCGTCCTTGATAGCGCAAATCTTGCAACTATTACAAGAAACAATCCTTAACAGCTTCTCCCACTTGTTGTTTTCTTTCCACAGGGGGCCACAGGAGAGCTTAGTCATTTATCCAGCCCTGCAACGCCCATTATTTCTCTACACCAAGAGAACTTCTCAGAGCTCACTGATTTTGTCAATGCATCTGCAGTATTCTTCAAAGTGTCCACCTTTACCAGCAACACCTTTTTGTCTCCTATCATATCCCTCACAAAGTGATACTGAACATCAATGTGCTTTGTCTTTGAATGATATGCAAGGTTCTTTGCCAAGAAAATTGCACTTTGGCTGTCACAGTCTATCCTTATAGCTCCCTGTACTAACCCCATACTTGAATACAATCTCTACAACTAAACTGCTTCCTTGCTTGCATGAGTGGTTGCCATGTATTTTGCCTCTGTAGTTGATAGTGCCACTACAGATTGTTTCTTACTCATCCAACTGACTGCACCTCCAAATAGGTTAAACACATACCCACTTGTAGATCTTCTCTGATCCAGATCTCCAGCCCAGTCTGCATCAACAAAGCCACGAATATCCAACACTTTGTCCAATCCTGGTCTTCCTTGGTAACACAAACCATAATCACTAGTGCCACGCAAATACTTGAAAACCCGCTTCATTGCTGTCCAGTGCTCCTTCCCTGGTTTTGACATAAACCTGCTCAATACTCCCACTACATGTGCAATGTCTGGTCTAGTATAGACCATGACATACATTAGGCTATCAATTGCACTTGCATATGGAACACGGGACATGTCCTCTTCCTCTTCTTGCGTCTTGGGACATTGTTTAACAGATACCTTTACATCTATAGGAATATGAACCTTAACTAGTTTACTATCCTATATATTAAACCTCTACAATATTGTCTCAACATACTTCCTCTGGTTTAACCAAAGCTTCCTCTTTGTTGGATCTCTTTTAATTTCCATGCCCAAAATATAGTTTGCAACACCAAGATCTTTCATGTCGAATTTGGAGGACAAATGGGTCTTCAAATCCTGGATAATTTCTTTGTCATTTCCAACCAGCAACATATCATCCACATACAAGACCAGATAAATAACACAGTCACCAATTAATTTAAAATACACACAGTGATCTGCGTTGCTTCTGGTGAAGCTAAGTCCCCATATAAATGTATCAAATTTCTAATACCACATCCTTGGTGACTGTTTTAACCCATACATAGACTTCTTTAACTTGCATACCAGTTCTTTCTTACCCTCCACCGCAAAGCCTTTAGGTTGCTTCATGTAGATCTCCTCTTCCAGATCCCCATGAAGAAATGCTATCTTCACATCCATCTGTTCTACCTCAAAATAAAAAGCAGCAACAATAGATAAAAGTAATCTAATAGAAGTTACCTTGGCAACAGGAGAAAAAATATCACCAAAATCAATTTCTGGCACCTAGGAATAACTTTTTGCTACCAACCGAGCTTTGTATTTCTCCACCTTTCCTTTTGCATTTGTCTTCTTCTTGAACACCCATTTGCTGCCAATGGGTTTCCTTCCAGCCAGCAACTCCACTGGATCCCAAGCCTCATTTTTGTGCAAAGATGCCATTTCATCAACCATGGCCTCTTTCAAGAGTTTTCCATCCTCTAAATCTACTGCTTCCTTCACAGTTCTGGGATCATCATCAGTAATAGATAAAGAAAAATTTGAACAGAAAGCAGATGGACTATACATTTCTAGTTGCCTTCTTTCTTGAACTGATCTTCTCACACTCGGAGTCTGTGGCTCTTCATCTTTTGATTCCTCCTCTGCTGTAGAGTCTGATTCTTCCTCCTTTAGCTCAAACTCTATCTTCTCAGGTTCCTTTGGTTGGACTTCATGTTTAATAACATCTTTCACCTCTCTGAACACCACATTTCGGCTGTACACAACCTTCCTTGTTACTGGGTTCCAAATCTTATAACCCTTTAAACCATCCTTATACCCAATAAAGATGCAATTTTCAGATTTACTATCCAACTTGGTTCGTTTCTCCTTTGGAACATGTACATATGCATCACATCCAAATACCTCAGATGTGAAAGAGAGGGTTTCTTACCAGTCCATACCTCTTGTGGAGTCTTATCCTCCAACTCTGATGAAGGTGATTTGTTGACCAGGTAACATGCTGTCTCCACCGCCTCTGCCCAGAATTCCTGTCCTAACCCTGCACCACTAAGCATGCTTCTTGCCCTTTCCATCAACTTCTTGTTCATTCTTTTTGCTACTCCATTTTGCTAAGGTGTATATGGAGTAGTCTTCTGTCGTGCTATACCACACTTCTTACATAATTCTTCAAATTCCTTACTGCAAGACTCTCCACCGTTCTCTATACTCAACACCTTTATCTTCTTCTTTGTCTGGTTTTCCACCAGAGCCTTAAATTCTTTAAACCTGTCAAAGACTTCAGATTTCTTCTTAAGGAAATATATCCATGTATTCCTTGAGAAGTCATCTATAAATGATACATAGTACATAGACTTACCCAGTGATGGAACCTTCACAGGTCCAAACACATCACTGTGCACAAGCTCTAATATCTGTTTCGCCCTCTTACCACCAGAGGGGAAACTCACCCGATTTTGCTTCCCATATACACAATTTTCACAGAAATAAAAATCCAGAGAGCTATTACTCATACCTTCTACCATACCTTTACCATGAAGTATTCGAAGGCCCTTTTATCCAATATGTCCAAGCCTTTGATGTCACAACATGGTCTTCTCTCCAGAGACCACTAGATTTTCTGCCCCACTTTCAGGAACCATGGAACTGTTGCACCCATCAAAAACAGTGCTACCTTGCAGCTTGTATAGAGTTCCAACCCAAACTCCCCTCATCAATACCAGTGCTCCTCGAACCATCTTGCAGGTATCCTTCTTAAACACTATTTTTACATTTGCATCATCTAGCTTGCTTACAAAAACTAGATTTCTGGCCAATGAAGGAATATGTAGAACACCCGGAAGTGTTCTAACCCTTCCACCTTACAACTTCAACTTTACTTTTCCGCGACCAACGATTCTGGCCTTCCTATCATGCCCTAAGAAGACATCACCGCCATCGTATTTCTCATACTCGCAGAACCACTCTCTATGGGGAGTGAAGTGAAAGGATGCACCTGAGTCAATCAACCATGTGTACTTGAAGAAGCCAAGTACACATCCCCACCTTCATCTGACGTGGTTTTCGCCTCTGCAAAAGGAGCATCATCATTTCCCTTTCCTTTGTTAGGAGCTTTAGATTTACAGTCCCTTTTGTAGTGCCCTTCCTTTCCGCATTTTCAGCACACCACCTTTACAGGTTTTCCTGGAGATTTAGATCTCCCTCTAGATTTAGATCTCCCACTCGATGACTTATTTTTGTTTTTGTTCTGGGACCGTCCTCATACAGACAAGGCATCACCATTCTGGCTCTCCATATTTTTCCGTCTCATCTCCTTCGTCAGCAAGAATGAGACTATTTCATCAAATTGCAAGGTAGTTGCATTGCTACCTATTGCAATAACTAGAATATCCCACGAATCTGGTAGAGAACACAACAAACTAATGCAATTATCTTCTTCTGAAATTTTGATATCAACAGACAATAGCTGACTTACCACAGTGTTAAATGCATTCAGATGCTCTGTCACCGAGTCTCCATCTCTCATCCTCAGGTTATACAGTTTTTTCCATAGGAACAGTTTATTCACCAGAGACTTAGATTGGTACAAAGTCCCTAACTTGTCCCACAAAGCCTTCGCCATAACTTCCCCTGATACATTTAGCAATACTGAATCTGAGACACACAATTGTATTGTGCTCTTTGCCTTCCGATACAACTTCTTCCATTCTTCATCAGACACTCCCGTTGGTTTAGTACCTGGATCTACCGCGATCCATTGATCTTTATCTACCAATAGATGCTCCATCTTGAGTTTCCACAACTTAAAACTCTGACCATTAAATTTCTCGATCTCTATCTTTCCACTGCTTGCCATCTTTTTTCACTACGAGAATCGATCCTGCAGATCTCCCACTAAACAGGGTCTACCATAGGCCCAAGTGAAACCCCTCAGCAACAAAGGCATTCCCTTGAAGCCAAAACAGCTCTGATACCGAATGTAGGTTTTAACCCTGTACAGAAATTACCTGCATATGAATTCTAAAACACAGAAAATAAACAATGTGAGGGCATAATAGATAAAACACATATACATAGAGATTTTCCCCTGGATCCCAAAACTGGGACTGCCAGCTTGATTTTTCATTATGTTCCTTTCAATGTTACAATACATATTTATACATGCCGAAGCATCCAATACCATGGATCGAAAACCATCGCATCCAAAACCATGGACCGAAAACCATCGCGTCCAAAACCATGTGCGAAAATCTTGCACAAAACCATAGGTAGGTCCGCCCAACCTAACATAGGGTCCAAAACCCCATAGAGTGGGGTTACCTGCACTCCTCAAACCCCCTGTGACTCCCCTTGCTACGCAATCGGCGCAACGAAGGGGGGCTCTTCTCCCTTTCTAACCCCCCGGTTAACTACGTTAGCTAGTCGTGGAAAGAATATAACACAACCCAACAGCTCAGAAATGGGGAAGGCAACCCTATGGATCAAGAGAATAGAATCCTGGAAATTTTAGGATTAAAAGGTTCTTAAGCTTATTCTAATAGAAGGAAGGAACCCCAAATCCATGGAGTCGCAATGACATGGTCGTCTCCAGCTCATGGATTTCTAAAATTGAATTTTGATGGAACCTCAAAAGGCAACCCTGGTCGACCTGGAGCGAGTGGGGTAATAAGAGATAGTGCAAGAAGGATTATTCACCTTTACTTCAACCATCTGGGCACTACCACAAATAATGCCGTAGAATTTCATGCCTTGGAACAAGGGTTGGAATTACTGGTTCTAGCGAACATCCACAACATCACCATTGAAAGAGACTCAACCTTGGTGATCAGGGTGGCGAAATGACTTTAGTGTGGCACTAACTTAGGGAAGGTCACGATGCACTGATGTCTAGGAAAAATCATTAAGTGAATTCATGGACACATGGAATACATGCAGACTATCGAGTTCAACCTAGTACATCGATCAACAAACAAGGTGGCAGACAAGTTGGCTAACGAGGGTGCTAATGGGACCTCAGAGATGAGCAAATGTGACTAGGCAGAGGTTCAAAAAGGATAGTTAAAAGATGATTGTGTTTGCCTAGCAGAGATCGACGTGCATGAGAGTAGTCAACATCGAGTTGAGTATACGACAGAGGTGATAGGCCCTAGAGAGGGCCAAATCCCAAGATGTGATCAATGATCAATGAAAATTGAGAACCCTGACCAACATGCAACCAATATGATAAAAGGTCAATGCAGCTAGGTGATGCCGAAATTCTGTAGGTGAAGGGTACGTGGATGATCATAATAGGAGAGGTGGTGGTAGGGCGAGGTACAAACCCTGGTATTATCCCTCCTTCCGTCGTGGGCTAGGCCAAAATCACTACTACATACCATCTGAATTGTCGACGGTTGCAGTTAATGGCTATGTCAAATTTGGAAATGATGAAGAGATACCAGGCGAAAATGAATTGGTTAAGTGGGTGGTGTAGACAGATGAATTTGTGCAGTCTATCACACCCTGAACGGTCAATAATGGTCAAATTAGGAAGGGTGCAAAGTGATGGAAACTCTAGGGTCTGGGAAACAACAACTATTTATTTCCCATTCCACTCCAAGGTTCTCCAACGCGAAAATTGGTTACCAAGAGTTCGAATAATTTGTTGTTGCTTTGTAGGATTTTTGGTTATGTTAGTCTGGATTGCAGTAGGCAGGCTTACCATCAGGGCAGACCTCGAGGAGGCTCGCATAAGGAAACCCCCTCTAAGAGAACGAGGATGGAGACTGTAGCTCGAGAAGCTTCACAGTCTTATGTTGATTTAGTGCCGGTGAAAGGAAAGGCCATTTTGGAAGCATTAGAGCAGGACGTCAGAGATCAAAGAGCTAACAAATTAGAGGATCGAGTAGTTGAAGAGGTGAACTCAGTAATTGATACAAGGGTCACCAGGATCCATGAAACCCTCTTCCACAAGATAGTGGACATGACGTGACACATAAAGATGCTCATGGGGAAGATTAATGCAGAGATAGACACATGCATAAGCGCTCAAGGATCCAAGAAGAAATAATTCCACATTCTCTAGAAGAGGATGGAGTGTTTGGAAACCCATCTGCGAATGTTGGTGGACATTGAACATCGCCAGAAGGACCACATTGACAATATGGCAAAAAAAATTGATATTTTTCTACATTATGTCCACAACCTGGACATAATCTCGAGTAATGGACATGATCATCTTACGCAAGTGCAGTGATTTTGTGTCCGAAGCACTAAAGGGGAGGCGTCTCGCCAGGAAAGCGACCCAGAGTGAGCTGAACTGGTGGGAACTCCTTCCGACAAAGATCCTAAACCCTAGCTTGGTGTTTGAATGTTGTTGCTATGTTATTTTTGGCTTTTACTTTGTTGTTGTTATGTAATTTTTGTTATATTTGGTCATGTTAGTAGAATCAGTACTATTAAGGCTGAGCCTGCACGCAGGCTTAGGCCTCCTTTGTTCAAGGCCTGTAGAAGTTATAAGGAGGACCGGTTGCATATGACTTTTTGTAAATTTTGGTTAAAATAGAAGAATGCTAGTAATGTAATGAACAAAGTTTTGATGAAAACATGACTCTATTGCAGCTGGTCTGGTTTCTAGTCTGGCAGACCGACCAACTAGCAGTGTATTTAATTTGCTTTGAAAGTTGAATATAAATCCCACTTCTTACTCAAAAAAAAAAAAGATAAACCTTTAACTTCGCAAAATTAATTGCACAAGTCATTGATCTCTTAGAAATAAATGTGCAAAAGATAGAGATAAACACTCTTAATATTTTCCATTGTATTTGTTGAACTATACCACTATCTAATTTGCAGAGTAGATTTGGTTATGTAGCCTTGTAGAAAAGGTTGATCTTAGAACATGCATCTTCACATTGAAGATGAGAGTATTACCTCTCCAATAACATTGAAAATGAGATTATTACCTCTCCAAAAACATTAAAGTAACATAATCCCTATTAATTCATCTTTGAAAAGCAAATATCATATTATCAATTCAATGAACAACACAATTAAATATCTATAAAAATATATGGTAACTTTCGTCTTCCTTTAACAAACAAGAATATTAGAAAACTCTTTTTTAAAAACAATAAAATCCATATTCTTTTTAAGTTAAATTCTAACCCATAATTCAAAATCCCGTCTCCTTTTTGGAATTTGTTGACCTTATGCATTCAAACATCTAAAATCTAAAATTGTTATGTACCTATTTTAACACCCATAATTTTTAGGTTTGGTATAAGAAAAACAACATAAATATGAAAAAACCCTTTTCATGAACAATAAAATCCATAAAATTAATTCTTTTAAATTAAGTTCTAATTCATAATTAAAAATCAATTCTCTTTTTTAAATTTGTTAAACCTATAAATCCAAACATCTATTTTTTTAAAAGTTAAATTCTAACCCAAATTTCAAATTCCCATCTCATTTTGGAATTTGTTCACTTTATAAATTCAAACGACTAAAATCTAAAATTGATATGTATCTATTTTAACACCCATGATTTTTAAGTTTGATATAAGAAAAACAACATAAATATGAAAAAAAAAACTTTTTCATGAAAAATAATCTTTTAAAATTAAATTCTAATTCATAAATAAAAATCCATTCTGTTAAATCTATAAATCCAAACATCTAAAATTAACGCCCCTTACCTATTTCAATACAAATAACTTTAAATTTAAGTTCCAACTCATAATTGAAAATCCCTTCTCTTTTTTAAATTTGTTAAAACTATAAATCCGAACAGCTAAAATCAAATAATTTAGTATATATTCTAAATTTGTTAAACCTATAAATTCGAACATCTAAAATTAACGCCCCTTATTTATTTCAATACAAATAATTTAGGAAACGAAAGATATATTTATGGTAAAAGTAAAATAGGTCTTTTAAAAAATATATAGCCACTAACACATGGCTTCCATTAATAAACCTATTGCATAACATTTTTTCATATTAAATAACACTTCCACTTGTTTTTCTATTTCTCAAAACTTGAACCTACCCTCCCAATAAATTTTTATAATGTAAAACTCCTAATTTCCTAATTTTCATTAGTTATCATGGGTAGTTATTTTTTTTAAACATAATATGTTGGTCTCAATATATCATCTGATTTTCATGTACTAATCTTCATCGTACTCCTTTGGTCCCATCTTATTTAATGATATATTGGTCAAATTTTAAGTAATTTTAAAACACTTAATACAAATGCATATGCTAGAGTATTATTTAATTAATAAAATTTTATAAATTAAATAAAAAATAAAAATATTGATATTATTTGTTTTTCAGAAAAATATGGCAAAAGATCACATCTCATTGATTTATTAACAAAACCAAATGGTCTCCCATTAAAGAAGTGCTTTAGCTATAAAAACTCTATCAATTACACTAAATTTAAATTTAATAATAAATTTAATATTTAAACTTTGTAATAAATTTAAATTATTTATTTTATTTATTAAAATCATCCAATATTATGGCTTAAATAAAAAGTAAATAGGCATATCACATTGATTCATATTAATCAACATTCTTCTTTTATTGCTAAAATAAAGTATTAGATAAACAATTAATATTTTTTTTGGAATTGTTTTAATGAAAATTAAACATATTAAATTTTAAATAAAATATTAGATAAATAATTAATATTTTTTTTTGGAATTGTTTTAATAAGAATTAAACATATTAAATTTTAAATAAATAACATCATAAATTTTAAGAGTTAAATTACATAATTTAAATATTTAAAATATATTTGATGCCTACTCAAAACCAATAATTTAAATTAATTTTTAAATTTATATAATTAAATTTAAATCATTAAATTGTAACAAAATAACATTAAAAAAAATCAAAATGTTAATTCATTACACTCTAAAATAATTTTTACAATTCTGTGTTATTTCAATATTTTTTTTACAATAAAAATATTCAAAAACAATTTTTTTTTAATAATTATTGGTACTTCTCACGTCAATCATGTACTTTGTAATATGAACCGGAAAACAAAAACTAACGCGAATGGAAAAAAAATTAAAAAATAAAAGTAACAACAAAACCCAGTATGATAACATCATGACCCTGCAACAATTCGCTTTCGCTTATTCACTTGGAAAAACAATTTCAAAAACCAAATCAAAAGAACACCTTCAATCTCTTTTTTTTTTAAATTTTTTTATTTACGATATGATAATGATTAACATTTATTTTATAAAAATCCCAGAAAAGTAAGCAATTAATAAGAATTTTTTTAACATCTTATTCTGAAAAATGAAATATTTTCAATTTACCATAATTTTGTTAATTTAAAAAGTTAAAAAAATTGGTAGTGTGGCAAATGTTTCGAAAATTAGATTGAATGTGAGTTTAAGATGGACAATTGAAAAGAAAATGATTTTCATCTTCAATCTTTGTACACGTGAGAGACTCTTTCATTCCTTAAAATTTTGGGAATTGACCAATGCCTAGTTTCAGTATGAAGGTCATGAAAATTAGTTCTGTTCTTAACAATGTTCATTTTATTCTTAACACTAGTCAAAATAGAAAGAAAATTCTGGTTGTAGAGGTTGGGTTTGATGCCCTCCTTATAATATCTTAGTCTCCTTTTTCCCTCGTAATTTTTTATAGCCCCACAATTTCTTCTTAAATTTGGAAATAATAATGTTTTTAATATTTTCTGGAAATTTGGAAATAATAATGTTTTTAATTTTCGACTTAGTCACCGGAGAATCCACAGTAAGAACCATTTTCTGCCAACTTTTCAAATCCCAACTGGGATCCATCATCAGGACAACTTGAATGCTTGATAGAAGAAGACCTTATTTGAGGGTTAAATAGTAATGAGGAGAGAAAAGATGAATGTCAGCTCTCAATTTTTTTTTTTTTCAAAAAATAATTTTTGATGAAAAGTCGGCTGTCTCTGATTAATTTAATTAATTAATTATTTTTTTAATATACTAATTAATAATAATAATTAGTATTATAATAATTAAAGATAATTAGAATTAATGATATTAAATTGATCAAAGTTAATGTTAAAAAGAATTAATTCTAGAAAATTGAATTAATATTTAATATTTGATCAATAATATTTATTAATATTGATATTAATTGAAATAATTATTATTATTATCATTAATTAATATAATAATTAGTAATAATAGTTATAATTATCATAATTAATGTTAAAAAATTATTAATCTAGGAATATTGTATTAATTTTTATATTTATTATAATATATGTTGGTACAATTTTTATTTATTTATTTATTAATTTTTAGAATAAGTTTTAGCTTAGTAAGGAAATTAATAAATAATTGGTAATTGAAAATATTATTGTTATTAATAATTATTATTTATTAATCTAATAGTTAAATATAAAAATTAGAATTAATAATATTAATAATGAACATAATTAGAATTGATTAAATTAATCCAATAATATTGTATTTAGAATTTAATTGAAAATATTAATCCTAACAAATTGCATTTAGAATTTAATATTTATTATTTATTTAATTATATATAATAAATATGTTAGTACTAATATTTATATTTTTAATTAGAATAATTATCAAAATAATTTTGATAATTTGGGAATAATATTAAAATTGGTTAAACTTATTATTTAAAAGTGTAAATATTAATAATTATTAATATTATTATGTTAAAATAGATATTTTAATATTTAAGAAACGAAGTAATTAATATGGGAAATTAATAAATAGATTAATTAATTAATGATAATTAATATTGTAAGTGCTTAATAGTGAATTAATTAATATGGGTAATTAATAAATAGATTAATTAAATAATGATAATTAATATTGTAAATGCTTAATAGTGAATTAATTATTATTATTATTGTAAATGCTTAATAGTGAATTAATTATTATTATTATTATTATTATTATTATACCGGAAGCGGGTTAATTTTTTTGATTAGGGGAAGCCAGCTTCCACTAATCTCCATACCACTGTCTCTGTTGAGATTATGCAGGTGTTTGATAATTTCAAGAGCTTCTCTGATCTTTCGCCTATGGTGTTGCTCTTCCTTAGCGATAATAGAGGCGCTTTCTAAGCAGACATGGTGCTTAGTTTTTAACGAGTGTTCTGCAAGGGCGGAAGTACGAGACCTTTCATTCTTAATATCAGCTCCATGTTCCTTGAGTCTTGTCTGCAAGGAGCGACCTGTTTCACCAATGTAGCTTTTTCCACATGAGCAATCAATTTTATAGACCCCTTTAAGTTGATGTCTATCAATATTATCCTTGACAGATCTCATACCTTGCCTAATCGTTCCAGGGGCTAAGAATTGCGTGCTTATGTTTTTCCTTCTTAGGATTTTCGCAATCTTATCTGTAACTCCATGAATGAAAGGTAGAAAAACCCTACCACCCTCAGGTTGATCTCGGGCCTTAGGTTCATGAGATAGCATCCTTTTCTCAGCTTTCTGAATTGCTCTTTTAATCTCATTTTCTTTGTAGCATATGCCTTTAAAGGTTGAGACTAAATGCTTCTTTTCTTCATCCAGATGATCAGCGTCAGAAATTCGAAGGGCCCTGATAGCAAGAGTGTTTAGAACACCAAGTTTCTGGGCTGGAAGATGGTGGGAATCAGCGTGAAGGTAGTTTTCTGTATGGGTTGACTTCCTGAAGACTTTGTGCCCTATGGAGCCATCCTCCTTTCTCATGATGAGGATGTCTAAAAAATGGATGCTCATGTTTTCTTCAAGCTCCATGGTGAATTTTATTTCTGAGGAGATGGAATTTAGGTGAATAAAAAACTTGTCAAGCTCTGCTTTACCATGTGTCCATTTTATATTAGTATCATCGACGAATCGCTTCCACCATGCTGGTTTCAGAGGGTAAGATTCCAGGGCCTTCTTTTCAAAATATTCCATGTATAAGTTGGCCACGATTGGTGAAAGGGGGGATCCCATTGCCACTCCAGATGTCTGCTCATAATATGTTCCCTGGAAGGTGAAAACTATTGATCGCAAGCAGATTTCGGCCAATCTTGCAGTCCCCGGATCAGTAACCTCTTTTATAACCTGAATGGCTTCTTCAAGAGGAATCTTGGTGAATAAGGACACTATGTCAAAGCTAACAAGGATGTCATCACGCTCTATTTTCTCATTCTTAATGAGATTCACAAAGTCATGGGAGTCTTTGATGAAAGAATCAGTGTTTCCGATGAGGGGCTTGAGGATTCTTGCAACATACTTAGCGAGCTCATAGGTTGGGGATCCAATGGTATTGACAATTGGTCTAAGAGGGACTCCATCTTTATGGATCTTGGGTAACCCATAAATCCTAGGGATGCATTCACTAGAGGGAATTAATTTCTTTTTTAATTTGTCATCAAGGTTGGATTCCAAAATTGCCTTTTTCACCTCTTTCATAATCTTGGGGATGGGGTTAATGCTCAGCTTCTTATAACTACCAAATTTGAGGTGTTCATTCATTTTGTATATATAATCTTCTTTATCCAAGATTACAGCTGCTCCTCCCTTATCAGCCTTGAGAACCACAATTTTATCATTGTTACGCAGGGATTTGAAGGCCTTTTGTTCTGCTTTACTCAAATTACTTTTGGGGGCTTTGGCCTTTCTCATAATAAGGGAGCACTCTTGTCTTAATGCTTCCTTATCTTCCAAGGGAAGGTTGTTAATCCCATCCTCTATGTTACATATCATTTTCTCAATAGGAAGGTTTTTCGGAGCAACAACAAATCCAAGACCTTTTCTGAGGACATTAATGACCTCGGGTTCTAAAACTTGGGAGGACAGATTTACGACTTTCTTTTTTAATTTTGATTCGGAGGTGTTGACATCTTTGCTGTTATTTTTGTTTACAATCTGGCTGAGCGTATTACAATTGTCTAGCTGAATGGGCGCATTACTTAGAATGAAATTTCGCTCCTGCACAGTTTCCTTAACTTCATGCGTATTCATGCTGCCCTTGCAGTCGACTTGCTTATTTTTGTTTACACACGGGCTACAATTATCAAATTGAATGGGCGCAGTACCCACAAAGTCAATTCGCTCCTGCGCAGTTTCATTAATGTTCCCAACAACTTCAAGCGAGTTACCCATCGAGTTGAAGTCGTTTTTAAGGTTGCAGTTTGGTATATCGACTTGTTTATTTTTGTTTACAACCGGGCTACAATTATCTAATTGAATGGGCACAGTACCCCCGAAGTCAATTAAATTACGCTCCTGCGCAGTTTCATTAATGTTCCCAACAGCTTCAAGCGAGTTCGTGTTACCCATCGAGTTGAAGTCGTTTTTAAGTTTGCAGTTGGTATATTACCGAGAATTGGTTCATGATTCTGCGCTGTATGCGTTTTGTCCAATGGATAAATCCGTTCACTGTTTTGATTACCGCTGCACATCGGATTACCATGAAACCTGCCCATTGGGTGATCTGCGGTTTTTACATCGCTTTTTACATTAACACTGCTCATCAAATCAGGTAATTGGGTAGGCTTACTGATGCCAACGCTGTCAAGGCTTCCTATGATCTGCGTATGTCCTTCAATTGCACCGAGACTGTTGGTTCTATAACCGAACTCTAAACCGTTCAAACTGCTGCTGCTGCCATCGGTGTAATGCGTTAGCTCAGATGAATCATTTAAGTTTCTTGATTCAAAAGCGTCTGCTGAACTTTCAATGGAACTGCCCAGTTTTTCATTATTATACTGCGATTTGTGTAGTAAATTGGACAATTTCCTGCGTTGTCGTTTCTCAGTAACCTGTCCTTCATTAATGCCTTTCAGAGCGGCCCTGGCATCGATAACAGACCAGAGATTCTCACTAATGATGCTGGCTAGCTTTAGGTGTGCTGAGAGCGCTGAGCGTCCAAGATTATCCAAAGAAGCCCTAACTCTTTTAATTTCTGCCCTTATTAGAGACATGCTGAGTTGAAAAAATGCCTTGCTATTATATCTGTTATGCAATCTATGATTAATTTGAGCAAATGGAGGAATAATATTATTGTCAAGACAGCTCTTAAGAAAATGCAGATCAACAGCTTTTCTAGATTGTGCAAAATGATCTCTTGCTTTATTTCTCAATGGTCTAATCAAGACTGTGCATCTTATGCCACCATGGCTTGAGACAAAGGTGAGGGTTTTGATTAGAGTTAAAAGAAATTTTAGCAAGTCTCTTAGAATCTATGTTATAACTTCTTCTTATATATCATATACTTAGTCATGGCCATGTTTTCAGTGAGAGAAAAGCTTGCTTTAATAAAAAAAAATACAAAAATAAATATTTCTTTTAATTTTGAGATTGCAGATAATATCATTCTATTATTCTATTATTTTTCATTTACTTGGAAAATATATTAACTATAAATATTACTTAATGATTTCAAATTACATTATTTGAGTGTTATTTTTCATCTACTTTGTAATTTATTTATTATTGTTTATATTTTCTATTACATAAAATATTTAAATTGATTTAATTAATTCTAAATATAACACAATTTATTATTTGTTTATGTAAAATATATATAAAAAAATTAATAATTATAATAATTTAATGTTGTGGTTTATTTGTTATCCATTGTGGAGTTTTTTAGGGTATATTTTCTGGGCAAATTTTCCTAGAATCTAGCAAGGAATCACAAGTTTGAGTTTTAGACTTTGTATAATCTCGGGTGTATTGAATCTATATATGTAATCAAAAACTCATTTTAAATAACAATAAATCACAATTTAAACAACACTTATTTCGTTAGATTACAACAAAAAAACAAAACTTATAATAGTTAAACAACATTTAATTTAATTTCAATTATAATCAGTTAAATCTTTTATTCATCAATGTAAAAAATATAAAAAAATAATTAATAATTAAAGTTTATTATTGCCATTACACTTCATAATGTTCAAGAATTTTATTTTTTATTTTTAAATATATTTAAATAAAAATATTATAATAATATATAATCATCATGTGTAAATATAAACAAATATTCACTTTATCATTTAATATTTCAATTATAATTTATAATATTTATGAAATTCTTCATATATAATTAATTTTGTGTATTAATATTTTTTGGGCATAATTTAACTTATAGATTAATTGATCTTTTTCATATCATTTTAATTAAAAGCTTGAGTTTAAGTTGTTTAATTTATAGAATTCTAGTGCCCTAAGCATTTTTCATTTTTCATGTATAAGTTAGAGAACACCCTTTGTTGGCATGTAGATTGTCACAACCATAATTATATTGATTTGGACTTCTTATATTTATGTATTAAATTATGTGAAGAGAAAAATATAAACATATTTTAAATATAATATAATATAAAATAATTAATAAATTTTAATTTTAATAATTTATAAAATCATAAATAGAAATGTATATATTTATATAATATATAATTTAAATGCCAAGGATGTGGAAGATTTAAACCCCACAAATATTCAATTCAAAGCTGACATTGGCAAATCAAGGTTCCTAGCTTAAGAACTATTACTTCAAAATTTAAACAGTGGAGGAAATTTAAAAGTCAATATATATTATTTTTTGATGGATCTTCAATCAGAAACTGGAGGGAGGCGAGAGCGGGAGGGGCTCTAATAATCCTTGAGGAAGTAGTGTTCCAATTTGCTTGAGGCCTTTGAATTTTGACCAACAACCAAGGTGAATTTTTAGCATTATGGAAAGGAATTGAACTATCATTGGCTAGGAGAATTTCAAAACTCATCGTTTGTGGTGACTCATTGTTTGTTATTAACCAAATATTAGGAAAATATTAGTGATATTCCTCCTATTTTGCAAAGGATATCATTACTTCACAGTTTGAGCAACTTGATTTTTTCCATGTGTATAGGCATCTAAATGAGATGGCAGACAGGTTGGAAAAAAAGGGATCTTCACTAAGCCAAGGGAAAATCGTTATAAAATTGAAAAACTCAAAATACCACTCCATCACTTAAATATGGACAGACCTCAAAGATATGCAAGCATTGACAAGGCAATATCATACAAAAGGAATTTATGGCTCCTAGGACTGAGCATTCACATTATGCACTACAGTGTTATCTTGGCTCGAATTCATAAGTTGACGAGATTGATGGCCCGATTGTCAGTCTCCCCTCGACAACGAAATTTTAAATTTCTCTCCTGGTGGCCATTTGTTCAACGATCAGTTGGAGTGGGTGGGACTTTATATGGATGCACTGGAACATTCACTAAGCATTGGATTGAAGTTAATGGCGACTCTGGCTTCCCACATTTCCGAGGATTTTGGCTCCGCAATGGATTTTCGTATCAATTGGGCGTGTGGGTCAATGGTGAGTGTAATTTAAAGCTTTGTTAGGATTCGATTGGCCGATATGGAGTCTTCTTCATGCCCAAAGAGTGTCACAAGGGTGGTAAGTTTGATTTACGTTCTCTGCGGACGACCTCAACTATGGTAGATCACCAGAATTTCAGTGACCTTGGCACAGAGAGAAGCGCCTTGGATCATGTATTAGATGTTGCAAAAGCCTTACTTGATGCCTATAAGAGGCATGGCGACATGACCGATAGACATCAATAGTCATTTCAATTGTTAATGGAGGCGAAACTTCTTTGCCACCTCAGCGATATGGAAAACTCTATGAATGTCTTAAGGGATGAGATTATGGCTCTCAGTGCTCGGGTTTCTACAGTGGAAAATCTTATTGTTGGTAATTCTTAGCTGGCTCGAATGATACTAGCTTTAGCTCTATTCCCTGCGAAGAAGACTCAAAGAAAGCATGGGGAAGATTACCCTAGAAACAAATGCAATTGTTGATGGATAATTTAGAGGTCTTTTTTGGTTGTCACATATATCTCTCTATTTAAATGCTACCATGCAAGTTTTGCTTAATGTTGGGGACCTTTTATAGAATGTATAGTTGTAATGACTTTAGAAGATGTAAGAATAACGACAATTTTGATGCCTTTTTGAAAGAATGGTCATCAGAAAATACCAATGAACAAAATACAGTTAGCCTTTGTAAGGGTTCTGGCCCAAAATCCAACCTTTTTTAATACAAAAATCTAGACATCTTTTTAAATATATATAACATTTAAAATAAATTTATTTTATATAAAATTATAATAATTTAAATTAATTTAAAATAAATTTATAATATAAAATATTTTAATATGTGTTAGTTTGATAAATTAGTTAGTACTTAAAAAAATACATATATGATATTCTTTTCATCGTCACATAATAATTTGACCCCTCTCTCTCTCTCTCTCTCTATATATATATATATATATAATTTTCATCATTAAACAATATTTTCAACATCTTATTCCTTATAAAATATAATTAAAAAACTATATATATTATTTTCATCATTGAATAATTAAAAATAAAACAAGATGTTGTTGCTTAGTACCTATCTTTTATGCTAAAAGTAATTGATAGTAGAAGTATAAAAAGTCTCCTCATGCCCATGCATAAAGATCTTATTTTTTTTAATTATTAAAACTTATGATTTGCAAAGTTACATTTTGTAAGCAAAGTTATAATAGTTTAGATTTTCTTCAACTTTAGAATTTCAGTTTCTACTTCAGAATATTAAAATAAATTTGCAAAATATTAAAACAAATAAAATTGTTAAAGCTTCTAAGTAGGGAGATTTTTATAGTTGAATTCACAAAGTTAAGATGCATTAAATGTTTAGTTAAAACAATGAAATTTCCATTTTGCATTAAAATCATTTATAACAAAAATTTATACAACTAATGACATCAATTGGCTTTTGTTTGTTGTCTATATTCTTAAATAACTAATGCATCTACAAATGCTTATAAGTCTTTACCTTGCATTATTTGATAATTAGATATTTCAAGGCCTTATATGACTCCTACACAAGTTGCCCATAAAATCAAGCTAGCTATTAAAGGTAGGTAAAAATGTTTGAAAGAAAAATAGTTGATATCATAGAATCAAACTAACTATTAAAGGTAGGTAAAAAAGTTTGAAAAAATAACATTATATAATATTAAAAGAACACATAATTAATTATGAAAATGCATGTTGACTTAGGGGCATACCAAAGAGCTATAAATATTTATAATGGAGGGAACATTGTTTTTTCTTATCAATACATTATATTATTTTGAAATATGTTGTTAGTAAAGGAATAGTTAAGTTTTATGGGGAGGCTGGAGTAGGAGAGGTAATAATCAACCTTGAATAAAATACAAAAGTAAAATACGCATGGGGACTTGGTGTTACAACCAACAATTAGGCCGAGGCTCTTGCACTTTGGCAAGGAGTGAAAATATGCTTGGATAAAGGTTTCAAAACTTTGAATACAGTGAGTGATTCCAAGTTAATCATCAAAAAAGGTATTAAGCTTCACGAGAATGCCACTCAAAGAAACCTCCTCGATCATGGTAAGGATCCCATACATTGTTTAGAAAATCTTCGGCAAAATCACATAACCAAACTTTTGTCGACGCGTTTCGAACCAACCAGTGTGGTTCATCGTCAGGACAAGTTGAAGAACCAATCCGGCTTAGCTTGAATAAATAGAGCGTGCAGAGACTCAACAGCTATAATGCTAATGGCTAATTTGACTTAAGGTTCCTGGTCAAATCATTAAATTAATAAATTAATGTCTCTAGAAATATCTAAAATAGGTAAATAAATGATCCCATACATGTTAATTTTTTTAAGAAAATTCACTTGTTCCACGCGCTGTGCGCCAACAACCATATGGCGGGCAATCAGGCTAACATGAGAGTTATATTAGGAATTGGTGGAATTTGCATAAACCATCATATTACATCATGTCCCATCCCCTATCAAAGGCTTCTGGACGACGTTGTATACTGGGGGTACAGGTCGTCAGAGCATTAAGGAAGTAGTTAAGGAGGCCAGCTCTCTAAGGCATCTTAGTGTGATGGTAGTTAAGAAGGATAGTCCCCCGAGGTACCTTCGTTGTATCTTGGATACAGGGTCAGTAGGTGGTGAGTTAATTCATAGTTGTGGCACTGTCATACGACAGGTCATGTATGTGGACAGGTGGGTGATGAGGCATCATTTTCTCGTCAGAATTTGCAATATAAATGATTCTCTAGGGGATAAAGGAACCATCGCTGCTTGATTCTGGTTTTGGATGATGGAAAACATGGAAGGAATAGGAATTGACAAGACTCTGCACTATGCCGCATTTATGAAAGACAGGCTTGGGAGGAATATCAGGATGGATCAGGTCGTTATATACCTCAACTGGCTCCGGTCAATTAACCACAAGATCTTCATTGTGCAGAAGCGTCTTGCTGCAAAAATGTCATCTACGAGAAATGGCAGTGGGGGAGGATCTGGTCTTGGAAGCTCGGGGTTTGGCCATGGCGCAAGGCATGCAAGAGTTGAGAGCTTGGTGGAGGGCTATTGCAAACAAGTGGTTAAGGAAATTGTTAAAGAATTGAACGAAAACATGGTGATCATTTATGCCCAATTATCTGGGCTGGGTAAAGACTGAGAACTAATGCAGAAAACCATGGAAGGCCTGTGCATGGATGTTCTGAGTGTCCAACAGAAGGTTGATAATATTGAAATCAAGGTGGAGAGAATCATGGTTGGATTTTTAAAGGAAGTGTTTGGGGTTGGAAATTCATCGGCCATCAATGCTGATAATGTCAAGGAGGCTGCTACGAGGGCTCTGGAAGAAGATGGGGATGTTGTTGCTACTGCTGCGAGGGTTCAGGAAGAAGAAGAGATTGAAACAGAGGAACTGAACAAGTCTGTGGACAAGCCTGCGGGTGACGATGCTGAGACTGGTAGTAGCTGATTGTGTTCGTTTTAATCTCCATTTATGCAATATTGTTGTATAGAATATGCAGGAGTTTTTTGGAGAATATATAGCTATAATTTTCCCAATAGAATATATGTAAATAATAGGGGTAGCAAGAAGGTCCACATTCAATGTAAGGAGAGGGAAGATGCAGATAGAACAAGTATGAATTTTGTAATGGACTTACCCATTTCTAGTCATTATAATGAAATGTTATTTGTTCTTTTTAAAAAGAAAAAATGATTAGTTAAGTTTTAAACATTTTATATTTTTATGAAAAAAACAATAGGAAAATATTTATAAGTTTTTGGAGACTCTAAATTATTAATAAATTAGATAGGAAATAAATGTAAGATTGAGACTATAATATCAGTTCTAATTAGAAATCAATTTATTAAGGTAAAATGCAATTTCAATAATTTTTTTCATATATATAATTCAACTAAAATATTGATCATCTATCTAAAGAAGAATAAGCATTAATGTAAGAAGAGATTCAAATGCAACAAGAGTTTAGAGGAAGAATTTAGATTGTATTTTCAAAAATATCTTTATATTGATATAGGAAGTGATAGAAAATACAAATGTGTTTGTCGGATTTTTTGTAGTTGTTGCAATAGTATTGGAGTGATAGTAGTAAGACTTGAAAAAGTTTTTGTTAAAGGTTTTTCATTATGACATAGTGGCATAATAATTTTAGATGTTTTTATTATATTAAATAGATTATATATATTAATATTATACATAAAAGTGAATATATATATATATATATAAAAAGTAATTTCACATTTAATATATATATATATATATATATATATATAAGCCACCAAGAAAGAATATCATAAAGTAAAATGTGATTGTTAAAAAATTTCAAAAGCTTGAGCAAACTTTGTAAATTATTTTCAAAAGTTACACATTAATTAAAAGTCAAACATGAGTTTGACACACTTAAAAATGAAATTTTCATAAATATTGAGATTTGATGTGTGTATTATTTTTCATAAATAATGAGATTTGATGTGTGTATTATTTTTCATAAATAATGAGATTTGATGTGTGTACTATTTTCTTTTCTAGGGAGAAAATCGAACTTTTCATTGTTGTGACAAAAAGTTACATTGTATATGTTGTTAGGCATTCAGATGAATGTATGATTTTCAATCATAGAGTTGCTGAGATGTTATTGAAGGTTTCTCCTTCTACCATCTCGATTGTCTGGCGTTGAATCACTGATCAATTTTGAACCCGAGGCCTCCTCAGAGAGGAAAACAACCTTGATTGATCAGTTGTCTGAGCAAATAAACAACATCATATGTCTCAAATATAAGCTAGAACATAAACTGATGGGGCTGAATCATTCCCGGGTCTCCTCATAAGGGAAAACAACCCAAACAGGAATGAGTCAGTTGAAAGTTGTATGGAAGTTAAAAGTTTGTTATGGAATTGAAATAGTAGTGTAACTGTCTGTTGTTTTTGAATGGAAAAATAAAAACGAAACAAAGGAAAATGCCTGAAGCTAGGTTGTAGACATAGAGAGTGTGGATTTTTAAACATATGGTGGAAGATCCGACACATGGATCACATCCATATCAGATTCCTCTATCCTCCAACTGCCCAGATCTTGTTGCAAACCCGCTTTAGAAAGCTGGTTTGTTGTATCATTGCGTTCCCTGTAAATGTGACATAAAGAAAGTTCATTAAAAAGAGACTTTAAATGCATGGTCTCTTCTAACAATGGTGATAATATGTAGTTCTGACATCTGCTTGTTCCATTGAACCATTTGATAACCCGAAGATCCGAATCGTGGGTATGCGCAGGTGGGTAAGCTAGCAGAGAAGAAGTTTTAACGTTGATAGTTCTGCGAAGTTGTTGGTTCTGGTCCCTAATCCCACTGAGGCTTTGAGGCATCTATGAGAGTTTAGATGAATAACTAGCCCAATGCCACATTTGTTATTTTGGCTGGAGGCCCCGTCAAAGTATGCCCAAGGGACTCCTTCCTTAATGCATTCTTCTCTAACAGGGCGGGATATTTCCTCATGGGTTGGCTCAGGAATACAGGTGAAGATAGTCGCGCATTCGACAGTTGTGCTCCCCACCGAGGGGGTTTGTTCTTTAAAGATACTTTTATTCCTTGCGAGACATAGCCCCCAAGAGATGATTAAGGGAAGGTTCCTCATATTTTCTTCAGGGTGTTGCTTCCACCAAGATTGCCATACTTCTGCTATCGTCCTCCCATCCCATGAAACTCTTTTATGGATCAATCCCCCAACAACCTGCCAAACCTCTCTTGAGAAGGAGCAATCTACAAAGAGGTGATGAATTGATTCAAAGGCAATTTTGCATAGGGCACACCTCCCTGGACCTGACTTATATCTTTTTTGAAGAATATCCCAGGTTGGCACTTTCTCCTTGAGGATGCACCAAAAGAACAATCGGGATTTTGCCGGACATTGCAGTTTCCAGATTGAGGTAGCCCACCAATCCTGATTTCCCCAAACTTTCTTCGTCATTAGGTACTTATATCCTTGTTTTGGGGAATAGTTACCCGAGTCTGCATGTGCCCAGACTAGATGATCAGGTCTATTTCTAAGCAGACATTTGATCGGGACAACTCTGTGATGAAGGTGTTCCATTCCCCTCTCCATTGATGATTGAGGTTTAGGTCCGTCCCTGAAAGCCAGGCTTATCCCCAAATTGAGGAGTGGCCATGGTTCTCGATCTGACTGAGATTTTGGATGCCTCTTGAATCGAGTTGGTTGATGAGGCCTGGGGATAGAGTGAAAGCTTCGTTCCATCCAACCCATGGATCCTTCCCTATTCGGACTTGTTCTCCATTTCCTACCTACCAGGATAGCCCTTGTTCAATGATCTTAAAGCCGTCTAATGTTGCTTTCCACACCACATAGGCGCTTCCTTTCTTTTTATTTGGGCTTCTAATCTAGTTTTCCAACGGCATTGGATCAATGTATTTCCGCTTGACCACCATAGTCCAGAGGTTCTCCATTTTGATTAGCCTCCATCCCAGCTTTGCTGCTAGTGACGGCCCGAAAGCAGTTAGGTCTTTTATTCCCCATCTACCCCAGTCCTTTGGCCTTGCCACCTTCTCCCAAGCCACCCATGGAAGTGCTGAGTCTTCCTTTGAGCATGCCCATAAAAATCTGCTGCAAACTCTTCTAATTTTTTCCAGAATCCCTTTCGGAACCCAGGTTAAAGCAGCGCAGTAGATAGGTATAGCAAGTAGGACTGATTTAATGAGGGTCAGTCTACCAACTCTAGATAGCCATTTAAAACTCCAGTGGGTGATCCTTGATTCAATTTTTGCAATCAGCCAGTGCCAATCCTGCTTCCTGTATGAGCAGGGCTTCAGGAAGAAACCTAGGTATTTAAAACTGTCTTCTAGCTTCTGATCTTCGAAAGGCAAATCTTCTTTGATTTGGTTTACTTCCTGCCTATTGAAACCTTCCAGCAGCAGTTGTGATTTTTCTTTGTTAACTTGCAAGCCTGTTGCCTTTAAGAAGAGATTTAGTATCCTTTTTAATTCTTGTGTTTCACTCCTTCTTCCGTTACTGAAGAGCAGAATGTCATCCATGAACAGGAGATGGGTTATTTTTAAGTTGACTGCCACTTCCATCCCTTTGATATCCCCTTTTCTTTTGGCTTCTAAGAGCAGCTAGCTGAGTCCTTCTGCCGTTAGAAGGAAGAGGAAGGGTGAGAGGGGGCATCCTTGTCTCAACCCTCTTTGGCCTTGAAAGAAAGAAGAGGCTGCTCCATTGATGAGCACTGCAAAGCTTACACTGGTTAAGCATCCCATCACCTAGTTTATAAAGTCAACTTGAAACCCCAGGTGTGTGAGAAGCATCCGAATATACATCCAACTGACCCTGCCAAAGGATTTTGAGAGGTCTATTTTCACTACTGCTCCTTTATTTTTATTTTGTTTGATGCTATGGATGGTTTCCTGGGCCACTCCAATTGCTTCATGGATCTGCCTCCCATTCAGAAAGCTGAACTGTTCTTTTGACATGTGCTTGGATAGAATTGGTTTTACATGGAGAGCTATCACCTTTGCTATGATTTTGTAGATACAGTTATAGAGGGAGATCAGTCGAAAATCCTCAAAAGAGGATGGGTCTTCTTTTTTCAGAATGAGGGCTATGAAGGTTGAGTTGAAAGGGGGATATATTACCCCTTTCCTTCTGGATTCTTCAACAACTTCGATGAGTTCGTGTCCAATTTTCTCAAAGAAGTGTTGGAACAACTCCATCGTCCATTCATATGGACCTGGGCTCTTATCCTTTGGCATTGCTTTTATGATTCCTTCCACCTCCCCCCTTGTGACTTCTCCCATTAGTTCTAGTGAGTCCTCTTCATCCACATAATGAGGAAAGGTCTGGGTTGTTTGGATTACTTCAGCCAAAGAAACTTTCGTTGGGGCAGTGAATAGGTTTTGAAAATGTCTTATGCCCATCTGAGATAGGTCCTCAAAGGATCGAGCCTCTCTTCCTCCCTCTTCCTTCAGTTTCCAAATGGTGTTCACATTCTTCCTTCCTCTGGCATAGTTTTGGAAGAATTTGGTGTTCTCATCCCCTGCCCTTAGCCATATGGATGTGCTCTTCATTCACCATTGTTCTTCTCTTACTGAGAGGATTTTATTCCTTTGGGATTCCAGCTGCATGATTCTTTCCCTTTTTTCTTGAGTTTCATAACCGTCGGCTTCAGGGATTTCGAGCGATTGAAGATTCCTTCCTATTTGGATGAGATCTTCATCTTCTTTCAGTTTCTTCTCCTTGGCCCAACTCACCGTAGCTTTTTTAAGGCGCTTCAGATTCTCCATGAAGAGAAAAGCTTTATCTTCAGAGTCTCTGGCCCTTGCAGGTCTCCAGGTGGTCTTAAAGAGAGAGTTGAATGATTCCTCTTGTAGCCAAGTGTGATTGAATTTGAAGGGGGTTGCCGGTGTTTTGGGGGGCTTGGATAGTTCAAGCAAGATTGGCATATGATCCGAGATTCCCCCTTCACCCACCCACTCGTGAAAGGCTGGAATCTTTGCTGCTGCTTCCTCACAAAGGAGGAAGCGGTCCAATCTTTTTGCAACATGGCCTTCCCCTATTCTCCTATTCCTCCAAGTGGGTCTAACCTTCAATAAGTTTATGTCTAACAACTTGTTTTCTCTGAATAAATTGGTAAAAAAATCTGATAACTGATCTTCTCTGGCCGAGGGGCCCCATGTTTCGGGTGAGCCAATGGAGAAGTTTAAATCTCCCCCGATGACCAGATTCAGGTTGTTCAGTAAATATTTGGAGAGGAGGGTCTTCCAGAAGAGGGCTCTTCCTTGGCATGGCCCGTAAATGTTTACAATCAACAGATTAGTGCAAAGTTCTTGGGAATAGACTTCCATCCCCATTACCTGGTCCATCCCCCAGGAATTTAGGGCTTTGAATTTCCCTTCCTTAAACCCCATAGCTAGGCCCCCAGAGTGACCTTTAGCATCCAAGGCCTAGATGCTCCAGCTTGGCAAAATTTTTGACAATGATTTTGAGACTTCTTTGCCTGCTCCCAGAGTTTCTTGAAGGAGTATGTCCGGATTGTAGGTTTGGATTACCTTATTTAAGGCCAAATTTTTAGGGTTGCTAGCTAAACCTTTGCAATTCCAGGAGAGGATGATCATTTATCGACCTCAGGAGGGGGTTTTGCTGCTCTAAGTGCCCCAGAAATGGACATTTGCTTGCCGTCTGCAATATCTAGCTTGGCTCTTAACTGAGCCTTTGACGGGTTTGTTTTCCTCCCTCTCACCTTATGGTCACTTGGCTGGGTGGATTGCATGTCGATTCCCCCCACTACTCCCACCACTCTCCATGGGGGAGGTTTTTTCTCTCAAGGCCTGAGGTTATAAGGGTTGGATGCAATGAGGGTTTCATCTCTCAGAAAGGCATCATTGCTTATGGCATATTCACAGTTCAGATCTAGATTAGGAATGGAAGTGATTATACTCTCAACTTACATATTTTCTAAACCTAAAATAGGAATGACAATGTTCTGTTGCCTGGAGGGACCACGCACAGATTCAGCTATATTTAAAGAAATAACAGGAGTAACAAAAGGTAGGGTTAAGTCCAGACCCGTACCATCTTTGTCGATTGATTGGCTTTCTTCAATGTCTGTTAGAGAGTCCTAGTTCTGTGCATTCCCTTCAAGCTGATGAGATGTTTGATGTTCCCGGATGGGTTCCTGTTGCTCATCCATATTTCCAACTGGATCCTCCAGAGGTCCATTTGTGTCCATCGACGCCTCCCCCTTGTCTTCCCTCGAGGGTTTATTTTTTAGGTTTTTTGCAACTATCTCCCCTGTCTCTGCCTTCTTTTGTTTCCTTCAACGTCTGAATGCCATCGGGCATTCTTTTTCCAAGTGTCCATAAATGTGACACCTATGGCAGCGAAATGGAAAATGCTCATAGTCTAATTGTTGCAAGTATTTGAAATCTTTGTATTGCAGCTGGATTTCTTCTGCCAATCCTGACCGAAGGGTAAGGCTTACCAGGATGTGAGCCATCCCCAAGTGTCTAGTTTGCAAAAAGGACATGTCTGTTTCCATATATTTCCCAAGGTGATTCCCAATAGTCCTGAAGATCGATTCTGTCCAAAGAAATGGAGGGAGCCCTGGCAAGCGGACCCAAACTGGTAGTTCGTCAACTCGTTCCCTCTGAGCATCAAACAATGGGTTCCATCGTTTGATTAGAATCGGGTTCCTCCCGAAAGCCTAATTCCTTTCCAACACCCAGTCCGCTACTTCTTTTTTCTCGAATTTTACCATAAACCATCCCTTTGCTAGCGTTGAGACTTGAAAGACTAAATCGGGGTTGCCTTCCAGTGATGGGAAACCCACTCCTGAATGAAGTTAGCTGAATGTTTCCCCCCCTGCCCTTCCAACCAGCGTTAGATCCGCGACTTCCATGGCTTCGTCTATTGTCACATTCATGCCAAGAATCAGATTTGCTACTGATTCTTTCCTCTTGATTATTTTGGGATTTTTCCTCTTCTCCCCCGCCTGCCTCTGTCGTGTCCCTTCCTCCCTACGCCGAGTGGTCGCTTCCACATTTGTTGATGCTACTTGGAGTGTTCTTGCACTCCTTTCTTCCAGGGTAAACCCGTTCCCTCTTTCTGGCTTGCCTTCTACTTGTCTGCCTTTGCCCCTTCCCTCTGTCTCTAACAGATCTGCTTCCTTCCCCTACTTCAGACCCCCTCCACAGTCTTCCCATCTGTCTCAAAACCCTCTAAAAATTTCAGAATCCCCGCAAACCTAGACCCCGAGACCTGATTTTTCTTCTTTGCCTGACTGTGGCTGAGGGGGTTTTGGAATTTTATCGTCTGATCTAGACTCCAACACGGCTCTTCGGTTTTTCCTTGCTCCTCTCCCAGCGTAAAGCCTAGGTTATATTTCTCGTTGCTTCTAAAGCCACAACTAATCACTACATCTTCTAACCCTCTGAAATAGAAGAGGCTAAGGGGATGGGGGTTTTCAAGACTTGTGGTATTTTAGATGTCGCTGCTTCAAATTCTTTTCGGCTGTTCAGAAACGACAGACCTAGGTTGTCCTCCAGCAGCCCTAGGGTTTCCTTCTGTTTCCAGGCCTCCTCCAAACCTCGTGTTTCCTTTCCATGTCGTCCAGCTGGACATATATACTGTTCGATGTTTTGGTCTGTAACCTCCAGAACCCAGACCGACAGGTTGTTGCTAAGTTCGAGGTCCAAATCAACGGTGTCATTCGGGTTGACCATCCTCTTGTCGAATGCTCCTTGGTCACTGCTGGCTACACCTTGGTAATTTCTAAGCATGAAAATCACCCTTCTCCAAGCTTCCGTCGTTTGCGTGCTGTGGGCTGAGGGTGGCAGTGCTACTAAGCTTACTGCTTCAACCTGTTTTTCTTCCCACCTCCATTTTCTTAAGCCACACATGGGTTTGGTTTATTGTTTCGGGGCTGATCTCATCTGCCGTCCGCATCCACCTATCTCCTGCATCGAACCCGGCTCTGACGTCCTTTTCTGAACTGCAACCATCTGTCTTCCTCCTGTATGCCTCTTGGTCACTGTCTAGGCCCTATGGCCTCCACCCCTCTTTTGGAAGTGAATTGTGTTTCACATGATGTGTGTACTATTATGACACTTGGTGGCATATATATATATATATATATATATATATATATGAAATTTTCATAAATATTGAAAGTTGATGTGTGTACTTTTTAAAATAAATATTGAGATTTGATGTATGTACTATTATGACACTTGGTGGCATATAGTTTTTTTGAATTTTTATTTTTGACATTATATTTATAACCCCATAAAATTAGTCATTTCATCTATATGAATCAATAAGAAAATAGAAATTCAAATTTCAAAAATTATTTTTTATTATCAAAATATTGAGTTTAATAGTTATTTTTTTCAAAACTTTAATACACTTTATAAAATATTTTTAAAAAATTCAAAATTAATGGAAAGTCAAAGCAATTTGACTGTAAAACATCTAATAGGCAAATATAAAAATTATATATAATATTGTTTTTAATCGTGAACTAATAATTTCAACATCTTATTATTCATAAAACATAATAAGACATCCTTTTATTCATTAAACGTAATTAAAATGTACATAATATTCTTTTTGTCATCAACTAATAATTTCAACATCCTATATTCATAGAACATAATAAGGCGTCGTATTATTCATAAAATATAACAAGCTTATATAACAAGATTAATAGTTATCAATATGATGGTGCGATAGTGCGAGGTCCATGTTTTGTTATTATTTGAGAATGCTTTGTTTTTACAATGCAATCTTTCATTATTCCTGCCTCTGCGCACTTCATGAGAATACTGAAATCTGCGTATTATCTGCCTCACTTCCTCTCCTGATGCAAATATAAAAGCAGTCGTCAATGAATATGTGTATTAAATTATAAATACATTCGAGTATAAGTTTTCTGAGCATAAAACAATGCATGCCATAGGTTGCAAATTATTCAAGTTAAAAAAAAAAGTGGAGATGCAGAGAAAACACAATGAAAACTTCCTCCGCACATCTGCACTCTGTACAATGAAAAACTTGTCATGTGCTCTTTGTTCGTAGTGAACTTAGTGTGAAAACTCTATATTCTACATTCCACACAACTATATCATGAGAGCCATTGATCTCCATGCTTAGGGTGGAAAGAAAATAAGGAAAAGAGAAAATAAGTACTTGAATGAAAGTGCTCTGATCTGAGTTTTCTATCACACATGAAATACAGGATTGAAAATGACATTGCGGTATTTAATGAGAGGAAAGCCGAACCCAGTCAAGTGCGCTGTAAATTGGAGTGCATTCAACAACAAAACCTTAGTGTGACAGACTAAAGTTTTCATATTCTATTGCAAATTGATGTTTTCCCATTCAAAATGTGAAAGAATTCAAATACAAGTTCGTTCTCGGACATTGCCTCCACACTTTTCAATGATTTAAGGTTGTGATTTTATTCGGCAATTTATTATGGCTACTAATGTTAAGTTCCAATTCAACTGTTGTTAGTTAGTTGTTTAACGTTAGACAAAGCTCCAAGAATTTGGATTCCAAGTTGTATAGACAACAAGTCGCACAACGCATCCCACTATACATGTTCAATAGTAATTATCCAATCTAAAAGTTATGGTTATGGCAGAACATTAACACTCAAATTGGTTATGAAACAACATCCAACTCTTACATTTTGTATTATTGTTTGATGATTATTGGTTGTCCACCATTTGCACTTAATAGTGAATTTTTGGTGTGGCCATTACTTTAGTCATGGAATACATAGGCATGAAACAAGATGAAACAAGGATATACAAGTAAATTTTAATTTAAAAAAAGATTAAGTGATTATTATTTTAATGAAAATGAAAATGAAATAATATATATTTATATTTTGAAATAATAAAATGCAATGGAATAGGGAATATGAAATAACATATATAAGGGAGTTGTAGTATGATGAGTCAAAGATTTTGTCGCTGCATTTGCGTTTCCACACCACAGGATATGAATTGTCTCCATGTTTTGAAGTGTTGTGAAGCATTAAGTGTGGAGATGCGGAGGTAAAGAAGTGTGGAGTCTTTGAAGTGCAGAAGAAGATCATTGTGCGGAGTGTGGAAGTCCTACACACTCAACACAACGAACTTACTCTGAAGACTCTGTATTTTGCATTTCACATATCTATATTATGAGAGCCATTGATCTCATAGTCAAGGTGGAAAGAAAACCAGTACCCGAATGAAAGTACTCTGAGCTCTCTATCACACATGAAATATGCCTTTCTTATAAATAAAAATAAACACCTCCCACCAAATATTTTAATTCCACTTGTCGCAACTTTTGAAATTTTGCACTCTAAAATTTTGAAGGTAAAAAGCACCAGATTTGGGTCAATATGTTTAGTAGCATGTACTGAACTCTTGTTAATCCAAGTAATTCGAAGGCCCTCCATGGTGTGCAATTGTCCATATTAATCACCAAATTCAAGACGGTAGGTTGTGTTAAGACAAAGGTGGAGAAAATTATAGACAACTCATATGGTTAATGTTTCCTTGAATTTATTTGGAATGTGCCTATGACAGTATATTGATGATTGCCCATTTTATCAATGACTTCTTGAACCAAGGGGGTCAAGATCTCTTTTGCAGAACACTCTGTGTCAATTAGCATTGGTGGAAACGATTTATAACTAGGAGCACTGAAGGTCTTTAAAGGAGGAGCACATTTACAAAAGATAATACTACAAACTTATTTAAAAGGCATTGCAGGTCTTGTACAATGACAAAAATAGGGACTTGATAAGTTCTACTTTTGAGATTATCAATGTAGTTGGCACAAGTGTGACATCCCCTGTGGGTAAATTCCTCTTGTAAACAATAAAAATAATTCCTTGCATTTATATAACCATAAATTAAAATGGCTAAGAAGGGACACAAATTGTAGTGCTGGAGGAGAGAGATTGCTTAAGGAAGTTGGTTGTTTTAAATATCAATAATGGGTTGACTGCTTATTAAAAATTCAGCTAGAAATGAAGGACATGCCCAAGTTCTCTTTAGGAAATAGCAACAAGCAAGAGAGGACAAAAGTTAATGAGAGTATGGGTTGTGCTGCCAAAGTGGTTGGAGTGCAGACCCACCAAAAGACAAGGGCAGTTGGTCGATTACAAGAGGAAGGTGGTAAGGCAGTGTGGCCTTGAGACACCCTCTTTTAGCTGATGATGTTGGTCTAATTTCCTGAGTAGAAGATGGTCATATGTCGGTGAGGTGGTTCACTGCTTTTACTTGATTAATTTGGTAGTTGGTGGGTGGAGGTGACGCAGCCTCAAGACACCCTGTTTTAGCTGATAATATCGGTTTAAAATTCCTCTGAAAGCTCTCCTCAAACTCTAAAATCTGGGTCAGGGGTGACAATTGCAAGAAAGATTGGTTGTAGCTCGTCCAAGGTTGGGTGGAGAGTTAGACTCCCAATCTCAATTACCAAGTTTCTTCATTATTAGATAAGTGCTTTTGTAAATTTGAATGCAGAACCTCACTTACTGAATTGTTTGTGTGCTATTATGAATGTGTGGAATGATTCCTACATGATTTTGAGAAACTGGAGTAGTTCTGTGTGACTTGAGAAATAGTTACATTCTTGATCTCTATATGTGTTATAGACTTACAACTTAGTATGTTTGTTGGGTGCATGGGGTGGTTGTATCTCTGCACCTGAGTGAATTTTGATTCAGTGTAAAAATACAATTTGTGGAGAATTATGTTGTTGTCCTAATGATATTTTTTGCAAAAAAAGAGTGTTTTATAATTTGTCAATCTTCCATTAAATGAAATGTTTGTTCTTGCAAATTTCGCACATCTTAAATGTCATGCGTGTGTTCACGTAACATAACTTAGTCTAAAATGTGTAATTTAAAAAATAGATATATCTAAGCATGGTCTACACACACAGAGATAAGTTATGCATATTGAAAAATTATCTTTTAATGCAAAATTATATTTTTTATTATTTTTTGAAGTTGGAGAAGTAATATTTCAATTGCATTTTGCAGATACGTGTTCAAGTAAGAGTTTTTTCTACTATTTAAATAAATTCAAAAACCAAGAGTGCCCTTTTGAAGAGGACTTGTAAACGAAGATATTTTTATTTTCTGAATTTTTTTCATTTTGTATATTTTAAGTTATTGATTTTTTATTTAGCCCCTCTGAAATTGTCCAAAAAAAAATTCAAACATAATGTTTAAAATAAGTTAGATGAAACATATCAGATGAATTCGAAAATGTCAAACTCATATGCCTCAGTTAGAAATAGATATGCATTTACATATATTTATAGGCGTACAAACTGCAAGACCCTTCTCCTTGCATACTTGACATCTTATATATATGATAATTAAACTCTAATGTTTTGTTTTCATCCTAGCAAATTATGGGAGTAAGCTCATATGTGTGTTTCAACCTAGTTGATAGTGTGAGCATGTCACTAGATGGATTCCATGATCAAGGGGCACTGGAAAGGGTTCACGAGCTCTTCAGATTTCAATTCTTAATCTCGTAGATGGAAAGTTTTATCTCTTTGCAGGTAGTCAGATTCAGTATTGTTCAGGGTTGTGTGAAATTAGAAAGACAATAAAATATTTTCTACATATAAAAGCTCACAAAATAGGTTGAATTCACTTATGGGACTTGCCAAGTTAGGGTCGGGAGGTCAAATTGAAAGGTCGAACTCAGAATGAGTTCGAGCTTGACTAGAAGAGCGTGAGTAGTTGGGTGGGGCCCTAGTCGAGAATCGAGGTGGTCGACTTGAAAGCCAGGGTCTACATGGTGTTGCACTCAATCATGTATTATACCCAGGTAGGGTCAGGCCGACCTCCTTACGTGTTGTGGTTTTAAATGTATTGACTTCTTATCATTTTTTTATTATACATTTGTGCATGGCCATGTTATTTTGTTGAAACTTTTATAATTGTTGTTGCGATTGCCTTTTTGTATTGGTTATCCTCGCTTTCCTTTTCAAATTTTCTGCCTTACGAATGTCATGCTTGGGGCTAGGGAAAAATTATTTGGTGTGGCAAGAAATCCACAGGGTTCTCGTAAGAGAGAAGAGAACCAACATAAACACAACCTAAAATGGGCTCTATGAATAATTAAAGACCATGAACAAAATTGAGGAAGGCTAGGTTTGGGCGATGGTTTAGGAAAGACCATTGCTAGTGTATGTTGGAGTGTCGCTCTTAAATATAACAATGAATGGACGAGTTTAGTTTGTGGGATAATGAACAATGATATGGCAGTCATGGAAATAACACAAAGGAGGTTCTCTTGACCTTAACTCAATTTACATGTGTAAATCTGTTATATGTTTATGAACATGCTAATGTTTATATGCATATATGAATGTTGTTGTGACTAATAGGTTTGGTTAGGAGTCATTCTTGTGGAAGAATTATGGTTTAAAATTCATTTAATGTAAATGTGGATGGCATGTAAGATTCCTAGTTGTGTGAGAAATCAATTGGACAAAAGTAGCCTTGGCTGATCTATGATTTTAGTATCATGTGAATATGATTCTTATATTATGCCCATGTGAATATTCATATTTCTAACATGTTGGGACAAACATGGATAATTGAAGAAACCATTGGCCCGGGATTTGGATTGTGAATGCATGCAATAAAGCATAAGAAATACTCAAAGTAATAAAAGCGTTATTGTCGATGCACAGAGTTTCTCTGAGCGCTTCGAGCCTGCGACTGTGCCTCCGAGCTGCGAACGCACCAGCATGGATCCTCCGGATCCACCCTGCGGGGATCCGGATCAGCAATGGGCCTTCTCCAACCTTGTGAGATCCCTCCCTCCGCAGCGGCCAAGACCAGCAGCAACAAAATTTGTAAAGAAACTTGACATATTGCAAGAAGTTCAGCTACCGCCTGCTATCCCACGCATGGCAGCCCTTTCCCTGGCTGAAAAAGGATTAATAGGGCAATTTACAGGACTTTGGCCATCGCCCAGAACAGTTCAAAGATGGGTAGAACAAAACTGGTCGGACAAGATTCAGGGTAAAATATCCATCAGATTCTGTGGCAGAGGATATTTCACATTTCATTTTGAGACAAAGGAGGACAAAGATCTGATATTCAGGAACGGACCATATTTTATGGACTCCAGGGGTCTCTACCTCAACAAATGGACCCCGGACTTCGATCCAGAACTGGATATTCCGAGTGCTGTTCCAGTATGGGTTCGATTGCCTCACCTTCCCCTTCACTGCTAGGGGGATGATTCAGTTAAGGCAATAGGGAATGCGGTGGGAAAATACATAGATCGCAGCGAACCCAAGGACAACATGCAGGCATGCGCAAGGATCTGTGTGGAAGTTGATCTAGGTCGAGGATTACCAGAAGCGATAAAGCTGAGAGTGGATGACTGGAGCCACATCCAGCAACTGGACTACGAGCAGATACCCTTTAAATGCAAGGTATGCCACGAATACGGACACTTTGCAAATAGATGTACAAAAATTGTCAATGTAGATAATGAAGAGCAAGATGGTCACTGGGAATCGGTAAAGAAGAAAAAATCATCTCCTCCCCTCAAATCTGCTATGGAACCTGATGTCCCTGGATCCTCCAATCTGCCCCCTCCCTCCACATCCCCTTTGATCCCCGATCCGCCTCTCCCCCCCTCTTCTAACCCCTTCGCGATCCTCTCCGAGGCAGAATCTGGCCCTGATCTCCCTTCCGCCGATCCTCCTCCCCTCCAATCTCCTCCTCTCCCATTACAACCCCCATCTGAACCTCCTTTATCAAGAATTACCAGGAGCTCCTCAAAGGATCATGGAGCGCCCAGTGATGCCCCTAAAAAGCAAGGACCTGGAAGAAAATCAGCTAAACAACAGAGGGACGAAAGCGCTCAAAAAGACATAGCATTGGGCACTCAGACACCAATAGAAACCTGTATTCTTGGGCATCTGGAAAAAGAAACCAGCAACAAAGGCCAAGAGAGGCGAGCACCTCTCCATATCTCCAGTATATCATGATGAAAATCCTATCATGGAACAGCAGGGGATTAGGGCACCCCTCCAAGTTAGCTGCCCTCAAGGATTTAATTCATAGTGAGAGACCTGAAATCATGCTTATATAGGAAACAAAGCAAGATCAGTGTGATATGAATAGAATAATTAGCCAACAGAAACATTTCCTTGGAAGCGCAAGTGAAGCAAGAGGAGCCTCAGGCGGCATAGTAACCCTATGGGACAACAACAAATGGATGTGCAACTCTACCAATGTTCACCAAAATTGGATCCGAACCGCTCTTGAAAATAGAACTGGAGAACAATCAGTAACGGTTTATAACGTTTATGCTCCAAATCAATATAGAGAAAAAGAGATATGCTGGGACACTCTGAAAGCAAGTATAGAGGGGGATCAGAATTCCAATATCATTGTAGCAGGAGATTTTAATCTAGTTCTGCATGCTAATGAAAAAAGAGGAGGTAATTTTATACCAGACCCTTCCAGAAACCGTTTGGAGACCATTATTCAGGAGCAGGAGTTAGTGGATGTCATACCCAAGAACCGTAAGTATACCTGGAGCAATAGAAGAATCGGTGCCAGCAATATCATGGAACGGCTCGATAGATTTCTTATCAGCATAGCATACCTCTCTTCCTTCTCAACGGGCTATTCAAATATCCTCAATATGTCGGCTTCTGACCACTACCCGATAACTTTAACTCTTCAAAGCCACTGCCCGCTTGGGCCCATACCCTTCAAATACAGCGCCATATGGAACCGGATACCAGCTGCAAAAGAAGTGGTGCAAATGACATGGATCCGCCATGTAGAGGGCTCTCCAAGTTATATATGGGAAACAAAACTTAAAAGAGTAAAGCAGGCCTTAAAGAACTGGGCAAGGAACAATTACCAAGAGCCTGAATTAAAAAAAAAAGAAAGTTAAACAAGATCTAGAAGATGTGTAGCAGAAAATTGAAGCGCAAGGGCTAACTCAGCACAACAAAGAACAAGAAGGCAGTTTATACGCACAGCTAAATCAAATCTACATGGAGGAAGAGATAAAATGGAGATTGAAATCTAGGCAACTCTGGTTGCAGGAAGGAGATAAAAACACAGCATATTTCCATAAACAAACCACTGTTCGAAAGATTAAAAATACAGTGAGCATGATAATGGATAATGAAGGAAACCGATATAGCGCACAGGAAGATATAAAGGAAGCATCCACCAAGCATTTTGGCAATCTACTGACTGAAGACAAAGACGCAGAAGATTACTCAAGCATGCTCCAATACCTGCCTAAAGGGGTCACACATGAAATGAATAACAATCTTAGGAAAGAAGTAGAAGAAGAGGAAATCAAAACAGCTATTTGGAGTTTGCACCCTGACAAGGCCCCAGGACCAGATGGGTTTCCCATTAGCTTCTTTCGGGAATATTGGTCAATGATAAAAAAAGATCTTCTAAAGATGATCCGATGGGTGATGAAAAAAGGTAAAATGGGTGGATTCACAAATTCTACTTATCTTGCTTTGATTCCAAAAGAAAATCGCCCTTCCTCCTTTTCGAGATTCCGGCCAATCTCGTTATGCAACTCAACCTACAAAATTATCTCAAAAATATTGGCAACCAGGCTTAAGCCTCTCCTCCCCTCCCTGATTTCTGAAAACCAAGGGGGTTTTCTCCCTAACAGGCACATCACTGATTCTATTCTTCTTGTTCAAGAGGCCATCCACTCGAGTTTAACCAGGAAAGAAAAAGGATTCGTATTAAAGTTGGATCTCGCAAATGCTTTTGATAGAGTAAGACACTCCTATCTGTTTGTTGTTCTCCACAAAATGGGGTTTGACCCTTCCTTCATCGCTATGATTGCAGCTTGCATTACTGGGCCTTGGATCTCCCCCTTGGTTAATGGGAGATCATGTGCAGCTTTCCAAGCAACCCGTGGTCTCAGGCAAGGTTGCCCACTTTCTCCCTATTTGTTCATCCTCATGGCTGAATCATTCAGTCAAGCCTTAGACTATAACCGGAGAGTTGGGCTAATCACTGGCATAAAGATCGAAAATGGAACAAAGAATATTAACCATTCTCAGTTTGCGGATGATACTATGCTTATAGGAGGAGCATCCACCACAATAGCAAGGCGATTTAAGAAGCTCTTGGACCAGTACATGGAATACTCTGGAGGGAAAGTCAACCAGCTAAAAAGCTGTATTTATGGATGGAACGCAGCAAATCATACTATCCACAGTATTGCAAGCATATTTGGAGTCTCCTGCACCCTAGCCTGGAACCATTTCTCCTACTTAGGAATGCCAGTAAGTTTGGGGCCCTTGAAAGCTGAGACCTGGAATGAGATCCTTGACAAAATCAAGAGGAAAATATAGCAGTGGGGCACAATGTGGTTGAACCCAGCAGGAAGATTGATCCTTCTAAAATCCAGCATTGTCTCTCTCCCCATATATCGTTTTTCTTTATATCAAGCTCCAGCTGTTTTCCATCAGAAAATGGAAAGAGTGATTAAACATTTCCTTTGGCAAGGAGGGAAAACGGATAAAAATAAATTTAATCTAGTTAGCTGGAAGAGTATAATCCAATCTTAGGAAAAAGGAGGACTAGGCATTAGATCCCCAAAGCTTCTAAATTTGGCCCTTGGAGCAAAAATTGTATGGAGATTGATCACAGGGCCAACAGTATGGTGGAAGAAGGTTTTGGAGGTAAAATACTTAAACTGTACAAGGCAGCAGCTCCTGGAGTCCAATATTCCTAATAGAGATTGTACAAAAATCTGGCAGCTCTGCAAGAAGGCTATTCCCTTTATGCAACAAAATATATCCAAGGTCCCTGGCGGGGGAAACAGTATCAATTTCTCTAAAGATAAAATCCTTGGGCAGCAACCTATGGGATCAAAAGCAGAGGTAATCCCGGTCATAAACTGGCTCAACGATAAAGGACTTCTCCACTTATCTCAAATCTCAAGTTGGGACTCCCATACTCATGCCTGGACAGGATGGAAATTTCCGGACCCCCCCAGTGTGTTAGAATCCAGCCTCAACGCACTAAAGAAGCTCCTCCACAGCAAAGCCCCTGTTCAAGAAGGCATATTGGATGGGTATCGATGGGATCTAACTGGAACACAATACACAGTAAAAGCAGGACATCGATACCTCTGCGACAGCACATATCAACCGGATCTCTGGAACCACTGGAAAATCGTATGGAGAGCAGAGGCACCCCCCAAGGTAAAGTTCTTCATTTGGATTCTTCTGAAAGGCAAAACATTAACAACGGAAAATCTAAGAAAAAGAGGCATAATGGGCCCATCCAGATGCCCAAACTGTTGCAGATTAGAAGAAACGATGCAACATTTATTTATAGAGTGCCCGGTGGCAGGTGAATGCTGGAAGAAAATGGCCTCAATGGGAGAAACACACTGGGAGCCTCAAACCACCATAGCAAAAACGATTTATAAATGGAGGAAGGAATGCCCTTGGAAAGAGAAAAGAAGTAAACTGGTTCAAAGAGTATGGAATACCTTGCCACTCACGCTTCTATGGCGCATCTGGTTAGCACGAAACGGTAAGGTTTTTCAAGATAAAGGTACCAATACCAGGAAAATCTGCCATAAAGCCAAAATGTTGGCCCTAGAGTCAATTACAAATCATACCACTGGCAGGATCGATGCAGCAAACTATAGTATGGAGGAACAAAATCTACTCAGCTATGTTCTGGAGAACAAATCCAGTGCTCAGGAAGTCAGTAGGAGGGGGACAAAGGCAAAAGCAAGGAAAAGCGCATGGAAACTGCGACTAAAGGAAAAGGATTTCACTAACTGGTTGAGCAACTGCAACACCTTCTGCTTATTTTTTGATGGCGCATCTAAATCGAATCCGGGTCTGGCCGGTGCAGGGGGCCTTATTTGCAATGCTAATGGAGACTGCATCCTCCATTATGAGTGGGGACTTGGAGAGAACTCAAACAACAGAGCCGAAGGGCTAGCCCTGTTCCAGGGTCTCACCCAATTAATCAAACTGGGGATAAAAAAGGCAAATGTGTTCGGGGATTCTTCAATAATTATCCGGCTTATGGCACACTGGCAGCGTACACCAAATATTCTTCTCCAGCAGATCAACCAACGAAATCAAATCCTCCACGAGACAATGGAAGAGGTTAACTATTACCACATCCTCCGCAGTTTGAACAGGAAAGCGGATGAGCATGCCAGCAAAGCATGCGAAAGGCCCATTGGCAATCTGAGCTGTAATTCCAGTGTGACTTTCCAACCGCTACCATGACTCTTACATATCTAGTCAACAGCAAGCGATCTTCCGTTGACAGAATCAGTGAGATGAAACAAGAAATCTGCGCCGGCGACAGGAAAGGTAATTCGGGTAGGACCCTGACCAGATCTGCAATCAGAAAAACGCCTCAAAGCATGGGAAATCACAAATCTTTTGGAGAGAATAGGAGCGCAATACAGAAATAGACTAATTATGTTATGTAGCTGTAAATTTTGGTCTTTGCAATATGTTAGAATTTATAGTAGTTTAGGTAGTTTCAGAGGTAGAATGACTAGAACAAGGATCAAGGAAGGGACCCGTTTTGTAATTCCTCTGATCCGTGATATCCAAATATTGTACTCATGGAGATCATACTCTTTTTTCAGCTCTTAAATATAGCAACCGAACTTTGTCTAAAAAAAAGCATAAGAAATACTCTAGATGAATTGTTTCCTAGTGTCTGTGGATAGAGACGACGTGGTCTCTGGATTTTCAACATTGTTGTGTACATGTTATACCGGGCCATGAGTATTATGCATGTGATGTGTTGTACGTGTGCATTTGTTGTGTTGTATAATGTGTATATGTGTATGTGTTGTGTTGTACACTGTGTATATGTGCATGTGTTGTGTAATTTCTGGGACATGCAGGTATGGGACTATTTGGGCCCTTGTGTTGTGTAATGTGTTTAGTAGGTATGGGATTGTTTGGGCCTGTGTTGATTTAGGACATTTAGATTGCCTGAAATGGGGGTTTCCTGGGCTTGTGAAGGTGTGCGATACACCTATATTCTAGTCAGAAAAATACTATTGGGATTAGTAGTGCCAATATTCATGGGATATCGATTGAACTTATTTATATTTATCTATTACTAAGTGCTTGGCTTGGGGCCGATGAACCACTTACTAAAATTGAGCTAGAAGAGAAGAGAAGGCATCAGGTGCTTCCCGATTTTGGCAACCGACCCAGTGTGTTTATGAGGTCGAGAGAAGAGAAGGCATTGGGTGCTTGCCGAGTTGGCAACCGATCCAATGTGTGTATGGGGTAGAAGAGAAGAGAAGGCATTTGGCGCTTGCCAAGTTGGAAACCGATTTAGTGTGTGTGCTATTGAGAAATTTTAGGGCATTATATTTCTCTTAGATCTTTGACATTTACTTGTGAAAATTCTTATGTGCTTGTTGGTTCTTATTTATATTTTTCTTTCATCAAGATAAATGCCAAACAATAAACAAAATAGGACACAAGATGTAGGCACACAGCAAGGTAAAAGCCCATATGTAGGGGAAAACCCAGTCAAGAACTCTTCTTTAGTAGATTCATATGACAATGAGATGACCAAGACCTTCTAGACCATAACCTAAATTCCTTCCACCAAGTCAGCTTCTTTGTGATCCTTATTCTTCCTAAATTTTGTTTTTCACTTGTATTTTTGAACTAAATTTGAACCTTCGGCCTTATAAATGCATTAAGAACAAAGTTTTTATCTTGCACTGATCCTTCTCTTCTTTTGTTGTATATGCTTCTTTGAGGATGGAAAATTTCTATTTACCCTTTCACAAGACATTCTTGACATCCTAATTGCAGATTGATTTTCTGAAACAAGTCAAATATCTCTTGCTATATATAGTGGTTTGAATGTCCGATAATAGGCCGACTTGTGAACTTGTGACTTGTGCTCAATTTTCTCAGTTTCAGTTATTTTCTGCAACATATTTTATTTTGGTGAAAATTACAGTTGTGATTTTGTTCGTTGTTTGCCATAGAAAATAAATTGCACTTAATAATAATCAATTAGAAAAATAATTTCCAGTTGTTGCAATAGATTAAGAATTTTCACATGGTAGCAGAAAAAGTTTGAAGAAAGATCAGGAACTCAGAAGCAAGAAGGAAATTTGTGCAGGTTCAGAGGGAGTTTTGCAGCACAATTTCTAGATCTGCGTAGATGGTCAGCTAGGAATTTTGAATTACTGGGTAGGAGGGTTTGATTTCCAGTTGCAGGTGCATGAAAAGTTCGAACAAGTCAGCAAAAGTTCCCACAGACAACTCCTGGGAAGTAGTTCCGATGAGAAAATAAGAGATTTCGTTGAGCAGATCTGGGTGCAATTAGTTTGCAGCAGTGTTTGCAATAGCATATTAGCGTTGGGTGGAAGAGAAAAGCACATGAAATTATACTCAGGATGTCTTCAGTAAACTTCCTAGAACTCTCCAGTATGGCCACAAACAAATTTGATATTCAAGAGGCTACAAAATTGTCTTCTAGATTGGAGGATAAATTTGCTTGCTTGACTAGCTTAGCTTCATAGGGAGTTTGGTATATAGACAGTGGAGCATCAACTCACATGACAAGAGTTAGAGAATATTTCTTCAGCTACAATGAGGAGATGGACTTCCAGATAACAATGGGAAACAGGACGAAGTGCACTCCAGTTTGATGAGATAACATTGACATTCAGAGGAAGTCAGGAGCAAGCACCAGTGTTACAGATGTATTGCATGTGCTAGGATTAGGTATGAACCTAATTTCAGTATCCTAGTTACAAGATAAGGTATATGGCATCCACTTTGTAGGGAAGAAGGTGTTCATCAAACACCAAAACTGGAAGAAGGTGAAACAAATTGGGGTATGAAGCAACAAATTGAACAAATTGCAATTGAATGGCACTAGTGAGTAATGGCAACAACTGTGGGAAATACCTGAATGAGTTATGGCACAATAGGATGGGGAATTTACATCATGGAGAACTTAGAATGATCAAGGAGATAGTAACAAGTGTTATAGAATTAGGCACAAAACATGATGATGTGTGCAAGGGGTGTGTGCTGGGGAAGTATGCTAAGGCGGAATTCCCAAGAAGTGACAACAAATCAAATGGTGTGCTATATCTCATACACCCAGACATATGCGACTTTATGTCCAATAGATCTCTCGGAGGGTACAAATACTCCATTACCTTTATTGATGATCACTCCAAGAAAACCTGGATCTATTTCTTAAAGGCCAAGGATGAGGTGTTCAGTCGCTTCGAGGAGTTTAAGGCTCTAGTAGAGAATGCGACAAGGAAGCAGATCAAGGTGCTTCGCTCAGATAATAGAGGTGAGTACACAAATAGTGACTTCATAGGCTTCTATATGAAGGAAGGCATCAGGAGAGAGTGGACGACTTCATACAATCTACAACAGAAAGGGGCAACAGAACGAAAGAACGGGTCTATAGTGGGGCTGAAAAGGCGATGTTATATGACCAAGATTTGTCGCAGTTCTTATGGGCAGAGGCATGTAACATGACAATGTATATCCAGAACATGGTTCCTCAGAAGGAGTTGGGGAAGATAACACCAGAAGAAGTCTTCTCTGGGAAGAAGCTAGGAGTCAATCACTTCGGGATATTTGGTAGCATAGATTATTGCCATGTATCAGATGAGAAGTGTGCCAAGTTAGATCAGACAACAGAGAGGGGATATTTCGTTGGGTATAGTGAAACCTCTAAGACATACATGATCTACATTCCTAACAACAGGAAGATTATTGTGAGATGAGGCGTGAAGTTTATGGAGGAAAAAGCCTTCAAGAAATCTCGTGAGATGCTAACAAGTTATCGGAGTGAGCCAGCAGAAGCTCCATTGGTCCAACAGCAAGGGTAGCTACTAGGATCGCCACAAGCATAGTCATCGGGATGAAGTACAGATACCAATACCAACACGTTCTTAGGTGTAGGAGATCTAGTGATTTCGCAACAGATAGAGCAGTAGAGGCAGGATGAGGAGTTGGTTGATCCTCCCACCGCTAGTGGTCAAACCAACAGGTAGGTTCATTAGACATTGAGAGATGTAGAAGAATTTATTGGAGCTCCTAGGACGAACAAGAGAGGACGCAGACAACCAGACAGTTAATAAGCATTGGTGGTACAAGTTGTAGAGCCTTTCAACTATTTGGAGGTCACACGACATCAAGTGTGGATTAATGCCATGGTAGAGGAGTATAGTTCTATCATGACGAACGGTGTTTGGGAGGTAGTGCCGAGACCTGAGGATAGGTCAGTTTTGGGTTCTCGGTGGATCTATAAGATCAAGTATGCTGCAGATGACAGCATGGAGAAGTACAAGGCTAGGCTCGTGGCAAAGGAATATTGACAGGAGGAAGACAGGGTGTGAAGGAAGAGGAGAATGTAGCTCTTACATCAAAGGGGAAGGCAAAGAAAGGTCTTAGTCAGGGACAAGGCTCAAAGGGAGAAGAAAAGAAGAAGAAAGATTTGTCGAAGATTCAGTGCTTTAGATGTGGTGAGTTTGGTCACTATAATACCTAGTGTCTGAAGAAGAAGAAGGACGAGAAGGAGAAGCAGGAGCAGGCAACAACTTCGACAAAGATCGACAATTTGTCTTCCAAGTTGGAGGACAAATTCACCTTATATGTAGCTATACCTCCATGAGAGAGGTGGGGAGACATTGAGCTCTAGTTCCCAGAGTTGCAAAGATTTGGGTAGAGCCCGTAGAGGAGCAGCAATAGTTGCATATTACTCCTCATATGGATCATTACCCTTGTTATAGGGGCCCACAGTATTCAGTAGCGAATGGATCAATGTTTAGGACAACACAGTCAAAACTTGAGGGACAATTGCAATGCTAGTTGCAGTCAGACGCTGAGGGGCGACAAGCAGTTGCAGCGTACATAGTTACTCAGTGCACAGTGCAGAGGTTAGTAGCAGTCAAAGACTTAGGAGACAATTGTAAAGCCAGTATAAAGACAGTTGATTCAAGATATGTTCTCAGTGGCAGTAGTTGCAGCGATAACAACATCATCAGATCAGTGGCAACAAAATGCAGTGTTGGAAATAGTACAAGTGGTACAATGCAGTGTCAGCAGCAGTGCGGACGTAGGGTGGTTAAGCTACAAAGTGGTAGATGAATCAAAGTATGTTTAATAGTTGGTGGTCAGTGGCAGTTTGTCACAGATGTCAGACATCAATAACATGTGGGAGGATGTTATGAGATAAAGAGAACACCTTCCACCCTAAGAAGGAGTGTTAGTTTTTGTAGCATCACACAGATGTTCTAGTCTCGACTTTGGTCAAAGAGGCTTAATAACACAAGATATCCAAAACCTAGAAAATGTTTCAGGAGAAAACACCTAGAGATGGCTTAGTTAAGTTAACTGATCAATAATTAAATATTTTCTAAGTCTAACTTAAGAAAAATGATTAATTAACAATAATTAATTGAGAAAGGTGAGAATTCTCTAGAAACTCACACATATTGAGTTGGAGATGATCTCAACTATTGATGGGGATCTAATCATGGTCGTTGGTTCACCAATGAGATTATAATAGTAACTATCCTTGATGGGTAGATGGAGAACACACCAGTAGTGTGAATTACTTGGTAGATTGAGTTACCCAGTTGCAAAGATCGAGCAAGGTGTTAAAGAATTTAACTAGGTTTGGTCTTCATAATTGTAGTGGAGTCATAATGAAATATATTTATCAAAAGAAAGAATTTTTTGTAAAGCATGGGTTTCGTACTTGGGTCATCATGTTTTAGGTCAAAGTCCCCGTTGAGGACTTCTAGGTTTTGTCTTAAGTCATTAGAGTCATTGTCCATTTGATGAGACCCTTCTTCGGCTTTTGAATTATGTAAAAATAATTATTATTGAGTAAAATAAGTCATTTGTCACCTCCACACAAAGTCGACCCTTACCTGATCAAGTTGACCTACATGAGGGTAATTCGGCCTTCCGAAAAGGGTATATATACAAGTTGTTTGATTCATTTGGAAGACATCTCTCACACAAGTTCGATATCCAAGGGGAGGTAGAAAAAGTGTGAAATTCCAAGAGAAGGAGGAGATTTGCTGGAGAAGGAAAATCGAAATTTTTTGGTTGTCTCTCTCTCTCTCTCACGTGTGGATTTACTGGGTTATTTGCTGGAAGATCGAAGTTTCTATTGCGTCGAAGTTTTACTAGGCTATTGTTGGGAAGTTTTGCTGGGCTACTGTTGGGTCAAGTTTTGTTGGGCTATTGTTGGGTCGAGGTTTTGTTGGGCTAGTACTAGGTTAAAGTTATGTTGGGTCGAAGTCCCGTTGTTGCATCTAGGTCAAAGTTGTTGCTTGAAGGTTATCAATTGCAGAAGAAGGGAATGGTTGACTTAGTGGTCGGAGGAAGTCTGTGTCTAGTTCATGGAGTCTTGGATCATCTCGTGAAATTATTAAGGAAGAGTTATTGACTGGGTTTTCCCCTAAGATAGGTTTTTTCCCTCGTTGTTCGCCTACATCTGGTGTTTGTGATCATTGTGTTACTGTTTTGGTAACTGATTGATGAACTAAAGTAAAAGAAGAACATACGAAAGTTAATAAGTACATAAGAATATCACAACTAATTATCAACATAAAGAAAATCTTTCTGCCTTTCTGATTTTCTAACATGGTATCAGAGCTAAGGTGAAGAAGAAGGAAAAATGCAGCTTGAAAATCTATTGAAAGGCGTTTTAAGAAGTTTTAATAAGGGTTATTAAAAGGATCATATAAGAAGTCAAGCCTACCATCTTCAAGGACAATGTCTAACTCAATGAAGGGAGAAAACAAATTAGAAGGAACATCCAATTATAGGGAATGGAAAAAGAGGATAGATCTCATCTTCGAGAAGAATAAAGTCTTGGATCTAGTCAAAGGAAAAGTAAAGAAGCCTACAAATGAATCAAGTGATGCAGAAAAGGCAAAGTTCAGAGAAATAAAGACATTGGCCTTGACATTAATGGTGGATGGAATAAAGGATAACCTCATCCCATATATATCCAACATACCATATATGAGGCATTATCCACATTATTCACAATTAAGAATCTTGGTCAAATGGAAAGTCTTAAAAATGAATTGATATCTATAAAGATGACAAAGGAAGACATTTTGGCATCCTTCTTTGTAAGAATAGCTAGAATCAAAGATGAAATCCAAGCAATCAATGAGATAGTAACTAAAAAGGAGCTTGTAATCATTGCACTTCTAGGATTACCAACATCTTGGAGTGTCTTTTCATCAGGTATCAACATTTGGAAGGAAACTCTTATATTCGAACAATTATGGAATGCATACAGTCAAGAAGAAGTTAGAATTTCATTAGTAAGAAACAAAGAGAATGAAGAGGAGAAAGTTTCAAATGCCTATTTTTCTTATCACAAGAACAAAGGAACCTTCAAGAAGTCTAAAGGGCCTAGAAGGAAGGTAGACCTATCCAAAATCGAATGTTACAATTGTCACAAGATGGGTCACTATAGAAGTGATTGTCTGAGAATCCAAGGAAGAGAGAGAGAATTAGGGATCAATCAAATATTGTCGATGAAGGACCACCATAGAAGAACAAGAAGGAAGAATCCAAAGTCAAAGACTTATTTGTTAGGGACTCTTAGAGACTCTATCCTTCTACTCTAAAGTTTTTGAATTGTTTTTTATTTTGATTTTTAATATTTATAGGTTTAACATGCTTTGGAAAAACATTTTTGAATTGTTTTGTTAAATTTATAGGTATCCCTCGAGATTGGATTAGGGGGGAGCTCTCACCATTTTTAAAGATAAGTACCTTACTGCTTGTATTATATTTTATATTTGGTTTTCCTTTTTTTATCTAGATGTGTTTATACTATATGATAATAACATTTCTTTTTATATTTTCCTTCTTTAGGAAAAGCTTGTTGATATGCTCAAGGGCTATGGAGAAGATCTTACAAGACAAAGCATTGAAATTGATGTGCTATAAAGTTTATCTAGAAAACAATTCAAATATATGTTTTAAGTTTTGTTCTCTTCGTGATAAAGGTATGTTCATTTAAATCTGCTTGACATTACTAACCTGTGTTATGTCTAAGACTTTTTGAATCATAGAGATTCTTGTTTGGATAATTAATCATTAAATTAAATCTACCTTCATTAAAACATCATGTTTGTGGAACCCTAAAAGGTTCTCTGTAAAACCCTAACCTAAGGGTATGTAATTAATAATGTGAAAATCCCTAGCCTACTTAGGGTTACTGATGAAATCTTGAAAATACTATTATTTTGATGTTTGGGGTTTTGATGGTGATGCCATGTTTGGAGTTTTGGTATTGTTATGGAAACCCTAGGCCTTTAGGGTTGTGTATTCTTAGACGTTGAGGTTTTGGTAAATTAGTGTTTATGAGCAAAACCCTTTTGTATCGAGAGTAAGCTACTAGGAATGAAACCCTAGGTGTATGTTTGTTCCTCTGATCATAACTCTAGTCCAATCAAGATCGTTATATGTATGACTTTGATATTTGTGTCTTGAGCTTACCTAATGGATTTTTGATATGTTGGTGCATGATTATGAAATCTTAGATATGTATTTATGTTACTCTATTTGTTGATAAGTTCTAGTGTTTGTAACTAAGCCCTAGCGAAAGTTTGATATTCTAAGAGATGATGAGATGATATTGTTTCAAATGTAATCTAGGGTTTACAAAAGGGTTGGTCATATTGTTGAAACCTTAGATTGTGTTGTGATTGGTTTTGATTATTGGAGCTTAGTATGAAATTTAGGGTTTGCATTAAATCCTTGTAGAAGTCTAACATATGAATTCTAAAGTTGTTGGATGCATTATAAAACTATACATGTTTGAATTGCTTCTAAGGTTTGCAATATGCTATAGTAGAGTATGCCATATCTCTAGAAGAAATATTGAGACCCTAGATATAATAAGGATTGTTATCTTGATTAAGTTGCTCAAAGTCTTGATGATGAAGTCTAGGGTTTATGACAAAACCCTAACAAGTAGTTGAAGTATAAAAGTATGTGTTTCTTGTTCATTATGAGCCTAACTAAGTTTAGGTATTTGATGTATAAAGACTAATGCTTCCATTATTATATGATTATGATATAATTAAGTTCATGCTTCTATATATGTATTTGGTTGTACTTGTTGTCTAAGTTGTGCAGGTACATAATCTTCAAGATGTTGAAGATATTCGCAAGTAAAGTTGATTTGATTGATAAGCATCAAGAAGGAATTTATATGACTAATGATGATCAAGATGACTCTGATAAGAAGGATGGAAACCATGAAAGATTCTCTGATGTCATAGAAAGAAGTTGAACTCTAAGTTAAGAGAAAGCCTAGATAAAGGAAAGAGTATAACTCCCAAAGTTGAGAGGGGGGCCATATTATAGTCATGATGGATATCTTGAAGAAGAAATTGGAGAATGAATGATAAGTTGTTGTTGAAAGAAGGAAAGCAGAATCTGGTTGTAGAATATGTTGTTGCATGTGATGTAGGAAATGAAGTTGTATGATTGAGGAATCTTCTGCCAAGATTTGTATGGGAAGCCTCTAAGTCCTACTGTGATAAATTGTGAAGTAACATCAAGATGTCTGAAGACCTCGAAGGTTTGTGTTTACTCATGAGTATTTGAAAGGTTGTTACTGATTGGGGTTGCGACTATTCAGGTAAATCTCTCGAAGTTTTTGAAAAACATGCTTGAGGTTATCGATCTGTTTGATCAAGAGAGATTTGATGTGTTGAGGCATTATGTGTGTAAAATGCCGGGAGGAGATCTGGTTGACATGTGTTGATGTCTAGTTCTCGAAGTAAGGGAGGGTGGTGTTGGTCATAGAGCTTTGACCTTGCATTACGCACCTAGTTCCCTGGGTTGATGGTTAGTAAGTAAGCCTAATGGTATCTAAAGAGGCTGAAAGCTTTAGTCCATCTTAGTCCCACTCAGATAGATTGCCCTGGTTAGAAATCTAGTTTGTGGCCAAAACTCTTCATGGTTAATGTGTTTTGAGATCTTCCATGTACTTGTATATGTATGTATGAATACCTCCCTAGTTAAGAGGGAGTGTTGAAGAATGTAACTAGGTTTGGTCTCCATAATTGTATTGGAGTCATAATGAAATGTGTTTATCAAAAGAAAGGAAAATAATTTATTATTATTATTATGACTTATTAAAGCATGGGTTTCATGCTTGGGTCGTCATGTTTTAGGTCAAAGTCCCCATTCAGGACTTCTAGGTATTCTCTTAAGTCATTAGAGTCATTGTCCATTTAATGAGACCCTTGGGCTTTTGAATCATGTAAAAATAATTATTATTAAGTAAAATAAGTCATTTGTCACCTCCACACCAAGTCGGCCCTTACCTGATGAAGTCGGCCTACATGAGCGTAATTCGACCTTCAGAAATGGGTATATATACAAGCATTTTGGTTCATTTGGAAGACATCTCTCACACAAGTTCGATATCCAAGAGAAGGAGGCATGAAAATTGTGAATTCCAAGAGGAGGAGGAGATTTGTTGGAGAAGGAAAATCAAAGTTTTTGGGTTGTCTCTCTCTCTCACTTGTGTTGATATACTAGGCTATTTGTTGAAAGATCAAAGTTTTTGCTAGGTCGAAGTTTTGTTGGGCTACTGCTAGGTCAAAGTTTTGCTAGGCTACTGTTGGGTCGAAGTTTTGTTGGGCTACTGCTGGGTGAAAGTTTTGATGGGCTACTGCTGGGTTGAACTTTTGTTGGGCTATTGTTGGGTTGAAGTTTTGTTGGGTTACTGTTGGGTCGAAGATTTGTTGGACTACTGCTGGGTCAAAGTTCTGTTGGGCTACTGCTGGGTTGAAGTTTTGCTGGGCTATTGTTGGGTCGAAGTTTTGTTGTTGCATCTAGATCGAAGTTGTTATTGGAAGGTTATCATATGCAGAAGAAGGGAAGGGTTGACTTGATAGTCGGAGGAAGTCTATGTCTAGGTCAAGGAGTTTTGGATCATCTTGTGAAAGTATTAAGGAAGAGTTTTGATTGGGTTTTCCCCTAAGGTAGGGGTTTTTCACTGGCTGTCAGCCTACATCTGATGTCTGTGATCTTTGTGTTATCGTTTTGGTAATTGCTTGATGAACTAAAGTAAAAGAAGAACATACGAAAGTTAATAAGAACACAATAATATCACAAGTAATTATCAACATAAAGAAAATATTTCTACCTTTTTGATTTTCTAACATAAGGGAGAGAAGTTTGAGCCAGAAGGAAGGCAAGAGTGAGATTGAGGGAGCAACAAAGTCATTTCCAACAGATTTTCCCAGCAACAGAGCGGCGGTAGTTAGGAGGTTGAATTATTTCTACATAGAGGTTGAGCAGCGAGTGTGAGCAACCAAAAACCCCAGTTTAAAGTGCCAGAAAGTGATCATTTCAGTTGATGGAGGTCGGGAGATCACCCGGAAGGAAAAGCGAGTCACTTCCAGGGCCTGAGGGAGGCAAGACGGCTCATCCATAGCCAGTTAGTAGGCAGTGTGAATTATGTGGGCCAAGCAGTGCACATTTATGGCCAGTGCAAGTTGTCGAGAGGAAGTGTGAGCAGGGCTAGAGGGGTCGAGTTTGGTTGCAGAAGGGAGGGATTTCCTCCAAATAATTTTCACAGTATATTTTGCTGGAGGATTGCCAGTTTGGCATTCAGATTTGTACTCATAAATTTTGTTTTGAGAAGAATCTTCGGCGAAAATCACATAGAGATAATTTTGTCGACGCGTTTTGAACCAACCAGTGTGGTTCATCGTCAGATAAGCTGAATGAGCAGATCTTGCAATGCATTATAAATAGATCGAGAAGAATATCCTGGATATTATGCCCGATCTATTTATAATGCATTGCAAGATCTTCTCATTCAGCTTGTCCTGACGATGAACCACACACTGGTTGGTTCGAAAAGCGCCGACAAAATTATCTCTATGTGATTTTCGCCGAAGATTCTTCTCAAAATCGATATGGATCATAGAAGCCTAAATTGAATAAATTTTGTTGTTGAATAATAATAATAAAACCCTCATTTGTTGCACAGGTTGTCCCACGTTGGGGTTTTCCAGGGAAATTTGTCCAAAAATAACGGTGTCATTTTTACTGCGTGTGCTTTATTTTCTCAGTTCCATTTATTTTCTGCAACATATTTTATTTTGGTGAAAATTGCAGTGGTGATTTTATTTGTTGTTTGTAGTAGCAAATAAATTGCACTTAATGATAATCAATTAGAAGAATAATTTCCAGTTGCTACAATGGATTGAGAATTTCACAGTGATGATGGTCCATACCATTTTAGTTCGAAATTCTCATGCCTACAATGTGAAATTTTCTAAACAAAAATTCTATTACTACAGCAGCTGATTTAGTTCACCTACTTATTATTCCCAATAAGTTATTTATGAAATCCCTTTAATAAATATTAAAATAAATTATATTGCAGATATCACACCATTATACAGAAACAAATATATGCACAAGAATCAATCACATCAACACGGTAATTTTTGGACAATTGTCCTCAGAAAAACCTAATGCGGGAAGATCAATATAGCAAAGGAGAGTTTTATTATTCTTCAGCAACAATCACTTTTATAGAAAAATTTACATAGTCACTAGGAGAAAACACCTGAGACTTTTCTCTGAGACTTTCTGACACCTTGGAGAGCTTCATTTCTCTACTACGTCAGCCCTACGTGGCTCTCTGTAGCTTTGGCCCCTCTCTGCGTTATCCCTGCGTCTCCCTCTACGCTGTCTCTCAGAGTCCCTCTGTCTCTCTGATTTGCGTCTCCCTCTACGATGTCTCTCAGAGTCCCTGTGCCACTTCTTTTGATCTCCCTGACTGTTGTTCATGCCCCCTCTTCCTTCACCCTGCAACTCTCCCTCTGAAATTGATCTCCTTCTCTCTGAGAATCGATTTTCCTTGGGATACTGAGTATCTGCTGGTCTATCTCCAAATGACCCTCAAGTCTTCTCTTATACTTTTATTGTTGATGAATCAACAACCGAGATTAATTCCCTAATCAACGGCTAACATTAAAACAGACTTTATCCTCATCTATTAGAAGCTTTTTATCCTTATCTTTATTAATACCCATTAATATATTTATTTTCCTAAGTTTAGACTTAGGAACCCATTAAAAAATATTAATTATTTTAATAACTCCTCATCCGGATGGAATTTCTCAAAACGATTTATGGGTCTTCGAGATCTCATGTGCCTTAGCCTATCCACCAATTTTTATGGCTAGAGCACATCCGATGTTACCCCAAATCAACACCCCCTCTTAGCGAGGAATGTGCTTTAGTAATGCTCCACCACTAAATATCACACTCATCCTTCCGCATTGGTACCTGTGCTAATTCTAGGCCTGTTTCCCTATATCCACTGCACTGTTGCTTCTTGTATTGTTGCCCCTCTCAACATGTTGTCCATGCTGCCCATAGCATTGTCACTGCTAACTGTTGCATTGCAACTTCTGATACTTATCCATTATTGAAATAGATTCTTTACCATCCCCATCTTCTCCCTGAAATGAACAAACTTTGTTCTTCCTAGAGCCTTGGTGAAGATGTCTGCCACCTGTTCTCCTGTAGGAGTGTAACTCAATTGTATTTCTCCTCGTTGGACACAGTCTCTGACAAAATGACACCTGATATCAGTGTGCTTCGACCGATCATGAAACACTGGATTCTTAGAGAGCTTGATGCAACTTTGATTATCACACATGATCCTGGTCGCTTCCATCCTTCTACTGAATAGGTTCACAAGCAATTTTCTAAGCCATATGGCTTTGCACGACGCTGCGCTAGCGACCATATATTCTGCTTCTGCTGAGCTCAGAGCTATGGATTTTTGTTTCCTACTGCACTAGGAAGTCATCCCTGATCCAACGTTGAAACAGTACCCAGTGGTACTTTTTCGATCTATTGAACTTGCAACCCAATTTGCGTCAGTGAACCCACTCACCCTGACGTCATTTCCTTTGGTTTACAATAGTCCATGCTCGATTGTTCCTTGTATATACTTGAGAACATGTTTGGCTGCTGCCCAATGCGCCCTCTTAGGTTCCACCATGAACTGACTAAGAGTGTTGACAGCATAACAAATGTTTGGCTTGGTATTGACCAGATACATCACAGATCCTATGAACTTCCTGTACAAGGTGGGATCAACATCTTTGTCTTTCGATGCATCAATTTTCTTCCAGTTGGTGATCATTGGAGTAGTCCTAGGCCTACAGTCCTGCATCCTGAATCTCTTCAGGATTTCTGTAGCATATCTCCCTTCCCTAAGGAAGATCTCACCCTTCTGCTGCCAAACTTCCAACCCCAGAAATAATGCATCTTTCCCAAATCCTTCATGTCGAATTTTGTGGCTAGATTCTTCTTACAATCCTCAATGAGCATGGATGATCCTTTCAAGAAGAGATCATCCACATATAATACTAGGACTAGAGGTTCATTCTCTACAACCAGATAGTAGAGATTGGGATCTGCATTACTCTTGACGAACCCAGTCTTCTGCAAGTAGCCATCAATTTGACCATACCATGCTCTAGGTGCCTGTTTAAGCCCATACAAGGCTTTCTTTAATTTGCATACATGAGATTTCTTCTCACGTGTCTCAAAGCCTTCTGGTTGTTCAATGTATACTTCCTCTTCTATTACCCCGTTCAAGAATGTCGTCTTGACATCCATCTGATGAATCTCCCACCCCATTTGAGCTGCAAGAGATATCACGGTTCTAATAGATGTATACCTAGCTACTGGGGCGAAGGTCTCTTCGTAGTCTATTCCTTCCTTCTGAGCATACCCCTTAGCCACAAACCTGGCTTTGTATTTTTACACACTGTCGTCTACAACATATTTGATCTTGTAGATCCATCTCGAACCTACCACTGATCTGTCCTAAGGCCTAGGCACCACTTCCCAGACAACGTTCACCATTATGGAGTTGTATTCCTCCACCATCACATCCACCCATAGTTGATGTTGAACGGCCTCTTGAAAACTGGAGGATTCCCCAACTTGAGCTACTAAGGCCTGGTATCTGTCTGGCTGTCTTCGCTCCCTTTTACTGTTCCTGGGTGCACCAATGAATTATTTTGCATCCCGCAGAATTTGTTGGAGTTCCTGGCTCATTATTCCTCTGGTAGTAGGTGCATCTGTCAACTCTTCCTCTTCATGTGATTCCTCCTGTTCTAGAGGAGAATTTATGGTACTAACTTCCGCTGGTTGAAGTGGTTTGACCAACGACTCATCTTTTGATTGCTCCTCGGAAGGCATTTCTCGAGATTTTCTGAAAGCTCTATCCTCCATGAACTTTACATCTCGCCCAACTACTACCTTCCTCCTCCCTAGAAGATAGACTCTATATGCCTTAGCATTCTCGCTATATCCCACAAGAAATCCTTTCTCTGCAATTTGATCTAACTTCTTCCTCTTCTCCTTGGGTATACGGTAGTATGCTAAACTCCCAAATATCCTGAAATGACTAACTTCAGGTGTCTTCCTGGTGAAGATCTTTTCTGGAGTAATCTTGCCCAATGCCCTATGAGGAGTTCTATTATGGACACAGACTGTCGTGTTGCATGCTTCTTCCCACAGGAATTTTGGCATATCCTGATCATACAACATAGCCCTAGTTGCTTCCACAATAGCCCTGTTCTTCCTTTCCACTACTCCATTCTACTCCGAATTGTAGGGAGTTGTCCACTCTCTTCTGATGCCCTCCCTAGCACAAAAATCGGTGAAGTCCTTGTCAACATACTCTCCACCATTGTCTGAGCACAACACTTTTATCTTCTTTCCTGTTAGATTCTCCACTTGAGCTTTAAACTCTTTGGATCGATCGAAAACCTCATCTTTGGTTTTCAGAAAGTAAATCCAAGTCTTCCTGGAATGGTCATCGATGAAGGTGACGAAGTATTCGACACCACTAAGAGCTTTTGTGGACATCGTTCTGCAAATGTTTGAGTGTATCAATCCTAGTACACTCTTGGCCCTATTGTTACTTCTTGGAAATGCGACTTTGGCATACTTGCCCAAAGCACACCCTCTGCATACATCATCTTGTTCGGTACTAAAATCTGGAACTCCTATTACAATTTTTCTGAGAATTCTCAGATCCCCATGGTGCAAATGTCCCATCCTTTTGTGCCATAGGTCATTCAAATCCTTGTCTCCATTACTGCTTATCAGTGCCATTGGTGATTCTAGTTGCAATCTGTACAACTTATTACTTCTAATTCTGATCCAGACCTTCTTTTTCTAACTTGGGTGTTTGACGTATACTTTCTCCTTAATGAAGAAAACGTCATAGCCCTTGTTTTGAAGTTGAGATACGGAAAGTAAGTTCATCCCCAGTCCTAACACATGCAACGCATTGGTAGCTTGGAACCGCTCTCATGTTTCTGTTTGAAAAACTATAGTACATTTCCCTACTGGAGTACACTTTGCCTTGTTCCACATAGTGATCTGAAAATTCATTCTCTCTTCCTGATAATCTGAAAAACATTCTCGGATTCCTATCATATGCCAGGAAGCTCCACTATCTATATACCAAACCTCTAAGGAGGCAGAGCTTGCTACGTAAACAACTTCTTCTTCCAATATGGAAGCTAACATAGAATAATTGCAATTTCTGTCTCTTGTGCATTCTTCTGAAAATCTGCACGAGTCTCCTTGAGTGGATGCCTTTGCATCATGCTCTTGACCCATAATTGATTTTCCCTTCCCGTTGCCGAATCTTTGCTTTGATACCATGTGAAAATTTCTAAACAGAAATTCTATTACTGCAACCACTAATTTAATTCACTTACTTATTATTCCCAATAAGTTATTTATGAAATCCCTTCAGTAAATATTAAAATAAATTCTACTGCAGATATCACACCATTATACAGAAACAAATATATGCACAAGAATCAATCACATCAACATAGTTATTTTTGGACAATTGTCCTTGAAAAAACCCAATGCGGGAAAACTGGTGCAGTAGAGGAAGGTTTTATTATTCTTCAACAACAATCGCTTTTACATAAAAATTTACATAGACACTGGGAGAAAACAGTTGAGACTTTTCTCTGAGACTCTCTGACACCCTGGAGAGCTTCCTTTCTCTACTGTGTCAGCCCTACGTCATTCTGCGTGGCTTTGTGCAGCTCTGGTCCCTCTCTATGTCATCCTTGCGTTTCTTTGATCCACGTCTCCCTCTGCGCTGTCTCTCAGAGTCCCTGCATCACTTCTTCTGAGCTCCCTGATTGCTGTTCATCCCCCCTCTTCCTTCACCTTGCAACTCTCCCTCTGAAATCGATCTCCTTCTCTCTGAGAATCAATTTTCCTTGGGATACTAAGTATCTGCTGGTCTATCTCCAAATGACCCTCAAGTCTTCTCTTATACTTTTCTTGTTGATGAATTAATGACCGAGATTAAGTCCCTAATCAATGGCTAAGATTAAAACAAATTTGATCCTCGTCCCTTAGAAGCTTTTCATCCTTATTTTTATTAATACCCATTAATATTTTTATTTTCCTAAGTTTAGACTTAGGAACCCATTAAAAAATATTAATTATTTTAATAAATCCTCATCTGGATGGAATTTCTCAAAAAGATTTCTGGGTCTTGGAGATCTCATGTGCTTTAGCCTCTCCACCAATTTTCATGGCTAGAGCACATCCAATGCTACCCCAAATCAACATACAAGTGTCTCCTCGCCACCTTACCTCAGAATGCATCAAAATAAATTCAAAAGTTGTCAATTGAGTGTGTCTTCCACTAATCAATTTCAAAAGAATCTTCCACTAATTAGTTATTGTGGCCCTTTCAACAATCTCCACAAATTCCGAACTACATATTATGTTATCGAGAACAAAGTGATGTCTGGTTAACCCATTCTAGAGGGCAAAGGATATGGAATTTTGTCAAAGGCAATGAACAAAGAAGGATAAGTATGCTCTCATAATTATTTACGATACATCATCATAGGTGTTGTGGGCTAGGAAAATGAAATGTGCTTTGGGAAATTAAAGAATGCACGCTTCTTGCAAGTCACACCTCATAACAATTTTGCTTCTTGAGGTGTGGAATTTGTAATGTGCGCAAAACATCATGGAAGAATGTGTGTTCCTTGCTCCGCACACCTATTCTCCACACCACACTTCTTCCATACAATTTCCTACACCTCATATCAATGAATTGAAACTAACACCAGATACTTTGCCACTAAAAACTATCATACAGTTTGTCATAACAAACATCAATCCACCAAAGTTGCACACCAAAGTTGTAGGTAGTTACTCTATGAATCAAATTGCAAGTTGGAGGAAGTGCATATCCTGCTTCTGTAACATTTACAGGTCATTATTATGAAATATTTTTGTGCTTTAATTTAAAGTCTCTACATATTATTTGACACAACTTCCTCTGTGGTCATTGTGTTTCAAAAATGCACTTAAGCCTTTAAGCTTCCGTGTTATCATGTAAAATGAAACTCTCCTTAGATTTAGTGGAAAATCCCTATTCATGTAGTGAATGTTTTAATTATCCATTAAAAATTCCATTAATGTTAAAGAAACCAAACGCTTGTTAATTTAATAGGTCAAAGGTATGGAGTATACATTCAATTCAACTGTAATACTGCAGATTGAGCTTGCAATCTTTAGCATGCTTGAATGGTGAATGAATTTCGTTACAACATTCTCTTATAGCGATACAATGTTTTCATATTTAGCCCTGTCTTCAAGCATTCAAGCCTTCTTACATGTTCGTGTAACGGAGTTGTTGCATCAAAGTCTTCCTAGTAAATAATTTTTTTACAAGAAGTGCTTATTATTTAGTTTAGTACAAGAAAAATAGATGTAATAGTTGTTGGATGTATTCCATAGTGGTTGAGTTTCAGGAATATGGAGCATTAGTGTTAGCAATGTTATCAATGTATTGTGCATTGGAGGAACTGATCCCTATAAGAGCATATTTGCACAAGACACATGAAACATTTATACACTATGCAAAGTAAGAAGGTGTAGAAAAAGAAGAGACTCATTTAGCGCCCCCCTGCCAACCCCCTCATTTCTTCCTTCGCACCTTTGCACTCCGCACAATGTATCAACATTATGGACATTTGTTAAGTGCCCCTGCCCCCCAATATAAGGAACCTACAACCCCATCAGTTCTGGCATCATTGGGTAGAACCATAGTAGTGTCAGGCATAACAATGTTAGTGTCAATGTCAATGCTAGAGCACTCACCAATGGAATGGCCACTCATAAAATTAGCCTTTCTTGTTTATTTTAAAATGATTTGTTAGCCTTTGACAGATAACGAAAATAAAACACCCTCCACCAAGGGAATTATGCCGCATCAAAGTTCCTTCAGCCAATGAAAAATTAGAAATAAGGTTTCCAAAAATTAGAATATTACTTTGAATTTACAGGAAAATAGAAATATTCAACATTTTCCCAAAACATTGGTTAAAATTGCAAAAACTCAGCAAAATAATAAAGAATTGACACACTTTGACCGTGAAGCGAGCGGTATAGTCCTTGACGAGGTAGGGACTGATAAGGCATGGTAGTTGGAGACTTGTCATTACTTATCAAACCAATACATTTCAACAAAATCCAAAAGAACGTTCACTTGAGAAGGTTTTAGCGAAGATTTTTTTTCCATAAATGAAGGATTTTAAATGTTTCAATTTCTATTTAACCATTTAAGGGGCAAAATGGGCTTGCTAACATGCAAGCAAATAAGAGTACAAAATTTAAAGGGGAGTTTGTGGGATTTTGAATGTTTTAATTTCTAACTAACATTTTAGGACTAAAATGGATTGGTTAATATGCAACCAAATAAGGATATAAATTAAAAGAGGGATTTTTTGTTTTTAATGAGGGGATTATGATTATTAATTGTTATTCGTCAAATTATCTTATTATTAATGGAGAGTTTATATTCTGTCACCAAATGGTGAGTCATTCAACTTTGAGAGGATGGACGTTAAGGCACTAGTGTCACTCTCAATGTTTACTTTATGGAGATAGAATAGATGGTATTCATAGCTACAATGCTAATGTGTGTGGGTAAAATTCCTTGATCTCAAGCTCTAGAATGATTTATTCATTGTTATTTCTGGCATTGGTCCTCATAGGCACCACAGGTATTAGCTCTTTTGCATATGGTTGAATGCCTTTGGCATTGTCCTTTCACCCCCACTCTAAAATTGTGTTTTGTTAAGGGTGTCTTGCAAGTGCTTGAAGTTTGGTGGCATTTTAGGATTAATTGTCAAAGTGTTATGAGGGGGTACTCTCAACTCGTGAACATCTCCTCCTTGGGGTATTTCGCAAGAGTCATATGGTTATATTGGTGCACTATCATTTCTAATGACGTCATTGCATACTATATGAACTAGATGAGATTAAGAGAAGTTTTAGACATTATGTAAAAGACATGGTAAAGTCCATTGTAATTTGAAGAACTAGACTACATAGTTGTATAAATGGAAGAATGCATTGGGTAGTTTGCAAGAAGAGGAAAATTTTGTCAAAAAAAAACATGCTACAAACTTTGCTAGAAACATTCTAGAGCTTGGAACTAAGAAAAATAAGTTGAGGCCACCTTCACAATTAAGAGTCGCTACTACCTTAAACCTTATGTGAAGGTGAGATCATTGCAACAAATGATGGAAAGAGTTATAAACCACCTCAACTTGCCCCATCAAATCATTTACTCCTATTTTTTCCCTTAAAATCCTAGCTTTATGGTGGTATGAAGCCACCCACAATAACCTCACAAAACAACAGAAGACTATTGAAGACTATTGTGCTCTCTTGACTAAGCCATGATGCATAGTATAAATGACTAAGCCATAGTGCATAGTATAAATGATATATTATTTGTAACCACATTTGGACACAAAGACAAAGAAGACATGGAAGATGTTATCAAATAAACTTGAACAAATACATACAAATGCCAAATGAAACTAACTAATCAATATATTATTTGTTTTATTTTAACATGTTTTGTTATTAATTTATTTTAACCACAATATATAAGAGATATCCCCACAAAAACTATATGTAAGAATATCCTACCAATTTTTTTAAGAGATATACACACACCCATACAACCATGAAATATTTGATCTTATTTTTGAACTATTTGACTTGACCATATCCTTACCATTTTTGTATCCTACATCAAATTGTACCACATCTTTTTAATAAAAATTTAAATTCATATGAAAATTTTAACCCTTTTTTCACCATCATTAAAACTATAAATAATTACAATTTATATTTACAATTACATTGCGCAGTGATTGCGGAGTGAACTTACCTTGCAGGAAGATTTAACCCACTATGATACAATGCCAATAATTGTTATTCCAGATTTGTGTGCCTAGAGCGCATGGCCTCTGCAGTCCGCCCGAGAGCAGACGAGAGCCTGAGAATAACAATCTCAAAAAGAATAAACAGAGCACCTTCGTACAGACTCCCCATTGGAAGAATGGAAGCGGAGGGCGCCGCCATGTTGTGATCGTCTGCCATGGTCTGGGCTGGAACGACCGCAATGTTGTCTGCGAATCGAGAGGCAGAACCCTCCGGGCGCGCAGTGAGGAGGAGAATCCTGGCCCCTGCCTCCTTTGCTTGCCCGAAAATGGCCTCCACAGTACTGAAACTGCCCGGCCCGGCGCTGCCGATGACCAGATCTCCACGGGCCACGGCGGGAGCGGTCATGTCGCCGACGCAGCTGGTGTTGAGGCCGAGGTGGAAGAGTCTCATGCACAGCCCCTTCATCATCAGCCCTTCTCTGCCCACCCCGTGCACAACCACCCGGCCTCCGCCCTTGGCCGCATTCACTATCTCTTCCACCACCACACTCGCCGGATCGATTCCCTGCTCCTCCGCCTTCGCAAACACGAGCTCCATCTCCCTGCAAATCTTGCCTGCGGCCGCTCCTATACCTTCCTTCTCCATCCCCACCATTTCCAACTACCTGCTGTGCGTCCGTTTAATCTTATCCTCTTATATGGGGGCCCTAAGTTAAGGGCTATCAATATACACTTTGCTAGTGCATCAAATGTGGGGACAGTATATGTCACTTGGATTTAATTTACATTATCTTAAGTATAATTTGTAGAATTTATATTGGTGGTATATTTAATTTTAATATAAATTTTATAATTAATTATTTATAATTTTTTAATCTATTTATATAAATCAAAATTCAAAAGATAAATTTACTTGGTATTATTTTTCAATTAATTATTTATAATTTTCTAGCTCATCCTTTTTCTTTTTTTGGATCAAACTGATCAATGTAACAATGTTGAATGCAATGTGACAATTTTCTATCATTCAGCATTGTTACATTGTCACTTTGCATTCGATTTTTTTATTTCATCATTTGTCATCATTCAAGTTATTAACAATCTTTATCAACTCAACAAACTGAGCTAATTGAGAAAATTTAAAATTTAAATGACCAGATTAATCTTAGACATATTCAACATATTTAAATGATCAGAATAATTAGATGTACAACAAATTTTCCATGACTACACATGACTAAAACTAACTTAGATCCATCATAAACCTAGATCTATCAAGCACCAAGAGGGATCAAATCTCTCTAGGTGCAAACCTCTTTTTTGAGTGCAAAACTTGAGGAAAGGTTTGCACCTCAAGAGATTTGATCCCTCTTGGCACTTGATGGATTTAGTGTTAAGATGGATCTAGGTTGGTCGTAGGCCAATGAAAAATAATTAAGAATATGAAAAAGAGGATGTGAAAGCATTCCTATTATGAGTCCCGTCAGTGGCCAAATTGTTAAACACTCTTTAGGTTGTGATTCTATAGCATATCAATTGATATGGCAATGCAATCACAGACAGGTTGGAAATTGAAGGGGTCTCCTAGTCTAATCCAATAGAGATTTGGAATTCATTGGAAGAAAGCCTATGCCACTCCAATCTGATTGTGTTGCTATGATGATAAAATACGATTGATTCCTAGGTGATAACTCACAAGTCAAATTGAAGCAAGGGAAGGTGAGCGAGGTGGCACATTCAAATTGACACATGGCGAAGAATATTGGTGTGGTGGACATTGGTAATAACCCTAAAGGGAATTCCCTATATGGGCTACCATTCTTGTCTCTTCCTTTGCATCTATAGTATGAGACCACCTCTAGTGATAAACATGGGGCTCACAACCACTAACGACCCAAACGAGGGAGGTGCCTCATCCACTGTGTACCTTGGGGGGTGCATGTTGATAGGACATCCGACAAGATTGAAGCCTAGATATGGATCATGCCAAGGAAAATTTCCATGAATGCAATATCATACCTGAGGAAAGCGACCACAAACTAGCAGAATGATCTAGGGGCACTCTACCCAATTCACTGAAAGGTGAGGTATTTTCACTTGAGGGAGGTTTTTTGGGATTTATTAGTAATGGATTTTTATAGGCTTGGTCTCATTCATCTCTACCTCAACAACTACAAGAGTTGTGATTCTCAGAGAGGGATCCTACAGGTGGTAGAAGATTGGCTCAAGCACATTCTAAGGGAATATTGCCTTGGAACCATGCATCTAACTTGTTGTAGGCATAACAAAGGGAAAAAGATGATGGATGATTCAAGGGGCGCAACTTGAATTAGAGAGACAAACCAAGGCATGTGATGTGATTGGAGTAGGATATGGAATGAGCTCCTAACTAATTCTTTATGGGTGTCTTACAAAGGGAAAAGAAACCATTGATGAAGTAGACATGATAGTGTAAAGGTTATGGGAAAGCATAGACGTGGAGTGGCTTCTTGTGAAGACACAAGGCTAGGTATATGATCATGGAAACACTTAAACCTAAGAAACAAGATTATTCGGGCTAGAATAAATGTACTAGACCATGAAATCCATGGTCAAGTAGGCCATTGCTCTGGAGAGGGTTGAAATTAGAGAGCAAAAGAAGCATCTTTCAATGTTTTAAGTGAAGCTTGAGGGCTTCTTCAAAGGGTTCTTTGGGTTAACCATATCAGCCAGATCATGTCCAACAAGAAGTGGATAACATGTATAGAAGATATGTATGGATCACATGGCTCAAAACACTCCTATAAAAATCCTATTCTAGTCCCAAAAGATCCTCTCCAACCCTCATCCAGTCTGGACGACACTCTAAGTTCGTGAATTCCATTTTTTTTTAAAAAGAAGGTAATCCCAAGCCCTCCCTTAGAGAATTACAGAACCTATAGTGAATTATAGTTATCACCTTGTTCTAATTCTTGTTGATTGAGCATTAAAAGACATAAGTGAGCTCTAGTCAATCTAGTCATTGGTATTTTTTTTTATGTCCAGACATTACCAATTTTTACTAGATTCCTTAAAGCTTTTTCCTCTACTAATATGCCCTTATTGCAAAGCTTGATTTGTTTCCTTAATAATAAACTCCATATATTCTATAATTTTATATACTTTATAACATTAATGTGAAGCAAAAAAATTATATTTAAACTTAAGAAAAAACATATCACCCATGAGTGGCGGAGGATGTAACACCCACGAGTTGCGGTTTGTTTGGCGATGTGTGAGCGGGCGATGAGCTGGGCCAACCGGCGAGTTGGGCACGCTTGGAACGGTGCAACGATTCAGAGGAAACATGAAAATCGGCTAAGTGTATGAAGTGCGATGGCGGTGAAGTTATATGGTGGGGCGGTCCCGGGTGTGGGCACCCCCACCATGGCCAACGGTGAAAATTGTCTAAGTGTAGGTCGGCTTAGCCATGGGTGAAGCCCCTACCCTGGGCAGCCATCATATAAGTGCACGAAGGGGAAGTTGGAGATCATTCATCCAACGAACATGGAGTTCTATGCGTTCTAAGGAGCAGAGTGCGAGCTAGAGCGTGGAGGCTAAAACGTGAGGCGAAGTGCAGGTAGAGTCTATGTCCGAAGCATGGAGCAGAGGAAACATTGCATATCAGTGCGGGTCTTTCGGAATGCAACAAACGAGCCGGCGGGCAAGGTCGCAGGTCGGGCAACGGGTTAACACCGCAGTTTGGGTGACGGAGGTGACCGTAGGTCGGGCGGACCGAACAAGGGGCGCACTCGGTGGTGCGACGAGTTGTCGTAGCAGGTGGACAACTGAATGACGGATGACGTGCGTGTTTGGGTGACTCGGCCAGTTGAATGGCGAGTTGGGTAAAGATGCCCAAACGAAGTGCGAACAGAGCGAAGGCGAGTCGAGACAGTCGGGTGCAGGCGACACGAGATTGGCTGACGAGTTAGGCAGGACACTTGGGTGAACGAATGCCAAGTGTGGGCACGTGCGGAGGTTGGAACGACAAGCTGGGCGCTCAGGTTAGGTTGAACGAACAAGCGCAGTAGGACTTGGCTGAGCTTGTGTAGGAGCGCCCAAGGTGAATGAGATGGACGACTAGCGGGTCGAATGACTTGGTGGTTTGGTGAGTTAGGCAGGAGCACCCCACGCGCTGAATGGTGGGCACGACAAGTTGGTGAACTCGGCATGGTGTGATGGTAAAACGGTGCAATAGTGAAATGGGTGAACACAAAGTTGGGTGCGACGGTGCGAATGAGTTGAAGGCATGCGTTGGGTTGATGACACGACTGGGCAGCGCTGCACGAAGGCAGCCGAAGACGGTCACAAGTCGAATGACTGATTTGCATGGTTAAGACAACAATTGCAGGAAGGAAACTTGGGGTTCCTTTGCAAAGACTAAACTTGTATATTTTGTAAAGATTGTTATTAAACAATGTAAATTTTGAAACGAGAACTATAAACTCAAAACGGGAACTCTGGCAAAAAAACCTCGAAAAAACATCAAAAACAGTGCTAAAAGTGAAAAGTGTTGATGCTGGAATAACACCTTTTCTTTTCTTGGGTAAATTTTCAACATGTTTTAAAAATGGCGGTGAAAACCAATTTTTTGCGCAAAAATTATCCAAAAAACACCCTCAAAACGAAAAGGGTTAATTCTGGAAGAAATTTTTTTTTTTTTTTCAAAAGTAAAATTTCAACATTTCGAAATAATGGCATGAAATATTTTATCATGACCCCGAAAAAACATTAAATTTAAAAAAATAATGAAAACATAAAATTAAAAAAAAAAAAAAAAATTAAAACAATGAAAAAACACAAAAAAGTAAAAAAAAAAAAAAAAAAAACAAAACAAAACATAGATTAAAATATATATTAAAAGAAAAATATAAAACAAAAAAAAAAAAAATGAAAAAAAAAAAAATCAATCATAAAATGTAAAAAGAACGAAATTAATGATAAGAATTAAAAAAAAAAAATAAAATTAAAATTATAAACAATTAAATAGTAAAAAAAATATTTAAAAAAAATGGGGAAAAAATGAGTAATCTTGTAAACCAAAAAAAATTAGCAAAATAAAATATATATGGAAAAAAAAAAAAACATTTAAAAGAAACAAAAAATTAAGTGGGTGAAAAAAAAGAAAACAAAAAATTAAAATTAAAATTAAAAACAAACTAGATTAAAAAAAAATAAAAAATAGAAAATTAAAAAAAATTAAAAGCTATTAAAATTAAGATTAAAATGTTGATTACTTAAAAAACAAATATAAAAATATATATAAAAGACAAAAATAAAAAAAAAAACAAAAAATGTTAAAAAAATTATCTCACAAACCATAAAAGAATTTGGAAAACAAAAAAAAATAAAAATAAAATATATATATATATATATATATATATATATATATATATAAGTAAGTAAAAATAGAGAAATTAAAAAAAAAAAACATTAGAAAAAACTGGGGAAAAAAATAAAAACAAACAAACAAACAAACTAGTTTAAAAAAAAATAGAAATTAATGAAAAAAATTTAAAAATTAATAAAATTAATATTAAAAAAAAACAAAAAAAAAATCAAATTATAAAAAAAAAAAAGAAAAAAAAAAAAGGGTGTATTTTTATTAAAAAAAAAATGTAATTATTTTTTTTATTAAACATAGATATTTTGTTTAAAAAAAAATCAAAATTTAAATTTTTTTTTTAAACAATCTTTTTTATTATTAAAAACAAATTTTATTTTTATTTCTATTTTTTATTTAAAAATAAAATTACTCAACATATCTTTTATATTTAAAAATAAAAATAAAAAAAATAAACCTATATTTTATATTTAAAAAAAAAAAATACATCTAAATTTTTTTTTAAACAATGTTTTTTAATTAAAAAAAAATTGAAAATTATTATTATTATTATTATTATTATTATTTTTTTTTTTTAACAATTATTTTTTTTTAAACCAATTTTTCTTGGTTATAATTAAAAATAGTTTTTTTTTTTTTTTTTTAAACCAATTTTAATTTTTAATTTTATTTATTTTACTTTTTATATTTTTTAAATTTAAAATTTTAAAAATTATTAAAAAAAAATTAAAAATTTTAAAAATGAAATTTTTTTTTTTTTTTTTTTTAAAGTCGTTTTTTTAATTAATAAAAAAATAACATGTTTGTGGCCCCCCCCCCGGCCGCCCGTGGTGGCGCTGCCGTGGGCGGAGGGTCCTGCGCAGGCCCTCCGCCCATGGCAGCGCCACCACGGGCGGCCGGGGGGGGGGGCACGAATGTATTTTTTTTTTATTAATTAAAAAAACGATTTTAAATTTTAAATTTTTAATTAAAAAAAAAAAAAAGAAAAACGATTTTAATTTTTAAAATTTTAAAATTTTTAATTTTTAAAATTTTTATTTATTTTTTAATAATTTTTAAAATCTTAAATTAAAAAAAAAAATTAAATTGGTTTAGAAATATATATATATATATATATATATTAATTATAACAAAAAAAAATGGTTTTAAAAAAATAATTGTTAAAAAAAAAATTAATTTTCATTTTTTTTTTTTTTTTAAATAAAAAAACATTGTTTAAAAAAAAATTTAAATGTAATTTTTTTTTTTAAATATAAAATATAGGTTTTTATTTTATTTTATTTTTTAAATATAAAAGATATGTTGAATAATTTTATTTTTAAATAAAAAATAGAAATAAAAATAAAATTTGTTTTTAATAATAAAAAAGATTGTTTAAAAAAAAAAATTTATTTAAAAAATAAAAAATACACATTTTTTTTTTCCTTTCCAGTTTTTTCTAATGTTTTTTTTTTTAATTTCTCTATTTTTACTTACTTAATATATATATCTATATATCTATATATATATATTTTTTTTATTTTATTTTATTATTATTATTATTTTTTTTCTAAATTCTTTTATGGTTTGTGAGATAATTTTTTTAACATTTTTATTTTTAAATATTAATTTTACTATTTTTTAAATTTTTTTCATTAATTAATTTTTTTTTAATTTTTTTCCCTAGTTTTTGCTCATGTTTTTTTTCTTTTCCTCAATTTTTACTGACTTATATATATCTATATTAATTTTGTTTTCTTTTTTCCAAATTGTTTTATGGTTTATAAGATATTTATTTTTATTTTTATTTTTTATTTTTGTCTTTTTTTATATATAATTTTTTATTTGTTTTTTAGAGACAATTATTTCATTTGGATTGAAAATTTAATTAACAATGTATAAATATGTAAAATATCGAAAATGAAAAATATCGACCTTCTTCTTTAAATATGCAAATCAATAAAAACCTCACTACAAAAAAAATAAAAATAAAAATAAAAATAAAAACAAGAAAATATGAAGAGGAAGACCACTTCGAAAATTATTAAATTTACAAAATAATTATTTACATTTCATACATTAAAAAAGTTAAAGTCAAAAAAACAGGTTTTTTAAAAAAACGGTGTGATGCAGAATAACCATTTTTTTAAATCAGCATGAAAATCACTACCATTCTAAAACACAATGTACATAACAAGAATTTAAAAAAATTAAAGTGCCAAAAACTATGCTCTAAAAAAAACATGTGTGTTCTGCATCACCCATTTTCAAAATCGGGTCACTTTTTTGCTATCTCTACAAAACAGGTAACAGTATCAGTTCCCGTTTCAAAGTTTACATTGTTATTATTATCGGGCAGACTCATATTTAAGGGAGTTGCTCCTCCCGGTTTATTATCTGCTGTGCATTTATGTTAAAAGATAATAACGATGAATGATGTATGAAAGTTTTCACTGTCTTAATGAAAGTTGTACTTAGTAGTTGAAAAATAAACTAAGTATAGAAAGTAGGCGTAGTCCACAACCACAAGTATTGTTAAAAAGAAAGTGGTTGGTGGTGCCACACCCCCGATCGTGCAGTTGAAAGATCACCGCCAGGGTAGGGGTGTGACACCGCCCACCCCACCTTGCCCTCCCTCCCACACCTCCCTACCCACCGCTCCCTACCCTTCCCCCCTCAACACCCTCCCTCCCCGCCAACCTCGTGGCCTAACCAGCCCGAGGTGGCGAGGGGTCGATTCCAGGAATCGACCCCTCGCCACCCATGGCAGGTTGGCCCATGATTTTTAATTTTTTGAATTTTAATTAATTTATTTTAATTTTGTTTATTTTTTAATTTTAATTTTAATTTTAATTTTTTTGCTAATTATTTTATATTTTTTATTATGAGGTTTTTTTTCAACTTAATTAATTAATTTATTTTGTTTTCCCTTAAATTATATATATATATATATATTTTCTTTCTTTTTTTTTTACTTATTTTTTTATTTTTACAAGTTAATTTTGGTTTTTCTTGTTTTGTTTCTTTTTTATATATTTTCTTATACTTGATTTATTTTTTGTTAGCCCCTTGCCACCCGTGGTTGGTTGGGGTTGGGGTGCAAGGATAGATAATTAATTAATTAATTATTATTATTATTTTTTAATTTAAATTATTTAAATTTTGATGTTTTTATTTTATTTTGTAACTTTTTTTATTTTCTTTTATTTTTTATTTGGTTTTTGTATTATTTTATTTATTTTTAATTTAAAAATATTTTTTTTTATTTTTTCCTTAATCTCTAACTTTTTCTTTCTTAAATTACGTTTATTTTAAAAATATTTTCTCCCTTTTTTATTTTATTTTATTTTTGTTTATTTTTCTTTATCTATTTATTTTTGTTTAAATTTTTAAATTTTACAAGTTAATTTTGATTTGATTTTATTTGATTTTAGTTTTTTTTTGTCCTTTCTATATATTTTTTGTACTTGATTTTTTTGTCATGATTTTTTATGTTTTATTATTTTTTAAATTTTTGTGTGTTTTTTTTATTGATTTTATTATTTTTCAATATTTTAATTTTTGTTTTCTTTTGTATTATTTTTTGTATTTTTGTTGTTGTTTTTTTCAATATTTGAATTATTATTTTCTTTTGTTTTTTTCATTTTTATTTATTTATATATTTATTTATTTACTGTATTCAAGCTTTGGTGATCCCTAATGAATTAAGCAAAGTCTTTCGGTAGAAATCACATTAGAGAAATTCTTGGCCGACGCGTTTCAAACCAACAAGTGTGGTTCATCATGAAAATCAGATGAAGAGGCAGACCAGACAAAGACTTAAATAGAGAGCAATGTAGAGACATAATTTCAAGTAACGACTATATTTGAACAATAATATTTAAATTATGATATTAATTTATTAATATATTAAAAACAAATATTATTAAGTAATGACTATATTAAACGGCTAGTTTTTGAAAAATAATATTTAAATTAATTTATTAAAACCAAATATTACTAGTTTTTGAAAAATAATATTTAAATAATGATATTAGTTTATTAATTTATTAAAAATATTAATAAGTAACGGCTATATTAAACGACTAGTTTTTGAAAAATAATATTTAAATTAATTTATTAAAACCAAATATTATTAGTGTTTGAAAAATAATATTTAAATTATGATATTAGTTATACTCGTTTGGCATCCCGATCCCATTATGTGCAATTTGATAGTTGATTTTAAATTTTTTATTATAATGAATCGAGTCTGCCCCCACAATGTGTCAATTTCATGGTTGGTCTTTAAATTTTTATTACAATGGGTCGAGTTCACCTACACTGCATGTCAATTTGATGGTTGATTTATATATATTTTTTTCAATGTATCAAGTTGTCTTAGGCTAAGATTTTAAAATTGCTATACATTTAGCATTTAAAAAAAATTACTCTTGGTATAATAACTCTTTCATTCGGTGTTCATTTTTAAAGTTTTTTTTGTCATTATTATTATTATTATTATATATATTTTTTATTTTATTTATTTATTTATTTTTCCATAATGTCATGCTTGAAATATTTTGAAAACTTAAGATTGTTTTGTAGTCATAACTTTGGTTTTAATTCCATGGTTGAAAAATTGTCAAGATTTTAATGTTTTTCTAAGTCGTGATATTTTATCTTTAATGCTATGGTTGAAAACAATTATAAGTATTTTTTCTTAGCACCATGCCTGAAAATTGTTGGAATTTTAAGGTTTTTCAAATACGTGACATTTTAAATTTAATTTTATGCCTAAAAATCATTGGAATTTTAAGGCTTTTCAAAGACATGATATTTTATCTTTAATGTCATGTTTGAAAATCATTGGAAATATAAAGTTTTTAAGAGTCATGTTATTTTATTTTTAACGTCATTATTAAAAAATGTTGAAAACATACCCTGAAAAAAAGAAGATGTTATTCCAACATCAACACTTTTCGTTTTTAGGGTGTTTTTTGCACAAAAAATTTTGGTTCTTACTATGATTTTTTAAAATGTTGAAAATGTACCCTAAAAAAAATGTTATTCTAGCGTCAACACTTTTCGTTTTCAGCTTGTTTTGTCATGTTTTTTTGGGGTAGAGTACCCGTTTTGAGGTAATAGTTCTTCTTTGATCAGTAACTATGTTTAACATCAAGGGGTTGCAATTTATGAGTGGTTTGAGCTGACAATGTTAATAGATCAGTGCCCAAATTGTTGGCCTCTTCGATTGTCTACACAAACATGGGGCTTCCATGGCCATCTAAAACCAGTAGGTGTATGTTTTCAGGCGAGACACCACCTGGTATAGATGCAACAAAGTGACAAAGCCAATTCAAAAATAGTTCCTTTGTCATCCATGCATGGGGATGTGCATCCATGCATGCACTTGGTTCACAATTCTGTATATAGTTTTTTAGTTGAGTTTTACCTTTTAATAGATACAATCCTGAGATTGAAGAGCTAATTGTATTGACAAAACAAAGAATAGTGATCCACTCCCTGTTATTAGGCAAAATCTTTGGCACATTTCTGCTCCTCCTCTTGGCAATTACCTACAAGCCACTATTCCTTCCTGCCTGTAAGCTTGTTTCGTCACAGTTCCATATATGGTTTGGGGCATATGCGTGTTGCACATATGTAGCAGAAAGAGTGTCATAGAAATTGGACACAATTGTAGGGTGTAGATTTAAAGCTCTGTTTATGTCAAGGCCCTCAGTTGTACGTAACACAAGGCCTAAATGCTTTTTTTTAAACGGACTCCACCATGATTTACTAGGAAACCCATCTTTGAAGGTGTTTGGCCTCCCCTGACAGATTTGAGTTACTGTGGATTTAAATTGTATAAGCTCTATCCCATGTCCCAATTGGGTCATCTCCTTACACCACTTAACCACATTGTCCTCCTCCTCTTTAGTCATAACTGTAACAAGCCCTCTACACTTTGTATGAGTCAACCCATTTATCTAATAATGTATGTTAGAGGCAACAATACCATATTTTTTTCAGAGGCACAAATTGAATATCCCCTAAACTCTATGTCATCATTTGCAACTACCATATTTTGCTTTGTCTAGCCTCTTATGGCACCAATCTTCTTTTTTGAACTTGTACCTTGCACTGTGGTTGAAGGTGGCTATGTGGTTGATGGTGGGATAACATGATATGCCACCACAATGTCATTCTTAACGACATTTTTGGGAGCATTGGGAGCATTCACATCACCCCCCCATCCTCATCGGATGAATTGGATCACAGTTGGGCCCCTCTGGTCCCTCGCCTCCTCCTATCTCCAATAGAAACTCTTGGCATGGCTGCAACAACCTACAGATTTACCACGAAATTTTGATTTAAAAAATTGTTGATTTTTCTCAGTAGATCTCCAATCATTCATGCACTAGCAATTTCTCAGTGAAAATGAGGCTTATTGCATGAAATTTGATGTATATTTTCAAGGTATACAAGCATGAAACTCTTGATCCAAAAACAAAATTGTTGATCTCGACATTGACCCAACTAGACCTACTAATCTAACCAAACAACAATCCTAGTTCACTACTCATTATGCCCTAATTGCTACAGGCCTGAAGAACCAAAACCAACTAAGCCTTTAGTCAATTACAGGTACACAACTCTTGCAAATAAGTATAGAATGAATAATACCCTGTCAATGAAGTATTAGAAAACAAGGTAATTTATTGGCCTTTGTAATCAATAAGAAACAACAATCAATACTTTAGATATGTACTGTAACTTCAATCTAACATTTCCTTTTATTGAATTCCAGGACTATGTGTGTGATAAGCGATGTGTCCCTAAACAATTCTGGGTTGCAAATAATTGAAAATTGTTTATCAAATCCTTGTTTGCAGCGTGATCGCGATTACTTATTTGATAGGTTAAATTATGTGAGGTGTATAAACAATAACATATCTTGTACCAGAGAGCATAGATCACTAAAAAAAACATGTCGATTTTGCTTAGTCTTCTTTTTGTATCAGTGCTTATTGTTTGCAATGGTAATTTGTTATGAAACCAACTCACAAAAAGAAAGAAAAGAGAGATAAATGCCTTAGAATTCAGTCTCTTCGAGGGGGCAACCTCCTTTACCTTACACAGATGAACAATTCTTGGATGATACAAATGACAAGTCCTCCTTTATATATATAGGGGTCTAAGGGGTCATAATATAATTAGAGTTGACATAACAATTATAATGTAAGGGCACAACAATAACAATAGTGGGCTTCTATGGGGCACAATAATAACAATATGGGGACTACATGGGCACAACAATATAATAAGGTGGTTGCACTAATAATAATGAGGGGTTACACTAGTATTATAGGGACCTAAAATGCCCCTCTCCTTCAAAAAGTATTGTCCTCAACGCTTGAGTAGTTCTGGATGCTTCTGTATAAAATTCTTGTCCTCCCATGTGGAATTTTTAGTGGGTAAGTTCTTCCACTTGATGAGATGCTCTGAAATTGATCGATTTCGTAGCTGCCAGGTTCTTGTTTCCATGACTACTTCAGGCTCCAATATGATTTTTCCTTCCTTGTCAAGTTCCTACAATATTGTTTGAACTGGGAGCTTGTCACCTATAACCTTCTTTAAGCATGAAACATGGAAAATTGGGGGCACTCGGGAAGATGCAGGAAGCTCCAATTTGTATGCCATAGTACCAATATTTTGCAGCACCTTGTAAGTACCATAGTACTTTGGTGATAATTTATTATCCTTCTTAGCTTTCTTGAGAGACATTTGTTTGTATGGTTGTATTCATAAAAATACCCAATCGCCTACATCAAAACTTCTTTCACTGCGATGTTGATCTGCCTGTTGTTTCATTTGATTATGCACCAAAGTGGGGTTATCCTTTAAAAGTTGGAGAACTTGTTGTTGATTCTCGATGTGATCTTTCACTTCTTGAACCTTTTTCTTCTTGATATGTCCTTCTATCTTGGGAGTTTGAGGAGTGGTAATTCTTGCCAATACATTACAAGATATGGTCGGATTCATTTCTTGATGCTCGATGTGATCTTTCAATTCTTGAACCTTTTTCTTCTTCATATGTCCTTCTACCTTGAGAGTTTTAGGAGTGGTAATTCTTGCCAATGCTTTACAAGATATGGTCAGATTCATTTCTTCTTTCTCTGGGGTTGGTTCATGGTGAGTATCCTTTTCTTTTGACGTTTGTTGATCTTTTTCTTCTTGATATTTCACTGCTTGAACCTTCTTCTTCTTGATATGTCCTTCTATCTTGAGAATATGTTGGGTCTTCAATCCAACGTTAGATTCTATGAAATCATGATTAACATTATTTTCTTTCTCATCATGAGTTTCCTCTACTACCTTTTCGCCATTAGGAGGCCTTTCTTGTAGTAGTTTTGTCCCACCTTCCTTCAAACCTTCCATGTCTTTTTTCAAATCTTCCATGCCTTTCTTCCAATATGATTTCATACCATCAATATCAGCTTCCATGGCATAGATAAAACTATTTATCTTAGCTTCGATCGCATTCTTCAAATCATCCATCCAATTTTGATTACTCGGTGTTTCTATTTTCTTAATTCGAGTCATTCTTTTTCTTGATTTTAGGATCTCGATCTTGAATCTGTTGTATCTCTGAAAGTTTAGATCTCCAAGTTCTGGAATTTAAACCTGTGGTATCCCTCTGCGTCCTCCTTCCAATTCCACAAGTCTAATCGAAATTGGATTCTCCAAGAAAGATTTATGCCCAATCTCCCAAGATGACTGGATTATATCATTTTTCAGTACAACAAACTTGTACGAAGTGCTACGTGCCACTGTTTCAACCTTAAGACCTGACAATGATATACAACAAATTCCAGTCCATCCTCTTTCTGTAACGTCTTACGAAATTTCAATTTGATGTTCAGAGAGAAAGTTATGACGATTTTTCCAAGGTCACCTGTTTGGGATGTAATTTGGGAGCCTGCAGAAAGCCTAAATTTCGTGGACTGTATCTCCAAAAATATAGTGAAACAAGATCTGAAATTTGGGCCCGAGCTTCACCAAGTGTTCGACTCAAATGGGTTTTAATTTCAGAGTCTAAAACTTTGTAGAGAAAACATTATAGCAAAAATGCCACGATGACCTGTTGGAGATGGAATTCTAGAGCTTGCACAAACCCTAACTTCCTCAGATTAGATCTCCGAAAATAAGTGAGACAAGATCTGCAATTCGGACCCGAAGTGCAACGAGATTTCGTCTCAAATGGGTTTTTTTTAGCATCTGAAACGTCGCAGAAAAAAGGTTATAGCGAAAATGCCACGATGACCTATTTGGAGTAGCGAAACCCTAGAATCCAAAGCTCTGATACCAAATGTTATGAAACCAACTCAAAAAAAGATAGAAAAGAGAGATAAACGCCCTAGAATTCAGCCTCTTCGAGGGGGCAACCTCCTTTACCTTACACAAATGAACTATTCTTGGATGATACAAATGACAAGACCTCCTTTCTATATATAGGGGTCTAAGGGGTCATAATATAATTAGATCCGACATAACAATAATAATGTAAGGGCACAACAATAACAATAGTGGGCTTCTATGGGGCACAATAATAATAATATGGGGACTACATGGGCACAATAATATGATAAGGGGGTTGCACTAATAACAATGAGGGGTTACACTAGTATTATAGGGACCTAACATAATTGGTGAATAGTCTATGTAGACTTGGGCATGTACTTACACACTTTTTGTTTTCTTCCTATAGTTAGGGTGTAGTCTTGATCTTAATCCCTCTTCTACATCAGAATAGGGAGCCCTCAATATCATAATAAGGATAAGAAGCATGGTAGAGTAATAAGGGTTCCTGGGTTCCTTGGTTGCTTGGTTGTGTGTTTTAGATAATCGTTTTCTGGGTGTTTTGGCTGATCAAATATTAACTCTAAGACGTGTGAACTCTACCTTCCAAAGAATGCATGATGTTAGAATTTTCCTATCAAAGAATATATTGTGTAAACATTATGGGAATGCTCCTATTTAGTAAACATAATGGGAATGGATGAACAACAACAACAACAACAACAAAAGTAAACAAAAATAATAACAACAAAATCAACAAGATAACATTATTCAACAAAATTAAACCTGATAACATTGTGCACACACCCTGATTGTATGTCTCCAACAACTGATGAATATAATTAATGTAACATTGTGCACACACTCTGATTGTATGTCTCCAACAAATGACGAATAAAATGAATGTTTCAAATGCAAGTCAGTAAGGGTTGAGTTTGTTTTATAGTTTTTTGATGTAGAATTTGATTGGTAGGGAATATTGGCATGGATTGCCATCTCCAAAATTCAAATGTGTGTTCTGGATTGATTTGTACATAATCCAATGGCTGATAAACTTTCATGGTTGATCCTTGTGCTTTCCTGTGTTTAATTCCTGAATTGAAAGGGTTGGTGTCATTTATTGCATCCTGTGAATTAATTCTTGAATTCAAGGTGTCATTTATCACCTTCATTAGGTTGAATGGTTAAACACACATGTAGATATGACTGACACACATTTCACCTGTTCTTGTGCAGGTATTACCCAACAATGGGATGTGTTGCTCCAGTGGAAATCAGTGGGTGCTTGTTTGATGGGATAGGTGTACTCCTCGATAGAATTCAATGGAACGTTTTGTAGTGCATTTTGACTTAATTGGTAATTCAGAGCTGGAGGTAGTTGGGACATGATGACTTGTCAATATGTTATGTTAAGGCTTAGTGTTTGACAGTTGTTGGTCTAATCAATATATGGACCCATTTTGGACATAATTTAATAACTTATATAACTTAATATAAACTATTTATGTGCAATTTTTTGATGTTTTATGATGATTTTTTGATGGATGTGTGGGATCAATACTATAACAACTATTGGTCCCTGCACAAAAGTAGAAGCCTCTCCCCTAGTAAGAATAAGTAAAGTTAACAAAAGTAAGAAGGAATAAAATAAGCAAAAGTTAAATTAAGAAAAATGGTTGAATTAAGTAAAACTTAAAACAAAGAAATAAAGTTGCCATGTTGACACATGAATTGTGTGCATGCAGATTCCTTTCCAATCCCCTTCCATTTTTGGAATAGTGGGTTGCATTTAATGGAAAAAGGGAGACGAGAAGCATTATTTATTCCTTTTGGAGGAGAGTGTTGTGAGACAAAGGATTCCCTGACAGTAGTGGTTGATTGATAACTCGGGGGTGCCCAGCTGCGGAAAGATTATGTGCAACTGAGGCTACGGTTGTGTAGAGAGTTGTCCCCAAAACTTTGTTGCAGTTAGCGGGATTTGAGTAGCGTTATAACTCTGGAATCACAAGTAAAGTATATCGTCACTACAGGTAAGTCTTCTTTGCTCATGGTTTTCGAATATTCTATGCTAATAGTTGAATAATTGTGTGTTGAATTTTAATCACATAAGTTGGTATAATTAATTATATTTTTAATTCCAAGTTGTTACACAAAAATATATTTAAAAGAAGAATTCACGAAGATAGATAGAACTTTACTTTTAGATAAACAAGGGCTTTGCCAAATTTTGAAGAGATGGAGATAATTTTAATGCTTTGTTTATTTATTTATATTTATAGTTTTAGCGAAATTTTAAATATAAGGAGATATTTTCATGTTCTTATACATGTTTAATCAAAATTTGAAAAATATGGAGACATGCATGTCTCCTTTTTTAAATAGATTTTTCCTTATGACAGAGAAATATAAATAATTGTAATTTTTTTTTTTAGTTTTTACTAGTTTTGAAGAAGTGGAAACATATTGGGTAAAAGTACTAAATTTTTTAAATGTAAAGATAAACACAATATTTTTAAATTAAAAAGAAATGATTTAATCCTCGATCAGGGTGCGAGCTGACATAATGGACTCTTTGGGATCCGTGCCATGATTAATACCAGGATAGGAAGGGTTGGAGGATGGTCTTATTACAACCCTCACAAATTTGAACCATATTGCAATGTGGAATCGCACATGCAGAGAATAAATGCCGTAGGGGACGACCGAAGGGACACCTTATCGCTAGAGTTTTATGACGATAACTCTGAATTCTCAGGAGAAAGTAACTTAGTTATAATCTCTGGTATGGTTACTATGTTCTTGGTAAGCTTGAGGCAGATCGTGAAGGAGTTTTACGCAACCCGCCAACCTAGTGCAGACAACTCCTCTCTCCACATGGCCAAAAACAACGGGTATGTTCTTTTCTGGGTCTCTCTTATAGTCTGTCCCTTGTGAATTGCATTCATGTGATATATCGATCGGGAAGTATTTATAATCCGATGCTTGGAGTCAACTGGAAACCCCTTGGTGAATTCTGGAAGGAAAAAATAAGGTTTTATGCTGGGTTGTCTGCATATTGTACAATTATTTCTGTTTTCTTTGGAATATTGTTATTTCACATGGGAATGTACTTGAATTTTCTAGTATGGAATTCAATATATATCACATGCATGGATGACTATGTTTATTGCCTTACTTATCTGTTGTTTCTGTTTGTTAAAAACTAAGGTTTCTTGGATAAGGTCCCTCCCATTTTAACTCTTTATTTGGTCTTAACTGGGCTTGGGGAGCCTTGGGTTGATGTTTCCGGCCTCTTGCGACAGACTCAAATCATATAGGATAATTGTTGGGTTTATCCCTAATGCTCACTGTTATATCGATTTATGTTGTGGTATCCTTACATGTTTACATTTGTAGTGTGAACGCCAGGACCTTAAGCTTGTTATATGCTTTGAACTCGAGGTCTTGGATTCTTTTCGCAGGGTTTCATATCACCGTGGGGGTTGTTTGAGTAGAATTATGGTTTGCCCTTCTTTCGGTAAAGGTCCCTCGGCTAGTGGAGGTTGTGAGCGCGATATAAACGCAGGGTAACGTTGTGGCAGTAGCCAGTCCCAACCTCACCAAGCTAAGGGAATGAGCCGCAAATCCACTTCAAGTCTTATCTGCGATTCAGCCCAATCATACCAAACATGTACTCCGATGCAGGTTCAATAGTTAATATCTAACTGGGAGACAAAATTAAATCAATAGGCAGCAAGTGCAGAGATAGATACGGAAGAATGGCGAGACTTGGTGTCAGACCCTAACCACTCCAGAGGTCGGACCTCTCAATATAAGTAGATTGTATACCTCTACTAGTTAATGAAGAATGTCGTGGCCAAATCTTTGATGAATCCTCCAACTAGTTCCTCCAAGAATGATCCTGGTCTACAGGAAATTCATAAGGAATTTCCACTTATCCAGTTTCAAATCTAGCAACAGAATGCCCGCCTCAGCGCCATTGAGAAACACATTCCTTATCTCCCTCGGACATAATTACCTAGTTTGAGTGTGAAAGACCCAACTCCCGTGGACTCATCCGATGACTAGCAGTTTGCTTGGCTTAGCTTTTGCTTTAAATTTTGATATATTTAGATGAAGAATCTGTAGACTATGATATTTTTTTTAGTTATTTAGATTCTAGAAGGCTTAAATATACATAAACATATATAGCTTTGCTAGACAGCCTTAAACCTTTTTGTTTTTGGATGGCTTATAATGCTGTTAGGTGGCCAACAAACCTGGTTTCCCTCCAGTAGTTTGATGCCACCTAACCATTTTAATTATGGATGTAACCTGCCTTTTGAAGGATATGAATGAAAAGGTCCTGCCAAGCTTACAATATATATATATATATATATATATATATATATATATATATAACCATTTAAATTTACAATAAATTGTTAATTTTTCGCAATATTTCAAATAATGTTCATTGAAAAATACATTTAAAATTATTTATCCTTATTGAATTTTTGAATATAGGAATAAAATATTAAAGAATTCTCATTAATTTCCTAGTTCTTTAAAATTAATAAAGCATATAATTTTTTTAGAAATGGTTACACAAATTAGTAACCTCTTTTAAAAGAAATAACTATTAATATATTTCTCCATCTTCAATTGGCTCTACCCACCATTTTACATCTTCAGTTGGCTCTACCTACCATCCCAATTTATTCGTTCAGTTTATCAAGTAAAATAAATATGAATTTGGATCTCCAAAGCCATTTTTTTAAACCTTCGTTATTTATATAACATGTCGTGCACAAAAAGTAAAATGTTGCCTCAAACAACTGAAACTAACCTCTATAGCCCCTTTTTTACATGTGAGTGTTTTTTTAAATATTATTTAGAGTGTTTGAGATGTTCCTCTCGCATAAACTATTTTATTATTTCTGAATTCAGGCTTCTGTGATCCATAATGAATTACGAAAAGCCTTTCGGTAAAAATGATTTAAATTTTATTAAATTTTTTAAATTATATTAATGAAAACTAAATTAACCAGCCTAGATCCATCTTAACTCTGAATCTACCAAGGGCCAAGACTGTTCAAATCCCTTTTCACTCTAAAATAGGTTTGCACCTCACGAGATTTCATCGATCTCCGCCCTTGACAGATTTGCCCTTGAGAGATCTGAAGTTAAGATGAATCTAGTTATACATTGATTATGAGTATGAAGTTAAATTGTAATTAGGTTTTAGAGTTAGGATTTTATGAAAGGGGTTAAATGAAATTAAGTTTTTTTAGGATATTGTATTAATTTTATTGTAGTATTTTAATGGTGAGAAGTCTTCTATTTTTTTCATTTTTTTTTTTTTAATTTTATTTTATTTTATTTTATTTTTATTTATTTATTTATTTTATTTTATTTTTTATTTTTTATTTTTATTTATTTATTTTTATTTTTATTTTAATTTATTTTTTATTTTTATTTTAATTAATTAATTTATTATTATTATTATTATTATTATTTATTATTATTTTTAATTTTTTTTTTTTATTTTATATATATATATATATATATATATATATATATTTTTAATTTTTAATTTTATTTTTAATTTTAATTTTATTTATTTATATATATATATATATATATATAGATATATATATATATATTTTCTCTGAAATCTAATGAGTTTTTATGGAATGGTTAGTTTGAGCTTTCTAATTTGCACAATCCAGGTGGCCTAGAGTTTTTGAATGGTGTTGAATACATTTTTGCATTAAAAAATGCAATTTAAACAACAAAAACAAATAACCACAGGAAATTTTTTATGTCCAAAAAATTAAGAAAATTGATGATTAAATTATTTTTATTTGATAATTTCAATGATGATTTAATAAAATTGGTATAAAATGAGATATTGGTTATTTAGTGGATATTATTGATTCATTTGAAGCTTTGATTCTAGTTAAAATTGTCTTTTAATTTTAAAATATGATAACAATTATTTTAATGATTAATTGGAAATATTTGACCTTTTGTTTAGGTTATCATATTATATTAAAAGAGGGGTTAGTTATAAGGCCAAAACATTTTACACCTTTTAGTGTTTTAAGAGGCTTCACTATTCTAGTACATCCATAAGAGTATTTTCTTACCTCTTTGAGATATTCTAACTACAATTTAACACTGATATCTACCACAATCTTTACAAAAAACTCCTAGATAGAAAACATATTTGTAGAACATTATATCCATAACTAAAAATTTAACCTTCTCTTGACAGAGCCTTTGATGTTGTGTCCACTTTTTCTTATGTTGCATTATGCCTTTCTCCCTGCTCAGTTGGTACTCTAATATCTTGCCCTAATTGGTCCTTGCAAAATTCCAGATCCTCCTACCTAATCACAATCTCCTAGTTTGGGGGTGTCTCCTTTCCATTCACTTTGAACTTCAACACTGCAATCTTTGCCTCAATAATTGCCAACTTCTTATCTAATTTCTTTTGCAACCAATAACAGTTTTTCTCCAACAATTCCAGTTTTGCCTCCTTCTCTTGCTCTGTCATCTCAATTCTCTTATTAGTCAACTCCACCAATGAGCCCACCACCTTAGTTAGGTCGTCTATCCACTGGCTTAGACACTCCTGACCTTGTTCGCTCGAATGTGCCTCCATAGTTGTAGTTTCTAACTGACACCGACTTAAACTACCTAAAAGAATGTCATTCCAATTCCATAACACTGGCATTGCGCTCACAGGTGCATACACCATATAATCAGACACTCTACTCCAGTGGTGACATCGTCAGTAAATTAAATTTATTACCAAATCTACCCAAATCAACTCACTGTGATGGTGATTCATCCTTGGCAAAGGATTAATTTCACCAACTAATATGAGTTTGATTGCATTTAAGCCCAGTGTGCGAGACCTTGTTTCTTTAATCCTTGCTTTAAATGGAGAATGTTGGTCATGCTCATACATTCTCCACATTTGTTGTCTCCTCTGCAATTTAGCAAATTTGAGCCTTTTTTGGATTTTGGGTCGGTTGTTAAGGTGATCGTTGTACATGTACCTTCCATACTCAATTAAGTACCAATACATGTCAGGAAGCCAACCACTATCGAGAGTTATGGAAAAAGGAATGCTGAAGGAATCCCCAATTACTTCTTTATTTTTTAATCTGCCAACCACTGTCGAGAGTTATGGTAAAAGGAATGTCGGAGGAATCCCCAATGATTTCTTTATTTTTTAATCTGCCAATTCGACAATTGAAATGGCCATCACTTTTAGCGAAATAAATTTTTGAATTCATCATGGTAAAGGGGAAAATATGGTTTTTGTATGATTCAAATCCATAACACCTTGTTTCATGATTGCTCCTTTGTTAGCTAGCTTATTTGCCTCTGAATTTAATCACTTGTATATGTGGTATAATTCAATCTCTTTAAATTTCTTCAATTGCAAGGCTATCCTTTGAAATATTGTCATTTTCACATTTTCTCCCTCACTCTTTAACTTGTTTACTTGCTTTATTACATGCTAAAACCAACAATTTCCTTATTCCTTTGGCCAAGGCTAATTCTAGTCTCGGGCCAAAAATTCAGCTTGTTTAGTGAAATGCCACAAATTGCACAACTCTTTGGTTGTCGGGGTAAAGGATGACCCCTCCTGCCAATCTCGGAAAATAATTGATTTTTGAGATTGTGTTTCAGATTAATCACATAATTAGTTAGTTGGTTGAAGTTTTGAACCAACTAATGTGGTTCATCCTTAGGACAAACCACATTAGTTGGTTTGAAACATCTACCAATTATCTAATTATGTGATTATTCTTAAAAACAATCTCAAAAATTAAGATAGATCACAAAAACTTAAAAAAAATAAAAATAAATAAAATATTTAATTTTAATTAGAAATGTTTTTTTATTTTAAAATGCAATATAAAATTATTTGAAACTAATTAATTTTTTTCCTTCGAACATAAAAATAAATTAATAATAAAAAATAAAATGACAAAATTATCTTTTCATAGTGAAAATCTACCCTTATGAATCATAAATAAATTATTTTAAATTATTAAATTATATTTAATATACATGAATTAATTTTTTTTTTTTAATTGATAAATCCTAAATAATATAACTTTTGGATTTTCAAATCGATAGCCCTAAAATATCGTAATTTTGGATTTTGAAGTGTGAGTGGAGAGAGTTTGGTGAGAAGGCAAGCTCCAGCACATGTAGGCCAATACTTTTGACTTTACTATCCAAGTTGACCGCGCATTTCCCGTAATTAACGGCGTACGATTCAAACTTATATATATAATAATTGATAATAATAAACTATAATAACTGATAAGTTGATAAATTAGTGGTTTTCTAATTTAAATTTTAATATATATTTAAATTAAAAATATAATAGTATTTTTTTTAATGAGTAGTTTTAAGCGTGATTTTTTGGAAAGTTTTCTAGTTTATTTTCTGATTTAATTTGTTTAGAATTTCGTTATTTATTGAAATCACAAGTTTGTGAGATGAATTGTTCACAATCTAAGTGCTCTAAGGGTTTTTGAGAGTGCTGAATCCATATTACAATAAAAAAATCAATTTAAACAAACACAAATCAAAATTTGGCAACAAATATTTTACTGAGTTCCAATCAAAAATCTATCTAACTCTCAAAAATTACACTTAAAAACTACCATTTTAATCACTTTAATTAAATTTAATATATTAAAAAATTAAATATATTTTAAATGCACGTAGACTTTGGCAAACCATTATAAAAATTTTTAGAAAGAAAATCTTCTATAGAAATAAATCTATTATTAAAATTTGAAATTATTATAAAATTTTACTTATCTTTAAATATTAATTTTGTTAAAAATTATTAAATAGTATTTCATTTTCAGTTAGTATAAAATTAAACTTAATCGGCTACTCTTTTCCTTTGTATTTGTAAACAAAGCAAACAACCAATTCCATAATTTTGCAATCTATAAGAACGAGACCTGCATTATTTTTTATGACTTCATGTCGACAAAAGTTGGAAAGTATGTAAAAGTTTGGAATACTTTAAATTTGCATATAAACTTGTTAAATTTTGTTAAATATTTACAACTATGGAGATATTTTGATTTTTGTAATGAATTGATTTGACGGGTTTTTGGTAATGTCAGAATGGAGAGAGTGTTAGATGTTAGATATTTTGGGTAATTGTATGATAAGTGGAATGACAAATTATACACTAAATTTATATTTTTTTGTAATTTGGAATGATAAATTATATGATAAGTATATTGTTTTTTAGTTTAATAATTGATTTTTGGTGAATTATTAGATGGTTAGAATGATATACTAGTGCTTAGGTGAGAGGCTTACAGATCGGTGGTCAAGTAAGAAAGATTAGGGAAAAAAATGATATCATTTAGTAATGTGATAGATTGTATTGTTTTTAATAAAAAATATATGATTGTATTTGATAATGATTTTTCAAATATGTTTAACTTATGAAATAATATTTCCCACATTTGAAGGTGCCTAACTTATATTTCAATGAGAACATATAGATTAAATATATTTAAGTTTTGACAAGCTATTAATGAGCACATAATATTAATATTTAGGTTGATACAAGTGAATAATAATCATATAATATTAGTTTAGTTTTACTAGCACAATTCATTGAGGATGGGGAGGAGACATGTTAAAAATTCCACCTTAGCTAATGGCGGGTGTGGCCTGGTAGGATACAAGGAGACATGCTAAAAAATCCACCTCAGCTAAGGGCTGGTGTGGCCCCAAAGCATAGGAGGAGACATGCTAAAAAGTCCACCTGAGCTAATGGAGGTGTGGTCTCGTAGGATACAAGGAGACATGGTAAAAAATCCACCTCAGCTAAGGGCTGGTGTGGCCCGACAAGATACGAGGAGAGATGCTAAAAAAATCCACCTCAGCTAAGGGGCTAGTGTGGCCTGACAAGATACGAGGAGACATGCTAAAAAATCCACCTCAGCTAAGGGCTGGTGTGGCCCAACAGGATATGAAGAGACATGCTAAAAAATCCACCTCAGCTAAGGGGCTGGTGTGGCCTGACAAGATACGAGGAGACATGCTAAAAAATCCACCTCAACTAAGGGCTAGTGTGGCCCAAGAGGGTACCAGGGGACATGCTAAAAAATCCACCCCAGCTAAAGGCTAGTGTGGCCTGACAGGGTCCCAGGAGACATGCTAAAAATTCCACCTCAACTAAAAACTGATGTAGCCCCACAAGATATGATTTTCTAACATTACATTTTTAAGTTCATTATACACTTCGGATAATTAAATTTAAAGGAGAAAATCCCAATAATTCTTCCTAATTACTCAAAATAAACCTAATTGTCATTTTTCCTTATCAAAATTTTGGAAAAAAAAATACCAAACCAACCTATCACACTCATTATTGTGTCAATTTGGGCAATGTTATTTCACATGTACTCAGGTATCCCAGACCGTGGCCATTTATCGATTTGCTGGTAGTCTCTCGTTAACTGCTGATAGTCTTTCCTGCACATTTCCAGTCTTCGTCTCCTATATAACACACCATTTAGGTCTCCCTAGCTAAAACAAGTCACCATTAACCGTGGCATTTCTCAGCTTTATGCTTGCAGTCATCACTATTATTGCAAGCCTCCTGCTCCTCGCAGGCATTAACAATGCCTATTCGTCCAATATTTATGATGGCCATCCCTTCAACTACGCTGGTTCTATGGAGAATGTTTCCACCGCCATTGATGATGATAATCAACCTGGAGAAATCGTTGCAGAGACGATGGACAGAGTCCACTTCAACTTCAATCAATCAATGCCCAATAAAAGAGTTGCAAGAGAATGCAATCTCTTCTCAGGGGCATGGGTTCACGATGCTTCTTATCCCCTTTATCCTGCTGGGCAGTGCCCTTACCTGATTGAAGGAAGAGTAAACTGCAGAAAGAATGGAAGGCCGGATTCTGACTATGAAAAGTGGAGATGGCAGCCGCGCGGGTGCTCCATTCCAAGGTACATTCTGCTCATCATTGTTTTATTTCTGGTTTTACATGAATGGTATGCCCATCATCCCCATATTCTTATATTATGGATGATGAATTTCATAAGTAGGTTCGAAATGATATGAATTTTAAAATGTTCATCATCATTTTTATGTTGAGGATGAATTTCATAAGTAAGTTTGAAATGTAGATAAATTTTAAATATAAAAATTTGAAAATTAATCTTCAATCTAGCTCAAATCTAGATCGCAAAAGCCTCAAATCTAAAATATAAAATATAAGTGAAGTTAAAATTAACCTTAATTTTTTATTTCTATTTTTTTATTAAAAAATATTCTTGAAATCTGCCGATCAAAAAATGAAATTAGAAAATATTCTTAAAATCTGCAAATCAAGAAATGAAATTTGACCACATTGTCTATGAAAACTAAATGAATTTACAGTTTCACTTATTTCTAATAATCAGTTTCGATGCCAAAGATCTGTTGTGGCGGTTGAGGGGAAAGCGACTGCTGTTTGTTGGGGACTCAATAACACGAAGCCAGTGGGAATCCATGGTCTGCCTTCTTCAAGCAGCGATTCCCGCCAATAAGAAATCTATGATTTCCAGATATTCTCTTAAAATATTCAGGGCCCTGGTAAGCTCCCTGCCTGCCACATATCTTCTCTTATATATCAAGGGCCTGCTTGCTTCTAGTGAAGTTTTACAACTTTATTCCTTGATTTACAAGGATTAGAAGGCGTCTGTGGAGTTTTTGTGGGATCCCTTTCTGATTCAGCAGAGCATTACTCGTAAAAATAAGAGGATTCTACGCTTGGACTCTGTTGGGAAGAATGGGATTTATTGGAAAGGAGTTGATGTCCTGGTTTTTGAGTCATCGCATTGGTGGAGTCATGCCGAAGGAGAATCGTAAGAACATTAATACTTTTTAGTTTGTTTTGATAATGTAAATGTAAGGATATTTTTATTTCATTGTAGATTTTGAAAATATTTTATAAATTTGATTAACCGTCCTAAAATAAAATTTGTTTGAACTCGCTACTATCTTTGATATTCCCCGAACTTATGATCGAAATAAGTCCAGAAACGATGTAATGTTTTGGTTTTACATATGGGACCTGGTAGTGGAAGGCAATAGGGTTTACAGAAACATGGATCCATTGTTGGCTTACAGGAAGGGGTTGACAACCTGGGCAAATTGGATCTCTGCAAACCTCGATCCAAAGAGTTCTCTTGTCTTCTTCAGGACCTCATCCCCTAAACATGAGAGGTAACTGGTTATACAAATACATTACACTGTATATTTTAGTGTTTCAGAATGATATATAAAATTTGTTGAAATACATTGCAGTTCAAGTGAGTGGAATGAGAGAAATGGGCATGGGTGCTACAACCAGAGGGAACCAGTGCAGATTGCTGGATACAAACCTCCAGCGCTTGCTCAAGTTTCCATATTAAAGCAAGTTCTCAAGAAGACAAGGTTTCCTGTTACATTGTTGGACATTACAAGATTGACAGAGTTTCGCAAGGATGGTCACCCTTCAATTTACAGTCCTGACTACAATAAGGAGCACATGAAGAACCTAGAGCAATTTGGAGATTGTAGCCACTGGTGTTTACCAGGCGTGCCTGACACATGGAACGAATTGTTGTACACCTCCTTGCTTTTCAAGGGTTTCGGTAGCGGATAGCCCCATGCGCTGATGACATGAAGTTCAAGCTAGAATAGGCATGAATCCTTGCTTTTGGCTCCAGGATAGATGAATCCATAGCCAATTTTTGAAGCATTGGAGCATATTATGCTTTCTTATTCAACACCGTTAAGTTGTTACCTAATTTCTGAAGCACTGGAGCATTATGCTTTCTTATTTGACACCGTTAAGTTGTTTTCATTGATGTTGATTGGGTCATTGATGTTGATTTTACCAACCTAATTTTCATCCAATTTTTTTCCAGAGAAAAAAACTTTTTTCTATTATGGAAAAGTAAGTATATATGTTAAGGAGACTAAATTTCAATCGCCATAGAGTTTAGACTAATCATCATCTATCTACTTTTTTTTTTTCACCTAGGTGGAAAAACCTATCAACTCAGGTGTCAAAACCAACAGTGAAGACAGCCATCTCTGGCTGCTATCCGCGAATGTCGGTTTGACTCATCATAGTTAGATAGGAAAACCACGCCACCTGAAATAACCCGCTGGTGGTCCGTAAGGGAGCAGGCTCATCATCTATCTACTTACACGAATAGCCATAGAGAAAAAAGGAAAAGAAAATACATTTAGTCTCACTATAACATTTATGAGTCTACTGATATATAGCTAGAGGGAAAAAAAAAATACATTTAGTCCCACCATAACATTTATAAGTCTACTGATATGATAAGATCATTTATAAGTTTACTGATATGATAAGACCGCCTGATATCAAAAGACATGTTCAAAAAATTGTCATAAACCTAACACAGTCGAGAAACAGAATTCGCTGCAGACAAAAGTCTAGCTAGAAAACCCTACAGTCTAAAACCCAGGTCATAATCAAAAAATTGTCAGAAATCTAACACGGTCTAAAAACAGAATTCGCTGCCGCGGAGTCTAACGAGGCGGAGGGGTTGCCTGGAATGTTATGGAAATTCCGGTTATATTTAGAGAAAATCCAGCCAGGATTTTTGTAAATCTAAGTTATAGTTGTTAAATTTCAAAATTTTAGGTGTCCTAGACGTTTTTGATGGTGCTGAATCCATTTCCACCCTAAAAAACACGATTCAAACACTGCTGCTACAAGATTTTTTGAAATTTTTTTGTCTAGATTCCAACCACTTTTGAACGTCCGGGCAATTCCTCTACCTCGTACTCCATTTACTGCAGACAAAAAATCTTGATAAAATACCTGCAGTCCAAAACCCATATTATAATGGGATGGAACCTTCCCCTGTCAAAGAGCCAGAGCAATTTCATCCAATTGTAGATTTCTATTTGATAGAATTCAGAATCAATCTTTTTCAGTTTTGCAATTTCCCTGAACATATTTTTGGAAGAATAGTTAAAAAGACATCTTTATATTATAAGTATGGTTATTTTGCAGGTTCAATCTTACCTAAAAGAAAAAGTTGAGTACAATTGAACACTTCAACATCGATGATAAGCAAACCACTACATATTTGAAGAAGCTTTTTGAGATTTTATTTATTTATTTTCAGTATATTATTTTTTAATAATATAATATTTATTTTTTAGTCATAAATTTAAAGATATTTAAAATATGTTTATATAAAAATGATGTTTCATCAATACAAATTAAAATGGGCTGATTGTAAAATTTTCTTCAGTCATTTAAAAGGAATAGTAGGCTGTTTTTATCGTAAATTTTTTATTTTTAGTTTTAAAATTATAAATAAAACTCGAAAAACATTCTTTATAAAATTCTTATCTACCATGAAGTGGGTTGTACTATCTTTTCCATATTTATAGCTCTGTTCCTTTCTCTTTTTTTTGGGTCAGATTTTCTTCCCTGGTCAGAAAGAGGTGGTACTATGCTTATTCCCATTTTTATTTTTTTAAAGAAAGAAGTGGTACTAGCTGTGCTACTTCCAATTTTTTATTTTTATTTTTTTTATTATCATAATTATAATGATTTTTTTTTCATTATTATGATTGATTTATTTATTTATTTTATGTAATTTTTTTAAATATTTATTTTATTTTATAATATATATATATGTGAGACTTTGATTTTGAATTTTAAATTGTTCTAAATAATTATGTTGTTATCATTTGTTTTGGTTTTTAAATGTAGTTATTATATGATAAATTGAATTAGATTAAATTATGATCAAAATATTTCTTTATTAATTATCAATATAGATTTATCTTAATTCTAGATTTATTGAGCATTAAGAGAAATACAAATGATCAAGATGCAAATTTCATTTTGAGTGCAAAACCTCCATAAATTTAATTCCTCTTGATGCTTGGTAGATCCAAAGTTTATATGAATCTATGTTAGTTCTTAATAATATTATTTATATTTATAAATTTCACATTTCTATATATAGAGAAATTCTTATTCTTATAATTAGATGTTTTTTTTTTTTTAAAGGTGATATGGATATTATTGGGGTAGATGTGTAGGTTTAATCCAAGTATGTAAACAAATTTAAATGTCTGCTCAATTACAAAATAATAAAAGGTAACCAATATAGGGTAGATGTGTAGGTTTAATGTAAGTATGTAAACAATTTTAAATGTTTGCTCAATTAAAAAATAATAAAAAGTTAAAAGTGATATGGGAGATGAGTGTAAACATTTAAATGTTAGCTTGATTAATAATAAAAAGTTAAAAGTAACAAACAAAATGTTAAAAGTAATAAATAAAAAGTTAAAATTAATATAAACCCTAGTATTGCTTATGAGTGTAAACATTTAAGTGTTGGCTCAATTAATAATAAAAAGTTAAAGTAATAAAAATAATAAAATTTAATTTGTTATATTTTGATTTTGTTATTAACTTGTGAATAGACTTTGTTACAATACCATGAATCAATACCATGGATTACCAATACCACACGCACAAAAAGATTTATAACATTTTTTTAATTAAATTTAAAAGGAAAAAGGTTATAATTACTTCTGAGATATATCTAAACCCTCCATCTACACTACTACTAAAAATATTCCCATAGAAATTAAATTTAATAAAATTAAAAATGAGAATACTTTTATATGTAAAGATGTGAAATTTATATGATATAAATAATATTATTAAGAACCAACATAGATCCATCTTAACTAAGGATCCAAGTGATGAGAGTAAGCAAGGTGACTAACAATAATAGAGGAAAGATAATGGATGATTCTTTTAAGTTTTTCATTATTGTATTTCCTTTGACATGATTGATACAAAATATAGGTTTAATATTTTACAACCAATTGAGAGAGAGAGAGAGTGATGGAGGGGTGAGACTGAGGGAGGTGGGAGAGGGAGAGAGTGTAGAAATTCCTTGTAGATTCAAACTGCAAATTGTAATATGATAAAACAATTGACTTGAATCTACTCTACTCATCAATGGAAACAATAATTAATCGATGAAATCATGAAGCATATAAGAGAAATAATTCAGTCACACATCGCACAATGATTTTTTGGGGAAAGTCGCAGTTAAAAACCCCTGCTATTTATATATTGCATTAATAAGAAAATATGAGAAGATTATAATGCTTTGCTCAAGCTTGAGAAACCTCTGCACTATCTCTACCTATCTCACTCCTTCCTAGACAAGCTCAAGCCAATACTTGGCCAAATTCTTGCTTGCCCAAGTCCTTATTTCCTTGCATTGTTACCTTGGGAATTATCCCTTATTTAATTGGGAAAAAATCCTCAATTATGAATTGTGAATCCTCATAGGCCTTCCTTTGATTGCATGCACCATCAGTTTAATTTAGATGATTTTACGACTGATAGTACATTGTCCCTGGGCTCTAATTTCAACTGGGTCTTTCTCTCATCTAACATGCATGAGTTATTTATGAGTGAACCATCAGTTTACTGGTTGATCACTTCAGGCAGCACCACACTGCACTCCAGGCAACACCACACTGTACTTCAGGCAACACTACATTGTACTTCAAATAGCACCACACTACACTTCAGGCAACACCACACTATACTTTAAGAAACACCACACTCGACTGCAAGAACCACCCCACTGGATTGTAGGCAACACCACACTACTAGACCTCCCACTAGTTCCTCCATCAGTTGGAACTATTTTAACTAACTTTAACTTAGTTAGATTGAATTAATTAATTACAACTCAAAATAAACTCAACTAGGGCTCCTATAATGTAGGAGACACTCTACATGACTCTAGTGATACCCTCAACTCAAATTAACAGAGAAACTAAGTCAAATTAACTGTTGGCTTGTTGGGGCCTGACCCAAGTTCAGAAGTGATTTAGCCAAACAAATCCCGAAACTACCAGACCTTTCAGCAATAGTTCGCGGTGCACAGACTGAGGTCTCACCCGAGGTAGTATGGGAGGGTGTTGGAACTAGGTTTCCGCACCATAGGGATGTCTTAATGAAGTCTGGGAATTTCGTGAACCGAACCTGTGCGCTTGCACTGCTTCGCGCAGTTGTCTGTCCTTCACAACTTGTGCAACTACTTCCGCGTAGCTCTGTAAAGAGCACGAAGAGGTGCTGTCTAGATCCTTATTCCTTACTGTGCTTTTATTATAGATCTTAACTTAATTATGTGGGCCCAATATTCTCATTAATCATTCAACATTCATAACAAGTGCGTGCAATCATAAACTGTAAAGAGATGCATAGATATAACAGAAGCATAGACACAGAATATTCCAAAATCAACTTATCTTTTATTAATTCTCTGTTCAAGTACAATCCGCCCTACGCACTCAGCTGCAGGGGTCCGCGCACACAACTGCGGACTTTACCGGGCCTCTGCGCACTCAGCTGCAGAGCCTCTTCCTACTACTATAACCCAAGACTCGGACTTACAGACTTAGAGCTAATTCATCATTCCAAACTTAAGACTTCTCAAAGCTAAGACTGTCTTTACCCTTAAAGCCTCGCTCTATTTATACAATCCCATGGTCCGCGGACCATGGGTAGGCCGACACACTTTACATTCAATTACATTATCTTAGGGCGGACAACCGTAGACTCTCGCACTCCGCACCCACATTTCGTGGGGTCTTTACATTATAATTTTACCAAAATTCGGGCTTCAAGCCCCAAAAACATGCTATGGGGGGATACGCTGCCCAACAGGTCCCCAACACAATCATTGTGACTCGTCCCGAGTCACTCTGCTGGTGCGGCGATCTTTGCACGAAGTCCATCTAACTGTGCCTGTGCTGTGCGAAGATCCGTGGCGCACTATTCTGTCGTCCACTGGATTCGTTCTACTCGCTCGACCGAATTCTCATTGTCAGGGTCAAATCCCTGTTGCAGGTCATGCATCGCTTTCATTTGCATGAGTTTTCCTTCGATGTTAGCCATGATGAGGAAGGCCTCATCAATCCATGGTTGGACGCGTGCTTTAAGTACTGCCTCTTTTTTGCACGTTGCGTCCACTTGCTCCTTCAATGCCTTTGCTTGTTGTAGCCTCACGAGCTGCTGAGTTAGGACCACTATCTACGCTGTCCCACACACACTGTCATATTGCATTTGAAGCTCTTGCACCTCTATTTCCAACCACTGTATGGTGGGATCCCCCTGTAAGGTTGTGAGGACCCCAAAGGATTCTTCCAACAACGTGGTGTAACTCTACACTGCTTGTTCAATTTCTTCCAACCCTTTTCGAATATCGTCAACGCGCTGATCTCGAACTTCTGGGGGCGTGGAATGTTGCACATTTAACCGTAGTTCAGCAATTTTCAGGTTGAGTTCCAGCTGGATCCTCATAGCTTCCTCCTTCGCCTCGCGGAATCCACTGGCCAATTTGTGGAGCCATATTCTTACTAGCAGATCTATCGTAATTTCCAGTTCTGGGACGCGGTGACATGCTTCCTCTACGATCTGCTCCAACTGTTGGTTCTGAGCCACCGCTTCATCACGTTGTAAGCTAAGCTGTTCGATGTTGATTCGTTGTTCACTTAGCATTTGCACTGCGCGTCCCTCTCTAGCGCAGAGTTTTGTCGTCATTCCGTCTTGTAGCTAGTATAAAATATCTTGTGGAAGGGCAGTCAAGTTTAGGCCGATTCCCTTGATCTGCCCTACCGCGGCTCTATCCTCCACGCTGTCCACTGTCAGTGCTCCTTTCAGCAACGCGACGGTGTTGGCCATTTTGGCCTGCAACAACTGCTCTTGCCGATGCTCACATGGCACCATAGACGCCTATCATTCCTTCTTGTGGGAGTCACACCTAAAGTCCCTACAGTTGTGCCCTGAGTGTACCCAACACACTTTGCTGCTCCGTCATTGCTTCTTGGAGCGCCTCCCTGATGACCTCGCGAACTGTGTCGTCGATGTCGTATAGATCACCCTCTGTCTGTGTAATAGGCTCCCCATCCAATTTGGAAGCCTTGGTCTTCTTCTGTGGCCCTGTTCGTTTCGTCCCGTGCGGTCGTTTTAATTGTGTAGAGGTGGTGTTTGGGTCCGCGCCTTCCACCGTATCATCTGTCCCATGTCCTGTGGTCAGGTCTGGGCCTCTTTCCTTCTGCGTCATGGAGGCCCCTGCTGCTGCTATTTTTCGGTGGCCTTGGTCTGCTCTGCAGCGGCCTTCGCTGCCTCACGGGAAGCCCTTACCTCCTCAACGAGCTACTCGTTCTGCTTCTGTTGTGCCAACAACTTGGCGGCATCCTTTTGTCTTTGTATCGCTGCCTCATCATGCGCTGCCAAATCCGGGGTGCACCATTTAGGTGGCCATGAGTCGAGCACTACGAACACCGCGTCATCGATTGCGATGAATGAGAGTTTGGTCCAGTTTTGCTCCGCGTCCTTCCGCGCCTTGATATACACATTGTGCATATCCACCTTAAAGTCTGCAAAGCTCCGCAAACTGTCGTATACTGTGGGGGATAGGTGCGGCCGTTTGTGGATCCACATCCGTACGCTCGCCTCCATGAGTATCCAGAAGATCTTGATCTTGTGAATGCACGTGGCGTGCCTTGTCACCTAGAGCGACACGTATTTTGCTACCTCTGGCATGTCCTGGTCCAAGGGAGGAAACTGACTGTCCTCTAGCAATTCCCCTGCAACCAACATGATGGATAAGAGAAGCCATACGTAGTGGAAGGTCTTACCCTGCTCCTAAGCCTCCTTGTAGTTCGTCAGGAACTCCTCACAGAGGAACTGTGCCCAGTTGAACTGTACCCCCTCGGCGCATTTCTTGGCCAGCGCGATGACCATTGCTGGTACCTCATTGCTGCGGAATTTTCTCATCACTTTTCCTGCCAGCAGCTGAGTGGCTATGCACACCCCTTTGTCTTGAATGCTAGTAATCACATAAACCCTCTGCTTCTTCTCTAACTTGTATTTCTTCTTCATGGCTTATGCGAGCGCCAAGTCTCCGCTTTGGCTAGCTATTTCCGCGGGGTCCCTTCCTGTGCAGGGAAGGTTTGAAATCCTATGAATCAGCTCTGCCGTAATGGGAATCGGCTCCTCCAGCCATAAGTACCCCTCATGCACTAGGCAAAGCAGTTTCCTGATGACGAATATTGTGATCGGTGCTCGGTGAAAGTGCAGAATCCATAGTAGGTGGAGTATCTCGGCCTCCTCAACCCCGCGCAACCATTTCTGTGGCTACAACACTGTGACTACCCCCTCCTTACTTTGTTTCATAAGTTGGCTAGTCTCCAGATGTGGGAACTTTTCGCTGTCTGCAAGGTCCTAATCTTCAAATATCATCATGGGTACGTGGCCCAGGGTTGAACCCTCAAATAGAATTCCATCTGGAAGGAGTGGGGTTTTGAGTGTGCTCTTAACGGTGTCCACGTCCTTGAGTACTTTTGCCTTCCCTTTCCGTGGGGGGACATATTTGGGCAGTTTTGTTGCAGTGCGCACTGGTTGAATGTCTTCTGCCACTTCTTCATCTGGTTCAATCTCTTCTACAAAGGCCTGAAGATCCTCCTCCTCATCATCTATCTCAATATTAACCGTCTTGCCCTTATCTTCCATAGACAGTTTACCGAACTGTGGATTTCGTGGAGACATACGGACCGGTCCTGCTGCCTATGGATCCTTTTTGGGCCTCGGTGTCTGGGGCGATTTAGGGATTTCCGGTGCATCCCCTACCAGTGGTGTAGAGATCTGCACGGCTCCCTTGGTTGTTGACATCATTCTAATCAGGGAATCCTATGTCTCCTTCGGCAATGTTTCAAACCATAGACTTGCTCTCACAACCTCCAAATTCGTCAGGTTCATACCCACTTGATAACGCAACAACTGAATTCTCAAAATGCCAAGGGTTGTTCAGTGGAGAGCCACCTATGATTTATAGGCCCTTTTGAATTCAAATTTGACCATTCCCCCATATTTGGCTCATTAATGCGAGAATGGCAGTAGATAGTCCCAAATCTAGTTCTGAATTTGTGCCTTAATTGCCCATCGTCTGCTCCTCGTTGCGTTAAATTGGACCTCTTGTCATGAACAATGACACCAGCAGTCACCTTCCAGCCTACCCGCACAACAGCGTAGCCCCTTATGCGTGGTCACAACCCCTGTGACGTCCCGATCCTACGTGCAACCTCCGTCTTGTGCATCTCCCATACAGACTCTTTTATAGTCCTGCGCTCTCTTTCAACTGCTTGGAGCGCTGAGACTGTGCTTCCTACGGATAGTCAGGTGGTCGCACCCTTGGTGTGAGGCTTCAATTTTCCTGCTAGCCTGGGCCACGGGCACCCCTCAATTACCCTTGCGTTCGTCAGTGCGTCACGTTCTTCTTTGTATGGTACACTCCCCTGTTTACTTTGTCTAGTAAGGTGCGGTCGCAGCCATGGTAGCAGGGTCACAACTTCTTCTAATGCAGTAGTATGGCTAGCTAGACCTTGTCCCATCATACTTGGTTTCTTGGCACAACCTGCTTGCGTGACTTCAGTTTCCAGTTTGTTTGTTTCTTCGTCCAATGTCATGCTTTTCTTTCTCATCCGTACCCAATCTTCGTCGAGTTCGCGAAGTTTCAAGCTCCCTCGCCGAATGGCTTCCTGTAATTGCATAATTCCTTTACCCAAGTCCTCGCGTACTATCCTAATTGCGGGAGCTATGGTATGGGGATTCTTCTTTGCTCTTCTGGTTTCATCTCTTCTTTGCGAAAATGCCATGATGACCTATTTGGAGCAGTGAAACCCTAGAATCCAAAGCTCTGATACCAAATGTTATGAAACCAGCTCACAAACAGATAGAAAAGAGAGATTAACGCCTTAGAATTCAGCCTCTTTGAGGGGGCAACCTCCTTTACATTACACAAATGAATGATTCTTGGATGATACAAATGATAAGACCTCCTTTCTATATATAGGAGTCTAAGGGGTCATAATATAATCAGAGTCGACATAACAATAATAATGTAAGGGCACAATAATAACAATAGTGGGCTTCTATGGGGCACAATAATAACAACATGGGGACTACATGGGCACAACAATATAATAAGAGGGTTGCACTAATAACAATAAGGGGTTACACTAGTAGTATAGGGACCTAACACTGGATCAGCAGTGCAGTTGCACAACACGATCAGAGTAGGGGGCATCTCGACAAGCGACAGAAGGATTTTCAGGAGGGAAATCAAGACTCAGAGGGAGTCCAGAAGAGAACTTCCAGACGGGAAGTAGAGACTCAGAGGAGTCAAACAGAGAACTTCCAGGAGGTAAGTAGAGGAGCTTCATGGCACTTCACGGGGTGAGAGACCAGGATAGATTAGACGAAGCATCAAAATTCATAGTCCAGAAGGCCAGAATCTTATCTGTGCTTGAAAGGAATCGTTTCAAGAACTTCGCCTTGAAGGTTATAGCTATCCCAGTCGACCCCAATGATAATGACAAGTACGAAGAGGTGATGGCGAGGGCCAAGTGCATTATCCTTGACGGGGTCAAAGATCGTGTGGTACCACATATAGCCGAGAAGGAAATGGAAGTTGAGATGTGGGAGGCTCTCAAGAACCTATACTAGCATACTTCTGTGCAGAGAAGAATGTTGCTTGAGAACCAGATGAGGTCATATTAGATGAATAAGGGTCAATCGATTGACACCTTCCTTGGGGGACTGAATGAGATCCAAGACTAGTTGACTACTATAGGAGCAACACCGGATCAGGAGATTATGGTGAGGATAGCCCTGAATGCTATTTCAGAGGATTGGGAAGTGTTTGTCCAGAGTGTCTTGGGCAGAGGGACTCTCCTACATTGGGATGAGATGTGGGCAGCTCTTCGCCAGGAAGAGATCAGACGGTAGTCGAAGACAGGTAGCAACAAAAAAGGGATCAAGGTCAAGGAAGAGGAGGAGGATGCGACCCTAGCATCTCAGCGAAGGAAGGAGAAGCGAAAGAAGAAACATCTCTCCAAGATCAAGTGCTTCCACTCTGGGGAGATGGGTCATTATGCGACCCAGTGCCCAAGGAAGAAGAGTAAGGGAGAGTCTTCCGAGACTAGCGCAGTGCCAGCACGGGTAGAGAAGGAAGTTTTGACAGATGATGACTATGCCATGAGTGCACACGCACCACTTGAGCAGAAGTGGGGAGACATCAAGCTTTAGTCAGATGGACTGCAGGTGATGAGGGGCAGGATCCTCGAGGTACCCAGCCTCTTGGATTAGACGTTGCTACGGGAGCCCCGACGAGGAGTAGTAGGACTGGCTGGGCGGGTAGAGATGGATGCGGATGGGGAGACAGAGAGAGCTACAGTGCAGGAGTCCCATGACAGTGCAGAACTAGCAGGCTACAGCAGTGCGAGAGGCACAAGAGTGTTGCACCAGTGCAGGAAGGCACAGAGAGGTGTGCAACAGTGCGAGATGCAGGGAGGTGTTGCAGCAGCATAGAGGTCAAAGAGAGGGATACAACAGTGTAGAGGATGGTGGTCAGTAGACCATGGACAATAGTACAGGATACAACAGTGTAGAGGATGGTGGTCAGTAGACCTAGCATCAACACAAGGACCAATGCCGGATGATTAGAGTAATACTCAGTGAGGAGTATTGCTAGAGTATAGTCCTCGTTAAGAGGGAGTGTTGATTTGGGGTAGCATCGGATGTGCTCTAGCCACAAAATTTGGTGGAGAGGTTGGGGCACATGAGATCTCCAATACCCAAAAAGGGTTTGGGAAGATTCTAAACAGATAATGAGATATTAAAATAATTAATATTTTTAATGGAGTCCCTAAGTCTAAACTTAGGGAAAATAAAATATTAATGTGTATTAATATGAATCTATGTTAGAATGGTCCAAAAGACATGAATCAAGCTAGATCTAATCTTATCCATTGATTAGGGACTTAATCTCGGCCGTTGAGATGTCAATAGGAAAAGTATAAGAGGAGGCTTGAGGGTAACTTGGAGAACACACCAGATAATCAGTCATTCTATTCTCTAGAGCGAGGTTTTGCTAAGAGAGATACAATCAGTGATCGGGAGAGCAGCTGAGGGGCATTGAGTATAGAGAAATAGAGAAGGAAGAGATTGTGTTGGGAGAGTAGCGCAGCAGCCAAGGAGGGTGACACAGAGCCAGTAAGGGCTCACACAGGGCCACGCAGAGGCAACCAAGTGCTGCGTAGAGCACCAGAGGGGCCAGCGCAGCTGACGCAGAGGCTCCCAGACCTAACGCAGAGGGCCAGAGGGTTGACGCAGGGCCTCTTGGGGCTGATGCAGGCCTAGAAAGGCTAACACAGGTCCAGCGTGAGACAGAGAGTGGCTAACACAGTCCAGTTTGGGCAGATGCTAGGGTTGTAGAGCAGTTTTGTGCTGAGGAGCTGCCGGAAGGATTTTCTGAGGTTTCACCTAGGAGATTTCTCTCAAATTGTGAGTTATAGATGATAAGGAAATTATCTATTGTGTAGGCCAGTTTCGGCACCCAAATTGTACTCTGATATTTCAATAAGAAAACCCTCAGATAGCTGCACCGGTTTTCCCGCATTGGGTTTTTCTGGGGACATTGGTCCAAAAATTATGGTGTCATGTGGTGTGTTTGTTCTGGTTTCTTTTAGTTGCTGATATGTAATATTTTGAGCATGCACTGGTGTTTATTTTTAGTATTTAATTTGTAAATAACTTGTCAAAGAAAAATAACAAGTAGGTAGGAATAAAGCAGAAAAGGTGCATGATGGGTTTCTAAACTAAGTAAACTTAGAAACTTCAACAGTGAGGAGGAAATTGAAGGAAAATAATTTAAAATGAAGAAAATAGATGCCTCATTAATAAAAAGGCTTATGAGGATCAATTGGCATGATTTTTCTCAGACTTTTATCAATTCACTTATGGCTCTCATTCTATTCTCTCTCTCATACTCTTGGACACTTAGAGTTTCCTTGGAGCACTCTTGGAGGAGTGTGGCATACATTGGATTTGGAGAAAAAGGGAAAAGGAAAGTAGGAAAGTGCACGGGGAAAATGGGATTAGAAGCTACAATTGGATAGCTTTGCAAGTATCGAGTTGCATGTATGGTTTCTTTACTAGATTTGGAATGCATGGCATATGCATGTGGTTTATTGGTCATGATTTGTCATTGGCATGGAAGATTGGCTGTATTGACAGTGGCTTTTCCTATCCTTGCCATTTCCTGGATAGCCATGGTGTTATGGGAGTATTTATCTTTTGTTTTATGGTTGGTTCTCATGTTCCTTTGACTGTGGGTTGAGTTATTAGTTCTTGGAGCCTTGGTTGGACAAATGATCTAGGGCCTTTTAACAACTTGGGTTGTGTTACTAGTCTTGGAGCCTTGGTTGGACAAACACTTTGGAGAACTTGGTGGGTTGAGTTACTAGTCCTGGAGCCTTGGTTGGATAGACACTCTGGAGCCCTTGGTGGGTTGAGTTACTAGTCCTGGAGCCTTGGTTGGAAAAACTCTCTAGAGCCCTTGGTGAGTTGAGTTACTAGTCCTAGATACTGGGTTGGATAAATGCTCTGTAGCCCTTGGTGGGTTGAGTTATTAGTCCTGGAGCCTTGGTTGGACAAACGCTCTAGTGCCCGACAACAGTTGTGGGTTGAGTTACTGGTCCTGGAGCCTTGGTTGGATCAAACGCTTTGGAGCCCTAGACAAATTACGTAGAGACCGATCTGGTGATGGTTAGTGATGTTTGACTATGAGGTGGAATCATTGGTTGAGGGTTAAGGTGGTTTGACCTTTGGAAGCCTCGGTTTGATTTTTATGGATTTGTTCTATGAAATTCCACATTCATGCTTAGAATATGGCACGAGGGTGATTGGATGAAGAGTGATTTGGTTCAACCAGTCTATGATCGAGTGGAACATGTAAGTCTCGAACTTGGTTGGACTTTGCACTAATGACTAAGATCTTCTTCTACTTGGTATTCTATGGGTAAATATACTTGTTTATATGTGGTTTATATGGCTGTTATATCCTTGATATTTCTATTGGTTATATGATGGTTATGAATGATTTTTATTACAGTGATAATGTATGGCTCTCATCATGTGTTGGTTAATCACTGAATGTATAATGAATGTATGGCTTAATAGATGGTAATGCGGTTATTGTGATGAGGAACCAATGCTTCTTAGTGATTCTCATATAAGTGTGAGACCCTTATGCTTAGATCTATTGTTTACACCTATAGATTGAATATTTGTGACATGTTTGATGAAATTAATGTCGTGGTTGGGCTTGGTTAGGTCAAGTCCTTGATCAAGTTTTTTGTTAGAGGCTTTTCCTTGGTGTCATTCATTGTCATAGAAATCCTCATCAAGTTCTGGGCAGTGGTTGGAGACTGAACGTGAAAAAGTGGCTTAAATTGCGTAGTCTCTAGCACATAAATGGCTGAAAAAGACTATAGTTTCTCCCTTGCAGGCATTGTGGGAGCGACTATAGGGTTTCAGTTGCATGCATGCCTTGTTATGGGATCAATTAGCTCCTGAGGGTCCTGTAGCACCTTATGGAGGTCTGTAAAGTGTTGGTTCATTAGTTCCACTTCCTTAACTGCAATTAGGGAGTTGAATCATATCATAGTAACTTTTCATCACATGTTTACCCTGGTTGGCCTGTTACTTGGGTAGATGTGGGAGGAGGGTGTTATAGTGCAGATGGGGGAGTGAAAATTATTGTAGATAATGTTTATTCTTTTGGAAGATGAAAAAATCCTCAGTGGGGAGCAATAATCTAGGTGGCTCCAACAAACCTAAAAAATAAAAGTGTTCAAAAGTTTATGAAACCAACACCAAGTCCTAGAACTCAACGAGATCTTTAGAATGATGTAAATGACACCTTAATCCAAGTCCGTATGAGAAAGTTATTGCAGTTTGAAGTTTGTACCAAATAATAGAAAAAAAGTCAAAGTCAAATCCAACCTTATGCCACGTGGCAGGCCGTACATATGACATGTGGTAGCCAAGTCAAGAATTCTAGTGGGATCCACAGAGCTAAGATGGCATCCCGATCAGCAAACCAGGTGGACCCACAAGCAAGTGATGTGGCAACACCACAAGTCGACACATGGAAAATAAGTGACATATGATGTGGACCAATGAGAGATGGCCACATGGCCCAATCACATGGTGCCACATGGCACTTCAAATTAGGCCCAAATGGTATTGGCATGGTGAAATCTCCATTTTTGTCTTATTCTCATGGTTTTGGGAGTCGTTACAATATGGAAATACAATTTCCATATATTATATGGTTTGAAAAATATATTAAAACCAAAATTGGGCTTTAAAACCATATTAAAGAAAAATTTGGAGTCCATGGATTTCGAACTTGTTGTAGCTGCTAGAACCACCCTCCAAAATTTTTTCGTAGCTTCGTTTTGGAGCCTCCCTAGCAGCCATCCTTAGTAGCATGTCTTGCACTGCCCGCTTACTTATGATTTTAGTTGAGTTTCTTTGGCATAACAACTTCTGTTCACTAACTTGTATGTCTCTCACCTGCAAGCTTCCATCCTGTGACTTGGTCTCAAACCGGTTCTTATGCTGATTTGGAAAACAACGTAGCACTGGAGGGAAACTTACCTTACTCTCCAGAATTATGTAGTTCATCCCGGCAGCTAGCACTGCTCTCTAGAATTGCGCAGAACAGGTAGGTTGCATTCCCTAAGAAAATTGCACAGAGAAGCCCATCACCGAGCTTGCTCTCAGAATTTGCACAGTTTTAGCTGGTAGCCCTAGCTTCAGTCTAGAAATTCTGTAGAGCTTGAGGGGCATCCAGAGCCACTCAGCCCAGAAACTGTGCAAAATTCATTCCATGGCTTGCTGACCATTGCATGTGCTCATAGGTTGACCGATTCTCTCCAGGACTATGCAATCTTGCCTTGCATGCATGGGCAGTTTTTCCTGAAAAAATAAAAAAGAAAAAAGAAAAAAAGCATCCCTAGATTATAGTGATCTATTTTTAGCAACTAGGGGTTACATGCAAAATCCATTTTAGAAACCTCTCGCCAAGTGTCACTTTTTCCTAGAATCATGGCATCCGCGTCATAAGCCTAGATCTTGACAAAACTATTTATTTGACACCTCATAGCTCATTTTTCACTTTCAATCTTGGAGCTCTAGCATTCCCAATGCATATAGGAACTTTTAGCACACTCATCGTAGTTTTTCCGGGTAAGTCTGTTTTTCATATCTTTTGCTGCTTTTTTGTTGCTTTTTACATTTCAGTTTGTGTGGATGTTGTTTTCTTGGTTTTATTGAACTCTTGCTGTCATTTCAATGCATGTTAGCATGTAGAAGCATTGTTTCGTCTTTTTCATTGCATTTCCTTGCTCTTGCATGCATGAAATTGTTTCTACACTAACGATCGTCGTTGCTGTTGACACCTAATCATTAGGAATGGGTGAATATAATGTAAATAAATAAATAAGTAATATGAACAGTCATCGGGAGATGAAGTGAACAGTCTCTCCCTCATGTATATAATGAAGACCTACCTGAAGGAATAAAATATATGAATCAATTTTTCTTTGAGGAGTTACTGCTTTGCCTGACATGGTATCAGAGCCAGCTCCCAAAATAGTTGTAACTCCCTTCTGCCTATTGCTCTCTGTCCTCTGCCCCTGTGGAGTCTGCCTACTGATCTCTCTGTCCACTGTCTACTGCGCAGTCTATCTACTGTTCTTACTACCTAAATTCAGAAAGCGTTGAGAGAGAACTCTGGTGCTGTGAGCGATTGTGAAGAACGTTGCTCCTGAGATTAGATTGGTGAAGACCAAATTCCGATAGCTCTGTTGATTTTTCCATGTAAAACAATTCAAGGTGACTGGTGTCTCTGGCTTTTCATTTGAAGTAGTCGAGCTGGTTTTTGTTATTGGTTCTTATTTGATGCAGAAGGACATGGTACATGCAATTTAATCTGAAGGCTGGCACATTGAGTAAATTGAAGTTTGAAGAACGCTGCTCTGGAATGCTGCATTGAACTATTGATTTGAACACTGCTCCCTTCCATAAGTATCTACAGAACGCTGCTCCGTTGGAGAACGCTGCTCCTGTTTTGAAGAATGCTAGTATATATATGTTGATTTTTTTTTGGCTATACTTTGTTTTGGCATTGTATTGAGCTGTTCATGGCATATGTTAAATGGTGTGCGTTGAATATTAAACCATTTTGAATTCTGGTCCATTGTTCGAATCACATGGTATGCATTGAACTGTTTTGAAGGGCGTTGAATATTGAACTGTTCATGGCATATGTTAAATGGTATGTGTTGAATAGTGCGCTACTTTGAATATACTGGCTGCATGTAAATTGAAAGTTACACTGATCATTATGGTGAATTTAAGTTGGGAGTGCTACGTGAAGGACCACTATCACACTGCTGGAACGCTGTTGGAACTCTGATATATATCTTTGTTGTATGCATTGTAAAGCTTTGTGTCCAGTGCTGTACAATTTTTATATATTTATGGTATATTTAGGCTGCCATATATATATACATAGTCACTCACCATATATTTCGGTTGTCTCACCCATATATTCTATACTTTAACGCCATCCAGATGAATGCCAATTGACATTTGAATTTGCTATCCCGTCTTATTTTTTTCCCATTAAGAGTAAAAGTTTTGTAGTAGAAGTTTTTTTGTTACAGTATGCATTCAATCATATCCATCGTGGGAATAGTTCTCACTGGCAAAGAGAACTATCCTGAGTGGTCCCGGATGATAAAACACACGCTCATTTTCAATGAGTTGTGGAAAGGAGTGTGTGTTGGAGATGGACACAAAGAACCAGAACAACCTACCTTAGACAAAGAGCTCGTCATTTGGGAAAACAAGAACAGCAAAGCTTATGCATTAATCGCAACATCTGTAAATGAAGAGGTGAGTTGCCATATTTCGCCATTTTCAACTTCTTTTGAAGCCTTACAAATGCTGAAAGAACTCTATGACTCACATTCTGCACTTGAAGTTGTTCAACTCATGATTAAACTCTTCACTCTTGAACTGCAAAATATGATCCTCTTGCTCTTGCATCTGAAGTAAAGCCTATAATGCATGATATCAAATCCACTAATGTTGAATTGGATATTCCTCTTATCGCTTTTCTCAAGGCACTTTATCCTACTTACTCCAATTATCTTGAGTCATTGCAAGCAAATGTAAATCTCAAAGATATCACCTTTGACTCTCTTGTGAAAAAGTTTGCTGAAAGAGAGAAAGCTTTTGGAAAGAGGACAACCTCTGAATCTTCTGAAGAGGTTGTGTGCCTTGCTCATAAAGAAAAGAATCCTGCTCAAGATTCTTCAATAGGAAGAGGTGGTCGAAGAGGAAGAGGAAGATATTTCAGAGGTAGGGGGGGCAGACACTCTCAATTAGAAAAGGCAGATCCCGCACTGCATACGCTGCAAAAGAAATGGATCACATGATGCCTCTACATGCAAGTTACCATGGGACAAAATTGAGCAGCAAAGAAACCAACAGAAAGGTAAAACTGATGATACAGATAAAGGAAAAGCGCATGAATCCGCTCACTATGTTGTGGCACAATGTAATATTGGAGAAAATGAAGATTTATTTAATGCTTCACTTGCTTCTTGGAAAAATTATTGGTTGCTTGATTCAGAAGCAACCTGCCACATGACTCATAGAAAAGATTTTTTTGAAGAATTCACTGACAATGTTGATGGAGCAGTATACTTTGCAGACCAATCAAAAATCAAGCCATTAGGGTTTGGCACAATCAGGCTTAAACTGCCTGGTCTTCCAGACTTTCTTCTACATCATGTTCTATATCTCCCACAACTCAATTGAAACTAGCTGTCTTTGGTCCACATCCGCCAGCAAGGTCACTCCATTCATATGTTTGATGGAAAGCTTGAGGTAAGAAAATCATCTGACCACTCACTTGTCATGAGGGGAATAGAAGAAGAAAGGCTTCTCAAGCTGCAAGGAACCTCTGCTCATGCACAACATTTCTCATACAATTCTCATCATGAAGAAGGTACACTTCCATCAAGTTAATTATGGCATGCTAGACTTGGACATTTGAACTATGACAGCCTCCGCTTGTTGAAGAAAAATGGTATTGCTGGTTTGCCTACAATTCCTAGGAAACTTAAGCAATGTGATGCTTGCATTCTAGGAAAGCATAGAAAATAGTGTTTTCATGATTCACATTCAAGAGCACATATAAAACTTGAACTCATTCATTCATATTTAAGTGGTCCAATGCCTGTTCCTTCTGCAAATGGAAATAAATATATGATGACATTTATTGATGACTACACCAGAATGTGTTGGGTTTATTTATTGAAGAAAAAATCTGATGCTTTTCAAACATTTAAGAATTTTCATAAATGGATTGAAAATGATGCACAGTCTCATATTGGGTCTATTGGCACTGATAATGGAAAAGAGTACACATTAAATGAATTTGAAAACTATCTTTTCCAACATGGGATCAAACATCAAACAACTGTGCCTTATAATCCCCAACAGAATGGTGTAGCTGAAAGAATGAATAGGACAATCTTAAATATGGTACAATCCATGCTCTTCTTCAAAAATGTAAAGATAATGTTTTGGGCTGATGTTGTTCTATGTGCTGCATATATAAAGAATAGATGCCCATCTAATGCTATTAGAAACAAGACTCCATATGAAATGTGGTATGGACATGTTCCTTCGGTAAAGCATCTCAGGGTCTTTGGTTCCACCTGTTATGCCTTGATACCAAAGGTACATAGAAACAAACTTGGTGCAAGAAGTCGTAAGTGTATCTTCCTGGGGTATTCAAACACCTCCAAAGTATATCGTCTCTATGATGAAGTAAATAAAATTTTTGTTGTATCTAGAGATGTAATTTTTCTTGAATCATCCAAAACTGACAATGTTGTTGAGCAACAACTTGATCGCTTGGATAGATTCGCAAAAGCAAAATCATTTCAAGAATTTGATAATCAGATTCCACATCTTGAAGGGGGGATTCCTATACTAGATCAACATGTGGAATCTTCTTCTGAAGAACACTCTCCCTCGCATGAAACTCCAACAACAAATGATGCTTTAAGTGATGTGGTTGATATAATTGGGAGACTCAATCTTGATTCAGTCCCAACTCAATCAACGGAGCAGCCTGGACCATTTGAGAAAGGTCCCCCAAAGTGGCTAACAAAGACACTTGAAAGTATTCATCCTGATGAGGTTGGAAAGACAGGAACTAGAAATTCAAACCGGCAAAATGGAGGTAATGTAGATGACTCTAATTCACCTGTTGATTTGGATGTTTCTTATGATTGTGACTTGAACTTGTCTACAAATTTTGAACGAACTTCCTTCAAAGAAGCTACTTCTCATGATGAATGGAAAGAAGTGATGCAAAAGGAGTATGATGCCCTCATAAAGAATGAAACTTGGAAGCTGGTTGATCCTCCATTAGGAACCAAACCAATTGGCTGCAAGTGGGTCTACAAGAACAAGTATAAAGCTGATGGCTCACTTTACAAGCACAAAGCTAGGCTTGTGGAAAAAGGTTTTGCATAGAAAGAAGGGGTCAATTATGAGGAGACTTTTTCCCCCACAGCAAAATGGGCTACCATCTGGACACTCTTTGCCCTAGCAGCTCAGAATGGTTGGAAAGTCCATCAAATGGATGTAAAAACTGCTTTCTTAAATGGAGATCTAAAAGAGAATGTTTTTATGTCCCAGCCTGAAGGATTTGCTGTGAAAGGATATGAACATATAGTATGCAAATTGGTGAAGTCCTTGTATGGCCTCAAACAAGCACCGTGAGCCTGGTATGAAAAACTAACTGAGCATCTTCTGAAACTCAATTTCAAACATTATGATCTTGATGATGCAACTTTATTTGTCAAGAAAGCTGGCAAAACAATTGTATATCTTGTGGTATATGTAGATGATCTTTTAATGACAGGGAACAATGAACGCTACATTTCATCCATAAAGAAGGAATTGGGAAAAAGCTTTGAAATGACTGATTTGGGCTATGTTCATTACTATCTTAGTATTGAAGTAACCCAACATCCGAAGTCCATATTTTTTTCTCAAAAGAAATATAATGGAGATCTGTTGAACAGGTTTGGCATGACAAAATGCAATCCTCTTACTACTCCAATGGAACAAAACTTAAAGCTCACATCTATTGAAGGAAAAGAATTTGAGGATGCAACAAAGTACAGACAGCTTGTAGGAAGTCTCAACTACCTAACTACTACCAGACCAGGCATTTCGTTTGTTGTTGGAATCCTCTCCAGGTTTATGCAAAAGCCTTGTGAGGGAAATTGGTCAGCTGCAAAAAGAGTTCTAAGGTACTTGAAGGGAACTCAAGACTTTGGAATCAAGTATACACAGGTGGACGACTTCAGCTTGATTGGATACTCTGATTTAGACTTCGATGGAGACAAAGAAACTGGGGTATCTACTTCAGGATATGCTATGAGTCTTGGATCAGGAGCTGTCTCCTGGAGATCACGCAAACAATCAGTTCCAGCAGATTCCACAATAGAAGTAGAATATGTGGTAGCAGCTGAAGCAACAAAATAAATTGTGTGGCTCAGGAAAATTCTTGAAGATTTGCAGGTAAAACAAGCACAATTAACTCCACTCATGATTGACAATACCTTTGCAATAAATTTGGCCAAGAACCCAAAGTTCCATAATCGAACGAAGCACATCAATACTAAATATCATCTGATTCAACATCATGTTGAGGCCAAAACAATCCATCTCCGTCATTGTTCCACTAATGAGAAAATTGCAGACATCTTCACCAAAGTGCTTGGAAGAGAAAAGCTTGAACGATTCAGAATGATGCTTGGACTCTCCAACATCCCTTCAGATTAAGGGGGGAATGTTGACACCTAATCATCAGGATTGGGTGAATATAATGTAAATAAATAAATAAGTAATATGAACAGTCATCGGGAGATGAAGTGAACAATCTCTCCCTCATGTATATAATGAAGACCTACCTGAAGGAATAAAATATACGAATCAATTTTGCTTTGAGGAGTTACTGCCTGGCTTGACAGTTGCGGCGAATCGCTTCACACACTTCCTTGTTTTCCCTCTTTACTGAATCCTGCACCGACTGTAATCACATGCATGTTCATCACTCATGTCTACATCAACTTCACACATGCTTTCAATCCTTAATGATTTTTAGTTGCCCGTCGATAGGTCTGAGCTGCCTTGGCCTAGACCTTGCCTTGCCTGGCATTCACTGCACATTTCTAGGATGGAAGGCCTTGCCTAGCATTCTCTACACATTTTCAGTAGTTAGTTAGCTCACTGGCATCCTGGACTATGCTCTGCACAATTTTAGTAGTCATTCTCCTAGTCTCTCCTAGAGAAAACTATGCAATTTTCCCAGTCAATTAGTTAGGTGTGTTGCATGTCAATACTCAAGTTGCTTTTGGTTTTCAACTGACATTTCACTTGCCATGAGAATTTCTATGTCTTTAGGTATCACAGGTGTTCACCATTCTCTTAGGAATACATGTACAATGGCTTCCAAGAGAGCAGGGTCAAAGGACACCATAGAGATCACAACTGGATATGTGGTCGAGCAAGTGTCTATGAGCTTGCCCATTTATGAAGATACTAAGCTGTTCATAGAGAACGAGATCAAGATCACATGGCAAGACATCAATGACATATTTTTAGGCACCTTTGATGATAATATGGAGGACCGCAAAGTCTATGTCAACACACACAAGTCTGGCTTGTACCACGTGTTGGAATTATGGCACAGGTTTGGCACTATGGCACAGGTGTTGTCCTTGATGGCAACTCACTCAGATGGCAGAACACTGTTTAGGCTCTCAGAATGAAAGAAAAATAGGTATATGCAGGTTTCCTTTGACGAAGTCGCGTATACACGCGGGATTGCCGATCAAAAGGAGCGTATACATATGCACGCACTTTCATGCAAAGAAAAGCACGTACATGTGGGAAATCTTATGTTTGGTCCATGGTATTTAGTTCGACATATTTGAACCTATGGTTTTGGTCCTTGGTATTGCATCCAAAGTGTTGAACCCAGGTATTGGGTCCCTAGTATTGGTTCTCAATGGTTTTGGACCATGGTTTGAGTAAGGCCTAAGACTATAAAAAGGGAAGGAGATCATTTGGAAAGGGTATTGACTTAAGCATTGAATATCTTATGAAGAGCAAGAACTAGAATACTGGTCATTGGGTTATGGTGCATAACTCGATCTGAATCAAGGAGGAACCTGAGTGCAAGGAGAAGGATAAGTTCTATTGATGGGTCAAGATCTTAAGGCGGCTTGAAGAGAATTATCTTTGTGTAATTTTAATCTGTTATATTTGGCGCATGAATTGATCTATAAATATGATAATCTGGGTATAACTGATGTCTGAATAAGTGAAAAGGGTAAATTATCTTTTATATATCTGTACGTAGGTTCAACGCAGCAGAGGCGCGTATACACGCTGGTTCACTAACTTAAAATAGCGTATACGCCGGTTGGCCTTGATACAGAAGCGTATGCACGCAGGTTCCACATATTGAAGTAGCGTACATCTCATGAAATATGTTTTAGCTGCTTCTGTTTATTGCTGCAGTGTTTTGGGTTCAGAATTGGTGTTTGGTTACTGGTACTGTTTTTTGGTACAGCATTCTGAGAAGTTATTGGTTGATTCAGTATTTTTTTGTACAAAGGAGATTGGTTGATGTAGATATACTTGATATTTGATTGATATTCATGGATCCAGTCTGAAAATTTATGAAACGTGGTCCCTGGAAGAAAAGAGAAGGTTGTAGCCTTCTGTAGGTAAACACCTACGTACTAGTACCTCAGCTAGTACAAGAGCTAAGGGGGTTGTAGCTCCCTTCCAGGAGAAGCTGGAGAACGAGAGAAGGTTGTAGCCTTCTGCAGGTAGCAGCCTGCGTACTGGTATAAGACTGCACCAGTACATAATCATTGTAAAAGGAAGTTTCTAATTTAAAAGAAGATAGAGACAAATTGCAGCAGGTGGTTTTCACCCACATTGGGTTTCCACCTTATATCTTTGTGTCCATGTGTGTGATGATCTGTTCTGTTTTACTACTCTTGCTTACTGTTCTTATGATTAATGAAGTACTGATGCACTGATTAAAGATCAAACAATTAATGAATCTTAAGTTTTCTGATATACGCTAGTTTCTTTAGACATAGTAGCGTATATACGCAGTTTCACATAGCTGAAGTAGCGTATACAAATCTGATTGTGAAAAGGAAATTAATTGATTTGATAATACTGATTCACCCCCCTTCTCAGTATTATTTCCAACATCACGTTGCAAGCAAATATCCCGCATTTCCATGCGTGAACATGATCCACTGGATTGTCTCGCACACGGATCCAGAGACAATGGTGTTGAGCAGTGCCAGTGAAACAAAAATTTCTATCTTTAGGGCATAGAGATTTCGGTAGATGTATCACTTGCCGCAACTAGTGAACAAAATGGATGCAATCTTCACCAATCCCAGCAGCAGTGCGAACTCAAGAGACATATTGAAGAGCTGGGTAAGAGAGCCATCTAAGTTCAGGACGAAACCCAACCAGGTATACAAGACAAAGACACTGCAGAAGGCTTATTAGTTCTTGGTCATCTTTGCATGCTGCTTGTATGGCCAAGAGAGTACAGAAACCTTCTCGCAGAGTTGGGTGATTGTGTTGGATCAGTTGGCAAATGAAGGAAGACCTTTCAATTGGTCCGACATGTTGGCTCTCCAACTGAAGGGGCAAGTAACAAATTCTCAGCATCCTCCCAAGGGCTAGTAAGAAAAGCTCTTCATGTCCACTTAAATGCTTGATGCAATCTGTGCCCGTCAACAATTCCTTAGCTTGGGTTGGGGATGCACACCTTCAAAAACCTCTGTGCACATCTATTGCAGGTTTTTCTCTGAGTGCAGCTTCCATAGAGTTATACTAGAACTATCAAACCACTTCGTCACCTTGGTGTGCAGGATTATCTTTGAGCAAGATCTTCCTTGCATGTCAAGGGCAGTGATGGAGGCATTGGTTAACATAGAAGATTGGTACGCCTCACCCCTGGGAACCTTCATCTAGATGTACAACGCGAAGAAGGCTCCGCATGTGTTGCCAAAGTTTTCCATGGACAAGCTGGTCATGCAAGAAGCTGCATACCACATCTCGATAGGGTTGTCAGCGAAACTTCACAGGAAGAAGAAGGCACCTTGGCCCACTCTTCCTTTGCGGATCCGGTTGTATGAGATCCAGAGTCTCAAGCATGCTGAGGTCGAGACGGAGGAATTCAAGAGGTTCACCTTTGGCACGAGAAGTTTCAATCCATATGACCTGCATTTCTCAGTGAAGGACCACTGTGCAAGAATGTGTCATCCTTGGATCCATGGGGCATATCATTGGCTAGAGGAAGACACATGGAGATACTGTTATAACTCCTCAAGGCTCAATGAACTAGTCGGAGTGGTTGTTGAATGGTTAGCATCACACAAGGCAACAACACTTGATAGGGTAGCAACTACAACAACAACAGACCTGCACTAGAAAAAGGCAAAAGGAAGATTATCGACAGCACAGAGGTGCAACAAAGCTCAAGTTCAAAGAAGATCCACTTGTAGAAAGAGCGGCTTTGTTGATTGAAGCAAAGAAGCGACAATGCAACAGAAGGATTGTGCAAAGACAAAGGGAGAAGCATAAACAGGAAGAGGGAGAGAAGAAGAACAAGAGTTGTGCAGATGGGAGAAGGAAGCGCAACAGAAACAGGAACAAGAGGAAGCGTAGTGTGTAGACATTGATGAAATTGCAGAAATACAGGTTATTGAATCAAAAAAACTGGCAGATATCAAATAGGGTAATCTGTCGCAGGAGCAGGACTTTGCTCAGGAGATTGAATAAATGTTGGAGAAGATGGGCACGGATTTGGTTTAGCTGGAGTAGGATCAGGATACAGACCTCATGCCCAAAGACCCAGAGGTCACTCCACCAACTTCACCAGATCTGAGAGCAGAGCAAGTCCCAAGTGATCAAGGAGACACTGAAATCCTTGAGGAAAATTCGGAAGAAGATGTGCACAACATATCCTTTGACGAGTCATAACACAGAGATGTGCAGTCGTGCAGAGTGCCCTCTCCAGATGACCATGCATCTCCTACGAATTTTCGAGAACAAGTGATCGTGTTCAATGTGCACAGACATCCAGTTGTGGCTGAGGCTACAAAGGCATATGCTGAAGCCACCAGCTCAAGTGTGAGATTCTTGATAACTGAGAACGAGCACACAGCTAAGGAATTTCAAGTGGCTAAGCAGAGAGAAGAGCAATCTACAACATCCACCAGAGCAGAGTGGAGGAAAGTGATACTTGATGTGGTATCATCTTCGAGACAATCTTGTAGAAGTTGTACCTCAGGTTCATCGTCGTGCATAAATATGTTATCCATCTTAATGGTTGGCAGTAGTGTTGTTCTAGGAGAGCACGCATCTTGACAAACATACACACCGCTGTCAATCACATGTAGATATGGACAATGAGGTACAAGGGAACCCTGTTGTACTTGCCAAAGTTGGTGAAGCCAAAGGCAGTGAAGTTGAAAGCATGCATTCGGAGTCAGATCCAGAATTATGAGGAACTCCCATAGCTCATCACCAGCTTACAGGCTTCGTATGCATGTGTGTTCAGGAGCATGGATGTCATTATGTGCACACATGCTATCCCATCCATTGGCACACTCACCGAGGAGAAAGTAAAGAACCAAGCCCGACTAGAGCTAGACATGTGCTTCGAGCAATTGATGCACATAACTACTAGTGTAGATTTGCAGATGAGTGCATACGCTATGCACAAGTATGTCATTGGTCTGGGCACTCAAGACAATGATGCACATGCTACATGATGAGTTGGACAGAAGTGTCAGATCAGTGTATCTGGACGCTACGAAGGCAAGAGTTTTCTTTCAGAAGGATGTCACCACAGAGTACGCAGACACCATAGTATACTACCAAGCTTGGCATCATTTCGCCACCAACGATCACCAAGAGGATGTCGACGAGTTAGTCTTCCCACAACTGTCCAAGTCTCAGTGATGTCTTGTATGGTTTACTCAAGCCCATTTTTGTCTCACATGGGTACATGTGTATAATGTATTGTAAACATGTTGTAAAGTGAAAGACCAAGTGTCAATAGTTGAATGTAAACAATCATGTGTAAGTTGAAGAGTCATGAGGGTAGCTCAAGAGTCACAAAGGAGAATGTCAAGGGTCACCCCACCCTTTGCTATATATAGAACCTGATATCTCATTGTACGAGCTTTTGGGAGCCAAGCTTCTAATAGGTATAACTTAGAGAAAGCTTGGAGTGTATTGTAATGAGCCTTGGCTTCTCCACAGTGCAGAGTGAGTACATCTCTTTGGAGGAGCAGACAAAAGTGACTATAACGTTCCACTATTCGGGCTAGTGATTGTCATTTTTGTATGTATGATTGGATCTTTCACTCTCTTAATATAAGAGAGCCAACACATTTCATGCATGTATTGTTATTGTAGTTCGACTATTTTGGTTACTCTAACAATGTATGTAGTTGTAACTTACGCATATATGTATGGACTATTCCATATATGTTTGTATGAATCTTATGGAAGCATGTTGTTGGTTTAACTCATCACTTTGGATTGTCGACTATTCTTCTTTCCATATTGTGATGTCTTCCAGCTCGTGTGTTCCCTTTCAAGCTACGTACTATTATAGGCTTCTAAGGGGCACACTCCTCTCCCCTTTTGTGTGTTAGAGCCTTTCCATGCATTTTCCTTGACTTGCTGTAAGGTCACACCCTTTCTTCCAACAAAGACATCTTGCTTACCTCTTCGTGTGATCATAGTCAATGTGATATAGTACTAGTCATTGCTGGGGCTCCTACTCCAAATAGTGTGAGGTCTAGCTGGGACTTCTTACCGGGGAGATCCCCTGACATGTTGGCGGGTCCAACACTGTAAACATTTCTAGCGCTAGAAGGAGGGCCAAATGACAAGATGAGTCCTCACAATCTGTTTTGAATCTTCACACATCTATCATGGAGTTTGTTACAGTTCACCCTTCGAAATGTTTGTCCAACATATATATCTTTGAAGTCGAGAGGGAGTTCTGGGATGACTTTCCACAAACCACATATGATGGTGAAGGTGAAGTAGCCTGGCATGAGCACTTAGATGACTTCCATGCACTCATGGAGAGCTTGGAAGATCTGAATGAAACCATGGCCTGTACGTTTCTCTCACAGACACTTGACGACTAACCATTGCTTTGGTGTAGCATGCTTCCTCATAACTCCCTGCACTCATTCAAACGGTTTGGTGATAAAATAGAATTTGTTTTTCACCATTTTGATCGTGAAGCACTTGATAAGAAAATGTTACAACAACGGAAGGCCCCGCATGAATCTGTAATGGAATTTTGGGATTGCGTCCAGCCTCTCTCTTGGGAGACTTCGAAAAGTAAGATGCCTTTTCCATATCTTATTGAAATATTGAAATATTTATGTTCCATATAGATCAATCCGAAAGTGAAAACAGAGTTCAAACCCCTCTCAGCATACTTCGATGATGGAGCTCCGCAATATCAGGTAGACACAGTTGTTGTCACAAGTGACTGTCCTCCTTCCTCTCATCAAACAACTCCACCCTCGTAATTTGATGTGTGAGAGTGTGCACAAAAGTCTGTTCAACTGTCACCTCCCCCCATCCCACCTACTTTCAAATTCTATGCAGATTTGGTTGGGAAGCCCATGGGTTGTCATATGCACTTGTTATCTCAACCTCCATCCTCGTGTTTTGCTGATCCTTCAAATTTTACTATCTTGTGTTCTTTTGTTCTGGACTCCACACTTGTTGTGAATGAGGATCAAGCTATTGATGGAGTTTATGTTACACAACCTACTTGCACTGTCATTTATGATGAGTATGACTGGGATTCTGAACATGAACCTGTGGTGAAGGATGACCTCCTCCTGTCCACACCTCCTCCGCTTTTTCCTGACATCTTTGGTGATTTTGTCATTTCTAATTTTCCTTATGAAAATTTCTCCCCGAATTCATCTACTTTCGATCATTCACAGAACACACCCGATGTTAGTCCATCATTTGATAATAGAGAGGACAAATATTTCATTGAGAATCCACTCGATTTTGCATCTACTTTTTCTAGAAACATAGAGGGTGAACATTCTTGCTTCTCATCTACCCCTCTGTATGATTCATCAGATCATGAGGATGCCGATGAACTCATTGATTTTTCTGATCATAGCTGTCGTGATCTCTTTACTCCTATATTTGATCACGATGTTGATTCAATCGTTGTTGATATTTCAAATCCACCCGTTTATGATGATCTATCTGTCGATGAAGTCAAAACCCTACAGGTTGTCGAGGCACTTCAGCCCGAGCTGATGGTTATGTCAGGTCCTCACTGTCCTGAGGTTAGTTTCACTTCCGATCAGGAAATTGTTGAACCACCCAAGGCTCCTCATCACTCATATGGATGTATTGAAGATCAATCCAATACAAAAATTTCACTTCCTCCACCTAAATCACTTGATCCTATCGCTCATGCATTGGAGGAATCATACACAACAAGCACACTTACAAAGCGTAAGTTGTCTCTCTTTCTCATGTTTGCTTGTCTGTCACAGTCAAAAGGGTGTCCATGCTTATCATCTGCACACAATGCATCACAACACCATGTTAAGTCTACATAATGCTTGTCTTGTGCTTTCATTCTTTACTTTTCTGTGGACACGTTTAAAATCAGAGTGTGTTTGTCTTCATTGTTATATCTTTCATGTTTGCTGGTTCGCATAACCATCCTTTCCGTGAACCATGCCTTCATCAACATGGGTCAACCAATGCACCGGTGGCTGCATTGGAAATATAACTTCACATGATTAGGCCCATGCACCATTAGCTTAGGAGTAGGAGTAGTGTTTGCTTTGTGTCTTGTTTTCTTGCATGCATGTTTTCCTTTTTACTTTGTTTGTTTGTTTGCTTGCTTTATTTTCTTACTTGCTTTGATTTTTCATTTTCTTCTGCTCTTTTCTTTATTGTTTCATTTTCTTTCTTACATTCGTAGGTTATTTTCGCATGAAACCATGTGCAACTCTTAAGACAAGCAGGGTAAAGTACAAGAGGACTTGTACTGCTATTAACACTTGGTTATATGTCGTCTTCTCTCTTTATGCATAACTTTTTGTCTTCAGTCAATGATACACCAATGGAAAATACGTTCTGTTTGAAGTGAATCTTAGTGAAAACACAACACTTGCACTCTAACTAGTACCACCTACTCTAGTCAGTTGTTTTTGGGTTAACCCTTGTAAAATCAGTAAAAGTAGAGTAAGGTGAGGGGGAAAATCTTAACAAGTATTTCAGAAGTATATATAACCTAATTCTCTGAAGGAACAACATATTCTTCTCTCAATAAGTTGGGACCCCTTTTCCGCCTCTAAAATAAATAAGTGTCTATGCACAGTTCTTTGAAAATGAAAAAAAAAAAAAAATGATAAATGATAAATGAATAAGGAGAAAGAAGAGAGGTTTCTTGCGCAGAAAGGTGATGCAAGTAACTCCACGGGGGTATTGACCAGGCTCACTGGCAGCAGAGCGATGCTTGTGTTCTTGCGTGACTCTACTGAGGCACTGTCCAGGCCTGCTCATAGTGGAGCAACACTAGAGATGAAACTTAAACTCTGACAACTATATTACTCGTGCACCAATATACCCCTCATCCCCAATCGAAACAAATAAGTTGACTTGGCTTAGAATGTGTGTTGACCGATCAAGATAATGTCAGGTGCTACATCTTTCACACAAGCTAGTGTGGAAACCACGATGATTGAAGAATCGAGCAATACTTCCGGAGGAGTTAGAACTACTTTTCATGAAACAAGGTCTTTTCAGAGAGCTGGAGTTCTACCAGTGTGTCGCCAATGTTGTAGCGGCTACAACCATCCTCCAAAATTTTGCCTTACCTTCATTTTGGAGGCTCCCTACGAACCATCCTTAGCAGCATGTCTTGCACTACCCAGGTGCTTATGATTTTAGTCGCGTTTCTTTGGCATAACAACTTGTGTTTGCTAACTTGTTTGTCTTTCACTCGCAAGATGATCTCTTGTGACTTGGTCTCAAACGGGTTCTTGTGAAGACTTGGAAAACTGCATAGCATTTGAGGGAAACTATTCTTTCTCTCTGAAATTACACAGTACATCCCGACAGCCAGCACTGCTCTCCAGAATTGCGCAGAGCAGGCAGGCTGCCTTCCCCAAGTAAATTGCGTAGAGCAGTCCATCATCGAGCTTGCTCTCAGAATTTGCACAATTTTGGCTGGCAACCCTGGCTTTAGTCCATAAATTGCACAGAGCTCGAGGGGAAACCAAAGCCACTCAGCCCAGAAAGTACGCAAAATTCATCCCATGGATCACTGAGCGTTGCATGTGCTCATAGGTTGACTAGTTCCATCCAGGATTGTGCAATCTTGCCTTGCATGCATGGTCAGTTTTTCCCAAAAAAGAAAAAAGCATCCCTAGATTTTAGGGATCTATTTTTAGAAGATGGGGGTTACATGCAGAATCTGTTTTAGAAACCTCTCATCAATTGTGGATTTTTCCTATAATCGTGGCATGCACGTCATAAGCCTCGATCTTGTCAAAACTATTTATTTGGCATCTCACAACTCATTCATCACTTTCGATCTTGGAGCTCTGGCATTCCCAATGCATATAGGAACTTTCGACACACTCATCGTAGCGTTTTCTGGGTAAGTTTGCTTTTCATGTCTTTTGTTGCTTTTCTATTGCTTTTTACATTTCGGTTTGTGTGAATGTTGTTTTCTTGGTTTTATTGAAGACTTGTTTTCGTTTCAATGCATGTTAGCTTGTAGAAGTGTTGTTTTGAGTTTTTCATTGCATTTCCTTGTTGTCTCATGCATGACACTATTTCTGCACTTAGAATGGTCATCGTTGCGGTGAATCGCTTCACACACTTTATTGTTTTCCCATTTTACTGAATCCTGCATTGACTGTAATCTGATGCATGTTCGTCACTCATGTCTGCACCAACTTTGCACATGCTTTCAGTCTTTACTGATTTTCAGTAGCCCATCGGTAGGTCTAAGCTGCCTTGGCCTAGACCTTGCCTTGCCCGGCTTGCATTGTGCATTTATGGGATGGAAGGCTTTTCCTTGCACCCAGGAATTGTGAAAAGCCTACCTCACACTATCCTCCTAGGCTATGCTCTACGTAGTTTTGAGAGATAGTGCCTCAGTTGGCCCTGTTGTCTAGGTAAATCCTCTATGTGGACATAGACAATCCCTCTAGCCCAATGAGTGGATCTAGAAACCGAAGTGACAATCTACTAGACACTTTCCTAAGATGCAATTGAAAAGAGATACGAAGAAGATGGCCTACCTCATTCTGAATACCTTGAATCACAGGCTTGTTCCTATTGCTTTCAGTGTTTATGCACCTGCACAAGAGATCAAGACACAACAAGGCATGCAAATACAAGTAGCATATTCAAAATAAACCTACTTAATTGATCAAGGAATGTTAAGCTAAATGATACATGAACATACACATTTAGGGAAAATGAACCAACAGTAGTATATTAATAGAAAATAAGGGGAAGTACACAACCAAGCCTTGATGTTGATAGGTTCTCCTTGAATGAATATCCAAGTCCAAGCTAAGCTCTCCAAGCACTCCTTCTCCAAGCTAAATGAATAACATATAGGCACAATCTTAGCATATGGGTGCAAATAGGCATAGACCAACCATTTGTGAATGGGAAAAGATGAATATATAGGCTAGGAAAGGGAGTTAGGACCTCTCCAAAGATAGGATTAGCCCCTCATCTCAAGGAGGTAGCTCATAGGGATAAGAACAAGAGGCCAAGTTGGGAGAATTCGACCTCATTTATGCCAAACAACCTCCAGCTCACTGCTCTGGAAGCTTCTAGATCACAAAGCTTCTCATCCTCTTTGGGAAAATTGCCTTTTTGGGGATCATTGCGGGTACATAAGTGAATAGAGCAATGCCATCGTGGGCCAAACATGATGCAACATGCGAACATCGCGGTTTTTAACTTCATAAGAGTGATGAGTCTCAAAATTAGGGTTTAGAGCTATTTCCTCAAGGGAAAGATCAAGGAATTTTCCAATCAATGTTTTAGGGAGGATATGAGCTGCATATCTGAATAAGTACATTGCATGATGGTCATGTTTCGGGCACTTCAAAATATGTCACAGGGAAGTGCAGGAGGTGTGAAAAAATACTATGTAACATATGCCCCGTAAAGCATGAAGGAAGAACGAGGAGTGATGGCTGAGATGCTTTACGAGATGTCGCAAGGACGAGGACAAACACTGTCAGGAGACCTTCAAATCAAGGATGTATATACATATACATATATATGATATCATGAATCCATGGTATGGACACAACTATCCGGATGATAAGGACTATATGGAAAGATCCATGGTATGGGCACAACCATCCAAATGACAAGGATCATCTGTGAATCTAAGATCCAAGGCATGGTCGCAGCCATCTGATATAAAAGGATCATCATAAATGTAAAGTCCCATGGTATGGTCACTACCATCCATATAACAGAAACATGTGTACAATCATGAATAACATATAACTCCATGCAACCTGAGTCAAATTAGAGAAGACTCAGGGTCTTGTGCTCCATCCCGACTCGATCAAAGTATGAATTCTAACATACGAATAAATGTGTTGAAGTCAAACATGCGAGAAAACCACCTGATTACTGGCCAATGATGCAGACTGTTAACAGGTACGAGAGAAAACACCAATAATGATAATGGCTCTCAAGGTATGACAGTACAATCCGTAAATGTGAGAATGAAATTGAAGTCAAACACTCATGGAATCATTCGATCGAAGGCCAATGATGAAGACCTATCGTTGGATGCGAAGAACTTGCCACTAGGGCATTCAAGCTCTAAGGTACTGAAAGGGAGTTTCTAAGTCAGCTTCCGGGATAATGAGCTGAAGTTGACAGGAAACAACCCGTCGAATCAGGGCAATGATGAGTCCCCCATCATTGAAACGAAACAAGGAATAAATTGGAATGAAATGAATAAGATCCAAGAATGTAACAATAGGTCAGACAATGTATAGGTAAATAACTATAGATAAGACTTCTGTTGAACACTAGAAACACGATTTCGGAGTGTGGTAGCATTTGAATCAACATAGGACTGAAGGTCATGATGAAAAAATTGAATAGTCAAATGAGAGGCAAAAATGGATCACCCAAACCCAGGAGAACAAGTGACTGAGTGAGGATATCCCAAACCCAACACGAGAGAAAATGAGTGTCATGTTCAAGAGCAACATGTTGCCTATACAAAGGATGTTTCATCTTCATTCGCCACCCACTATTTCTAGCAAGTACCCCAACTATTTTTACCACAAGCTTGAAGGGGATAGCATATGCTTTTCATGTAAGTTCATTCTTCGAATGAATCCATCCTAGTAAATTTTACAAGTCCTAGGAAGGAGAAACTCGGTCTCATCATGGTGACGAGTCTTTTGTTGTAAGATTTTAACAAGTCTGACATAAGAATAACTCGATATCTTTTTCATATTTAGAGAGTTTGAAAAAGAGACGAAAAAGAAAACTCCATCATGTCCCTTTTCATAATTTGTCCCTCGAACCTGAAAAGGTAGAAAAGAATATCTAAGAGAACCCCTTAACCATGTCGATCAAGGTGTACCTTTTTTGTAAATAGTCAATCTCGGTCCAAAAAAGGGGTAAACTTATACGGAGACGACATCAAGTCATATAATTTAACGAGTTCGAAATGACAAGTACTTGACGATCTTTTCAGTTTTTGAGAGTCAGAAAAGGGCTTAAAGATGACTCCAGGGGGGTTCCTTTTTCGTTTATTTTTAACGAGTCCAAAAAAGAGATAAAACAACAACTCATAAGAATCAGTAAAAAATAATCACTGTCCACTGAAAGCACCTGTAACTGTACAAAGAAATTCACCCATCACTGATATCAAGAAATAATAATAAAATATTATTAAAATATTGACAAAAATGACTTCAAAACCTATAAATAACCAAAAGTAACATTATTTTTTACCATTTTACCATAGTAAGTTTTGAAAGTGCATTTGTGCCCTAATTTGCTTGATTTTCAAGTGACCATTGTGGGAGATTCAAGGCGCCATTTCGTGAACTGTTTGCAGCAAGTAAGAGGTCTGTCCTTGCTTTCTCATTTCGTCACATTTTCATGCATTTTTAATGGAATTTTGTACGCTAAAAGGGAGGATTTGTAAATTGTTGAGCACCGATGATCATTGTGGGTGTGGTCACTGGAACAATGATAATCGCTCTTGAGCTCAAATACACTGGCAATGACATTGCTCTGTATATAAAAGCAGGTGCAATGGCACCGAGGTGGAATTTTTTGAAGAAAAAACCCTTTTAAAGCAAAATTTCTTGATTTCAATCCATGAAAAAGGTTCTAATTGGCATTTAAATGATGCTTTGTAGGAGATCATAGTTTTTGAATGGAAATAAAGAGGCCATGAGGTCGAAGATCACCAAGTAGCCCATAATCTAGAATGCATCAATGCCTTGAGAGATTGCGGGTTGTTGAAGTTCTTCAGGACCACGGGACTAAGGGCTCAGATGGAATTGCTGCCCTATTTGATCAGTCTTTGGGATGTGGATTGAGAGATCTTTATCATCAAAGGCCATGAACTAGAAATAGAAGTATCAGACATATATTTCATCACAGGATTGTCCCGAAGAGTAGAGAGAGTGCAACTCTTCGGATCTTGCCCAGGTGGTGAGAGTACTAGCACTCTGATTAGGAGGCATTGCCCAGGTGTAGAGATGACGAGGGGTGGGAAGGTGAAGATTACCACAATCACCAACAAGATTCCTTTACAAACCATCCTATTCACCATAGCTCATGTATCTGGGATGCAAACCCTGCATGAGAGTTCAAAATACCAATTCCAGTATGGAGTTGAATGTTTGACCCCCACCATATTCAACTGGTGTGGCGGCCTTCTAGCGAATATGAAAAGACTGCTGACCAAAGGGAAGCAAAGGAACCTGAGACAATTTGGGTTTGGCTCGATACTGGTGACTTTCTTCCTAGAGTGGGTGCCCCTATTCTGGTATCAGTGGGAAAAGGTACTAGATCCTGCCTCCCAAGACCCAAGGCTAGTGAGGTGGAGTCAACTCATGCCTCGAGGAGGGACAGGTCAACCTATGCACTACCCTCCATATTTATTTAGCTGGTTGCAATGCCAATTACTCGTGGTGGATGACTATGCATATGCTGGCACAAATTTCCAATGGGATCCAGATCTACCTCTATCACCGGGAGAACAATGGACTGATGCAGGTAAAGACTTGTTTTTTGGATTTTTCCAAGTCTTATGACTTTTTTTGTCAAAGTGTAAACTGAGACTCGAATTATGATGAATTTGCATATGTAGGACCTGAAAGACCACCTAGCATGTCACCAATAGCATGGCGGGCTGCTCATCAGATAGTGGGTGCTGGCTATGAGGAAGGGGTGGACCCCTTAACTGAGATGGAGCACAACCTAGAAGCGATTAGTCGGGGAGTCCCAGAGTATGCTACTATAGATGAGGTGCCATTGTGCTGGAAGAGATACGTAATGGGAGTATCTGTAAGACATGCATCGGCTGTTAGGCTGAGTGATCAGAGTAGTCTCATGCTACCATGAGCACCATGCAGGCTGATAACCTTTCTAGCTCTTTTACACATTTTGTGGGCTTTGAAAGCCAAGTGTCTCATAACACTTTATTTTTTGAGATTTTGATGTAAAAACTTCGACAGACTCAATACGTACATACATGCATACATACATACATACATACATACATACATACATACATACATACATACATACATACATACATACATACATACATATATATATATATATATATATATATATATATATATATATATGTTTTATTTCCTACTTATGTGTCTAGAATATGATCAGTTTTATAAATGACGCAAATGTCGATTAATAACATAATTGGCTAATGCATCTGTTAATGTATTCAAATTGTATGGAATGTGTTGATACGTGATAAAATAAAAATTTCTTTCCAGTAATTGAACATGTAGATACATACACAATATTTGTGGATTTCTCACCGAATAATGATTGTTTAATTGTAACACAATGAGCTGTGAATCTAAATTGACAACTAAATCTCTAATGCCAAGAGAAAATTCTTCTGACAATAGTTCAATGACTGCACTGTATTCAGCAATATTGTTAGTTTTCCAACCAAGGCATATGCCTTGTAAGTCAATCAACTCACCATCAGGGGCAAGAGTGCCCATGATGCAAAGGACAAATTCTGTGTGCTACGACAAGCACCATCAAAAAAATCGAGATAATGACTTGATGACATCTGCAAACCGAGTGGAACACAAGGTAAGCAACCAAAAACATGTCTGCAAAGAAAATAAACACACCCAAAATAAAATAAAAATGCACACTAATGAATTCACACACTAATGTAAACAAAGTCAATACACGAACTTCACGCATTATACTTTTTCAAATACAACCCATTTCGGGGCTGTGACAATGCATGTCCTTCGTAATCAACTAGCTGATAGGCACCTTTCTGCAAAACACGTTTGAAAATATATGGCCCATGCCACATAGGTTCGAACTTTCTAGTGCATAAATTATCGTTAGCCTGGTCATAAAGGAGGACTAGGTCGCCTTCGGAAAAAGTGCGAGGAGAAACAATTTGATCAAAATGAGCTTTGACATGTTTTTTATGGGCTTTGATTACCATTGGGCTTCGATTAGCATCGTGGCAATGCAACGGGTCTCTTCAAGCCTCTCAAGATAGACTAACCACTCCTCTTTAGGCGAGGTGTTAGGAAGAAGTTCAACAACTAATTTGAGTGAAAGGATCTCACATTCAATTGGAAGAGTTGCCTCTAAACCATAAACCAGTTGGAATGGAGTGAATCCAATGGTCATCTTAGCAAAAGTTCTGTAAGCCCAGAGAGCTGAGAATAGCATCAAATCCCAGTCCTTTTTGTGCTTCCCAATTGTGCGTTGAAGCATAGTAATCAAAACTTTATTAATTGCTTCGACTTGGTCATTGGTTTGTGGATAGTAAGGAGTTGAGCTATCATGATGAAGACCCAACTGAGCAGTCAACTTTGCCATCATGTATTGACGAAAATGTGATTCATGGTCAGTTATAATGGCTTGAGGAACACCGAAACTAGCTCTGACGTGGTTGAATAGGAATTGAGCAACAATAATACCGTCAGCATTGTATGTGGGCATTGCCTCAACCCATTTAGTGAAATAGTCGACAACGACGATAATATAGCCATGCCCCCCAATCAAGCGAGGGTTACATGTCATGAAATCTATGCCCCATTTAGCAAATGGGCCAATGATAACTACTGGGTGTAAAAGTGCTGGGGGGCGCGCTGCTTGCGGTTAAAAATATGGCATTCGTGGCATTTCTGAACAGCCAGAATAAAATCCTTAAAGATAGAAGGCCAGAAATAACTGACAGGAAGGATTTTCTAAGCAGTGGCATAGCTGGACATATGAACACCATAGGCACCAGAGTGGAATTCATTCAAAACCCGTTCAACCTCTTCAAGTGTTAGACATCTGCGAAGAACAGAGTCCACACCAACTCGATATAATGTATCACCAAGAATCTGATAGGGTTGGGACTGATGTCGAATGTGGAATCAGTCGGATTGAGACAAATTAGATCGGAAGGTCTGGGTTTGAAGATAAAAGATAATATCTCCATACCATGGGTCAATAGTGTTGAGGAGAAACAAAGTTTCATCGAGAATATGCTCAATAAAATCAGTAGGAGTGCTTGTAGACAAAAGGGCACATATCAATTCAGCAAAAACAAGTGATTTCTTTGATTTGACGGTAGTAAAATCCAAATCAAACTCCTGTAGGATAACAACCCACTTGGAGTATTTGCTCCCTAGTAACTGATGAGCCAATATATAGGTCATGGGGTTGCAATCGAAAATGACAGTGGTTTTCCGTAGAAGGATATAATGACGCAATTTTTGAACAACATGGGTTGCTGGCAAAGCAAGCTTCTCAAGGTGGGCATATCGAGACTTAGTGTCGAGAAGATTTTGGATTAAATAATAAACCACATGTTTGTTTCCATCATCGTCATCTTGAACTAACACCATAGCAATGGTAGTATCAATTGCAACCAAGTATAGGAAATAATCGCGTCGGTAATCAGGGGGATGCAGTAAAGGAGCACTGATAAGCGTGTATTTCAAAACAACGAAGGATTTTTGGGCAACTTCATCCCAAACGAAAGGGATCCCCTTCTTAAGTATGTGAGTAAAACCCTTAGTGAGTTTAGCGTAATTAGGAACGAATCGATGAATAAAGTTAGCCTTTCATTGCAGGCTTTGCAGTTGCGACAATGAGGCAGGGGGGGTAATGATGGCCTCAACTTTTAAAGGATCGATTTGAATACTTTCACAGGACACCACAAAACCCAAGAGTCGACCAGATTCAATGCAAAAAATTCACTTGTGCGGATTGAGACGAATATTATAATGTCGACATCGCATAAAGATGGATCTTAAGTGATCCAAATGGTCATAATGCTTAGCAGAATGGGCTGGTAAGTCGTCAAGGTAAGGTTGAACAATGTGTTGAATATCATGAAAATCATAAGACATTGCTCTCTGGAAGGTAGCGTCAGCATTTTTTAGACGAAAAGGAAGCTTCTTATAGGCAAAAGTGCCCCAGGGACAGATAAAGGTCATTTTATGTTGATCAGCATGTGAAATGTTGATCTGGTTGTAGCCAGAAAAACCATCCATGAACAAGAAAATCTCACTCCCATCACACTCGTCGATGATCTGATTGATAAATAGAGAGGGATATTTGTCTTTTGGACATGCGTGATTGATGTCGCGATAATCAACACAGATACGGATCGTGCCCTGCTTTTTAGCAATGGGGACAACGTTGGACACTCAATCTGTCAATGGGATGGGATAAATAAAACTAGTTTTTAAAAGATTTTCCACTTATGATTTAATAGCAACAACCTTTTGAGGATGCACAGTGTGAAGCCGTTGGCGAATAGGCTTGGCACCGGGATAACTTGGTATTTCATGCACCACTATTGATGGATCAATACCAGGCATTTCCTCGTATAACCATGCGAAGACATCTTGAGTGTAAACACTGATCTCATCAAGAGAACAAGAGACCCCAATATGAATGTTCTTGAAAATTCCAGGTTTAATGGAAATGTCAAGACTTAAAGGTATAAAATTGCCAAATGAATCAATCTGATCTGGAGTAGGAATAATCCAAGGATCCGTAGAAATTGAGATCATATTGATTGAAGTAACATTCGAAGGTGGGAGAGTAAAATCACCCATTAAAGCAAAGTCTTTAAAAATACCTGCCCCACACTCTCATAAGGAATCTCGGTATTTCCCACACAAGGGACATTAGTGTTTGATGAACCGGAAGAGAAAAAAGACAGTTGGTCAACGGTGAAAATTTTTCCTTCGTGAGGAAAACGAAGCACCCAGAAAAAAGAAGAAACCACACAAAACATAATGTGGGTCCAACTTCACTCGAGAAGAAGGTTGTAGTTGAGATTCTCATCTACAACTTCTACTTCTAGCTCAACGGTCTTTCCTTCCAATGTGATCGACAAGTTTGTGAGAATACCATATGGGCATGGGCCTCTACCATCAAAGGCCTCCAAAGTGTTTAGGGACTGGTTAAGAGAAGGAGAGCCAATGGCCTTCGAACACGAAACAGACATGATGTAGGTGGAAGCACCCTCATCAATAATAGTCTGATGAATCGTCTTCCCTTTAATGACAACCTGTGTAAGAAAAGCAATCTCATGATGAAGACGAGGAACATGGTTTTCAAGATCAAAGGTAATTAAACTCAAATCGGTAGGATCAATAGCGCCTATAACAGACAACAATGATTTCTGTTGCGTTGGACAAGTTTGGAGAAACTCCAAAGCAGACATTTCCGAAGGTGCTTGAGCTAAATCCTCAATAATATTATAATGTTGTGCAACTCTAGATTTTGGATTATAATATGATTTCTGAAGTACACCTTTGGGAGGTGTTCGAATTACGGACTCACTGTTAGGGCACTCAATATGGAGTGGACCAGAACTGGAACAAGTGGAATTAGAAGGTATATTGTGACTTATTTCTCCACCGTCTGCTTATACGAGGTTCGATATTCCTTTGTTCGAGTAGCAATCGAAATAGGTGATGAGCCTTGCATCATGGAAACTTGGGAACCAGAGGAGGCAGAGGATTGTAGTTGATCTACCAACTATGTCTGCTGAGATGGAAAAGGTTCTTTCAAAATAGCCGGAGTCCCTTTCAATAAGCAGTTAACTTCAGAATGTCGGGGACAATCCTTAGTGTAATGATATTCCTCACAAATGAGGCAAGGATATTTCGGCTTTCTATTAGAGGCATCATCAACATATGATCTGGGTGGATCCTGTTTTAGGGTATCGGTTTTAGCTTTACCTCTCCCCTTTTCTTACCTTTTGAGGCCTTATCTGCTGCAGTAGAGTGAGCAACATGTATCTCGGAGGTTTTACCAGGATTTGACGAATGTTTCGAAGGATTATTGGAACCAGTGTTTGAAACAGATTTATTCTTCGAGGAAGCCTTCGTGGAAGCTTGAGAAATAGAACCAATTACACCATCAACAAGTGGTACATCGAGAGACTTTGAGGTTGCCAGATTCAAATATGGTCTTGGAGCATTAGGCAACATCTCATATAATGTGCTAGATTGTGAATAGACTAAGTCTAGATACTAAGCACGAGAAATAGCTTGCTATTCAGTAACACATCCACCCATAACTATATCCTTAGCAATTTTGTTAACAAATGATTTTGTGAACCATTCAGTCAACAACTCATCAAAAATCTCAAATTTGATGAGGCGACGCTGATGCCTCCATTCATGGATATGATCAGAAATGTGGGTCGCGGTATCTTGCTTAAGGGATGTGAGAAAATGAGTGCCAGTTTCATACTGAACCGGCAATTGGAAGTGGGTGAGGAAGGCCATAGCTAGAGAGTTAAAGTTAGCATAGGTAGCTGGAGGCAACTCGATATACCATTTTGCGGCAACACCTATTAAGGTTCTCTGAAAGAGGCAAAGACAAATAGAATCATCAACATACGAATTTAAAGAGCACCATAAGTGATATGTCATCACATGGGCTTGTGGGTCCTCTTTATACTTTCCTTCGAATTTAGGGAAATCGCTTGGAATTTTAGTTGGAACTGGAGGCCAGTAAGGCAAATGAAAAATATGATCATTTGTGAGCCTTGAGACATCAGGCATCTCTAACGTGGCCAAGAAAGGCAATTGCATATTGAACAACATGTAGGGCCTTTGAGGAGACCCAAATTGCAAGTTCCAACCTTAAGGAGTTTTCCTCCACAGTGGAGGATTTTGTGAATACAGGATTTGATTTTTCCCCCACTGAGGGTTACCTTTACCATAAGGTGGATTTTTTCTAGGGTAGGTTTGATATTGACCTACCATAGACCGTTGATAAGAATTATATGTGACATACAGATTGTAAGGTTGTTGAACCTGTTGACCCTGAACCTCAAGAGATGTGCCCTGCTGTTGTAGGGGTTGACCTTGGGTTTGCAATGGCTGACCTTGTTGATATGCATATGAAGCTTGATGTTGCAAAGGTTGACCTTGTTTCTTCAAAGGTTGGCCTTGCGAGAACAAAGGTTGAGTAGGCTGCTGAACAAACTGAGTCTGCTGCAAAGGCTGCTGAGACTGCTACAAAGGTTGCCCCTACTCCTGTAACAATTTTCCTTGCTGCTGCAACGCTTTCCCTTGCTGCTGCAAGGGTTTCCCTTGCTGCTGCAAGGGTTTCCCTTGCTGCTGCAATGGTTACCCTTGCTGTTACAAGGGTTTCCTTTGCTATTGCGAGGGTTGCTGGATAGTTCCTTGGGATATAGCCTATGGATTTGGTAATTTTCGAATTGAATCTAACCATATCCACCAAGAATAATAGATTGACTAGGCTGGACGTAAGCTCCTGCTTGAGTAATGTAAGATGGATTGACCAAAGCTTGCAAACCATATGGGACATAAGCTTGTTGGAGTGGAATCTTAGTCATATAAGGCTGTTGATACTGGATGTTACCTGACTTGGATGGACCAACAGGGTTAGGAACACCACCAGAAAAGGTTGGTTAACTCCAACCATGTGAGTTTGTAATCCACTCACATTAGTTTCACCTTACACAAGAGGAATATTCGGATTCCCCCCCCAGGCAGTGGCACATTCTGTCCACTTAACAGAGGGGTAGAAGAACTAACTGAAACCTGACCTAAAACAGTCAGTTGTACTGGAAGGGTCGGTTGAAACGACGATACACACTATGATGGAATTGTAGGTTGAACGGGAACTGACATGACAATAGTTTGTACAGAAGTTTGAGAGGTCGCTTTTGGAATGAATGGACCAGATGTAGGCATAACATTTGAAGACCAAATGGGATTTTTATACAAGGACAAAGCACTGGGAGTACCTAAAACTAACTGTGCTAAGGTTGTATAACCAGGTGGAAACATGGGTCCACTAGTTTCAAGAAGTGTGAGAGGTGAGACTCTTCCTATCAAAGGAAAACCTTCTGGAGAGAATTCATACCCTTGTTCATCATCGACCTGAGGAGTATGGGTAGTGGAAACTTCCAAATGACCTGGAGAAAAGGTTGGGATTTAACCCTCTGACTCCATATATGGAAACAACTGGTGATGAGGAATCCGAGATGTGCAAGGAGATAACTCCAAAGGAATACCAGGCTGATCACAAGGGTTGTAAGGACATTGAGGAGATATCATAATAGAATCAAATAATGGATTTAGCAGATGAATAACAAGCCTCTGTAGACTCTCAGGGGTCTGCGGACTCTCAGGGGTTTGTATAGGATTGTCTGGGGTCTTAGGATCAAATTCTTGAGGTGACCAGGAATTCGATGGAGGTGGACGAGAAGATAGGGGTTGGATACTTGGAATAATCCCAAGTTCAAAACCTTGATCTTCAAGTGATTGAGGAATCTCGGGGTGAACTCCTTGGGAGGACCCTTCAGTATCAGACAATGAAGGGGAACTATGAGATGAACTCAATGGTTCCGCCATGATGACTTCCTATCAGGAGCAGAAAAGGAAAGGAGATTCGTTGAGGGCTTATTAAAAATCTTGAAATTAACAGGAAATTACTCAATATTGGTCCAAGAAGCAATTGCTTGGGTTTGACATGTTTGTCATGGGCAATTATTTTTAGAAACAAAAACTTTTCCTTTTCATCTTTTAAGAGTCGAGAAAATCACTAAAAGGTGACTTTAGTCACTTTCATTGGTTTAGAGAGCTTGAAAGGACAAGTGCTTGATGATCTTTTTAAATTTAAGGAGTCAGAAAAGATCGAAATGAAAGGAGTACCAAGTAACCGTGAACTGCAATATACAACTCAACAAATAAATTTACCAAGGAATTGACATATGTGCAGGTAATCTCCCCGAATGTTGTGTTTGGTGTATCACATTTACATGGCAGTAGACTTGGCTTCCTATGGATAAAGGTTTGCAACCTATAAGGGTCTCCCTTTATATACTCGACGGTATGGGGAGCACAAGTTTGTGCTAGCGCTGTCTAATGCAAGAGCGAATGATAACTACTAATTTTTTTAGACACCAGAACACATCTCTAGCCTAGACCACTAAGTATGAATGTTACTGTTTCAAATGCTCCTTAGATTGATTGATAGATTTTAAAGTTAATCTTGAAATTGTGTTTCGATTTCAAGGCCTTAACGATGTCATATGTTCCTCAAATGCAGCTAAATGATGAAATTGAAATCCTTTCATTTGATGACGGCTACTTATTTAGGGGAGAGAAACACCCATATCATGCATTAAACAAGCAACAATGCATCAATGACAATTTTCCAATGCTAAATGAAAAACATGAAATCTAATCTTTCATATCATAAGTAAATGCAATGCCAAAACAAAACCTTAAAGCGAACTACCTTAAGATATAATGATGATTTCATTTTCACTTTAATGCAATCAACGTAATCTAGTGCAAAAAGAAAAAGAGAATGTAAACAACTTCAATAATGATGAAAATCTCTTGCACATAAATGATTTTGAATGCAACAAATACTTCGAAAACTACTTAAAAGATAAACACTTCCATTTTCACCTTTAGAAACACAAAATTCAAAGCAAATACTTTCTTTCAGTTCAATTGAAACAAACAATTTTGTAATATATTTCCACTCTATTGCTTGCCAAAAGGAACTAAAGTGACTTTTAAAGCATCTACCCAATTCGACACTAATGAAAACAACTTAATATACAAGAACCAAAAGTTATTTGCAAAAGACGTCCAAACACAAAAAGACTCTTTTAACAAAGGTAATCAATCTCTGAAGAGAAGACCAATGAGTGAACGAAGGATGACCTAGAAGACCCAAAACCCTATAAGGCAAATCAAGCTCCAAACACACTTAGAACCAAATCAAGAGGCAATTTTAATTAGACAAACACGTCAAGCAAGACAAGGACATTAAAATCACACTGGTAATCCACTAACAGAAGGCAAAAACTGAAAACAAGAAGACAAATCCTAATTTTCTTTAACTTCTGTTATCATCGCACCTGTTAAAAGAAAAGCAGTGATCATCGCTACTGCAATCAACATATTCACGATGTCATCACGACTGTCATGGAAAAAACTACGATGGTCGAGAAAGATAAAGAAAAAGAAAAAAACTTCAAGAACAACACACATCAAGAACCTTCAAGCAATTACCAGAAAGTGAAAATAGTTGCAGACAAGCAAACAAGTATGGGATTAGACGGTTGGTCAAACTCATCACAAAAACAAGGTGAAGGATTGGATGGAAAGGATCATAGGCTCCCTAGCAAAGTCACCATTTTGTTGTCTAGGTAAATCCTCTCTATGGATAGAGACTATCCCTCTAACCCAATGAGTGGGTCTAGCAACCGAAGTGAAAATCTACTAGGCACTTTCCTAAGATGCAATTGAAAAGAGATACGAAGAAGATTGCCTACCTCATTCTGATGCTATCTCAATCTCCTTTGTTGAAGACCTTGAATAACTCATATCACGGGCTCATTCCTGCTACTCTCATCGTTTATGCACATGCACAAGAGATCAAGACACAACAAGGCATGCAAATACAAATATCATATTCAAAAGCAACCTACTTAATTGATCAAGAAATGTTAAGCTAAATGATACATGAACATACACATTTAGGAAAAATGAACCAGCAGTTGTATATTAATATAAAATAAGGGGAAGCATACAACCAAGCCTTGATGTTGATAGGCTCTCCTTGAATGAATATCCAAGTCCAAGCTAAGCTCTCCAAGCACTCCTTCTCCAAGCCAAATGAATAGCATATAGGCACAATCTTAGCATAAGGGTGAAAATAGGCATAGAACAACCATTTGTGAATGGGAAAAGATGAATATATAGGCTAGGAAAGGGAGTTAGGACCTCTCCAAAGATAGGATTAGGCCCTCATCTCAAGGAGGTAGCTCATAGGGATAAGACCAAGAGGCCAAGTTGGGAGAATTCGACCTCATCTATGCCAAGCAACCTCCAACTCATCGCTCTGGAAGCTTCTAGATCCCGAAGCTTCTCATCCTCTTTGGGGATCATCACGGGAACACAAGTGAACAGATTGATGCCATCATGGGTCAAACGTGATGCAACATGCGTCCATCATGGTTTTTAACTTCATAAGAGCGTTGAGTCTCAAAATTAGGGTTTAGAGCTATTTCCTCAGGGGAAAGCTCAAGGAATTTTCCAATCAATGTTTTAGAGAGGATATGAGTTGCATATCTGAATAAGTAGACTGCATGATGGTCATGTTTCAAGTACTTTGGGGTATGTCATAGGGAAGTGCAGGAGGTGTGACAAAATACTGTGTAACAGGCCCCCAGGATTGCGAAGTGCAATTTCCCAAGCAACAGTCATGCTGACTGAAACTGCGCATTGTGCAGTTCTAGTCCTCAGCAGGCCAAGATGGAATGTGCTCTGCGTAGTTTCAGTAGTTATTCAACTCACTGGTATCCTGGACTGTGATCCGTGCAGTTTCAACAATTAGTCTCCCAACCTCTCCCAGAGAAAACTGCATAATTTTCCCAGTCAGTCAATTAGGTGTGTTGCATGTCAGTCCTCAAGTTGATTTTGGTTTTCATCTAACATTTTTCTTGCCATGAGCATTTCTCTATCTCCAGGTATCACAAGTGTTCATCAGTCTCTTAGTATTATAGGTACAATGGCTTATAATAGAGTAGGGTCAAAGGACACAATAGAGAGCACAACTAGAGATGTGGTCGAGCAAGTGTCTATGAGCTTGCCCATCTATGAAGATAATAAGATGTTCATAGACAATGATATTAAGATCACATGGCAAGACATCAATGACATCTTTTCAAGCACCTTTGAGGAGAATCTGGAGGACCGCAGAGTCTATATCAACATACACAAGTCTGGCTTGTACCAGGTTGCATGCAAGTATCCCGCATTTCCATGCACGGACATGATCCACTAGATTGTCTTGCATACTGATCCAGAGACAATGGTGCTGAGCAATTTTAGTGTAACAGAACTTGCTACATTCAGGGCAGACAACTTTTAGGAGATGTATCACTTGCCGCAGCCGATGAACAAAATGGATTCAATCTTCACCAATCCTAGTAATAATGAGAAATCAAGAGACATATTGAAGAGTTGGGTAAGAGAGACATCTAAGTTCAGGATTATACCCAACCAATTATACAAGACAAAGACATTAAGGAAGGCTTATCAGTTCTTAGTCATCTTCGCATGCCTCTTGTATGGCCAAGAGAGTATAGAAACCTTCCAGTGGATTTGGGTGATTACGTTGGATCAGCTGGTGAATGAAGGAAGACCTTTCAATTGGTATGACATGTTGGCTCTCCAGCTGAAGGGGCAAGAAAAAAATTCTCATAATCCACAAAAGGTTCAGCAAGCAAAGCTCTTAATGTCTGCTTACATGCTTGATGCAATCTATGCTCGTCAATAGTTCCCTAGCTTGGGTTGGGCATGGACACCTTCAAAAACCTCTGTGCACATTTATTGCAGGTTGTTCTCTAAGTGTAGCTTCCGTGGAGTTATACTACAACTATATGACCAGTTCGTCACCCTAGTGTACAGGATGATCTTTGAGAAGGATATGCCTTGCATGTCACAAGAAGCGATGGAGGAATTGGTTAACATAGCAGATTGGTACACCTCACCCCTAGGTACCTTCATTCAAATGTACAACATGATGAAGGCCTTGCATGTGTTACCAAAGTTTTCCATGGATTAGCTAGTCATGCAAGAAGTTGCATACCACATCTCGACAGGGTTGTTAGCGAGACTGCATAGGAAAAGGAAGGCACCTTGGCCCACTTTTCTTTTGCGATTAGGTTATATGAGATCCAGAGTCTCAAGCATGCCGAGGTCAAGACGGAGGAATTCAAGAGGTTCACCTTCGACACCAGATGTTTCAATCCATATGACCCACATTTCTTAGTGAAGGACCACTGTGCGAGAATTTATCATCCTTGGATTCACAGGGCATGTCATTGGCTAGAGGAAGACCCATGGTGATACTACTATAACTCCTCAAGGCTCAATGAACTAATCAGAGTGGCTGTAGAATAGTTATCAACACACAAGGCAACAACACTTGACAGGGTAGAAACTACATTAACGACAAAGAGCAGTAGACCTGCACCAGAAAAAGGAAAAAGAAAGATTACCGATAGCGCAGAGGCAGAAAAAATCTCAAGTTCAAATAAGATCCACTTGTAGAAAGAGAAGCTTTGGAGATTGAAGCAAAGAAGCGACAACACAACAGAAGGATTGCACAAAGATAGAGGGAGAAGCAGAATCTGGATGAGGGAGAGAAGAAGTTGCAGGAGGTGAAGCAACAAATAAGGGAAGAACAAGAGCTGCGCAGAAGGGACAAGAAAGCACAATAGGAAGCGCAATGTGTACACATTGATGAAACTTCACAAATACAGGTTATTGAATCAGAACAATTGGCAGATAGAAAACATGGTGAGCAGTCGTAGGAGCAGGACTTTGCTTAGGAGATTGAACAGTTGTTGGAGCAGATGGATGCGGATTTGGTTTAGATGGAGCAGGATCAGGATACAAACCTCATGCCCAAAGACCTAGAGGTCACTCCACCGGCTTCCATGGAAAATTTTAGGGGCTGATATTCACAGGTGGGCTAATTTTCCATGATTTTTCCACAAAAAAGGTTTTCCAATTTCCATTTTTTATAAAAATGTTTCGCCAAAATTTTACAATATAAAATTATTTTACCTTAAAAATCGCCAACATTATATAGATACTATATATAAAATCGTTATAAATTTGAATAATTTTACAAATATATCAATAAACATTGTATTGTTTTCATATTAGGGACTAGTGAGATTCGCCAATGTTTTTAAACTTCAAGATAATTTTCCATCCTTAAAATTTTCCCTCGACGGCTTCACTAGATCCGGGAGCAGAGCAAGTCCCAAGTGATCAAGGAGACATTGAAATCCTTGAGGACAATTTGGAAGCAAATGTGCACAACATATCATTTGACGAGTTATAACACAAAGTTGTGTAGTCGCGCAGAGTGCCTACTCCAGATGACCATGCATCTCCTACGAATTTTCGAGAACGAGTGATCATGTTTGATGTGTGCAGACATCTTGCTGCATTGGTTGATGCTACAAAGGCATATGCTAAAGCCACCAACTCAAGTGTGAGATTCTTGATAGTTGAGAATGATCACATGGCTAAGGAATTGCAAAAGGCCAAGAAAAGAGAAGAGAAAGCTACAACATCTACTAGAGAAAAGTGGAGGAAAGCTATACTTGACAAAGTATTGTCTCGAGAGAGATTCATGCAAAAGATGTACTTCAGGTTCGTCATTGTGCATAAGCCAGTTGTCCATCTTAAGGGTTGGTTGTAACGCTGTGCTAGGAGAGCACACATCTTGATAGATGTACACACTACTGTTGATCACATGCAGATATGGATAATGAGGTACAAGGGAGCCTCGTTGTACTTGCCAAAGATGATGAAGCCAAAGGCAGTGGAGTTGAAGGCACGCATCCAGAGTTAGATCCAGAACTATGAGGAACTCCCATAGCTCATCACCAGCTTACAGGCTTCACATGCAGGAGTGTTTAGGAGCATGGATGTCATTTTGCGCATGCATGTTATCCCATCCATTGGCACACTCAACGAGGCAAAAGCAAAGAACTAAGTTCGACTGGAGCTAGACATGTGCTTCGAGCAATTGATGCACATAGCCACCATCACATATTTGCAGATGAGTGCAGACACTATGCACAAATATGTCATTGGTCTGGCTGCACTCAAGACCATGATGCACATGCTACATGACGAGTTGGATAGAGGTACCATATTATTTTATCCGGATGTTAGGGAGGCAAGAGTTCACTTTTAGAAGGATGTCACCACGGAGTACACAGACACCATAGAAGACTACCAAGCTTGGCATTAGTTTGCCACCAATAATCACCAAGAGGATGTCAACGAGTTAGTCTTCCCATAGTTGTCTGAGTCTTAGTGATGTCTTGTATGACTTACTCAAGCCCATTTTTGTCTCACATGGGTGCATGTGTAAAATGTATTATAAACATGTTGTAAAGTGAAAGACCAAGTGCCAATAGTTGAATGTAAACAATCATGTATAAGTTGAAGAGTCATGAGGGTAGCTCAAGAGTCACAAAAGGGAATGTCAAGGGTCACCCCACCCTTTGCTATATATAGAACCTAATAACTCATTGTATGAGCTTTTGGGAGCCAAGCTTCTAATGGGTATAACTTAGAGAAAGATTGGAGTGTATTGTAACGAGCCTTGGCTTCTCCACATTGCAAAGCGAGTACATCTCTTTGGAGGAGCAGGCGACAATGACTGTAATGTTCTACTATTGGGGCTAGTGGCAGTCATGGTTGTATGTATGATTGGATCTTTCACTCTTTTAATATAACAGAGCCAACACGTTTCATGCATGTAGTATTATTGTAGTTTCATTATTCTGGTTACTCTAACAATGTATGTAGTTGTAACTTACGCATGTATGTATGGACTATTTCATATATGTTTGTCTTAATCTTATCGAAGCATGTTGTTGGTTTAATTCATCACTTTGGATTGTGGACTATTCTGCTTTCCATTTTGTGATGTCTTCCACCTCGTGTGTTCCCTTTCAAGTTGCGTACTATTACAAGCTTCTAAGGGGTGCACTCCTCTCCCCTTCCATGTGTTAGAGCCTTTCCATGCATCTTCCCTGACTTGTTGCATGGTTACATCCTTTCTTCCGACAAAGATATCTTGCTTACCTCTACGCGCGATCATAGTCAAGGCGATACCATATCACCCATTGCTGGGACTCCTACTCCAAATGGTCTGAGGTCTCGTTGAGACTTCTTACTAGGGAGATCCCTTGACATTTTGGCAGGTTCAACATTGTAAACAGAACCCAAAACCTCCCAAACAACAAGTAACTTAATATGACTATGCCAACCACACACTTTGTCTTGTTCACCCTCACACTTTGTTATAAAATGCCATTCAAATGGTTCAAAGGGAAACTTGGAGAATACATGAGAGATGAGAGTGATAGAAGACCAATAGATACATGAATATCAAGAATATTCTAGGAATATTATTAGAGCATATCTTAGGGACTATTTCAAAGAATACTCTCTATGAGGAATCTTTAAGGAACCTTTAAGATTCCCTAGGGGCATAATTTTGAAGGTGTCAAAAATATGTCGAGTTTATACTCATTTTAACCATTTTTTCATAAAAAACATGATGGCATGATCAATTTCTTCATATACGTAGCCGAATTTCAGTGAACCCGTAGAACAAAATCTTTAAGGAATCTTTGAGATTCCCTGGAGCCCAAATTTGACCAAGTCAGAAAGGGGTCAAGTTTACAGTCAGACTTCACGATTTTTCACCAGGAATTCAATAATGTTGTCTATTTCTTCAGCAGAGTTGTGCATTTTCAGGCCATCCCCAGAAGTGGAGGTATAAGATGCATTGATTCCATGTCTTCTTTTGATTTTTGCTGAGATGATGATTTTCTATTGAGATCTTTGTTTTCTAGTTTGTTGGAGGAGGATCCTTATATGCCACTTCATGTGAGAGTTTGCTATTTTGTCATGCTGAAGCAAAGACTTTATGAGTGAGATTTCTTATAGAAGAACACCTCGTGGAGAGATATGCCACTCTAATTAAGGGATTTCCTTTTACAAATAACATATCATGTATTCATCATGATTCATCTTGTATAAATTAATGAAGTGGACTCCCAACTCTTGACATTGGTCCAAGAGATGTAATCCACACTGGGTGAACTCCATTATAAACTTATGCGTGTTCTTTTATTTGATAGTTGCCTTTATGTTTCCTATTCTTTAAATTATGCACATGTGGTTTTTCATACTCTTTTACATGCAATTCTGCTAACATCATAGAAGTAATAGATCTTGGTTAATTTCGATAGCTAAGAGAATTTGGAGAAACTATCCCTCTAAATGGAGGAAATGAGGAGGTGGATTCAATTTTTTAGCTATATAGGATTTTCCAATTGTGCCTAAGGGTGCTAGCTTTTGCTTCAGACTTCTTTCATGTTTCTAGCATTTGTAATGTCATTCCTTCTTGTTTGGATTTCGAAAGAAAGAAGGACATCCAACATTTTTCTTTTTGCATGAATCTTTTCCATTCTGTGGCTAGATTTCTTTTAGTTTGTTGTGGAGTTATTGCATTGAACTGAATTGATTTAGGGTGACTGTATAGATCCAAATTTATCATTTTCATCATCAATTTGGATCTACTTTCCATTTCTTGGCTCCTTTCATGAGTGAGAAGAACATATGCATCTTTGGGATTGCAGGTCTCCTTATATCTTCTTAGATTGGATTACTGAATCTATATTCAAGGATGAAAAATTCAACTTGTTCTATGTAACCTAGTCCATATCTTGGGGTGTTTAGGGGCCTACAATAGCTGAATATTTCTTATAGTCTTGGATCCAAAGTTTCCAAAGATGGCATGTGATGTATCATTAATACATAATCATCATGTGGAAAATGAATGTCTGCACACTTAGGATGTGGACAGGGGTCAACAAAAGTGTATGCAAGTGGAGGAACATTAGTTTTGGGATTGTGATTTTGATGCTCAAATTAGACTATTTGTGGGGATTCACCATGCTGAGATGTCACTCTATAGAAAAATAAGTTGAGTGCAGTTGGGACATTTAATATAATACAAGATTGGCCCTAAAGATTGGGCTAATCACTGTAATGGAGTATGTACACATGGTGGTTGAGGTGTTTTAGATGAGAATGAAATGATTGCAAAAGAGCTTGACTCTTGAATATTTGTTCAAGTAATGGATTTTTTCTTAGGAAATATGGGTACATCTATTAACCAATGATTTGGAACTGAAAGGTTCTCCCATTTAATCATCTGATGCTCCATTTTCTGATTCAGCTATGATTAAGGTACTGGATTGAGATTCTTTACTAGGGGCATTGATTTGAATTTTAGGTAAACTTATTAATGCTATGTAATCTCCCTCATCAGTATTAAAAAATGTGTTTAGGATTGTCTCAAATTAACCAAATTGTGAAGGATTATGTGTCAAGTATTGAGTGTCTTTTATGAGAAAATTATATACAACAAGTAAATTGCAGAAAAATAAAACACAACAAATTCATAAACATAAAGATGATAAAGGAGTTCACCCCTCCTGGGCTATATCTCCTTGGACTTGCTTCAATGGTTAGGCCCTCTTTGGATTAATGGTCAATTATCTGATCACATGCGCCTGCAGTGCTCCAATGGCTTTTCAATCTACTCCATTGGATTCAGAAGACCCAAAAACCCAAAAAATGACTTTCCAAGCTTTGCAATTGGATTTTAGCTGATCTAGGCTTGACCTCCTCTCCTGGTGGCCCTAGGCTTCATTAAACTTCAACGTAGAAAAATCACATATAGAAGTGCCATTCTGCTTCTACAACCTATTCCATTGTGTTCATAGCATCCAAATCATCTAGGAATGACCTTTTTCTGAGCCAAAATTGGTTGAAACGTGAAGAAGTTATGATCTCTTCAATTTTCCCTAGGAAAACTCCACCAAAACTGGAGAAACTCTAGTAAAATGGAGGAATTTCGAATTTGTCTGTCCACCCAAAATCACTGCCAAGTTAATCCCACACTTAATTAGCAGATAAGCATGATTAATTAATGTTAATATGCAGTGAACGGATTAATCGCGCAGTTAGCATAAAATGCTAGCTGTTAAGTAATGTTGGTCACATGTGGAGGGTTTATGTTATGGTTACCTCCCAAACTGCCACTTTTAACATTTAAATAACATTATCCCCCCTTATATGTTAATATCAATGGCTTTGGTGTAATGGTGGTGTGTGGTGCTTGTGCGGGTGAGGTTGTGGGTTCAACTTTGTTGGCCTCCAACAAAATTTTACCCGAACTTTGAGAGGGGATGTGGTGGCCTCGGTGCTTGCCACGTGTCAGCCTCTCATTGGTCCACCAAATGTCGTTGACCAATAACGTGCCGACAAGCGTCAAAACCTCATTGAGCCACATGTGGGAATATTTTGGGACTATTTGGGAATATTTCAAGGAATATTCAGGCTTTATCTTTCTCATATGAACTCCGTTTTGAGTGAAATGAATTGTGTTGGGATTGCATCATTGAGACAGACATTGTCATTCAAATTTTGGTCAATTCTCATATGAACTCCGTTTTGAGTGAAATGAATTGTGTTGGGATCGTATCATTGAGACAGACATTGTCATTCAAATTTTGGTCAATTTTGAGCACTTTGATTTTTGAGCAAATTTTTACCCCTAATCCAGATTCCGATGAGGTATGTAGAATAGCTGAATGGTCAATCGACTAAAAAGTTATTATCGTCTTCTCTAAACCAAATCTTCGTTTGTTACATGCTCCCTTCCATCTTCAATTTTTTTTATCTACATTTTCTCTTAATTTATATTATTTGTTAAGCATTACGATCAATAATTTTAATGTCTTCATATTCAAGGAACCATATTTTCACACACACTAAGAACTACATGCCTCGTTAGAATATGATATGATATCAAAGAGTAGCATGGTAAAATAGTAAAAAGGAATTGAACGCGTTTTCCTAGATTGTTAACAAAAGATTGAAACGTTCAGTAGTACAACAAAATGATATTACGAGAAAATAATAGAATTTGAACCGCAATGACTATCGAAGCATGTTCATTCTAATTATCAATTTTAACATATTTGCAACATTTGAAGAATTATTTAACGGGACATCAATTTATCAATGCAAGGCGATAAGTAACTTTGACTCTTTCCGTAGCAGCTGATTTAATGCACAAAGGAAAGCTCTACACATTTGTTCTCTTCTTTCTTCCTAGTTAACTAGTTTATGCTATGTTGCCGATGAACAAAAATTGTTTGAATGTAATAACTATAGTGAGTTAAACCAATGCGGAGTTCAAAGGTGCGGAGGAAGCTTCTTCTATATAATGAAAGTTTTCATTGTAAGTTTTATATAAGGAAAGCCAAGACACTGACTAAAAATAATTATTGTTACTAACATGAGACATTGATACATGATGCAAAGTGTGGAGGTGGTAGAGGAAGAAAGCTTTCTCTACACCTCCACACTCCAGACAATGTATCAATGTGTTCAACCCTCTTCGTCTACATAAGGGACTTGGAAACACCTCCACACTCCACACAATGTATCAACGTGTTCAACCCTCCTCGCCTATGTAAGGGACTTGGAATCTCATCAGTTTTGACATCATTAGACAAAAAAGTAGTAGTGTCAGGCATAACAGTGTTAATGTTAGTGCTAGAGCACTCATCGAGGGAATGACTATTTACAGAATTAGTCTTTTTCTTAATAATCCCTCCACCACAATGAAGACTTTCATTGTAAGCTCCACCCAAGGAAAGCTGAGACATTGACTGAAAATAATTATTGCTACCAATGAGAAACATTGATACATTATGTAGAGTGCTAAGGTACGAAGAAAGAAAGCTTCCTTTACACCTTCACCTTCCACACAACGACATCATTAGGCAAAGTAGTAGTAGTGCGAGTATTATTATCAGATTGCCCACTTGCAAAATTAGTCTTTTTTTATTTTATTTTGAAATGATTTTTTAGGAACTGATAAATATCCAAAATAAAAATCCCTCCACCATGAGAATTATGTTCACACAACCAATGGAAAATTAGAAATAAGATTTAGAAAAATTATTATTGAATTCACTGAAAAATAAGAATATTCAACATTTTCTCAAAACTTTAGTTAGAAATGCAAACACTTGACAAAATAATCGAGAGTCAACCAACTTTGACTGAAGCTAATGCTATAGTCGCTAGGAAGGCAAACATTACTAAAATTAGAAGCTTTATAAAAATTGATAATACCCGCACTAAAAACCATGTGAGATGAACCTTTAAAATCCAAAAAAAAGCATATAATTTATATCATTTAAAAATATTGAACAACAAACTTATTTCATTTTAAAATGTTTTTTATACAACAATAATAAAAATGGTTACAACATATCACTAATGGATTCATAGAAATTTAAACTAATACAACAAGGAGTTTGAAAATTTTAATATCACTAATGGATTCATAAAAACTTAAACCAATGGAAATGCCCTAGGGGTTTTTAAGTACAGTAAAAAAAATCAATTTAAATAACACAAATCAAGATTTCACCTCAATTTTTTCGGCTGATTCAGATACTAGAAAGTCCAAAAAATTGCAATAAAGACAACTCCCAATAATATTGATGATGAAGGGAGAGTTTATTAGACAAATTTAGATATAGGTATTATTTTAAATATATTATTAAAGCCATTGAGGCTACAATTTTGTCCAAAAAGTTATTTTTCACTGGAATCCAACCATTATCATTTTTTGAATGGTAGTAATGGACTAGGCACCATATAATACCCTTGGGGCACTCAAAATCTTAAAATTTGACTGCTCTAACTGTGATTTCTCAAAATTTATGCCAGCATTTATCAAAATCTAACCGAAATTTCACTATTTTCCAAAAAAAAAATTGAAACTTTGTTAATCTACTCTTATTATTAAATACCATTAAATATTACCCTTATTATTAAATATAGTTAAATATTAAATATTATTTTATAGCTTTTAGAGGTTTTTGACTGTGTGTAAAACAATAAAATTATTAATTAAATATTTTAAAAATAAAATTGGATAATTAAAATTATTATTAATTTTATAATTATTATTTTCTTCCAAATATTTATTATTAAATATATATTTAATTTGCCCCAAAAATTGGTTTTATTAATTTGTCATAATGAAATTCATTATAATATTTAATTTCCCCATAATAATTGGTAATTTCCCCAAAAATAATTGGTTTTTTTAACTTGTCACGATGAAATTCATTATAATATTTAATTTCCCCAAAATAATTGGTAATTTCCCCAAAAATAATTGGTTTTATTAACTTGTCACGATGAAATTCATTATAATATTTTATAGATGGTAAATAAAATTTAGTTCATTTAATTGTGATAATTTTAAAAATAAATTATAAACAATTTATAATAGTAAGACATACACATAAATACATTTGATTTGATTCTGATTATATTAAATATCTGTAATAAAAATAACTTTTTAACAACTAATAAAACATGTTAATTGTGTTTATCTTTAATAATTAGAAGAATCGTTAATTTTTTTAACTAAATCTAATTTATACATAAATAATATAATTAATTTAATTAAAACTGTAAATTATCTAGGTTATTTTTAAGTTTTATCTATACAATTTTTCAGGGGTAGTTTAATTTATAGATTAAATAGTATTTTTTATGAGAATTTACTAAAATTTGGCAATACAATTTCAAGATTTTTTATTGTTTAAAATATATTTTTGAATTTATATATGGATTACACACCATGAAAAACCTACGTGACACTCAAATTATGTCCTGAAAAAAACTATTTCGTATTTAAATTAAACTACACCCAATTTTCTATATATTTACTCTATCACCTTTGACACGCATCATTATGCAGATTAAACAATTCAAACTCAAATTTGTAAAAATCTCTATAAGATTTTGATTAAAATTAACTAAAAAAATGTCCTGAAAAAAACTATTTCGTATCTAAATTAAACTACACCCAATTTTCCATATATTTACTCTATCACCTTTGACACGCATCTTAGTATTGTCCCGGTCCTAGTCCCAAAATATTATAAAACAACTTTCCGATGTATTGATGAATTTTACTCAGTTAAATCTCCGGGTATTAATTGTAAATTCTGAAATGTTTCAAAGATTTAATGACTTGACTGGACTCAACTATACTCCTCACTTTTCTATTACCTAAATATTCCAAAATCTGTTGAGTTATTGTTAACTTTTCAGTCCTCCAAAATACTAATCTTTGTCTCCCTATATATAACACACCATTTAGGTTGCTGCAACAAGTCACCATTAGCAATGGCCTCTGTCAGCTTTATGCTTGTACTTAGCACTACTATTACATGCCTGGTCTTCCTTGAAATTATCACTTATTCACGAACAAGCATGTAACGTGATATTTAAATTTCACTCGAGAGTTGGATGGTTTCTTTGGTATGCTCTTTCACCTGGATAGAATCCAAAATTTTTATTGGGTTGAAATGGGTTGAAATGTTTTAAGTTCTATTGGTAGGAGGGGTTATGTGAAGGATTAATAATTATCGTGGTTATATGATTTTTTTAGTTTTATTTCGTAAAAATGGAAAATATATATGAATAGAAGGCAAATCTAAATTTTAGAGTAGAAAAATAGATTTAAATTAGGAGCCTTTATATATCTTAACTACGGAAACTTTTTTTTTTTTTTCATAAACGTGATATGTTAAGTTTTAATAATTTTTCTAGAGAGAAGTTGCATAAAAGGGTAGATTTGAATATTTAAGAATCAGTGAAGTTGAACTTTTCTAGGACAAAAGTTGTATCAACTAGCTTAAATTAATATAGGAAATAGTTTTTGGCAAATTTTATAGAGGAAATAAGTTTGTAGAAGAAGTATAGAACTACAAGATAGGGACAACATGACCTTTGGTAGATTGGGTTGAAGGGACAACTTCCAAACAAAGAAAATGGTATTCTGAGGAGAAGGTAGAGGAAAATTCTCCTCACATGATTTAGGAAAAACTTTTGGGGACAAGAGTAGTTGTATTAGTGGACCCAATTTGGAGAATTGGGATTGCAAAAATTCTAAGGCCATTTTGAGGTCCTAAATGTTATTTTTTGGGGAGGTAAAAATTTCTTTAGAAAGCATCAAACCCCATTATGTTATTCTACACTCAAAGACCTTTCTAATGGTTCAAGAATCATGTCACTCAGAGCTTGTATGAAAATTTTCTATCCAGAACATTGACCTACAATGTTTGACCACCATGGTTCGAGTAGATGCCATGTCATCCCTTATTACTCATAAAAAATTGGATAGCAATGTGAGAAATATGAAGAAGAATATAGAAGGGTCAAAGTTGTAACTCTATTTGAGAGTTGAGGGGTAAAATTTGAACCATAGTTGGCTATTCGGTTATGTTATAACTGATCCACTAGGAGGAAAAGGGGTTCAATTCATTTGGATCACATATTGTTTCAAGGTAGAGTGGAGAAATAGGGAGAGGGAGTGAGAGAGCATGATATAGAGAGTTAGTGTTTTGTATTAGCTAAAAATGCCACATGTCTAAGGTGACTCCATAGAGAGTGCCTTCTTCTTTATACTTGCATTAATTCCATTATAGACAAAAGAAAGTAGAGCAACCTCACCTTTCAGCTAGTCTTTCTCTTATAAGGGTTTCCTATAGAATATCCCGTGTTCATTGTGGTTGGTGCGTGATTTTATTTTATTTTTCTCCATTTTCCATATTTTATGTATTGCACGCACAAGCAAAAAATCAACAATTAAAATATCTAGATTCAAAGGAAATTAACCCTCATAGTATATATTTCAATATATTTTTATCGAATATGTTATGAAAAACTACCCAATGCAATTTCCATGAAAGTTTATGGATCAAAAATCCATATCCCAAAATGTGAAATATACAGAGGAGGTGTATGAATTCATGATTATATAGGAGTCACATGCTAATAATGCAATGAATCTAGGTCACATTGGTACCACTCAATAGAAATCCATTAATATGCATAATATAGGATTTGGTTTCTATGACATGCCAGGTCTACACCCCTGAGGATATTTGTTAATCCCCTCCATTTCTACATGAAGTTGTGGATGAGGCTCATCCCATCAAATGTGCCAATATATGTAAAAGCATATATATTAATAATTAGATGCTTTAAACAAAATGCTATAATTAGTTGAATGTGCATTAAATAAGAAAAAAATTATAAACTAAAATAATCAAAATATAATGATTATATTACCTCTCATGTCTACTAGCTTGACTACAATAAATCAAATATTAGGACTTCCATTCCACTCCATGGTTGCATATATAAATTGTATAAGATCGAGATGTGATTACCCTCTCTATATAATAAATCTAATACATACGCACCCACTAACCTACATAAGTACTTTGGTTGGTCCCTTTTGGGCAACATCTTCCCACACATGCACATACACACATTAGTTATTAGCCTAGGAGATTGATAGTAAAGTATTAGTTGAGTTAATGGGAACATTTCAAAAAATAAAGTAAAAGACTTTGGACCAAGGAGGAAGGCATTTCTTCCCTCAAACATGTTATGACAGTAATATAGAGAAATATAAAATTGTCTTGAAAAAATGATAGATAACCTAATCATATTAGGCCTCTAAAATAGACTATCTACATAGTGCAACATATGGAACTATTATGTTTGCCATTAGTGGTGTGGTTTGCTAGCATGGTGATGAGATGGCTCAATAAGTTAACCTCCTATGATTGGAAAGCATGTAATCTTAATTGGATCCCAATAACACATAACTGATTTGAGTGAAGAATGCTTGCACTGACATATCTCTACATATTATATGCTAGTTGTATCTCTCTTGCAGCAATAGGTAATATATCAAAGAAATTGGAAACTCTCCCCTTACTTAGATAATCCAAACATGAAATCAATATCCTCCTTTGTGGGTTGGTACCACATCCTAGGACCAATATTGAATTAATTCCTACCATGATCCCAATGAAGAATGAAATTTATTGATAACTCAATCTTCACCCTTAGGGAGTTAGCCACCTCATAATACCTAAGAAAGCCAACATCCAACAAAATATGGCAAGTATAAGCTATAATTAGAGGAGGAATCAAATCCCTCTCCTTCTCCCTATCTTCCCATCCACGATTAAAATTATATAGATTGACCTATAATTGTGATGGTTGTCCGTAATTTATATGAAAATGTCTTCATTAAATTTATCCATAAAACAAACAATCTCTACTAAATTACTAATTATAATATTCATTCAACATTAAAAAATAATTTTAGTTATTAAAAAAATGTATAACAATACAATGCACTTCTTTTAAGTAAACATAATGTGACTAATGCAATATAAATTTTAAGTGCACCATAAATGACAGTGCTACTAACTTTAATATAAAACACCATAAAAATGGTGTTCTGCTCAAAACTTTAAGCACCATCATGATGCATCCATAACTTAAAGCACCATCATGATGCATCCATATGTGCACTTGGATAGCATAGGGAAATTTTGTTAAATTATTTTAAGGATTGGCAAAGTGTCTAATAGATTTTAGTGCATTGTAACAAGAAAATGGCAAAAGAACCACCTCCATGGCGTGTACTAAAATATATTAGTTTAACAAAAAGCATGGAAAACCTCCATACAAATAATTATAAATCATTTTAGTGCATGTGCTATGTACATGCACACTATAGGGTACATAAAAATATGTATGGGAAAGCATAGAAAATTTTGACAAGGTTAATTATAAATCCTATCAATGCACTTAACATGTATTGAAGCACCATATAAATGGTATTGTAGTAAATATTCTCCGACCTCACTTGCAAAATATGGTTGTCCCTGCATTTTTACTCAACATTTATGCTCCTCTAAATCTACAACAACCTATGAATGCAATGCCCTAAGAATATCTCAAACTCCTACCTAGATTCACTAGAGAAGATGATATCTTAGCTCAAAAACATATTGAGATATTTTGTGCATTTGTAGAAAACTTAAATGTAGAACACTTAGATCTGGTATTAAGGTTGTTTGTTCAATCTATAGATGGGGAGGCTAAAAAATGATTCAAGACCTTTCCAAACAACTCAATCAACACTTGGGAGGAATTAGAGAACATATTTATGTAGAAATGGGGTGAGAAAAAAGACCATGGATGTTTTCTAAATGAGTTTAATACAATAAAGAAAAGGCCCAATGAATATGTCACCGAATTTATAAAAAGGTTTAACAAGTTATATAACAATTTTCCTGCTGAAATTAAACCTCCACAGGTAGCGGCTAAGGTGTTATTTGCTGGAGCCTTTGAATCAGACTTTGGATTTACTCTAAGAGTAATAAAATCCCTCACATTGGATAAAATCTAGACTGATGCTTTGAAGGTAGAGGCAAATCTCGCATTAGCAAGAAAATTGAAGGGAAAGGTGGAACACAGTGATAAGACAAAGGGGAAAGAGGAAGCCAATTCTTCTAGCCAAACCAAGGAGACTCAAGAGAAAAAGTTGGAGGAGATGAATAGGATGATCGGAAACCTCTAAAACAAGATAGTGAAGTTAGAATTGAAAAACAAAAACCCTCCTAGACAGGTACAACAGGGCCCTAAAAAAATTTTCAATCACCAATATAGGAGACCTCCATTACAACTTCTAAAAAGAGAAAGAAAAGGTCAATAAGACCAAGTGCAATGCACTTTATATATAGAAGATGAGCTTGAATAATACATCAAATATGAGCTTAGAATTAAGGAGAATCAATACTCAACTCCATCAGAAGAAGAACATGAAATAGATGCACAAGGAGAAGAGGAGGATGATTAGGATGCTCCTTTGGGTAAAGAAGAGATAGATGCTTGTTGCAGGAAATCCGCATATTTCATGAAGGAAGAGTTACATAGGAGGTGTGAATTGAGATCTAAGAAAATATATTAGACACAAGATCAGGGTGAAGAGCTTTCTCAACACACCACATCCAAGCTAAATAGTAAGGGCAAGAAGCCTGCTAATTCTGACACAATGACCAAAGGAGAAACCTCCCATCCTACACCTTCAAATCCTGAATTGGAAAATATAGGACAACATCTTGTGTAACCTAAGCTAGTGCATCAAGAAATTAAAGAGACAGTAGACTAAGTAAAATTGGAAAAGAATCCCTCTACTTTCAGTTTGCAAAAAAAAGGTTAGAAAAAGTGAAAATATCTGTCCCTTTCGCTGAATTGTTGAAACAACCTGCCTATAAAAGGAAAATTTCTAAATTCATGGATGTCTCTCATGTTACCTCAACATAAGATAATTTGAACTTGTAGGAAGAGATACATGTGGTCATGTTTGGCCTACATGTGGAGGAGCATGACCCTCCCACCCCTCCATTTTATGTTACATTAATGATTCATGATCTGTTGCTACATAATTGCATGCTTGATTTAGGAGATTCCCATAATCTAATGCCTCTATCTATTCTGGAGAGGTTAGGCCTCTAGACAACAAGACATAGAAAGACCTATCTTCCTTTGATTATAAAAGATTAAAATTTCTTGGGATGATCAAGGATTTGGTGGTTAATTTGGCTCAAATCCTTGTGAAGAGTATGGTAATGGATGTTGTGGTTGTAGACATTCTTGCAAGATTTGGCATGCTTCTTTCCAGATCAAGGGGAATGAAGCTTGGAGGGTCCATCAAACTCAACCTCACGAATGCCACTATTATAGTGTTTGGTGGAGAAGAACATAGGTTGTACAAGGAATCAATATTTATAAAAATTATCACTAGAACAGATAGTCCCCACAATTCTCTAGTATATGGTTAGGAAAAGGATCTTTCATGCCTCTTATTGGAATTACATGATCAAGTTATGGAGGAAACTCTAGTGGAATTTCCCACATAGGTGAGAAAGAAAGAAATGAAGCTGGACCAAGTTTGGAAATTATATATTGGTGGGGCCCACTCAAAAGAAGGAAATAGAGCAGGTGTGTTATTGATATCCCGAGAAGGTAACCTTATCCCTATGTCATATAAATTAGATTTCAACACCACAAATAACATCGTTGAATATGAAGCACTGGTGTTGGGCTTACAAGCAACCAAAAATATGAAAATTAAATGTTTAACATTTTTTGGATATTTTGAACTGATTATAAAACAAATTAAGAATCAATGCCAAACCAAGTACCCCAGGTTGAAATCTTACAGGAATGAAGTGTGGTATTTGATTGACAAATTCTTCTTGGAATTCAATATTTAGTTTCTACCTAGAGAACAAAATAGAATGACCAATTCCTTAGCAACAACAACCAACTCCTTAAAGCCACCACAAAGTCCCCTACTTGTATACGAAGTTGAGATCAGGTATAGACCTTCAGTACCAGGCAATATAAAAATATTGATAGGTGTTTGAGGATGAAGATCAGATTAAAAGGTTATGGAGGTTGTAGGAGAAATTTCTAATTCTGTAATTTACCAAGAAGATGAAGATATGGATGAAATTCGAGGAGCCGAACAACATGTGCCTTGGGAAGAATTTATAGTTGGGAAACAAATTTTGCAGTTGAGGGGAAACATAATCCCAAAGGGGTTAGTTCCATTGGAAAAACTATTTGATACTAATGATGTGGCACTCAAACCATCCAAGAAGAAGCATGAGGAATATACAAAGGATTATAACATTGGCACGAAGATGTAACCTAAATTAGTTAAACTAGCCAAGGGGATCCTGAAAGAATACAAACTGAGGTATGTGGACTTGTTCAAGGAGTATGCTGATGTTTTTGCTTGGTCTTATGATGATTTAAAAATCTTGATGCTAGTGTCATTTAACATAAAGTTCGTCTAAAACCAGGAATTAAACCTTACAAACAGAAACTCAGGTAGATTAATCCCCTTCTTCTCCCCCTGATAGAGAAAGAAGCAAAAAAATGCTTCATGCAAAGATCATTGTGCCTTTGAGATATTTTTATTGGGTGCCTAATCTAGTTCATGTCAAGAAGAAAAATGAAGAGATCATATTGTGTGTTGAATTTAGATTATATTTTGTAGAAATTGGTGGGGTCATCAAGATTTTCCATGATCGATGGGTTCTCTGGATACAATCAGATTGTTGTGCATCCCAAGGATTAGAAGAAGACAAACTTCACCACACCTTGGGGGACATTCATGTATGTTATAATGCCTTTTGGTCTCATGAATGTTGGTGCCACCTTTCAGAGGGAAATGTATATAACTTTTGTTGCGGAGAAGGATAAATTTGTGGTCATTTACCTGCATGACATAACAATTTTTTCAAAGTCTGATGAAGAAAGCTTGCAACACATGCAACATAAATTTGAGACATGCAGGAACTATGGCTTGTCCCTGAACCCAAATAAGTCTCAATTTTCCCTCAAAGGAGGAAATTTTTTGGGGCATATATTCTCAAGAGAAGCAGTGAAAATTGACCCCAAAAAAGTAAAAGCAATTAATAACATCCCTTTACCATGGAACAAAAAGGAGATACAAATTTTCTTAGGTAGAATAAAATTCTTGAGTAGGTTTGTGCCCATTTACGTTGAGATTGTGAGCGAAATCATAGACATGCTGAAATAGGACAAAGAGGTCAAATGGACTGCAGGAGCAAGGGGATCAATTTTCAGAATCAAAAGTTCCCTTGGAGAAGCTATAGTCTTTGCTAGCCCTGATTATCAAAATCCATTTCTCATCTTTACTTTTGCATCGCCTAATAATGTTGCAGTTGTCTTATTGCAAAATAATGAAGAAGAGAAAGGAAAACCAGTTGCATTTTCAGCCAGGTATTGAGGGATGCAAAACTAAAATATGACATTTTGGAAAAATAGGCCTATGCTCTGATCAAGGCCTTAAAGGCTTTCCAAACTTATATTTTGCAGTCTAGGATAGTTGCTTATGTCCCTGCAACTGTTGTTAAGGACATTCTCACCCAAGGAGACAATGAAGGCAAGAGAGACAAGTGTATAGCCAAAATTTAGGAATATGACATGGAGATTAGGCCCACCAAATTGGTAAAAGGAAATGGATTGGTGAATTTTGTCAGAGGAAAATTGCAAGGCTTTAGGTATAAAATTGTTGGTTGAAAATTCCCAAGTTGAGAAGAAAGAAAGAAAAGAAAATTCAAGGAAAGGGGTACAAAAAATTACAATGAAATATTTAATTTATGACTGGTATAAGTTCACTTTTCATTATTTACTATTTTTGGAATGCCCACCTAAGTTTTGCTGGACTAGGTATAAAGATTTGAGGTTGCACGCACAAAATTTTGTCATCTCTAATGGCTAGTTGTACTAGAAGGACCCTGTGGGATTCCTACTACTTTGTTCGGTTGAAGAAGAAGTATCCAAGATAATAGATGAATTCCATGGTTGTGTTTGTGGAGGGAACTACATTTGGAAAGAAATAGCTCATAATATTTCTAAGGCTAGCTTCTATTGGCCTAATTTTTTCGGCAATGTGCATGACCGAGTGAAATCTTGCAGAGAGTGCCAAATCTTTGTTAAAAAATGGAAACTAGCACCCCTACCTTTAATTCATGTTTTTGTGGATGAGCCATTTAGAAAATGGGGGCTAGAATTTATTGGGGAAATTCATCCATCATCTAGTGGGAAGCATAAGTGGATTATTATTATAATAAAAAAATAATTCACCAAGTGGGTAGAGCTTATTCCTACCAGGAATGCAACTAATACAATGGTCAACAAGTTCATGGAGGAAAATATTTTAGCTAGATTTAGTTGTTCAAGGAAAATAATTGTTGATAATGCTCAGGTGTTCAAGTCTGCCAAGTTTATTAGCTTTTGTGAGAGCTATAACATCATCTTAGGGAATTTTACCACTTATTACCCACAGGGAAATGGATTGGTAAAATAATCCAATAAAACCTTGATCCAAATTCTCAAGAAGACCATAGCACAAAACCATAAGAATTGGGATTCTCAACTTAAGTTTTCACTATGGGTTAATATAGTCACTACTAAGAGATCAACTGGTAAGTCTCCTTTTGAGCTAGTGTATGGGACTTCAACACTTTTTTTTGCTCAATTAGCCATGCCTGTGGAAAAAATGTTTCAGGATGCAGAGGAGGAGCCTAATTCTTTGACCAAGACGATGAATGAACTGGTGGAACTGTAGAAGAACAGGGAACAGGTGGCTCAAATTTTAGTCAAGTACTAGAACAAGATGAAGGCTCTATTTGACAAAAAGGCTAAGGATATAATTTTTCAGCCATGTGACATTGTATACAGATGGGATTTCAGGAGAGAGGAGAAATGTAAACATGTAAAATTTGATCCTCTATGGTTTGGACCCTTCAAGATAGCTAAAATCAATGGGAATAACATGTTTCTACTCGAGAATCTCAATGGTGTGGTGTTTGAGCTGCTTGTAAATGGGAAGTACCATAAGCACTATTTTCAACACTAAATATACGTGTCCACTTCCATTGTAAATACTGTTAAGCCATTGTAAATAATCGAGTGTTTAGTTTGCTTTTCAGTTTTGTACATATTTTTGACTCCATACCTAATTTGAAGGCACTAATTTGTAGATTCTTAGTGCCCTGCTAGCAAGGCATTGTCCCTAGTAGGAGGCAATGTTTTATCCCCTCTATTTTTCGTTAATTTTTTTGTATTGTAGAATATTTCGGTTCATGAGATCAAAGAATATTTGAAAATCTATATAAAAGATGGAAAAAAAAAGAAAAATAAGAAAAAAGGAGAAGAGATGATGGAACGTGGGCCGCCCCCCGCTTTTTAATTTTAATGGTTAAAAATTGGTCACTTATCGGGCAAATCACTGTCCATCACGAAGAAACCTCATCCCAGTGAGACTCCCATGGGTTAATGAGTGCGGATGTTAAGCCAACGCCTACCCCTCGGAATCTCAAAGTCAGTAAAGTGAATGTTGCATCTCGATAACTATGATGGATTTCGGGGGGTCGAACCTTGTCTCTAAACCTGCCCAGGCACCCCACCAGGGGAGGATAAATGGGCCCACTACCTATCATGCCAACATGGTGATCACATTAGCAGTCGGGACCACCTTCAAACGAGCGTGGAAGGAAAGTGTGAAACTATATAATGCATCACCCTTCCCCCTTGCATTTCACCCAATTCAACTCTACCACATTTCTGCTCCATGTCATCTCATTGTTTTCCCTCCCATAAACCTATGTAAATCGATCGTTGCAACTCAGATTGGTCTATTTCACAATGATCTATTTTCTACTGCTTTGCTTGTTCACAACACCAATTGCTCGACTCTTGACCAACAAAGAGCCCTCTTACGCCCACAACGTCCAATCACCTCTAGTCACTAGGTAATCCACATTTCTTTATCCTTACATCAATGTCACCATGCTTAAATGAAATAAAGTTGTGCCAAAAACCCTAAACCAGAACCTTCAAAACTCCCGAGCCACACAAAACCATTCATAGACATAGAGGGAGAAATTCATGACCCTCTTTTCCCTTTGAACCTATTAGACCTTTGTTTTGACTTCTATAGAAGCTACATGAACAAAGGAGATCCCTTTCGAGTCGTTGAGTTAGGACTGTACTACCTAGTTGCCCCAACTGTATACCCTTTCCCAGATTTCATGTCCTAGCTTATGGCTAGATATGTCAAGGAGAAGAACTATTGTATTTCATCCATTGGGGAGAAAATTTTGGAAGTCACCCCATAGTTGATACAAAATGCCTTTGTTTACCCAAAATCCCAAAATTTGGAGAGATTTAAATAACCACCCTCTTCTATAATTATAATGGACTCTGAGCTGGAGAGAAGAATGTCTTTCTCGAGTTAATTTTAGCTCTAAACACCTAATTTCATGCCAGTTTAGAATTTTTTCCTATTTCCTTGTTTTCAGATGTTGTTCAACCCATTTTGGTTATTATTCTACTCTAGTTTGGTGAGGACAAGACAAAAAATTATATCCAAAGAAGCCTTAGGGTTCTTACATACAATGATGAAACCAGATATTATGCTTGACACTCCCTTTTTTTTTGCTGAGGCAATCAAGTTCCAGTGCAACCAATTTTACCTTGGCTCCTATTTTAAATACTACTCTATACTAGTCTACCTTTTCTTGTATACTCATGTGGAGGAATTCAACTATGTAAGCTTGAGAATTATAGACAACAACAAGTAGAGAAAATTTGTAATGACTAGGATAATGCCTTGAAGAGGAAACCCAACAATGAGGGGTTTTCACAATTCATTTCCACCTTCATGTCTATAATTGTTTCTTCCCATGGAGTCTTGCCACACCAGAGAGAACTCCTATAGTTCAGCAAGGATACAAGGGTAGGAGATCAATTCCTATTTAAATACTATACAGAAATACGAGTATATGGGTTTGAGCTGCCCCCATACCAATTGCCTGTGTTCATGCCTATGAGGATCTTTACCTTAGAATTCATTAGGAAAATCTTAAATGCTAACTAGATCCATTTTGTTTCTTCCAAGAAAGGTTATATTTTTAAGCTACGCAGAACTGTAGGCCCTTTCATTATGAATACTAGGAAAACCTTCCAACAAGTATAAGATATGCTAAAAAAATTCAATTTTGAATTAAGAGAGGTGTGACACTATGATCCTCATGGTGTCATATCTAGTAGGAGGAGAGAAATTAATGCCTCTGCATATGAACATGAGTCTAAACCTAAGTTGGAATGAAAATCTATTTTGGACTCTTGGCCTATCAATACAGAGATGGAGGTTGAGACACCAACCACCAAGGAGAAAACTCAGAAAATAAATGTAGATGAAGCTTGAGACACAGTGATGGAGGATGCACCGTCAACCGAAAAGGTCAAAATGCAGGAGAATATGATGAGGAGACTGAAGTCAAATTGAACCAAGAAAATCTATACCAACCAGGTACCCATGCACTCTTAGAGGATCCTCAGCATGCTGCCACTTCTAATTCAACTGAGGTAGCAGTCCTTAGCACCTTGGGAAGTACATCAACAACAGGCCCTAAGTGGGAGGAAGGGTAGATTACAGACAAGAGGAATACGAAATCTAGAGATGAAATTTTATCACAGTTGGCCTCCCATTCAGTACCATATCAGACTGGGCTCTTGGCTGCCATGGACCTGTACAGAAATCATATGAATTTTCCCTTGGACCATCCTTCAGTGCATTCCATTCCATCTGGACAAAAATTTAGGACAGTGGATTTGTCCTTAGACATGTCTAATGTCCCTTTTCAAGACAAGATCAATTTTTATAGGTAGGCGGGAGAGGTTATCTATATTGAGTTGAGCAAGGGAGCCTTGACTATTAGCAAGGCTGAAAAAATTGTTAGAGAAAAATGCCACCAAAATAAAACAAGAAAAGCCTAATTCAAGAGTCCCCGTCTGCAAAATCAAGGCTACAAGGAGTTGATTGTCAAACTTAGGGTAGACCCAAATGACATAGCTACCCTAGAGGCTATTATAAAGAGCTTACAATATGAAAACGAGTTTGCCTTTTATTCCCACTTTTTTTGTTACTTTCTTTTTAAAGAAAATCCACACCGGTTTAGAGTAGAAGAACCAGAAAAAAGCACACCATGGTGTTGGAAGGAATATACATTTATTGTAATCGCTAACCAAATGCAACTTCAGGTCGGGTAATGCTAAAGCTTTTAATTTTACAAACAAAAGTGTAATATGAATATCGTCTTACTCTGTGAGAAGTGTACATTGAAAGCTTCCCATTTTATTTCACATAATAAGTTGGAATCATCACTTTCTTTGGGGTAATTTAAGTGGTTCGAAGTGATGTAACTCACTTTGATTTGAATTTTGATTAATATTACGTAACATTTTGTTTGATGTTTTTAATAATAAAAATGATTAGATGTTTCAGTTATAGATTTGAGCCCGAAAATCCGCTCCAGAATTGGAAGGACCGACGAAAGATTCCATTATTTAATTAAAATTGTATACTATATGTAGGCCTGAATTTGGGTGTCACGATTACCCAGGCTATCTCTTTTCTTCGTCCGCACATTTTTTCATATATTCTACTCTATCAACTTTGAAACGCATCTCAGTATGGCGCCGGTCCCGAAATATTCTAAAACAATTTCTGCACGCATTTGGATAGATATATCGATGAATTTTACTCAGTTAAATTTCCTGTTAGTCTCCTCTGACCGCTGTTACTAAATTAAATTTAAGTTGATTGTAGATTTCAAAATTCAAAATATTAAATGATAAAATCTAAGTCAAATTATAAGACTTTTATCTTGTTGTCTTAGAATTTTAAACAAACCAATCAGATCAGAAAATAAGAGTAAACAATTTGATTTCGATCTCCGAAATATTTAGAATAAGGATAACTCTTGTTGACTTGTTGCTGACTGTCAGTCTTTCCTCCCCAATACCAATCTTTGTCTCGCTATATAAGACACCATTTAGGTTTTCCTGGCTGCAACAAGTCACCATTAGCAATGGCCTCTGTCAGCTTTAGGCTTGTACTTAGCACTACTATTACATGCTTGCTCTTCCTTGCGAGCAACAGTATTTTTGCGTCTACTGTTTCTTCAGAAGAAAAAACAAGCAGTAACCATTTCCAACTGCACGCAACCACTGTTTTTGATGGCCATGTAATCGACGATACTCGAGATGGAGAAGTGGCTGCAGAGATGGTGGACAGAGAAGTCGACCTCAATTTCAATCATACAATGCACCATAGAAGAGTTGCAAGTAACTGCGATCTCTTCTCTGGGGCGTGGGTCCACGATGCCTCATATCCTCTTTATCCCGCTGGACAATGCCCTTACATGATTGAAGGAAGAGTAAACTGTAGGAAGAATGGAAGACCAGATTCTGATTACGAGAAATGGAGATGGCAGCCGAGCCACTGTTCGGTTCCCAGGTACTCAAAAAACAGTACACTCTGCCCCATTTTCATTGTTTTCTTTCTTCTTATATGGTTTGCAAACATGGTTTTCCAGAGTTTGCTAGAGGACCGAGAATGCACAAATATCTATGAAATAGAGAATACTTATGTGATAGTGTAAATGTTGGTTTTTAATAGCTGTTATTTAGGGTGGTTGGGTAGAAGGATTACTATTTTCTTACTTAGGTAATATGATGAACTATAATGTCTTATCATTGTAATATTGTATTGGCTGTGAGTTTTCTGAATTCTTAAATGAATGAATATACATATAGGCTATCTTGGTACCAGTAATCTCATTCTAGCAACTTCACCCTTCTCCATGACTATAATGTCTTATTATTGTAATATCTTGGTACCAGTAATCTCATTCTAGCAACTTCACCCTTCTCCATGACTATAATGTCTTATTATTGTAATGTTGTATTGGCTTTCAGTTTTGTGAACTCTTAAATAAATAAGCTGATATAGATATAGATTTAAATTTTAATGTTCGTGTTAATCGATTCAGATTCAACGCCAAAGAAATGCTGTCGCGATTGAGGGGAAAGCGATTAATGTTTGTTGGAGACTCGATAACGCGAAGCCAGTGGGAATCCATGGTCTGCATGCTTCAAGTGGCGATTCCTAGCAATAAGAAAACTCTGGTTTATCAATCATCTCTAATAATATTCAAGGCCCTGGTAAACTGCTGCTGCATCTAGTTGTGTGTTCTATATATATATGTGGGCGCTTGCTTCTTTCTTTGACTCTATGTTGGATTGTGATTTTTTTCTAAACTGCAACCTTTTGTATTTTACAAGGGTTACAACGCCTCTGTGGAGTTTTTGTGGGATCCATTTCTAGTTCAGCAGAGCACAATTGGTGGGAAGAGCATTATACAGTTGGACTCAGTTGGAGAAAATGGGGCTTACTGGAAAGGAGTCGAAGTCCTGGTTTTTGAATCCTCACACTGGTGGTTGCATGCCGAAGGAGAATCGTAAGAAACGTTTTAGATATTTTTTCCATGAAGAAGAAGAAGGATAGAGTTCGTGTTGCTTTTAAGGTTTTTTTTGTTCAGTATGGAAAAAAAAAAGGATATTCATATTCCAAATGTGTATCTAAATATAATAATGCTACAGCATATATCAGCAGTTCAGAACTGATACGAGTCCATCTGACTCGACGGTCAAACGCACTGCCATCATTTTCAATTATCATGTCTATATGCATTGTTTTAAACATATTTACATAATATTCTGCTACAAGATATTATGTGTAAAAAACACTACAGTGATTTAGAGACATAGACAACAAAAAAACATTCCATCACTAGAAGCAAAAAATGGATCTAGTAAGAAGTGGAATTATCTTGGCAGTGGTAGCACCCCGACATCCATGCAAAGGTCCCCATCTTGATCTCAATATGCATCCCATCCAACTCGTTCAGTAGCCTTTGCTTTGAAAGTCCATCAGCAGCTTGATTGAAATCTCTACCAATATGTTCAATCGTAGAGTCTTTATGAGTATTCCAGAAATATGTGATTTGTTGCAGCCAACCTTGGAGAGTAGGTTGGTATATTTTTGCATGTTCCCTGACATAATCAATGATAATCTTGGAATTTCTGAATATGTAGATTTTAGGAATGTTAAAAAATTTAGAGAACCAGAGTAATCCCCATAATGTCATGGCTTCTGCCCTAATGTTTGTGCCGTTGCCAGCACTCCAGTAAACCCAAAAACCCTGATCTGGTGAATGAAAGATCAAGAACCCACACCCGCATCATCCCCATCTACTTCTTTGTGATGCTCCGTCAAAGAAACTAGTTGGATAATCTATCTTCGGACAAGATAGATTTTTTTTAGTCTTTTTAATTCCCATACCTGTTTGTATTCCAATGAAGTATATTTCTTTAATGGACTCCAGCACCTATGCAGCACTTTCTCTGATAAAAGATGTATATCTATATAAGTTTTAGTAATCAAATGATTATGCCTAGATGAGTCCCCATACCACAAATAAAAAGATCTCTTTCACTAATAAAAATATTTCTTTCACTAATTTAGTGAAATAATCATTTGGTTTGACAGATGGGAGGCTATTATGAAAGGCAATCGGCTTTACAGGAACATGGATCCATTGTTAGCTTACAGGAAGGGGTTGACAACATGGGCAAACTGGATATCTGCAAACCTTGATCCAAAAAGATCTCTGGTCTTCTACAGAACCACGTCCCCTGCACATGAGAGGTAACTGGTTACACAAATACAGCACAGTGTCTTGCTAGTTTTTCAGAATGATATATAATCAGTTATGAAAATATATTGCAGTTCAAGTGAATGGAATGAGAGAAATGGGCATCGATGTTACAACCAGACGGAACCGGTGCAAATAGTAGGATACAAACCTCCAGTGCCTCCTCAGGTGACCATAGTAAAGCAAGTTCTACAGAAGACAGAGTTTCCTGTTACATTGCTGGACATTACAGGATTGACAGGGTTTCGCAAGGATGGTCACCCTTCAGTTTACAGCCCTGACTACAATTCTGACCAGAGGAAGAATCCAGATGAGTTTGGAGATTGTAGCCATTGGTGTTTACCAGGCGTACCTGATACATGGAACGAATTGTTGTACTACTCCTTGCTTTTCAAGGGTTTCGGTAGTGGATAGCTTTTTACGCTGATTGCAAAAAGTTCAATACTAACATATGCATGAGTCCCTGTTTTTGGGCTCGTCGACGGAATAATCTACCACGGTGAATTTTGTAACCAGTGGAGCCATTCTCTGTTTTGTTAATTGAGTGGGAGTTGTTTTATAAGTTCTTGTTTTCCCCCATTTGTTGTTTAAGGCGATGTTGTTTTGCAAGGAACATGCTTCATTCCAAGCCACTGGTTAATGGGTAGGCCGAACAAAATTTGGAGATCATGAAATTGTGGTTATTGTCAAATATTTTAGTAAACTTTGAATTAAATACAATATTGTAGAGATATAATAGAATGAGTGCATTAGGAACATAAATAAAATTATTACAAAAATGCGCAGGAATGCACATCTTTTAAAATTATATTACTAATATAAATATAACTAATGTATAAAGAGATTTGAGTTTTTTTATTTATATGTTTCCATTACATTCTTTTCAATTAATGTAATACATTTTCTCGAATCTTTTATAAAAAAATATTCAAAATTTATAAATAATAAGGAAATAAAATGAAATAAAATTGAATATTAAAATTATGTAAATAAACGGTGAGTATAATTTAATTAAAAAATTAATTAACCCTGTATGTATAGAATATTGAATTTTTATGTAATAAGTAATAAAATTTAATTAATAATATATGACTATAAAATTTTAGATGAAAAAAACATTTTTATGTAATAAGTAATGAAATTTAATTAATAATATATGATTATAAAAATTTAGATGAAAAAAAACACTATATAGATTAAATTAAAATGTAAAATAAAACATTAAATAATAAAATCATAGAATTGTCTTTCAGATTAAGCTGAAAGACAATTCTATACATCATAAATCACAAAAGTCTGAAATCTAATAATAATAAAATCATGTAATATTTAATTTATTATTTTTAAATAAAAATTTAATTATAAAATTTTATTCTATTTATAAATAATTTATTTAATAAATAAATGAAAATTTTATGACAGATTTTATTATTATTATTTTTAAATATTTTATCCATATATATTTTTAAATAGATAATTATATTTTTCATCATATAAAACAATAAAAACATGTTAAAAGTTGATTTAGTTGTTTTTTTTTTTTTTTTTTTTTTTAAGAAATTAAGAAATTATATTAGTATTGTTATTATTATTATGCATTAATTTCATGATTGTTTGGGTTATCTTGGACTACCAACATAAGAAAAATTTTTATTTTTTGGGATTTGGAGAAATAACAAATAGTAAGGTGGTAGACATAGTCATTTAGAAAAGCCTCTAATAATGAATAGTCTAAACATAAAAATTATATATGAAATTAGGGATTTTATGGTTATAATTTGCTACATGGTAATCAAAACACTTTTGTGATAGCCTCAGGTTAATTTATTCCCCTTTATTAAATAATTGTAATGGTGTGAACTTTGAGAGATGGACACCCTTTAGTGACCTGCCAACATAAACATTCTCAGAAATTTGCCAACACAAAATCTTAGTTACCTATCACAAGAATTTCCCTCAGAGCTAATGGGTCGTGTTGGACATTGTGAAATGATTTTTGGGTCTAAGTAGCGAAATTACTACTCAGATATACCATGCAATTTATGAGAATAGTGTTAGTGGATATATGGCATGATATGCTGCAACAGATAGAAGAATTGTATGTGCAGCAAAATGATGGTCTGGAAAGAATATTGGGTTGCACAACCTTGAAGCTTTCATAATGATAAGTACGTGCCATTGCAAGGAAAATAATTGACCATATGAAAGATAATCTCATTGTGTTATCTTTCTTAAATTTTTTGCATAGCCTACGAACATAAAAGATAATTAATGATGTTATTTTCTTGAAAAGAGAATGCACACAAACCCTGCATATAAAAAGATAAGGAGGTTGTGATATTTTCTTGAAAAGGATGCATGTGAACTTTAAACACAAAAGATAAAGAAACCATGTTGTTGTGTGTGTGAAGAAATGATTGTAGAAATTTCTTGTAGATACAAACTACATATTGTAATATGCTAAAAAAATTGACTTGAATCTAATCTACTCATCAGCAGAAACAATAAACGATTGATGAAATCTTGAAGCATATAAGAGAAAGAATTCAATCACCCATAACAAAACGATTTTCTAGGGAAAACCATAGCGAAAAACCCCTGCTATCTGCATATTGCATTAGTCAAATGATGCCAGCCTAAGCTGCATATATTGTACTTATGCAACATAAGCCACAATTACCCACAGTATGCAAATAAAATTGCATGTGTACACTATGTGACCCAAGAATTCTTAAGATTCCAAAGTTAGGAAACCTTCCATAAGTCAAGGTTCAAGGCTCCTTAAATAAACTCTATGGAAACATTCATTTAACTATCCCATAGGTTTTGACTTTAGGTTATTTTCATCTCCGGTGCTTACCAATCATACCCTGGTCTTTAGACTTTGGTTAAAACTCAAACTTAACCCATAATACATTAATCCTGCTTATTTCTATTATAATTTCCATCTAACAGAAATATTTCATAACCCACACTTAAACCCTTACCTTTTTGCCATTCTTCAAACCTTTGCACATATATCGATGCTCTCCTTAGCACATTAAATCTTCGCCATCGATCTCTTTCCTCAATCCAACGGTTATCGTGTCACCCGATCGCTAAGTAGCTTAGCTGATCTCCACCGTTGATCTATCTCGCTTGATCCAATGGCTATCGCATCACCCGCTCACCAACTAGCCCGGACAATCTCTACCATTGATCAATCCCGCTGATTCCAACGGTTGTCGCACAATCTCGCGTGAAATCCTGCACAATTGATATCAGATCGAGAGTGCGCGAGAAAAGTGGTTTTCTCTTTCCATCGTGTGCTACGTGTCACCTTGCTAAAGGTAATCGCGTGAATTTTATAATTACCGCTTACCGCTTTGAGACCGCGTGAGATACCACTTATTGTTTCCGTAGACCACTCCACTATTCTACATGTGGTTTTCATCTCCACCATCCATCTTCTTAACTTGATTCTACGCGACTTAATCCTGGCCATCTATTTCCATCACTCTCGTTCATTGATCTGACTGATCCAATGACTGTGCTCCACTGCTACGTTCTTTTGTCTCTTACTTTGTAATAGCCAACTCGCTTCTCTGACTGTGTATTTATTCTCGCCTTATAGTCTTCAACGGTTCTGATTTCTATCTTCGGCTCCATTACTTCATCCCTCCACACCTTTACACTTCCGCTGCGTAACTCCTTAGGTTTTAAGAACCTTACAGTATACCTTCACTATAACATTAAATATTTTCTCCCATATTGTCTGTGTGTAAACTTGTAACACTTCTCTACACTTCTTCTCTTGTTCTACTCCCCTGCAAACCTATGTTACGCAGAATTACTCTAGTTCACACACAATCTATAATTCATTTATTCAATATACATCACACAAACTCAGAATCGAGTTATTTGTATTAAATAACAAACATTTACACAGTGAATTCCTTCTCGGCCTGATCTTCTATATCAGTGGCCTTTCCCTATCTGCCCATAGGCTTAACTGACTGATTGACTGATGATTGACTGCTAACTAGCTGTTGACTGCTTTACTCTATGCCTTTTAGGCTTACATTTATACAAAAGGTTATGTTAACCAATTCTGGTTCAGATCCTTAATCTACTGAACTAAATCCTGAATATCCTCTAAGTCCACTTTTAACTCCAGTAATCCCTAAGAATCCTCTCTAGTTCCACGAATCATGACACCACTTTCTAGTCTAAGATTTACAATTGATTTCCAACTCTCTCAATCCCCACTAATCACTCATCATCACTCATGTTCTCCTACATTCGAGAGCATTTACAAATATCCTCACAATATCTAATTAATTCCTATTCTAATCACTCAAAACATTAATAATTACATACATAGGAATCCAACTTCCTTGAAAACACAAGACCCCCTAAGTTAACTAGAATATAATGAAATTGTTGAGCTGAATGCTCCTGCATCAGACTCCCAAGGTTAAAATAATCATGATCTCCTGATCATGTGCTTCCGACCTTTGTCTTCCTGGATCCCATACTTTGTTCTGTAATTTGTCTTTGGTTGCTGCTGTTGTTTGTTGTTGTTCTCTAGGTTTCCACACTTTATGTTGCTTTGCCCCACTAGCTATGCTTTCACAGTCTGCTGCTGTCTTTCTCTTTTTGCTGCTCCTTGGCCTTCTTACTGCTGCTTTCTTCTGAGGCACCTTCATCATCAATCTTATTATTCTTTCAATCTCTATGTCCAATTTATCTTTTGACTAATAATTACTTTGCCATTTGTTGTTGTACTCTGTCCACTCATCTTCAAACTACTGTTTATTGTCTTCTCTTTGAAGTTGTTGGATTCTTACTTCCGCCCTTTCATCCTTACCCTCTTGTTGCTGTCCAAACAACCTCTGCTCAATATCTTTAAATTTACTTTCAAAAAGTAAATTTTCCTCCAATTTCCTTTGTACTTGATTCCCCTTAATTTCATCACTATGATGTTTATCAATTCTAGCATATTCTCTTTCTTCTTCTTTGACAACCCTCAGTAATTTCCCTTCACTTCCTTGACAGATTCTGACAATCAATTTAACTTCTTCAAGCACAATAACTTCATTATGTCTGACCTGACAACTTCCAGCCTTTTTCAGTTCTAAAACCGACTCTTCAACTTGAAACATGTCTATCTCATTTTATTCAAACCCTGTAATCATAAAACAATTATCAGAATTAAAAATATAAGGCCTCATTACCTTTTCCCTTTCTGGTAACATCTCAGTATGCTGGTCTGATTTTTCCTCCTCTATCAGCACATCAATATGCTGATTCAACCTCTCTAAAGAATTCTCTAAAGGACTCTTGAGACTGTCAGCAAGTCTCTCTTCCACACCATTTGCTTCAATGATGTCTTTCTGCTCTTGTCCATTGTAGTGAACTCCTTCGTCTGAAATCACACTGTCATACTCTAAGTTTTCCAGCAAATACTCCAGTAATTCAAGTTCTATGTGACACTTCATAAGTATTTCATCATCACTTATAATTCCTGTATTTATACACAATTTATCAGTTTGAAAATTACAAGTTTAAGCAGTCTCAACTATTGCTTCACATATCAATTCTTCAAACTGATTCTCATCTCCTTCTTTCACAAGAAATTGTTCTTGTGTAGTAATGGCTTCAAACTTCAATGTATTACTACATTCTTTCTGCTGCAAAAATTCACTGCTTTTCTCATTCAAGAGACATTCTCCATCCTTCTTTACTTCAGAGTATTCATCTTCTAAAAGATACTCTTCCATACTTTTGACAGCTTCAAAACACCGCTCATCCTCTGCGAAACCTTCCTTTGTTGGTGACCAATCATCATATGTCCTTTCTCCCTTTGCTAAATCTTTTGCATAGACTTCTTCTTTCTTCAATTCTATGATTGTCTCTTCTTTGTCTTGAGACAAATCTACATCCTCTTCTTCTTTAATACATTTTTCCTTGCTGTGTCTTTGTAAACCTTCTTCAAGAGCTATCCTTGCCCCATCTTTAATATTCTCCTGCATTTTTCCTTTATCAAAATTCATTAGATTACTTCTCTGAAACAATATTCCTTCATTCTTCATCAAAATAAGATCCTAATTTTCCATCTCTATGACAACTTCAAATGGTTGTCTTCTCTCATTAGGTAAGTCATCCATAGACTCTTCCTGCTGTAACCAGTCAAATTATTGATCTTCTGAGAATTTTCCTTTGTCACCTTTTACTTCAAGATCTTCGTCCATTCTGAAGACATCTTCACAAATTTGCTTTTCTTTTGCAATACCTACAATCATACACAAACTATCAGTTTTTAAGACATAAGACCTTGTGGTCTCACTTGATGCTTTAGTCATCATATCTCCTTGCTATCTTGAATTCTCACAATAATTCATAAGATCTTCCACATATCTCCAATCTTGACCTTCTCCCAAAACTTCACCTTGTTCAACTTCACAAATGGAAACTTCCATTCTCAACTCAGCTTATTTGAGTTCTTTAGATTTCATTTAACATTCACTACCTGTTCAAGCTTCATCAACTCTTCTGCTAACTGCATATTCACTTGCTGATTTCTCCTCTTGTAGCCTCCTTTGTAACTTATGCCACTTCACTGCCTTTTTGCTCAAGACCCACCCTTACCTTTGGTTTTCCTCTATTATCATCCTTAATACATTGAGTTGTTCTTTTAACTTTGCAATCTCCTTGTCATGCTCCTCTTGACTCATTCTCTTGCCATTTTCCTTGGCATCCTCCTTCTTCACTTTTCTTCTGCTGTGGTCTTCGACAGAACCTCTATTATCTCTGTTATGAATATCAGTAGTCATCTTCTTATTTGTCTTCATGAGTTCCTCACTCACTTACCATGAGTTGCATTAAATCCTCTACAACAACAAGTTCCCCCTGTTGCCACTTACCTCACAAATCTCTCCTCTGTACTTGGTCTTTTGGTAAGCACTTGGTTCTATATTCTCTCGAACCTCTTTGAGAAATTCTCTCTACTCCTTCTAGGCTTCAACTCATCTGCACCTTTTAAGAACACAACTATTCTCTTGTATTTCAATCACAATGAAATACTAGGCTCTGGCCACCTCTTCTTTCACTCAGAAATTCTTACCAGCTTCCTTCATCTCTTAGCAATTCTACCCACATCCTTTGTGGAATTTCCTTTATGATCTTTCTGTGAGCTGCAACAAAACCTCTGCAGTAACAAGTCTCCTTATTGCTACATGATACCTCACTAAGCTTCTCTCCTCTGAGCTCAGTCTTTCGGTATCTTTCTGGTTCTTTTCTGTGGAACCAACTGAGAACTCCTTGGTCTAGGTTTCTGCAATCTTCTCACCTTCAAGACCTCTGCATGATCTGGTTCTACCATTCACCTGCACTTTGAATGGATTGTTCTCTGTTTCCTTTGTATCTGCAAATTCTGCTTCACTTTACCTCTGTGTGCCTACTGTTTGTCAGATTTAAAATCTGATCTCCTCTTACCTACATACATACCTTCAAAACATAACTTTGTTCTAAGTTTTCTCAAAGAATTCTTACACACAAAATTGCCTTGTTCTGCTCTGATACCAAATGATGCTAGCCTAAGCCAAATATATTGTACTGATGAAGCCTAAGCCGTAATTACCCACAGTATGCAAATAAAATGACATGTCACACTATGTGACCCAAAAATTCTTAAGATTCCATACTTAGGAAACCTTCCATAAGTAAAGGTTCAAGGCTCCTTAAATAAACTCTGTGTGGAAAAATTCATTTAACATTCATTTAACTTTGGGTTATTTTCACCTCTGATGCTTATCAATCATCCTCTGGTCTTTAGACTTTGGTCAAAACTCAAACTTAACCCATAATACATTAGTCCCGCTTATTTCTATTATAATTTCCATATAATAGAAATATTTCATAACCCACACTTAAACCCTTACCTTTTCACCATTCTTCAAACCTTTGCACATATATCGATTCTCTCGTTACTGCATTAAATCTCCGCCATCGATCTCATTCCTCAATCTAACAGTTATCGCGTCGCCCAATCGCTAACTAGCTTAACCGATCTCCACCGTTGATCTATCTCGCTTGATCCAATGGCTATTGCATCCCCCGCTCACCAAATAGCTTGGACAATCTCTACCGTTGATCAATCCTGATTGTTCTAACGGCTGTCCCACAATCTCACGTGAAATATTGCACGATTGATATCAAATTGAGAGCGCACAAGAAAAGTGGTTTTCTCTTTCCATCGTGTGCTACGTGTCACTCGCTGAAGGTAATCGCGTGAATTTTATAATTACCGCTTACCGCTTTGAGACTGCACGAGATACCACTTACTGTTTCTGTAGACCACTCCACTATTCTGCACGTGGTTTTCATTTCCGCCATCCATCTTCTTAACTTTATTCTATGGGACTTAATCCTGGCCATCTATTTTCATCACTCTCGTTCATTGATCCGACTAATCCAACGATTGTGCTCCGCTGCTACGTTCTTTTGTCTCTTATTGTGTAATAGCCAACTCGATTCTTTGACTGTGTATTTATTCTCGCCTTACAGTCTTCAACGATTTTGATTCCAATCTTCGGCTCCATTACTTCATCCCTTCACACCTTTACGCTTCCGTTGCGTAACTCATTAGGTTTTAAGAACCTTACAGTATACCTTCACTGTAACATTAAAGGTTTTCTCCCATTCTATCTGTGTGTAAACTTGTAACACCCCTCTGCACTTCTCTCATTCTGCTCCCCTGCAAACCTATGTTACGCAGAATTACTCTAGTTCACACACAATCTATAATTCATTTACTCAATACACATCACACAAACTCAGAATTGAGTTATTTATATTAAATAACAAACATTTACACAATGAATTCCTTCGCGACCTGATCTTCTATATCAGTGGCCTTTCCCTACCTCCCTGTAGGCTTAACTAACTCACTCACTGATGACTGACTACTGACTGACTGCTGATTGCTTTACTCTATGTCATTTAGGCTTACATTTATACAAAAGGTTCTGTTAACCAATTCTGGTTCAAATCCTTAATCTGCTAAACTAAATCCTAAATATCCTCTAAGTCCACTTTTAACTCCAGTAATCCCTAAGAATCCTCTCTAGTTCCATGAATCGTGACACCACTTTCTAGTCTAAGATTTACAATTGATTTCCAACTCTCTCAATCCCCACTAATCACTCATCATCACTCATGTTCTCCTACGTTCGAGAGCATTTACAAATATCCTCATAATATCTAATTAATTCCTATTGTAATCACTCAAAACATTAATAATTACATACATAGGAATCCAACTTCATTGAAAACACAAGACCCCCTAAGCTAACTAGAATATAATGAAACTCGTGAGTTGAATGCCCCTGCATCATCAAAGAATCTGGATGAATACAATATTCTCTACTCAACCTTGAGCTCAGCCTGCACAAGTATTTTTTATCCTCTGCCCGTTTGACTACCTTTGGCCAATACATAGCCAAATTTCCAAGCCTCCAAGTTCCTAATTCCTTGCATTGATCCCTTGGGAATTAACCTCTATTTAATGTGGAAATTCCCCATTTATGAATTACACAATCCTCATAGGGATTCCTCTGACTTAGATGATTTTACAACTAATAGTACGCTGTCCTTGAACTCCAATCTCAACTAGGTCTTTCTCTAATCTGACATGCGTGAGTTAATTATGAGTGAATCTTCAGTTTATTGGTTGATCACTACAAGTTACACCCCACTACTGCAAGTTACACCCCACTACCACAGGTTACACCCCACTACAATAAGTTACATCCCACTACAGTAAGTTACACCCCAGTACATTAAGTTACACCCCACTACTGCAGGTTACACCCCACTACCGCAATTTACACCCCACTATTGCAAGTTCCACCTCACTACTGGATCTCCCACTAATTCCTCAATCAGTTGGAATTAGTTTAACTGACTTTAACTTAACTGAATTTAACTCAGTTGGACTGAATTAAATAATTACAACTCAAAATAAACTCAACTAGTGCTCCTAATTGTAGGAGACACTCTACATGACCCTCAACTCGAATTAACAGAGCTAACTAAGTCAAATTAACATAGTTAACTATTACAAGTTGTCATGAGATGTGGAATTACAATTTAATTCCCAATTTAATTCAACGACAAATTAAATTAGGATTTTTTTTTCTTGATGCTATTTTTAACATTTCTTATTGCTATTTTCAACACTCCCTCTCAATAAGAAACAGATTCACATCAATCCCAATCTAGTACCTTTGGAATGTTTTGCATGCAAATCTCAACTATTGTTGTTGCTATTGCAACATCTGCAATAAAAATGCATCCAAATAAAATAACTTGAACCAATTATGTCTGTAAGTGTCTACTAAGAAAAATTGTGTTGCTGATGACTCTACTATTAAGCCTCCAAATCTGTTGTCAACTATGTTCTTCACTCCTCAGTATCTGATTGGAATTGATCCTCTTGCTATTGAATACTGTGGGCCCTTGTAGCAAGGTAATGATCCATGAGACAAAAAACATCTCAATGGACCCTTCCCAAATTTCTGCAACTCTTGGGACTATTGCTTCACATTGCCCCACTTCTCACCTGGAGGTATGGTTGCATGTGGTCCCTCTACCCACTTGGCTCAAAATTCCCCCTAGTGGTGGTCTCTGCTTGAGTGGATGGTTCAACCCTATCTCCTCTTTGCTTCTCGAATTATGGCTGCTCCACAACTTTCTGAGGTTGCTTCTGAGGCTGCATATTGAGAGGTAATTCATGCTCCCTCTCAACCACCAAGTTTCTAACCTTTTCCTTGCTCCTCAAGGCTTTGTATGCATGAGCTAAATCTTATATACACATACTGTTTCTGCTACTACTCTGTTGTTGCTTCCACACTACTACTAGAACTACTACAATAATGAGTCTGATCTACCCAGATCCTGAAGTACTAGCTTCCATAAGGCTGCTCCCTCTGAAACTAGAATTCCTTTAAGTTTCAATTTCCCCATGGTAAATATCGTTGTTCCTCAATCTACCAATATCAATGATCACAACTTCATTTTGTGTGACTAAACGTTGGCTCGTTGATCTGCCCACTAGCAGCCTTCTAGCTCCATTAAGAAGTATGCACATAGGGTTATGGATTTCCCCTGAAATAGAGCTCCATCAATTTTCAAGGACAAATTCAAATGCTTCTCTTCTATTGTGATTTAAGCTCCGATACCATGTAGAGATTTCTACAAATCTAGCTTTGATACCATGTAAAAATTTCTTGTAGATTCAAACTGCATATTGTAATATGCTAAAACAATTAAATTGAATCTACTCTACTCATCAACAGAAACAATAAATGATTGATAAAGTCACAAAGCATATAAGAGAAAGAATTCAATCACACATAACACAATGATTTTCTGGAGAAACCCACATCGAAAAACCCCTGCTATCTATATATTGCATTAGTCAAAGAAGCTAGATGAATACAATATGCTATTCTCAACCTTGAGATCAACCTGCACAAGTATTTTCTATCCTTTGCCTGACTAACTTCCTTTGGCCAATACTTAGCCAAATTTCCAAACCTCCAAGCTCCTAATTCCTTGCATTTTTCGCTTGCGAATTAGCCTCTATTTAATGTGGAAACTCCTCAATTATGAATTGCGCAATCCTCATAGGCCTTCCTCTAACGACATGCACCATCGATTTAATTTAGATGATTTTACAACTAATAGTACACTGTCCATGAACTCTAATCTCAATTGGGTCTTTCTTTGATCTGACACACATGAGTTAAATATGAGTGAATCTTCAGTTTACCGATTGATCACTTCATGTTACACCCCACTAATGCAGGTTACACATCACTATCACAGGTTACACCCCACTACAGTAAGTTACACCCCACTATAGTAGGTTACACCTCACTATTGTAGGTTACACCCCACTATTGCAGGTTACACCTCACTACTGGCTAATCATCATGGCTAAGCATCATGTAAACATTGAAAAATGAAGGGTCATTCAAAAATTCTATAATAGGTAGTTCGACATTGTTAATAAAATAAAACAATCTTAATGATAAAATGAAAATGCCAAATAAGTTTAAAATTTTATTTAATTAAGCACAAGGCATGGTCCATATTGGAATTAGGCTTGAGGAATTTCAAATTTTTAAATTATGAATGACAAGGATTTAATAATTTGGGAATATTCTTAGCCTAATGCATGATCCAATGGATAATATAACATGTATGTAATTATTTATTTATGTATTTATTATTATTATTATTATTATTATTTATTTTATTTTATTTTATTTATTTTTATTTATTTTATTTATTTATTTTTCTTTTTCTTTGTTTTGCTCCTATCTTTAATTTATTAAAAAATAATTCATGAAACGTGGCTAGCGTGGTGTTTCATTAACCTCATTACTGTTCACTCCATCACTCTGTAATGTTGATTAGACTTTCTATCCCCACATATTGCTTTGTTTGGCTTGGCACAACAGAGATTTTAAACATATGACCATGTGATTGCAGTGTTCACTGCATCACTTTTTTTGAGGTACTGACACATTACAGAAGGCACACTAGCATGTTCCTCCCCAATTCTTTGGTTCTAGACTATCCAACCTTTTTTCTAGAACCAACAACTATTTCTATAGGTGAACCTGCATTTGTGTATTTAACATGTACAATATGCGAGAGATTGTAGTGTTACAAAGGATTTCATCGATTACCTATAATGTACAGTCATACATCCATTACCAACTTATTGATGGATGTTTTATTCGTTTTATTAAATTATGTTATTGTTCATTAGTAGGCTTTTATGAGTGCGGATAACTTTAGGATTAAGAAAACATATGCATTAATGTAATTTATCATTACACAAATGCACAATTATGAGATAAAATAAATATATGTATTAATTCATTAATTTTTTATTAGATCTATACAATTTCTCACATCTGTTGCCAAGTTTTTTATTAGCATTTTATTAAATTATGTTGTTACTAGGGGTTGGTAACTTTATGACTAAAAGAACATTTGCATTATGCTGTAGCGGCTGAAGCCACCCTCCAAAATTTTGGCTCGCATGCAAATTTCAGAGCCTACCCTGGATCCTACTATTGATTATCCTTGGTTTCTTGTTGGGAAGCTGATGATTTCAAGCTCCCCTCCTTAATCTTAAGGGTTTTCCGTGTTCTCATCGCTATGCAGCATGTGTCATTTTTGGGCATAGGGGTTGTTGTTTGTCATGCAAAGGGAATGTTGTTATACTTCAATTGAAAGAATGTGCACATGAGTGGTTGTCATCACAGAGACATGTTTCACACTCACTTCACACACTCTTGTCATGAAGGTTGTTGCATCAAACAAAGTATGTCTTATGCACACTAGATGGTCTATGTTGTGTCACTAAGTGTCTGTGTGTGATCAAAATCAAGTCCTATTAATGTTTACATATGTTTCACTGATCTCACACTTAGCCATTTTATCGAGCAACCTAGCCTCATCCAACTTCGTGAAACTGTGCGCTTTGCTTCTGCAACCATCAAGCTTCCTCCCTTTCGTATTGAAACCCCATAGTGCGCAGAGACACCAACCTCCCTTGCCCAACACTGCTCTCTATAAATGTGCAGAGAAATCCAACTACATTGCACTCAGAAATTGCGTTGAGGTGTCCTCATAGGACCCCCATCCCGTAGTGGTGTCATGTCCCTAAAAACTGTGCAATGTTTACCAAGTTGCCTTGTCTGTCTTGCATGAAGAAATTGTGCAGATGGGCCTCCCAGGGCCTCATCATGATAGCAATCATTGTCCACTGAAATTGTGCAGATCTACCTCTCAGTGACTATAAGAAAATGTGACATGTTGAAAACGTTACCATGGACTTGAGGAGAAGGACCAAGGAACCAATTAATGGAAAAGATTAGGAATGCACACAAACTTTGTTGGATGCACGATCATCTTGAGGGTAAGTATGTTAAGTGAAGAACACCTTTCGAAGTATGCCTCTTAGTTGAGTTTTCAAGACTGCTTGTCATTGTCATATCATCCTATCCTCAGTAACATGCATGTGTACAAAAACGAAAAGTTATTGTATGTGTTTCTTCTACATGTCTTGCTTCCTTTTCACTTGTTCGACCAACTGTCATATTTTGCATGATTGATTGTTATGTCATGCTTGCAACCTTGTTCTAGTGATATTGAAGGTTGTGTTTGAGTTGTGTTCGCTATGTAAACATCTATCACACTCACACACGATGTTGTAAGCATTGTCATGCAAGCGTTGTCACGGTCGTCCTAACATATATCACAAGTGTCACGCTTGTCGCTCGCAACCGTCGGTCATTCACATTAAGTGCATGTTATCTTAATGGTTTGAGGTGTCTTATCTTCAAGTCATGTTGAGTCTATGTTTGCAAGGTCATACATGTACAAAGTCACTCATTGACACTCTTAGTCATTTTGTGGAAACCCTGTCGATTGGGCCACCCTCCAACAACCAAACCTCCGTTGAGTTGCACTGCGTAGTCTCAGCCCTTAGCGATCATGTACTCCTGCCCAAAATTGCGCATAGCTTGGGGTTGTCTCCTAGGAAGTCCGCATTGTCCAATCCTGGAATTAAACCGACTGACTGTCACCTAGAACAACACAAAAGTTTCTCAACAAGTCATCTCAAATTGTGTTGCCCGCAAGCAGATCCATCAAGCCTCCAGCTGGTCAACCAGAGAGTTCGACCGACCGTGACCCTGGGCCTCACTCCTCCAAAAAAATGGCTCAAAAGTTTCCAAGCATGCCCTCTTTCACTGACTGATGAAACTACACAGACATGTCAGACATACACCTATTGCATGTCACTACACTTCCCTAAAAAATTGCATAGATTTCTCAGCCAGTCACCCTGTAAGTCGACCTGCTGCTCCTCCTCAAAACTGCGCAGTTTTGATGGGAAGTCTCCTAGCTTCCTAGCATCCCTCTCAGCCCATGAAATGTGAAAGGATGTCCATCAGTACAGCCTCCCAACTTTGTGCAAATTTGGCCAGCAACCTCTCGCAGCCAGCCAGCCTCCTCAGAGAATCTGTGCAGTTTTCACTGCCAATATCCCCTTGTTGTCTGCACTCTCTCACTGGAACAATTGCGTAGATATTCCCTCTAGTTGATCCAGATCCTGCGGAAAGTCACTGTTGATCCGGATTTCCCATCTCATCCTCACAGTGACATTTGCGCAATTTTCACTAACAGTGCCCGGAGTCCGCATCCCGGCTCGAAATGTGCTTTGCGTAGTTCCAGAGCCTTGTCCTCTTTCCCGGTCACCTGCACCCGAAAATGAAAGAAATTTCATCATGGTAGACTAGGATATTTCTGGATTTGATGTCGTCTCGTCATGAGTGATTGCAAATACATGTACATGGATGAGATATGGTGCAACGATGAACGGGATGAACAAGGAGCGCATGTTAGGAGACTTGTTCGCAGAAAAATAGACACACGAAGCATACCAAGTAGCAAGAGAAGGAGACACATGTGCATGCATGAACTATCAAGTGAACAACAAGACCATTTAAGACTTCGCACACCTTTCCATGTGGAGGTGAAGCTATGATACACCAAGAGCACTCTCATCACTTAGCAACACTATAGATCGACATGGACACCACCATAAGCATGGACATAACAGCACTATCGTGTTGCATCATGTCATGATTCATCTCGACCACATCACTACTGTGGGCCATACTGTTGTAATCAATGTAATGTAACATGGATATCCAAGAGACCCACATGTAACGTTGGAGAGCCATGTAAAGTTGAAGAGTCATGTAAGTCAAACAGTTATGAGGGAAGTCGAAAAATCATGATGCATCCATATCTGCACTTGGATAGCATAGGGAAATTTTGTTAAATTATTTTAAGGATTGGCAATGTGTCTAATAGATTTTAGTGCATTGTAACAAGAAAATGGCAAAAGAACCACCTCCATGGCGTGTACTAAAATATATTAGTTTAACAAAAAGCATGGAAAACCTCCATACAAATAATTATAAATCATTTTAGTGCATCTGCTATGTACATGCACACTATAGGGTACATACAAATATGTATGGGAAAGCATAGAAAATTTTGACAAGGTTAATTATAAATCCTATCAATGCACTTAACATGTATTGAAGCACCATCTAAATGGTATTTTAGTAAATATTCTTCGACCTCGCTTGCAAAATATGGTTGTCCCTGGATTTTTACTCAACATTTATGCTCCTTTGAATCTACAACAACCTATGAATGTAATGCCCTAAGAATATCTCAAACTCCTACCTAGATTCACTAGAGAATATGATGTCTTAGCTCAAAAACATATTGAGATATTTTGTCCATTTGTAGAAAACTTAAATATAGAACACTTAGATCTGGTATTAAGGTTGTTTGTTCAATCTATAGTTGGGGAGGCTAGAAAATGGTTCAAGACCTTTCCAAACAACTCAATCAACACTTGGGAGGAATTAGAGAACATATTTATGTAGAAATGGGGTGAGAAAAAAGACCATGGATGTTTTGTGACTAAGTTTAATACAATAAAGAAAAGGCCCAATGAAGATGTCACCAAATTTATAAAAAGGTTTAACAAGTTATATAACAATTTTTCTGCTGAAATTAAACCTCCACAAGTAGTGGCTGAGGTGGTATTTGCTAGAGCCTTTGTATCAGACTTTGGGTTTACTCTAAGAGTAATAAAATCCCTCACATTGGATAAAATCTAGACTGATGCTTTGAAGGTAGAGGTAAATCTCGCATCAACAAGAAAATTGAAGGGAAAGGTGGAACACAGTAATAAGACAAAGGGGAAAGAGGAAGCCAATTCGTCTAGCCAAACCAAGGAGACTCAAGAGAAAAAGTTGGAGGAGATGAATAGGATGATCAGAAACCTCTAAAACAAGATAGTGAAGTTAGAATTTAAAAAAAAAAACCCTCCTAGACAGGTACAACAGGGCCCTAAAAAAAATTCCAATCACCAATATAGGAGACCTCCATTACAACTTCTACAAAGAGAAAGAAAAGATCAATAAGACCAAGTGCAATGCACTTTATATATAGAAGATGAGCCTGAAGAATACATCAAATATGAGCTTAGAATTAAGGAGAATCAATACTCAAATCCATCAAAAGAAGAACTTGAAATAGATGCATAAGGAGAAGAGGAGGATGATTAGGATGCTCCTTTGGGTAAAGAAGAGATAAATGCTTGTTGCAGGAAATCCGCAGATTTCATGCAGGAAGAGTTACATAGGAGATATGAATTGAGATCTAAGAAAATATATTAGACACAAGATCAAGGTGAAGAGCCTTCTCAACGCGCCACACCCAAGCTAAATAGTAAGGGAAAGAAGCCTGCTAATTCTGACACAATGACCAAGGAGAAACCTCCCATCCTACACCTTCAAATCCCAAATGGGAAAATAGAGGACAACAACCCGTGCAACCTAAGCTACTACATCAAGAAATTAAAGAGATAGTAGACCAAGTAAAATTAGAAAAGAATCCCTCTACTTTCAGTTTGTAAAAAAAGGTTAGAAAAAGTGAAAATATCTGTCCCTATGGATGAATTATTGAAACAACCTGCCTATAAAAGGAAAATTTCTAAATTCATGGATGTGTCTCATGTTACCTCAACATAAGATTGTTTGAACTTGTAGGAAGAGATACCTATGGTCATGTTTGGCCTACATGTGGAGGAGCATGACCATCCCATCCCTCCATTTTATGTTACATTAATGATTCATGATCTACTGCTACATAATTGCATGCCTGATTTAGGAGATTCCCATAATCTAATGCCTCTATCTGTTCTGTAGAGGTTAGGCCTCTAGACAACAAGACATAGAAAGACCTATCTTCCTTTGATTATAAAAGATTAAAATTTCTTAGGATGATCAAGGATTTGGTGGCTAATTTGGCTCAAATCCCTGTGAAGAGTGTGGTAATGGATATTGTGGTTGCAGACATTCTTGCAAGATTTGGCATGCTTCTTTCCAGATCAAGGGAAATGAAGCTTGGAGGGTCCATCAAACTTGACCTCACATATGCCACTATTATAGTGTTTGGTGGAGAAGAACATAGGTTGTACAAGGAATCAAGATTTTTAAAATTTATCACTAGAACAGATAGTCCCCACAATTCTCTAGTAGATGGTCAGGAAAAGAATCTTTCATGTCTCTTATTGGAGTGGAATTTCCCACACAGGTGAGAAAGTAAGAAATGAAGTTTGACCAAGTTTGGAAATTATATATTGGTGGGGCCCACTCAAAAGAAGGAAATAGAGAAGGTGTGTTATTGATATCCACAGAAGGTAACCTTATCCCTATGTCATACAAATTAGACTTCAACACCACAAATAACATCGTTGAATATGAAGCACTGGTGTTGGGCTTACAAGCAACCAAAATTATGAAAATTGAATGTTTAACATTTTTTTGATATTTTGAACAGATTATAAAACAAATTAGGAATCAATGTCAAACCAAGCACCCCAGGTTGAAATCTTACAGGAATGAAGTGTGGGATCTGATTGAGAACTTCTTCTTGGAATTCAATATTTAGTTTCTACCTAGAGAACAAAACAGAATGACCAATTCCTTAGCAACAACAACCAACACCTTCAAGCCACCACAAAGTCCCCTACTCGTATACGAAGTTGAGATCAGGTATAGACCTTTAGTACCGGGAAATATAAAATATTAACATGTGTTTGAGGATGAAGATCAGATTAAAAGGTTATGGAGGTGATAGGAGAATTTTCTAATTTTCTAATTTACTAAGAAGATGAAGATATGGATGAAATTAAAGGAGCCGAACAACATATGCCTTGGGAAGAATTTATAGTTGGGAAACAAATTTTGCAGTTGAGGGGAAACATAATCCCAAAGGGGCTAGTTCCATTGGAAAAACTATTTGATACTAATGATGTGGCACTCAAACCATCCAAGAAGAAGCATGAGGAATATACAAAATATTATAACACTGGCACGAAGATGTAACCTAAATTAGTTAAACTAGCCAAGGGGATCCCGAAAGAATACAAATTGAGGTATGTGGACTTGTTCAAGGAGTATGCTGATGTTTTTGCTTGGTCCTATGATGATTTAAAAATCTGTTATGCTAGTATCATTCAACACAAATTTCATCTAAAACCAGGAATTAAACCTTACAAACAGAAACTCAGGTAGATTAATCCCCTTCTTCTCCCCATGATAGAGAAAGAAGTAGGAAAATGCTTCATGCAAAGATCATTGTGCCTTTGTGATATTTTGATTGGGTGCCTAATCTAGTTCATGTCAAGAAGAAAAATGAAGAGATCATATTGTGTGTCGAATTCAAATTCTATTTTGTAGAAATTGGTGGGGTCATCAAGATTGTCCATGATTGATGGGTTATCTAGATACAATTATATTGTTTTGCATCCCAAGGATTAGAAGAAGACAAACTTCACCACACCTTGGGGGACATTCATGTATGTTAGAATTCCTTTTGGTCTCATGAATGTTGGTGTCACCTTTTAGAGGGAAATGGATATAAATTTTGTTGCGGAGAAGGATAAATTTGTGGTCATTTGCCTGCATGACATAACAATTTTTTCAAAGTCTGATGAAGAACACTTGCAACATAAATTTGAGACATGCAGGAACTATGGCTTGTCCCTGAACCCAAATAAGTCTCAATTTTCCCTCAAAGAAGGAAATTTTTTGGGGCATTTAGTCTCAAGAGAAGCAGTGAAAATTGACCCCAAAAAAGTAGAAGCAATTAATAGCGTCCCTTTGCCAAGGCACAAAAAGGAGATACAAATTTTCTTAGGTAGAATAAAATTCTTGAGTAGGTTTGTAACCATTTACGCTGAGATTGTGAGAGAAATCACAGACATTCTGAAGAAGGACAAAGAGGTCAAATGGATTACAGGAGCAAGGGAATCATTTTTCAGAATCAAAAGTTCCCTTGGAGAAGCTATAGTCTTCGCTAGCCCTGATTATCAAAAGCCATTTCTTATCTTTACTTTTTCATTCCCTAATAATGTTGCAGTTGTCTTACTGCAAAATAATGAAGAAGAGAAAGGAAAACCAATTGCATTTTCAACTAGGTATTGAGGGATGCAGAACTAAAATATGACATTTTGGAAAAATAGGTCTATGCTTTAGTCAAGGGCTTAAAGGCTTTCCAAACTTATATTTTGCAGTCTAGGATAGTTTCTTATGTCCCTACAGCTATTGTTAAGGACATTCTCACCCAAGGAGACAGTGAGGGAAAGAGAGGCAAGTGTATAGCCAAAATTCAGGAATATGACATGGACATCAAGCCCACCAAATTGGTAAAAGGAAATGGATTGGCAATAGATGAATTCCATGGTTGTGTTTGTGGAGGGAACTACATCTGGAAAGAAATAGCTCATAATATTTCTAAGGCTAGCTTCCATTGGCCTAAGTTTTTCGGCAATGTGCATGATCGAGTGAAATCTTGTAGAGAGTGCCAAATCTTTGCTAAAAAATAGAAACTAGCACCCCTACCTTTAATTCATGTTTTTGTGGAAGATCCATTTAGAAAATGGGGGCTAGAATTTATTGGGAAAATTCATCCATCATCTAGTGGGAAGCATAAGTGGATTATTATTATAATAAAAAAATAATTCACCAAGTGGGTAGAGGTTATTCCTGCCAGGAATGCAACTAATACAGTGGTCATCAAGTTCATGGAGGAAAATATTTTAGCTAGATTTAGTTGTTCAAGGAAAATAATCACTGATAATGCTCAAGTGTTCAAGTCTGCCAAATTTTTTAGCTTTTGTGAGAGCTATAACATCATCTTAGGGAAATATACCACTTATTACCTACAGGGAAATGGATTGGTAAAATAATCCAATAAGACCTTGGTCCAAATTCTCAAGAAGACCATAACACAAAACCATAAGAATTGGGATTCTCAACTTAAGTTTGCACTATGGGTTAGTAGAGTCACTACTCAGAGATCAACTGATAAGTCTCCTTTTGAGCTAGTGTATGGGACTTCAACACTTTTTTTTCTCAATTAGCCATGCCTATGGAAAAAATGATTTAGGATGCAGAGGAGGAGCCTAATTCTTTGACCAAGATGATGAATGAGCTGGTGGAACTATAGAAGAACATGGAACAGGTGGCTCAAGTTTTAATCAAGTACTAGAACAAGATGAAGGCTCTGTTTGACAAAAAGGCCAAGGACATAACTTTTCAACCATGTGACATTGTATACAAATGGGATTTTAGGAGAGAGGAGAAAGGTAAACATGGAAAATTTGATCCTTTGTGGTTTGGACCCTTCAAGCTAGCTAAAATCAATGGGAGTAACATGTTTCTTCTCGAGAATCTCAATGGTGTGGTGTTTGAGCTGCTTGTAAATGGTAAGTACCATAAGCACTATTTTCAACGCTAAATATATGTGTCCACTTCCATTGTAAATATTGTTAAGCCATTGTAAATAATCGAGTGTTTAGTTTGACTTTCAGTTTTGTCCATATTTTTGACTCCATACCTAATTTGAAGGCACTAATTTGCAGATTCTTAGTGCCCTGCTAGCAAGGCATTGTCCCTAGTAGGAGGCAATGTTTTATCCCCTCTGTTTTTCCTTAAATTTTTTGTATTGTAGAATATTTCGATTCATGAGATCAAAGAATATTTGGAACTCTATGTAAAAGATGGAAAAGAAAGAAAAAGAAGAAAAAAGGAGAAGAGATGATGGAATGTGGGCCTTCCCCCACTTTTTAATTTTAATGGTTAAAAAAGGGTTACTTATTGGTCAAATCACTGTTCATCCCAAAGAAACCTCATCCCAGTGAGACTCCCATGGGTTAATGAGTGTGGATGTTAAGCCAACGCCTACCCCTCGGAATCTCAAAGTCAGTAAAGTGAATATTCCATCTCGATAACTGTGATGGATTTGAGGGGGTCGAACCTTGTCTCCAAACCTACCCAGGCACCCCACCGAGGGAGGATAAATGGGCCCACTACCTATCATGCCAGCATGGTGATCACATCAGCAGTCGGGACCACCTTCAAACGATCGTGGAAGGAAAGTGTGAAACTATATAATGCATCGCCCTTCCCCCTTGCATTTCACCCAATTCAACTCTACCACGTTTCTGCTCCATGTCACCTTATTGTTTTCCCTCCCATAAACCTCTGTAAATCGATCGTTACAACTCAGATTGGTCTATTTCAAAATGACCTATTTTCTACTGCTCTGCTTGTTCACAACACCAATTGCTAGACTTTTGACCAACAAAGAGCCCTCTTACGCCCACAATGTCCAATCACCTCTGGTCACTAGGTAATCCACATTTATTTTTCCTTACATCATTGTCACCATGCTTAAATGAAATAAAGTTGCCCCAAAAACCCTAAACCAGAATCTTCAAAATTCCTGAGCCACACAAAACCATTCATGTACATAGAGGCGAATATTCATGACCCTCTTTGCCCTTTGAACCTGTTAGACCTCTGTTTTGACTTCTATAGAAGCTACATGAACAAAGAAGATCCCTTTCGAGTCATTGTGTTAGGATTGTACTACCTAGTTGCCCCAGCTGTATACCCTTTCCCAGATTTCATGTCCTAGCTTAGGGCTAGATATGTCAAGGAGAAGAACAATTGTATTTCATCCACTGGGGAGAAAATTCTGGAAGTCACTCCTTAATTGATACAAAATGCCTTTGTTTACCCAAAATCCCAAAATTTGGAGAGATTTAAATACACCACCCTCTTCTATAATTACAATGGACGCTCAGCTGGAGAGAAGAATGCCTTTCTCGAGTTAATTTTAGCTCTAAACACCTACTTTTGTACCAGTTCATAATTTTTTCCTATATCCTTGTTTTCATACGTTGTGAAACCCATTTTGGTTATTATTCTACTCTAGTTTGGTGAGGACAAGACAACAAATATATCCAAAGAAGCCTTAGGGTTCTTACATAAAATAATGAAACCAGATATTGTGCTTGACACTCCCTCTTTTCTTGCTGAGGCAATCAAGTTCCAGTGAAACCAATTTTACCTAGGCTCCTATTTTAAATATTACTCTATACTAGTCTACCTATTCTTGTATACTCATGTGGAGGAATTCAACTATGTAGGCTTGAGCCTTATAGACAACAACAAGTAGAGAAAATTTGTAATTGACTAGGATAATGCCTTGAAGAGGAAACCCAACGATGAGGGGTTTTCACAATTCATTTCCACCTTCATGTCTATAATGTTTCTTCCCATGAAGTCTTGCCACACCAGAGAGAAATCCTATAGTTCAGCAAGGTTACAAGGGTAGGAGATCAATTCCTATTTAAATACTATATAGAAATAGGAGTATATGGGTTTGAGCTGCCCCCATACCAATTGCCTGTGTTCATGCCTATGAGGATATTTTCCTTAGAATTCATTCGGGAAATCTTAAATGCTAACTATATCCATTTTGTTCGTTCCAAGAAAGGTTATATTTTTAAGCTAGGGAGAACTGTAGGCCCTTTCATTATGAATACCAGGGACACCTTCCAACAAGTATAAGATATGCTAAAAGAATTCAATTTTGAATTAAGAGAGGTGTGACACTATGATCCTCATGGTGTCATATCTAGTAGGAGGAGAGAAATTAATGCCTCTGCGTATGAACATGAGTCTAAACCTAAGTTGGAATGAAAATCTATTTTGGACTCTTGGCTTATTAATACAGAGATGGAGGTTGAGACACCAACCACCAAGGAGAAAGCTCATAAAATAAATGTAGACGAAGCTTGAAACACCATCAACCAAAAAGGTCAAAATGAGGAAAGTATGATGAGGAGACTGAAGTCAAATTGAACCAAGAAAATATGTACCAACCAGGTACCCATGCACTCTTAGAGGATCCTCAGCATGCTGCCACTTCTAATTCAACTGAGGTAGCAGTCCTTAGCACCTTGGGAAGTACATCAACAACAGGCCCTAAGTGGGAGGAAGGGTAGATTACAGACAAGAGGAATACGAAATCTAGAGATGAAATTTTATCACAGTTGGCCTCCCATTCAGTACCATATCAGACTGGGCTCTTGGCTGCCATGGACCTGTACAGAAATCATATGAATTTTCCCTTGGACCATCCTTCAGTGCATTCCATTCCATCTGGACAAAAATTTAGGACAGTGGATTTGTCCTTAGACATGTCTAATGTCCCTTTTCAAGACAAGATCAATTTTTATAGGTAGGCGGGAGAGGTTATCTATATTGAGTTGAGCAAGGGAGCCTTGACTATTAGCAAGGCTGAAAAAATTGTTAGAGAAAAATGCCACCAAAATAAAACAAGAAAAGCCTAATTCAAGAGTCCCCGTCTGCAAAATCAAGGCTACAAGGAGTTGATTGTCAAACTTAGGGTAGACCCAAATGACATAGCTACCCTAGAGGCTATTATAAAGAGCTTACAATATGAAAACGAGTTTGCCTTTTATTCCCACTTTTTTTGTTACTTTCTTTTTAAAGAAAATCCACACCGGTTTAGAGTAGAAGAACCAGAAAAAAGCACACCATGGTGTTGGAAGGAATATACATTTATTGTAATCGCTAACCAAATGCAACTTCAGGTCGGGTAATGCTAAAGCTTTTAATTTTACAAACAAAAGTGTAATATGAATATCGTCTTACTCTGTGAGAAGTGTACATTGAAAGCTTCCCATTTTATTTCACATAATAAGTTGGAATCATCACTTTCTTTGGGGTAATTTAAGTGGTTCGAAGTGATGTAACTCACTTTGATTTGAATTTTGATTAATATTACGTAACATTTTGTTTGATGTTTTTAATAATAAAAATGATTAGATGTTTCAGTTATAGATTTGAGCCCGAAAATCCGCTCCAGAATTGGAAGGACCGACGAAAGATTCCATTATTTAATTAAAATTGTATACTATATGTAGGCCTGAATTTGGGTGTCACGATTACCCAGGCTATCTCTTTTCTTCGTCCGCACATTTTTTCATATATTCTACTCTATCAACTTTGAAACGCATCTCAGTATGGCGCCGGTCCCGAAATATTCTAAAACAATTTCTGCACGCATTTGGATAGATATATCGATGAATTTTACTCAGTTAAATTTCCTGTTAGTCTCCTCTGACCGCTGTTACTAAATTAAATTTAAGTTGATTGTAGATTTCAAAATTCAAAATATTAAATGATAAAATCTAAGTCAAATTATAAGACTTTTATCTTGTTGTCTTAGAATTTTAAACAAACCAATCAGATCAGAAAATAAGAGTAAACAATTTGATTTCGATCTCCGAAATATTTAGAATAAGGATAACTCTTGTTGACTTGTTGCTGACTGTCAGTCTTTCCTCCCCAATACCAATCTTTGTCTCGCTATATAAGACACCATTTAGGTTTTCCTGGCTGCAACAAGTCACCATTAGCAATGGCCTCTGTCAGCTTTAGGCTTGTACTTAGCACTACTATTACATGCTTGCTCTTCCTTGCGAGCAACAGTATTTTTGCGTCTACTGTTTCTTCAGAAGAAAAAACAAGCAGTAACCATTTCCAACTGCACGCAACCACTGTTTTTGATGGCCATGTAATCGACGATACTCGAGATGGAGAAGTGGCTGCAGAGATGGTGGACAGAGAAGTCGACCTCAATTTCAATCATACAATGCACCATAGAAGAGTTGCAAGTAACTGCGATCTCTTCTCTGGGGCGTGGGTCCACGATGCCTCATATCCTCTTTATCCCGCTGGACAATGCCCTTACATGATTGAAGGAAGAGTAAACTGTAGGAAGAATGGAAGACCAGATTCTGATTACGAGAAATGGAGATGGCAGCCGAGCCACTGTTCGGTTCCCAGGTACTCAAAAAACAGTACACTCTGCCCCATTTTCATTGTTTTCTTTCTTCTTATATGGTTTGCAAACATGGTTTTCCAGAGTTTGCTAGAGGACCGAGAATGCACAAATATCTATGAAATAGAGAATACTTATGTGATAGTGTAAATGTTGGTTTTTAATAGCTGTTATTTAGGGTGGTTGGGTAGAAGGATTACTATTTTCTTACTTAGGTAATATGATGAACTATAATGTCTTATCATTGTAATATTGTATTGGCTGTGAGTTTTCTGAATTCTTAAATGAATGAATATACATATAGGCTATCTTGGTACCAGTAATCTCATTCTAGCAACTTCACCCTTCTCCATGACTATAATGTCTTATTATTGTAATATCTTGGTACCAGTAATCTCATTCTAGCAACTTCACCCTTCTCCATGACTATAATGTCTTATTATTGTAATGTTGTATTGGCTTTCAGTTTTGTGAACTCTTAAATAAATAAGCTGATATAGATATAGATTTAAATTTTAATGTTCGTGTTAATCGATTCAGATTCAACGCCAAAGAAATGCTGTCGCGATTGAGGGGAAAGCGATTAATGTTTGTTGGAGACTCGATAACGCGAAGCCAGTGGGAATCCATGGTCTGCATGCTTCAAGTGGCGATTCCTAGCAATAAGAAAACTCTGGTTTATCAATCATCTCTAATAATATTCAAGGCCCTGGTAAACTGCTGCTGCATCTAGTTGTGTGTTCTATATATATATGTGGGCGCTTGCTTCTTTCTTTGACTCTATGTTGGATTGTGATTTTTTTCTAAACTGCAACCTTTTGTATTTTACAAGGGTTACAACGCCTCTGTGGAGTTTTTGTGGGATCCATTTCTAGTTCAGCAGAGCACAATTGGTGGGAAGAGCATTATACAGTTGGACTCAGTTGGAGAAAATGGGGCTTACTGGAAAGGAGTCGAAGTCCTGGTTTTTGAATCCTCACACTGGTGGTTGCATGCCGAAGGAGAATCGTAAGAAACGTTTTAGATATTTTTTCCATGAAGAAGAAGAAGGATAGAGTTCGTGTTGCTTTTAAGGTTTTTTTTGTTCAGTATGGAAAAAAAAAAGGATATTCATATTCCAAATGTGTATCTAAATATAATAATGCTACAGCATATATCAGCAGTTCAGAACTGATACGAGTCCATCTGACTCGACGGTCAAACGCACTGCCATCATTTTCAATTATCATGTCTATATGCATTGTTTTAAACATATTTACATAATATTCTGCTACAAGATATTATGTGTAAAAAACACTACAGTGATTTAGAGACATAGACAACAAAAAAACATTCCATCACTAGAAGCAAAAAATGGATCTAGTAAGAAGTGGAATTATTTTGGCAGTGGTAGTATCCCCACATCTATGTAAAGGTCCCCATCTTGATCTCAATCCCATCCAACTCATTCAGCTTGATCTCAATCCCATCCAACTCATTCAGTAGCCTTTGCTTTGAAAGTCCATCAGCAGCTTGATTGAAATCTCTACCAATATGTTCAATCGTAGAGTCTTTATGAGTATTCCAGAAATATGTGATTTGTTGCAGCCAACCTTGGAGAGTAGGTTGGTATATTTTTGCATGTTTGCTGACATAATCAATGATAATCTTGGAACTTCTGAATATGTAGATTTTAGGAATGTTAAAAAATTTAGAGAACCAGAGTAATCCCATAATGTCATGGCTTCTGCCTAAATATTATATTTGTGCCCTTGCCAGCACTCCAGTAAACCCAAAAACCCTAATCTGGTGAATGAAAGATCAAAAACCCACATTCGCATCATCCCCATCTACTTCTTTCTACTTCTTTGTGATGCTCGGTCAAAGAAACTAGTTGGATAATCTATCTTCGGACAAGATAGATTATTTTTAGTATTTTTAATTCCCATACCTGTTTGTATTCCAATGAAGTGTATTTCTTTAATGGACTCCAGCACCTATGCAGCACTTTCTCTGATAAAATATGTATATCTATATAAATTTTAGTAATCAAATGATTATGCCTAGATGAGTCCGCATACCACAAATAAAAAGATCTCTTTCACTAATAAAAATATTTCTTTCACTAATTTAGTGAAATAATCATTTGGTTTGACAGATGGGAGGCTATTATGAAAGGCAATCGGCTTTACAGGAACATGGATCCATTGTTAGCTTACAGGAAGGGGTTGACAACATGGGCAAACTGGATATCTGCAAACCTTGATCCAAAAAGATCTCTGGTCTTCTACAGAACCACGTCCCCTGCACATGAGAGGTAACTGGTTACACAAATACAGCACAGTGTCTTGCTAGTTTTTCAGAATGATATATAATCAGTTATGAAAATATATTGCAGTTCAAGTGAATGGAATGAGAGAAATGGGCATCGATGTTACAACCAGACGGAACCGGTGCAAATAGTAGGATACAAACCTCCAGTGCCTCCTCAGGTGACCATAGTAAAGCAAGTTCTACAGAAGACAGAGTTTCCTGTTACATTGCTGGACATTACAGGATTGACAGGGTTTCGCAAGGATGGTCACCCTTCAGTTTACAGCCCTGACTACAATTCTGACCAGAGGAAGAATCCAGATGAGTTTGGAGATTGTAGCCATTGGTGTTTACCAGGCGTACCTGATACATGGAACGAATTGTTGTACTACTCCTTGCTTTTCAAGGGTTTCGGTAGTGGATAGCTTTTTACGCTGATTGCAAAAAGTTCAATACTAACATATGCATGAGTCCCTGTTTTTGGGCTCGTCGACGGAATAATCTACCACGGTGAATTTTGTAACCAGTGGAGCCATTCTCTGTTTTGTTAATTGAGTGGGAGTTGTTTTATAAGTTCTTGTTTTCCCCCATTTGTTGTTTAAGGCGATGTTGTTTTGCAAGGAACATGCTTCATTCCAAGCCACTGGTTAATGGGTAGGCCGAACAAAATTTGGAGATCATGAAATTGTGGTTATTGTCAAATATTTTAGTAAACTTTGAATTAAATACAATATTGTAGAGATATAATAGAATGAGTGCATTAGGAACATAAATAAAATTATTACAAAAATGCGCAGGAATGCACATCTTTTAAAATTATATTACTAATATAAATATAACTAATGTATAAAGAGATTTGAGTTTTTTTATTTATATGTTTCCATTACATTCTTTTCAATTAATGTAATACATTTTCTCGAATCTTTTATAAAAAAATATTCAAAATTTATAAATAATAAGGAAATAAAATGAAATAAAATTGAATATTAAAATTATGTAAATAAACGGTGAGTATAATTTAATTAAAAAATTAATTAACCCTGTATGTATAGAATATTGAATTTTTATGTAATAAGTAATAAAATTTAATTAATAATATATGACTATAAAATTTTAGATGAAAAAAACATTTTTATGTAATAAGTAATGAAATTTAATTAATAATATATGATTATAAAAATTTAGATGAAAAAAAACACTATATAGATTAAATTAAAATGTAAAATAAAACATTAAATAATAAAATCATAGAATTGTCTTTCAGATTAAGCTGAAAGACAATTCTATACATCATAAATCACAAAAGTCTGAAATCTAATAATAATAAAATCATGTAATATTTAATTTATTATTTTTAAATAAAAATTTAATTATAAAATTTTATTCTATTTATAAATAATTTATTTAATAAATAAATGAAAATTTTATGACAGATTTTATTATTATTATTTTTAAATATTTTATCCATATATATTTTTAAATAGATAATTATATTTTTCATCATATAAAACAATAAAAACATGTTAAAAGTTGATTTAGTTGTTTTTTTTTTTTTTTTTTTTTTTAAGAAATTAAGAAATTATATTAGTATTGTTATTATTATTATGCATTAATTTCATGATTGTTTGGGTTATCTTGGACTACCAACATAAGAAAAATTTTTATTTTTTGGGATTTGGAGAAATAACAAATAGTAAGGTGGTAGACATAGTCATTTAGAAAAGCCTCTAATAATGAATAGTCTAAACATAAAAATTATATATGAAATTAGGGATTTTATGGTTATAATTTGCTACATGGTAATCAAAACACTTTTGTGATAGCCTCAGGTTAATTTATTCCCCTTTATTAAATAATTGTAATGGTGTGAACTTTGAGAGATGGACACCCTTTAGTGACCTGCCAACATAAACATTCTCAGAAATTTGCCAACACAAAATCTTAGTTACCTATCACAAGAATTTCCCTCAGAGCTAATGGGTCGTGTTGGACATTGTGAAATGATTTTTGGGTCTAAGTAGCGAAATTACTACTCAGATATACCATGCAATTTATGAGAATAGTGTTAGTGGATATATGGCATGATATGCTGCAACAGATAGAAGAATTGTATGTGCAGCAAAATGATGGTCTGGAAAGAATATTGGGTTGCACAACCTTGAAGCTTTCATAATGATAAGTACGTGCCATTGCAAGGAAAATAATTGACCATATGAAAGATAATCTCATTGTGTTATCTTTCTTAAATTTTTTGCATAGCCTACGAACATAAAAGATAATTAATGATGTTATTTTCTTGAAAAGAGAATGCACACAAACCCTGCATATAAAAAGATAAGGAGGTTGTGATATTTTCTTGAAAAGGATGCATGTGAACTTTAAACACAAAAGATAAAGAAACCATGTTGTTGTGTGTGTGAAGAAATGATTGTAGAAATTTCTTGTAGATACAAACTACATATTGTAATATGCTAAAAAAATTGACTTGAATCTAATCTACTCATCAGCAGAAACAATAAACGATTGATGAAATCTTGAAGCATATAAGAGAAAGAATTCAATCACCCATAACAAAACGATTTTCTAGGGAAAACCATAGCGAAAAACCCCTGCTATCTGCATATTGCATTAGTCAAATGATGCCAGCCTAAGCTGCATATATTGTACTGATGCAACATAAGCCACAATTACCCACAGTATGCAAATAAAATTGCATGTGTACACTATGTGACCCAAGAATTCTTAAGATTCCAAAGTTAGGAAACCTTCCATAAGTCAAGGTTCAAGGCTCCTTAAATAAACTCTATGGAAACATTCATTTAACTATCCCATAGGTTTTGACTTTAGGTTATTTTCATCTCCGGTGCTTACCAATCATACCCTGGTCTTTAGACTTTGGTTAAAACTCAAACTTAACCCATAATACATTAATCCTGCTTATTTCTATTATAATTTCCATCTAACAGAAATATTTCATAACCCACACTTAAACCCTTACCTTTTTGCCATTCTTCAAACCTTTGCACATATATCGATGCTCTCCTTAGCACATTAAATCTTCGCCATCGATCTCTTTCCTCAATCCAACGGTTATCGTGTCACCCGATCGCTAAGTAGCTTAGCTGATCTCCACCGTTGATCTATCTCGCTTGATCCAATGGCTATCGCATCACCCGCTCACCAACTAGCCCGGACAATCTCTACCATTGATCAATCCCGCTGATTCCAACGGTTGTCGCACAATCTCGCGTGAAATCCTGCACAATTGATATCAGATCGAGAGTGCGCGAGAAAAGTGGTTTTCTCTTTCCATCGTGTGCTACGTGTCACCTTGCTAAAGGTAATCGCGTGAATTTTATAATTACCTCTTACCGCTTTGAGACCGCGTGAGATACCACTTATTGTTTCCGTAGACCACTCCACTATTCTACATGTGGTTTTCATCTCCACCATCCATCTTCTTAACTTGATTCTACGCGACTTAATCCTGGCCATCTATTTCCATCACTCTCGTTCATTGATCTGACTGATCCAATGACTGTGCTCCACTGCTACGTTCTTTTGTCTCTTACTTTGTAATAGCCAACTCGCTTCTCTGACTGTGTATTTATTCTCGCCTTATAGTCTTCAACGGTTCTGATTTCTATCTTCGGCTCCATTACTTCATCCCTCCACACCTTTACACTTCCGCTGCGTAACTCCTTAGGTTTTAAGAACCTTACAGTATACCTTCACTATAACATTAAATATTTTCTCCCATATTGTCTGTGTGTAAACTTGTAACACTTCTCTACACTTCTTCTCTTGTTCTACTCCCCTGCAAACCTATGTTACGCAGAATTACTCTAGTTCACACACAATCTATAATTCATTTATTCAATATACATCACACAAACTCAGAATCGAGTTATTTGTATTAAATAACAAACATTTACACAGTGAATTCCTTCTCGGCCTGATCTTCTATATCAGTGGCCTTTCCCTATCTGCCCATAGGCTTAACTGACTGATGATTGACTGCTAACTAGCTGTTGACTGCTTTACTCTATGCCTTTCAGGCTTACATTTATACAAAAGGTTATGTTAACCAATTCTGGTTCAGATCCTTAATCTACTGAACTAAATTCTGAATATCCTCTAAGTCCACTTTTAACTCCAGTAATCCCTAAGAATCCTCTCTAGTTCCACGAATAATGACACCACTTTCTAGTCTAAGATTTACAATTGATTTCTAACTCTCTCAATCCCCACTTATCACTCATCATCACTCATGTTCTCCTACATTCGAGAGCATTTACGAATATCCTCACAATATCTAATTAATTCCTATTCTAATCACTCAAAACATTACTAATTACATACATAGGAATCCAACTTCCTTGAAAACACAAGACCCCCTAAGTTAACTAGAATATAATGAAATTGCTGAGCTGAATGTTCCTACATCAGACTCCCAAGGTTAAAATAATCATGATCTCCAGATCATGTGCTTCCCACCTTTGTCTTCCTGGATCCCATACTTTGTTCTGTAATTTGTCTTTGGTTGCTGCTGTTGTTTGTTGTTGTTCTCTAGGTTTCCACACTTTATGTTGCTTTGCCCCACTAGCTATGCTTTCACAGTGTGCTGCTGTATTTCTCTTTTTGCTGCTCCTTGGCCTTCTTACTGCTGCTTTCTTCTGAGGCACCTTCATCATCAATCTTATTATTCTTTCAATTTCTATGTCCAATTTATCTTTTTACTAATAATTACTTTGCCATTTGTTGTTGTACTCTGTCCACTCATCTTCAAACTACTGTTTATTGTCTTCTCTTTGAAGTTGTTGGATTCTTACTTCCGTCCTTTCATCCTTACCCTCTTGTTGCTGTCCAAACAACCTCTGCTCAATATCTTTAAATTTACTTTCAAAAAGTAAATTTTCCTCCAATTTCCTTTGTACTTGATTCCCCTTAATTTCATCACTATGATATTTATCAATTCTAGCATATTCTCTTTCTTCTTCTTTGACAACCCTCAGTAATTTCCCTTCACTTCCTTGACTGATTCTGACAATCAGTTTAACTTCTTCAAGCACAATATCTTCATTATGTCTGACCTGACAACTTCCAGCCTTTTTCAGTTCTAAAACTGACTCTTCAACTTGAAACATGTCTATCTCATTTTATTCAAACCCTGTAATCATAAAACAATTATCAAAATTAAAAATATAAGGCCTCATTACCTTTTCCCTTTCTGGTAACATCTCAGTATGCTGGTCTGATTTTTCCTCCTCTATCAGCACATCAATATGCTGATTCAACCTCTCTAAAGAATTCTCTAAAGGACTCTTGAGACTGTCAGCAAGTCTCTCTTCCACACCATTTGCTTCAATGATGTTTTTCTGCTCTTGTCCATTGTAGTGAACTCCTTCGTCTGAAATCACACTGTCATACTCTAAGTTTTCCAGCAAATACTCCAGTAATTCAAGTTCTATGTGACACTTCATAAGTATTTCATCATCACTTATAATTCCTGTATTTATACACAATTTATCAGTTTGAAAATTACAAGTTTCAGCAGTCTCAACTATTGCTTCACATATCAATTCTTCAGACTGATTCTCATCTCCTTCTTTCACAATAAATTGTTCTTGTGTAGTAATGGATTCAAACTTCAATGTATTACTACATTCTTTCTGCTGCAATAATTCACTGCTTTTCTCATTCAAGAGACATTCTCCATCCTTCTTTACTTCAGAGTATTCATCTTCTAAAAGATACTCTTCCATACTTTTGACAGCTTCAAAACACTGCTCATCCTCTGCAAAACCTTCCTTTGTTAGTGACCAATCATCATATGTCCTTTCTCCCTTTGCTAAATCTTTTGCATAGACTTCTTCTTTCTTCAATTCTATGATTGTCTCTTCTTTGTCTTGAGACAAATCTACCTCCTCTTCTTCTTTAATACATTTTTCCTTGCTGTGTCTTTGTAAACCTTCTTCAAGAGCTATCCTTGCCCCATCATTAATATTCTCCTGCATTTTTCCTTTATCAAAATTCATTAGATTACTTCTCTGAAACAATATTCCTTCATTCTTCATCAAAATAAGATCCTAATCTTCCATCTCTATGACAACTTTAAATGGTTGTCTTCTCTCATTAGGTAAGTCATCCATAGACTCTTCCTGCTGTAACCAGTCAAATTATTGATCTTCTGAGAATTTTCCTTTGTCACCTTTTACTTCAAGATCTTCATCCATTCTGAAGACATCTTCACAAATTTGCTTTTCTTTTGCAATACCTACAATCATACACAAACTATCAGTTTTTAAGACATAAGACCTTGTGGTCTCACTTGATGCTTTAGTCATCATATCTCCTTGCTATCTTGAATTCTCACAATAATTCATAAGATCTTCCACATATCTCCAATCTTGACCTTCCCCCAGAACTTCACCTTGTTCAGCTTCACAAATGGAAACTTCCATTCTCAACTCAGCTTATTTGAGTTCTTTAGATTTCATTTAACATTCACTACCTGTTCAAGCTTCATCAACTCTTCTGCTAACTGCATATTCACTTGCTGATTTCTCCTCTTGTAGCCTCCTTTGTAACTTATGCCACTTCACTGCCTTTTTCCTCAAGACCCACCCTTGCCTTTGGTTTTCCTCTATTATCATCCTTAATACATTGAGTTGTTCTTTTAACTTTGCAATCTCCTTGTCATGCTCCTCTTGACTCATTCTCTTACCATTTTCCTTGGCATCCTCCTTCTTCACTTTTCTTCTGCTGTGGTCTTCGACAGAACCTCTGTTATCTCTGTTATGAATATCAGTAGTCATCTTCTTATTTGTCTTCATGAGTTCCTCACTCACTTACCATGAGTTGCATTAAATCCTCTACAACAACAAGTTCCCCCTGTTGCCACTTACCTCACAAAGCTCTCCTTTGTACTTGGTCTTTTGGTAAGCACTTGGTTCTATATTCTCTCGAACCTCTTTGAGAAATTCTCTCTACTCCTTCTAGGCTTCAACTCATCTGCACCTTTTAAGAACACAACTATCCTCTTGTATTTCAATCACAATGAAATACTAGGCTCTGGCCACCTCTTCTTTCACTCAGAAATTCTTACCAGCTTCCTTCATCCCTTAGCAATTCTACCCACATCCTCTGTGGAATTTCCTTTATGATCTTTCTGTGAGCTGCAACAAAACCTCTGCAGTAACAAGTCTCCTTATTGCTACATGATACCTCACTAAGCTTCTCTCCTCTGAGCTCAGTCTTTCAGTATCTTTCTGGTTCTTTTCTGTGGAACCAACTGAGAACTCCTTGATCTAGGTTTCTGCAATCTTCTCACCTTCAAGACCTCTGCATGATCTGGTTCTACCATTCACCTGCACTTTGAATGGATTGTTCTCTATTTCCTTTATATCTGCAAATTCTGCTTCACTTTACCTCTGTGTGCCTACTGTTTGTCAGATTTAAAATCTGATCTCCTCTTACCTACATACATACCTTCAAAACATAACTTTGTTCTAAGTTTTCTCAAAGAATTCTTACACACAAAATTTCCTTGTTCTGCTCTGATACCAAATGATGCCAGCCTAAGCCAAATATATTGTACTTATGAAGCCTAAGCCGCAATTACCCACAGTATGCAAATAAAATGACATGTCACACTATGTGACCCAAGAATTCTTAAGATTCCATACTTAGGAAACCTTCCATAAGTAAAGGTTCAAGGCTCCTTAAATAAACTCTATGTGGAAAAATTCATTTAACATTCATTTAACTTTGGGTTATTTTCACCTCTGATGCTTATCAATCATCCCCTGGTCTTTAGACTTTGGTCAAAACTCAAACTTAACCCATAATACATTAGTCCCGCTTATTTCTATTATAATTTCCATATAATAGAAATATTTCATAACCCACACTTAAACCCTTACCTTTTCACCATTCTTCAAACCTTTGCACATATATCGATTCTCTCGTTAGTGCATTAAATCTCCGCCATCGATCTCATTCCTCAATCTGACAGTTATCGCGTCGCCCAATCGCTAACTAGCTTAACCGATCTCCACCGTTGATCTATCTCGCTTGATCCAATGGCTATTGCATCCCCCGCTCACCAAATAGCTCGGACAATCTCTACCGTTGATCAATCCTAATTGTTCTAACGGCTGTCGCACAATCTCACGTGAAATATTGCACGACTGATATCAAATTGAGAGCGCACAAGAAAAGTGGTTTTCTCTTTCCATCGTGTGCTACGTGTCACTCGTTGAAGGTAATCGCGTGAATTTTATAATTACCGCTTACCGCTTTGAGACTGCACGAGATACCACTTACTATTTCTATAGACCACTCCACTATTCTGCACGTGGTTTTCATTTCCGCCATCCATCTTCTTAACTTTATTCTATGGGACTTAATCCTAGCCGTCTATTTTCATCACTCTCGTTCATTGATCTTACTAATCCAACGACTGTGCTCCGCTGCTACGTTCTTTTGTCTCTTACTGTGTAATAGCCAACTCGATTCTTTGACTGTGTATTTATTCTCGCCTTACAGTCTTCAACAATTTTGATTCCAATCTTCGGCTCCATTACTTCATCCCTTCACACCTTTACGATTCCGCTGCGTAACTCATTAGGTTTTAAGAACCTTACAATATACCTTCACTGTAACATTAAAGGTTTTCTCCCATTCTATCTGTGTGTAAACTTGTAACACCCCTCTGCACTTCTCTCATTCTACTCCCCTGCAAACCCATGTTACGCAGAATTACTCTAGTTCACACACAATCTATAATTCATTTACTCAATACACATCACACAAACTCAGAATTGAGTTATTTATATTAAATAACAAACATTTACACAATGAATTCCTTCTCGACCTGATCTTCTATATCAGTGGCCTTTCCCTACCTCCCTGTAGGCTTAACTAACTCACTGACTGATGACTGACTACTGACTGACTGCTGATTGCTTTACTCTATGTCATTTAGGTTTACATTTATACAAAAGGTCTGTTAACCAATTCTGGTTCAAATCCTTAATCTGCTGAACTAAATCCTAAATATCCTCTAAGTCCACTTTTAACTCCAGTAATCCCTAAGAATCCTCTCTAGTTCCATGAATCGTGACACCACTTTCTAGTCTAAGATTTACAATTGATTTCCAACTCTCTCAATCCCCACTAATCACTCATCATCACTCATGTTCTCCTACGTTCAAGAGCATTTACAAATACCCTCATAATATCTAATTAATTCCTATTGTAATCACTCAAAACATTAATAATTACATACATAGGAATCCAACTTCCTTGAAAACACAAGACCCCCTAAGCTAACTAGAATATAATGAAACTCCTGAGTTGAATGCTCCTACATCATCAAAGAATCTGGATGAATACAATATTCTCTGCTCAACCTTGAGCTCAGCCTGCACAAGTATTTTTTATCCTCTGCCCGTTTGACTACCTTTGGCCAATACATAGCCAAATTTCCAAGCCTCCAAGTTCCTAATTCCTTGCATTGATCCCTTGGGAATTAACCTCTATTTAATGTGGAAATTCCCCATTTATGAATTACACAATCCTCATAGGGATTCCTCTGACTTAGATGATTTTACAACTAATAGTACACTGTCCCTGAACTCCAATCTCAACTAGGTCTTTCTCTAATCTGACATGCGTGAGTTAATTATGAGTGAATCTTCAGTTTATTGGTTGATCACTACAAGTTACACCCCACTACTGCAAGTTACACCCCACTACCACAGGTTACACCCCACTACAATAAGTTACATCCCACTATAGTAAGTTACACCCCAGTACATTAAGTTACACCCCACTATTGCAGGTTACACCCCACTACCGCAATTTACACCCCACTATTGCAAGTTCCACCTCACTACTGGATCTCCCACTAATTCCTCCATCAGTTGGAATTAGTTTAACTGAATTTAACTCAGTTGGACTAAATTAAATAATTACAACTCAAAATAAACTCAACTAGTGCTCCTAATTGTAGGAGACACTCTACATGACCCTCAACTCGAATTAACAGAGCTAACTAAGTCAAATTAACTTAGTTAACTATTACAAGTTGTCATGAGATGTGGAATTACAATTTAATTCCCAATTTAATTCAAGGACAAATTAAATTAGGATTTTTTTTTCTTGATGCTATTTTTAACATTTCTTATTGTTATTTTCAACACTCCCTCTCAACAAGAAACAGATTCACATCAATCCCAATCTAGTACCTTTGGAATGTTTTGCATGCAAATCTCAACTATTGTTGTTGCTATTACAACATCTGCAATAAAAAAGCATCCAAATAAAATAACTTGAACCAATTATGTCTGTAAGTGTCTACTGAGAAAAATTGTGTTGCTGATGACTCTACTATTAAGCCTCCAAATCTGTTGTCAACTATGTTCTTCACTCCTCAGTATCTGATTGGAATTGATCCTCTTGCTATTGAATACTGTGGGCCCTCGTAGCAAGGTAATGATCCATGAGACAAAAAACATCTCAATGGACCCTTCCCAAATTAATGTAACTCTTGGGACTATTGCTTCACATTGCCCCACTTCTCACCTGGAGGTATGGTTGCATGTGGTCCCTCTACCCACTTGGCTCAAAATTCCCCCTAGTGGTGGTCTCTGCTTGAGTGGATGGTTCAACCCTATCTCCTCTTTGCTTCTCGAATTATGGGTGCTCCACAACTTTCTGAGGTTGCTTCTGAGGCTACATATTGAGAGGTAATTCATGCTCCCTCTCAACCACCAAGTTTGTAACCTTTTCCTTGCTCCTCAAGGCTTTGTATGCATGAGCTAAATCTTATATACTCATACTGTTTCTACTACTACTCTGTTGTTGCTTCCACACTACTACTAGAACTACTACAATAATGAGTCTGATCTCCCCAGATCCTGAAGTACTAGCTTCCATAAGGCTGCTCCCTCTGAAACTAGAATTCCTTTAAGTTTCAATCTCCCCATGGTAAATATCGTTGTTCCTCAATCTACCAATATCAATGATCACAACTTGATTTTGTGTGACTAAACGTTGGCTCGTTGATCTGCCCACTAGCAGCCTTCTAACTCCATTAAGAAGTATGCACATAGGGTTATGGATTTCCCCTGAAATAGAGCTCCATCAATTTTCAAGGGAAAATTCAAATTCTTCTCTTCTATTGTGATTTAAGCTCCGATACCATGTAGAGATTTCTACAAATCTAGCTTTGATACCATGTAAAAATTTCTTGTAGATTCAAACTGCATATTGTAATATGCTAAAACAATTAAATTGAATCTACTCTACTCATCAACAGAAACAATAAATGATTGATAAAATCACAAAGCATATAAGAGAAAGAATTCAATCACACATAACACAATGATTTTCTGGAGAAACCCACATCGAAAAACCCCTGCTATCTATATATTGCATTAGTCAAAGAAGCTAGATGAATACAATATGCTATTCTCAACCTTGAGATCAACCTGCACAAGTATTTTCTATCCTTTGCATGACTAACTTCCTTTGGCCAATACTTAGCCAAATTTCCAAACCTCCAAGCTCCTAATTCCTTGCATTTTTCGCTTGGGAATTAGCCTCTATTTAATGTGGAAACTCCTCAATTATGAATTGCGCAATCCTCATAGGCCTTCCTCTAATGGCATGCACCATCTATTTAATTTAGATGATTTTACAACTAATAGTACACTCCATGAACTCTAATCTCAATTGGGTCTTTCTTTGATCTGACACACATGAGTTAAATATGAGTGAATCTTCAGTTTACCGATTGATCACTTCATGTTACACCCCACTAATGCAGGTTACACATCACTATCACAGGTTACACCCCACGACAGTAAGTTACACCCCACTATAGTAGGTTACACCCCACTATTGCAGGTTACACCTCACTACTGGCTAATCATCATGGCTAAGCATCATGTAAACATTGAAAAATGAAGGGTCATTCAAAAATTCTATAATAGGTAGTTCGACATTGTTAATAAAATAAAACAATCTTTTTTTTTTTACGAAGTCGGTTACTCATATATTAAAAAAGCCTTCTAAATAGAGTTCTAGTACAAGAGGAAGGTGACTATGAGAGCTGAGGCACAAAATCGGGTACGCAGACCCATAATCCTCGAAGCTTCTCTTAATTGAACACAAAGCTAAAAACAAACGGCTATACTGCCTTACATAGGATCCTCCTAACCAAGAAAATTTGCAATGCATAAGATCAAGGGAAATGCTGTGTGACCGAGTCGTCCATGGGCTGGTCCTTCCGGGCGCTGGCTCTGGTCGAGGTTTCAGCCTGTTGGCTTTCAGTGAGGGTGCGAAGATGATCGATTACCGCCTCCATGTGAATACAGCGATCCTTTAAATCTTCAATCTCCTTTTTCCTTTTTTCCAGCTTCTTGCGCTTGGAATTTCTGTCAGCATGGTAATCCTCTGATAACTCCTTCAGCTGCTTGATCAGACTGTTAATCATAACAGTATGTGCCTTGCACATAGTACATTCTTTGTTGTTAAAGATTTTCCCCAACGGGTCTCTGTTCTGGGCCTGGTTGGATGGCTGGCCTTGCTGATCCGCCATCGACTTGGCCTGAGGACTGATAACGAAGAGCGCGCTAGAGGCGAGAATGCAGAAAACAGCTTTGAAGGGAGCGGAGACACGGAGATGCTGGGACTTTAGGAGGAGGAGGGAAGGTCTCGGTGGCTTTGGGAGGGCACTGCTGAGAATACAAAACACGCTATTAACAGAAAACGAAATCACATGATGCAGGACATGGCTTACCCCGGGATCAGGACGGAAAACAGGAACACTAGGGGAACAGTGAGCTTCCGGACTGCGCCAAGACTTTGAATGGGCTCTTATAGCTCGATCCCTGGCTGTAGAGATTTTGAGAAGCTGGCTGCAATTTATAGATGGAGGGAGGTCCCTATTTCGAATGGTCTGGAACTGAATAAGACCGATCTTAGCTAGAACACGGTCAAAACTCATGATTTCACTGTTGTCCATTAGCGTACCTGAGGAGTGGGCTCTGCCGGATTCGCAGAGAGTGCCTGCGGTGAAGAGATGAGGGATCACGCATGCTCTGGGGATGATGATTAGATTTGTGCCCCGAGATCGAAAAGATCTCCCATTGTACCCCCATTTGCAGCTTGGGGATTTGGTAGGAGATTCGAAAGGATGGCCTGAGTGCCTGAGGTGACTTCTCCCTTGATATGGGGCGGCGGAGGGCTTTTGCTTACGGGATGTCCCTGTCATAAGTTGTTTCATTCTCTCTAACCTGTCCGAGTTTCCTTCTGGCCGCTTGATTTGCTTGCTCATCTGCCTCCTTGTTATTGTTCCTTAGAACGTGTTTGAAAGTCACTTCTCCTAGCGCTCTGATGTTCTCCAAAATTCTACTCTTGATATTGTTCAGGGCCAATTGCTTGAAGTCTCTCCCTGTGATCATGGCTGCGATTATTATTGCTGAATCCCCTAGGATGAGAAGGTTCTGTAGGCCGAGATTCTTTGAAATAAGAGAGCCCAGAAGAAGGCTATAGGCCTCTGCTTTGTTGTTGGTCATTTGGCCTAACCCCCATTCAAAGGATACTATGGTTTTCCCTTGGGGGTCCTTGATGATCCCGCCAGCTCCAGCTTGGCCCGGGTTCTTCTTTGAGGCCCCGTCGAAATACAAGACAGGCCTATTTTGGCTTCTTACCCATTGGCTAATTTCCTCCTCGGTGCCACGAAGCTTCCAGTCCTGACTGCCTTTCTTTTCTCTGATACCTGGTCTTGGATTTGGATTGAAATTGAATTTTCCCAGCCACTCCTTTAGCCTCTCATCCTCGACCTCCATGTCTGACTGAGATACCCCATTAGCTTCGAAAGTCTCAGACATGAGGGCAATTGATTTGGCCATAATGCCTGTGATGCTTGGCTTTTCATTATTGAAAATGCACTTATTTCGTGCAATCCAGATCTGCCAACACAAGTTAGAAGGGATACTGTTCCAGAGCCTATTCACTATGGATTTGCCTTTTTTGAAATGAAGGATTCTTTTATCCCAGTTTTTATGGAGGGTCGAAATCTGAGGGGGAAGGGCTTCTGAAGAGATTGTACCAGAGAGGAGATGCCAACAAGCTTTGGCAATCGGGCACTCAATGAAGAGATGAGTGATGCTTTCTTCCGCTGACCTGCACATGCAACAGATAGAGGGCCCCTGTATACCTCTCTTTCTGAGGTTCTCTGCTGTTAGGATTTTGCCATGAAGTAAAGTCCAATTAAACATTTTGACCTTGGGGAGGCATTCAGGACGCCAAGCGGCTTTGTGCAGGGGCCAATTGTTTACCACTGAGATATCCTGAAGGGCTTTGTATCCTTCTTTAACCGAGTAGCTTCCTCCATTAGGGTCCCAAACGAACTTATCTTCTTTCCCTCTGTTAATGGGGGCTGAGCCACTGAGGGAGCTCTTGAGCTCATCCCAAAGCTTAGCTAGATCTGTGGGAAGATTGAGAGGAGTCCAACCTGCCCAGCAGTCTTGATCCCAAAGAGAAATGTCAAAGAGAGTATCGAGATTAGACTCTGCCATCCACCGTTGGAGGGGATAAAGATGAGGAATTGAATCTCTGGCCTTTGACCCCATGATTCTATCTTTCCAAATACTTATTTCCCTGCCATTACCAGGGGCTCTAGAGATAAAAGGTTTGCAGAGGGGGAGCGATTTCTTGATGAGGTTCCAGGTTGGAGTACCTTGTCTTTCTATGATATTTTCTGTTAGGATATTGCTATTTGGTCCGTTCAAGTATTTCTTCTTTATAACGTTCGTCCACCATGCTTCTTTTTCATTAAGAATCCGCCAGATTAGTTTGAAGCCCATTGCTAAGTTTGCTAATCTAGGAACCCTGATTCCTAGCCCACCCTTTTCCAATGGGAGGATCACTTTTTCCCATTTAACCAGACTGAACTTCTTCGTATTCTGCTTACCTCCTTGCCACAGAAAGCTTCGGATTATTAGCTCCATGTGCTTGTGGATGCTAGCCGGAGCGAGAGAAATAGCGAACTGATAGATGGGGAGTGAGGCGAGAATGGACTTGATTAGAATCGATCTGCCTGCTAAGTTTAACCAGTGCACTCCCCAACTTTGCAGCTTGCCTCTGAGTTTTTCAATGATCTTGACCCAAATCTCTGATTTGATTGTCTCTTTAGCCAGAGGAAGCCCCAGATACATGAAATGGGACCAATTTCGCTGAGCTGGGATTTCCATAATGAAGGATATTCGCTGGATGATATGGATAGGGACGTTCCAGGTATAGATCATACATTTATTATTGTTGAGTTTGCCACCAGAGGCTTGGAGGAAGAGGTCCAAAGCTTTTTTGAATCTCCTCGCCATTATGCAAGAGGCGCCACCTATCAGAAGGGTGTCGTCTGCAAACAGAGAGTGATTTATGCCTTTCGACCCTCTGACAATTTCTATCCCTGTTATTTCTTTTTTCTTCCTCATGTTTTCCAGCTTCATACTTAGCGATTCCGCCATGAGAATATAAAGGAAGGGAGAGAGCGGGCACCCTTGTCTCAGACCTCTTGAACTTTTGAAAGCTTTGCTGGGTCTACCATTGATGAGGGGGGCTGTCCAGTTGCCTGATATGCATTCCCGCACCCTGCTAAGGAAGAGCTCGGATATACCAAGTTTTTTTAGGACGGCCTGAAGAAAGGAATGGTTGACCCGATCGAATGCATTTGCCATATCCAGCTTAATTATCATACCCTTTTCTTTCCTGTTGATACTGCTTTGAATAGCCTCTTGGATGAGAATTACATTGTCGGATATTTGCCTCCTCGGGACAAAACCACCTTGGTTCTCAGAGATGAGAGAGGGGAGAATAGATTTGAGCCTGTTGGCAAGGATCTTGGTTATGATTTTGTAGGACACATTACAGAGGGAGATAGGACGGAATCGGTTAAAGGAGTGAGGGTTGGGTTCCTTGGGGATTAAGGCTAAGAAGGAGGATTTCATTCCGCTGCCCATCTTGCATTTTTGGAAGAAGTTTCTTACAACTCTAATATAGTCCTTTTTAATGATGTCCCAATGTGTCTTATAGAAATCCACCGTGAATCCATCAGGTCCCGGAGCCTTGTCTGAAGCCATGTTGCGGATTGTTTGCTCTATCTCCTCTACTGTGATCTCTTTGTCCAGCTCAGTGTTTTGGGCATCAGAGATTTTGCTCTCCATGGTATCAAGGATTTCCATGCCATCTCTGTCTTGCGGTTCCTCAGTGAGGAGGTCTTGGAAGTGAGCGGACGCAGCCTCCATAATTTCCTTTTGCTCTTTTAATTCAGATCCATCCACTGTGATTTTTTCAATGTTGTTTCCAGCTCTCCTCATTTTCAAACTGTTGTGGAAAAAGGAAGTGTTCCTGTCTCCCGACTTGAGCCATAAACACCTTGACTTTTGCCTTTGTTCCTCTTCTTCTTTTCTATTCAACTTATACAGTTCCTTTTGAAGTTCCATCTCTTTGATCTGCTCCTCTTCCGTGTCTTGTCTAGATTCTTTCTCTTGATTCCAATGCATTAATTTACCTTGGAGTTCTGATTTAGTTTTATTCTCTTCTATTGCCTTGAGTTTTGCCCAATGTTTTATGGCCACTCGAAGGAGCTTTAGTTTTGATTCCCAAACGAAATGCGGGGATCCTATGATCTCTGTTGACCACTGATCTTTTATCAGAGATCTGAATTCCTCCTCGTTATCCCATGCTCTGTTGTACCTGAATGGGAGCGGGCCCATGTTTGTTCCTTTGTCCAATTTTAGAGCCACAGGCTTGTGGTCTGAGAAATAACCCTGGATGATGAGGCTTTTGATACAAGCAAATTTAGCAACTATTCTCTCTTGAACCAAGATGCGGTCCAATCTTTCTTTGATATTGTTGCGACCTGCTCTCTTGTTAGACCAGGTAAAGCGCCCGTTCTGAGGGTGGAAGTCCACCAGATTATGGGTTAGAATGATTTCTTCAAGGGCGTCCCTTGAGGAGTCTGCCAAGAAGTTTCCCCCAATCTTTTCTTCAGCGTTTCTTATTAAGTTCAGATCCCCCCCCAAGAATATGCTTCGGCCTTGAGTCTCCAGAAGGTCTGCCGCAATTGAATTCCAGCAGGCAGCTTTGTCACGGAAGTGAGGAGGGGCATAAACATTGTAGATAGTATATTCTTCTGTCTTTGCTGTGTTTTGAATGTCTGATCGGATCCACCAGCTGCTTTGCCTTTGATTTAATAGATTCCATTTTCGCTTGTCCCAGATGGTCCCTATACCACCTGAGGCGCCAGATGCGCTTACTGCTATTCCTTCATAGGTTTTACTATTTTTCAGATTGTTCATGAATTCCTGCTCGGTGATTTTGGTCTCCTGGAGAAGGAGGATGTCTGGGTGTTCTGATTTAAGAAGATCGCGGACTGCATTAGCCTTGAGGGAGGAGCCCATCCCCCTACAGTTCCAAGAGACCAGATTCATCACTTACTTGTCTTATTGTGGGATCCGCCTTTCTCTTTCCCTTTCTCTCCACTTCCTTTCGTCTTGTCCAGATAGGTGTCCATTGGTTGCTGAATCCCTGTGGTCATTTCTTTTGCTGCAGTCTCGTCCCTAATCTCCTTGTTGGATTTCCTTCCGACTTTTCTTGGGGGATCTATAGATGAGTTACTTTCCTTAGACTTGTTCCTGGTTAAGATTCTCTCTACCGTGGGGGGAGGGGAGGAAGGCGGAGGGGAGGCGGGGATTACAGGGGGAGCTCTCGGGGATGGGGGAGGGGAAGGAGGGTCTACCTCGGATAGAGTTTCGAATGGGTTGGAAGATGAGGGAATGGTCGGACCAGAATGAGAAGGGGGAGAGGGGGAGACGATAGGGTTTTTGGAGTTTCCTTGTGGGGGGTTGGGTTTCTTCTTTTTGATTGTTTCCCAGCCTTCCTCTGGTGCTTCAGGGTTAGAATCAGAAATATTTGCATTAACTTTGCTACATCTATTGGCGAAATGGCCATACTCATGACATACCTTGCATTTGAAAGGTAGCTGTTCGTAATCCACTTGTTGAATGTGCGTCCATTGATCTACTCTGAGCTTGATGGCTTCTGGCAATCCCTTTCCCAGATCGACTTCTACACAAATTCTTGCGCATGCATGCATATTCTCCTTAGGCTCCGATCTGTCTATATACTTCCCAACTGCGTTTCCAATTGCTTTCACTGACTCGTCTCCCCAACAGTGAAGAGGCAGATGCGGGAGCCGAACCCAAACTGGGACTGCATTGGGGACGTCCATCTCCGGGTCGAAATCAGGGGTCCATCTGTTCAAATAAAGGCCTCTTGTGTCCATAAAGTATGGACCATTTCTGAAGATTAGGTTTCGGTCTTCCACTGTTTCGAAGAGAAAGGTAAAGAACCCTCTTCCGCAGAATCGAATAGCGATCTTTCCTTGAACCATTGAGTTCCAATTTCTTTCCACCCAACGCTGGACCGTGCGAGGGGAGGGCCATAAACCCGTGAACTGTCCGACTAGACCTCTGTCGGCTAATGCAACAGCTGCTCTCCTAGGAAGGGCAGGAGGGAGCGGAACTTCCGGAATTTCGGCCAGCTTTTTGATGAAACGAGAGGCAGCGGGCCTGATCCTTTCCGTAGAGTTCTCCTGGGTGAGGGAGGCGAAAGATTTCTCCAACTCATCCGGATCCAGACCTGAAGGGCCCGAAGCCGCCATGATCGGGCCTTCTCAAGGAACCAAGAAAAGGGGAGCGACCTAGCAGCAGCGCTGCTAGGCGCAGAAGCGCAGCGGAGGCAGGACCCGGAGGCGGTATCTGAAGGAGCTAAAGGAGATCAAGGGAAGGGCAGGGGGCCCGGGGAGAGAGGGAAAGTGCAGAGCAGGGGGTCACGGGGGGCAGGAGGCCCAGCAGCAGGGGGGCGCAGAGCCTAGCAGCGAGGCTGCCAGGCGCGGGACAGCGGATCGATCAGGGGGCAGCCATGCAGACGGGGAGCGCGCGCAGTTCGCCAAACCAACACTCAAAGATCACTTTAAGTTTTTCAAATAAAACAATCTCAATGATAAAATGAAAATGCCAAATAAGTTTAAAATTTTATTTAATTAAGCACAAGGCATGGTCCATATTGGAATTAGGCTTGAGGAATTTCAAATTTTTAAATTATGAATGACAAGGATTTAATAATTTGGGAATATTCTTAGCCTAATGCATGATCCAATGGATAATATAACATGTATGTAATTATTTATTTATGTATTTATTATTATTATTATTATTATTAATTTATTTTATTTTATTTTATTTTATTTATTTATTTTTCTTTTTCTTTGTTTTGCTCTTATCTTTAATTTATTAAAAAATGATTCATGAAATGTGGCTAGCGTGGTGTTTCATTAACCTCATTACTGCTCACTCCATCATTGTGTAATGTTGATTAGACTTTCTATCCCCACATATTGCTTTGTTTGGCTTGGCACAACAGAGATTTTAAACATATGACCATGTGATTGCAGTGTTCACTGCATCACTTTTTTTGAGGTACTGACACATTACAGAAGGCACACTGGCATGTTCCTCCCCAATTCTTTGGTTCTAGACTATCCAACCTTTTTTCTAGAACCAACAACTATTTCTATAGGTGAACCTGCATTTGTGTATTTAACATGTACAATATGCGAGAGATTGTAGTGTTACAAAGGATTTCATCGATTACCTATAATGTACAGTCATACATCCATCACCAACTTATTGATGGATGTTTTATTCGTTTTATTAAATTATGTTATTGTTCATTAGTAGGCTTTTATGAGTGCGGATAACTTTAGGATTAAAAAAACATATGCATTAATGTAATTTATCATTACACAAATGTACAATTATGAGATAAAATAAATATATGTATTAATTCATTAATTTTTTATTAGATCTATACAGTTTCTCACATCTGTTGCCAAGTTTTTTATTAGCATTTTATTAAATTATGTTGTTACTAGGGGTTGGTAACTTTATGTCTAAAAGAACATTTGCATTATGTTGTAGCGGCTGAAGCCACCCTCCAAAATTTTGGCTCGCATGCAAATTTCAGAGCCTACCCTAGATCCTACTATTGATTATCCTTGGTTGCTTGTTGGGAAGCTGATGATTTCAAGCTCCCCTCCTTAATCTTAAGGGTTTTCCGTGTTCTCATCGCTATGCAGCATGTGTCATTTTTGGGCATAGGGGTTGTTGTTTGTCATGCAAAGGGAATGTTGTTATACCTCAATTGAAAGAATGTGTACATGAGTGGTTGTCATCACAGAGACATGTTTCACACTCACTTCACACACTCTTGTCATGAAGGTTGTTGCATCAAACAAAGTATGTCTTATGCACACTAGATGGTCTACGTTGTGTCACTAAATGTCTGTGTGTGATCAAAATCAAGTCCTATTAATGTTTACATATGTTTCACTGATCTCACACTTAGCCATTTTATCGAGCAACCTAGCCTCATCCAACTTCCTGAAACTGTGCGCTTTGCTTCTGCAACCATCAAGCTTCCTCCCTTTCCTATTGAAACCCCATAGTGCGCAGAGACACCAACCTCCCTTGCCCAACACTGCTCTCTATAAATGTGCAGAGCAATCCAACTACATTGCACTCAGAAATTGCGTTGAGGTGTCCTCATAGGACCCCCATCCCGTAGTGGTGTCATGTCCCTCAAAACTGTGCAATGTTTACCAAGTTGCCTTGTCTATCTTGCATGAAGAAATTGTGCAGATGGGCCTCCCAGGGCCTCATCATGATAGCAGTCATTGTCCACTGAAATTGTGCAGATCTACCTCTCAGTGACTACAAGAAAATGTGACATGTTGAAAACGTTACCATGGACTTGAGGAGAAGGACCAAGGAACCAATTAATGGAAAAGATCAGGAATGCACACAAACTTTGTTGGATGCATGATCATCTTGAGGGTAAGTATGTTAAGTGAAGAACACCTTTCGAAGTATGCCTCTTAGTTGAGTTTGTAAGACTACTTGTCATTGTCATATCATCCTATCCTCAGTAACATGCATGTGTACAAAAACGAAAAGTTATTGTATGTGTTTCTTCTACATGTCTTGCTTCCTTTTCACTTGTTCGACCAACTGTCATATTTTGCATGATTGATTGTTATGTCATGCTTGCAACCTTGTTCTAGTGATATTGAAGGTTGTGTTTGAGTTGTGTTCGCTATGTAAACATCTATCACACTCACACACGATGTTGTAAGCATTGTCATGCAAGCGTTGTCATGATCGTCCTAACATCTATCACAAGTGTCACGCTTGTCGCTCGCAACCGTCGGTCATTCACATTAAGTGCATGTTATCTTAATGGTTTGAGGTGTCTTATCTTCAAGTCATGTTGAGTCTGTGTTTGCAAGGTCATACATGTACAAAGTCACTCATTGACACTCTTAGTCATTTTGTGGAAACCCTGTCGATTGGGCCACCCTCCAACAACCAAACCTTCGTTGAGTTGCACTGCGTAGTCTCAGCCCTTAGCGATCATGTACTCATGCCCAAAATTGCGCATAGCTTGGGGTTGTCTCCTAGGAAGTCCGCATTGTCCAATCCTGGAATTAAACCGACTGACTGTCACCTAGAACAACACAAAAGTTTCTCAACAAGTCATCTCAAATTGTGTTGCCCGCAAGCAGATCCATCAAGCCTCCAGCTGGTCAACCAGAGAGTTTGACCGACCGTGACCCTGGGCCTCACTCCTCCAAAAAATTGCGCAAAAGTTTCCAAGCATGCCCTCTTTCACTGACTGATGAAACTACACAGACATGTCAGACATACACCTATTGCATGTCACTACACTTCCCTAAAAAATTGCATAGTTTTCTCAGCCAGTCACCCTGTAAGTCGACCTGCTGCTCCTCCTCAAAACTGCGCAGTTTTGATGGGAAGTCTCCTAGCTTCCTAGCATCCCTCTCAGCCCATGAAATGTGAAAGGATGTCCATCAGTACAACCTCCCAATTTTGTGCAAATTTGGCCAGCAACCTCTCGCAGCCAGCCAGCCTCCTCGGAGAATCTGTGAAGTTTTCACTGCCAATATCCCCTTGTTGTCTGCACTCTGTCACTGGAACAATTGCGTAGATATTCCCTCTAGTTGATCCAGATCCTGCGGAAAGTGACTGTTGATCCGGATTGCCCATCTCATCCTCCCAGTGACATTTGCGCAATTTTCACTAACAGTGCCCGGAGTCCGCATCCCGGCTCGAAATGTGCTTTGCGTAGTTCCAGAGCCTTGTCCTCTCTCCCAGTCACCTGCACCCGAAAATGAAAGAAATTTCATCATGGTAGACTAGGATATTTCTGGATTTGATGTCGTCTCGTCATGAGTGACTGCAGATACATGTACATGGATGAGACATGGTGCAACGATGAACGGGATGAACAAGGAGCGCATGTTAGGAGACTTGTTCGCAGAAAAATAGACACACGAAGCATACCAAGTAGCAAGAGAAGGAGACACATGTGCATGCATGAACTATCAAGTGAACAACAAGACCATTTAAGACTTTGCACACCTTTCCATGTGGAGGTGAAGCTATGATACACCAAGAGCACTCTCATCACTTAGCAACACTATAGATCGACATGGACACCACCATAAGCATGGACATAACAGCACTATCGTGTTGCGTCATGTCATGATTCATCTCGACCACATCACTACTGTGGGCCATACTGTTGTAATCAATGTAATGTAACATGGATATCCAAGAGACCCACATGTAAAGTTGGAGAGGCATGTAAAGTTGAAGATTCATGTAAGTCAAACAGTTATGAGGGAAGTTGAACAATCACAAGGGTCATGTAAGTCAAACAGTTATGAGGGAAGTCGAAAAATCATGATGCATCCATATGTGCACTTGGATATCATAGGGAAATTTTGTTAAATTATTTTAAGGATTGGCAATGTGTCTAATAGATTTTAGTGCATTGTAACAAGAAAATGGCAAAAGAACCACCTCCATGGCGTGTACTAAAATATATTATTTTAACAAAAAGCATGGAAAACCTCCATGCAAATAATTATAAATCATTTTAGTGCATGTGCTATGTACATACACACTATAGGGTACATACAAATATGTATGGGAAAGCATAGAAAATTTTGACAAGGTTAATTATAAATCCTATCAATGCACTTAACATGTATTGAAGCACCATCTAAATGGTATTTTAGTAAATATTCTTCGACCTCGCTTGCAAAATATGGTTGTCCCTGGATTTTTACTCAACATTTATGCTCCTTTGAATCTACAACAACCTATGAATGTAATGCCCTAAGAATATCTCAAACTCCTACCTAGATTCACTAGAGAATATGATGTCTTAGCTCAAAAACATATTGAGATATTTTGTGCATTTGTAGAAAACTTAAATATAGAACACTTAGATCTGGTATTAAGGTTGTTTGTTCAATCTATAGTTGGGGAGGCTAGAAAATGGTTCAAGACCTTTCCAAACAACTCAATCAACACTTGGGAGGAATTAGAGAACATATTTATGTAGAAATGGGGTGAGAAAAAAGACCATGGATGTTTTGTGACTAAGTTTAATACAATAAAGAAAAGGCCCAATGAAGATGTCACCAAATTTATAAAAAGGTTTAACAAGTTATATAACAATTTTCCTGCTGAAATTAAACCTCCACAAGTAGTGGCTGAGGTGGTATTTGCTAGAGCCTTTGTATCAGACTTTGGGTTTACTCTAAGAGTAATAAAATCCCTCACATTGGATAAAATCTAGACTGATGCTTTGAAGGTAGAGGTAAATCTCGCATCAGCAAGAAAATTGAAGGGAAAGGTGGAACACAGTAATAAGACAAAGGGGAAAGAGGAAGCCAATTCCTCTAGCCAAACCAAGGAGACTCAAGAGAAAAAGTTGGAGGAGATGAATAGGATGATCAGAAACCTCTAAAACAAGATAGTGAAGTTAGAATTGAAAAAAAAAAAACCCTCCTAGACAGGTACAACAGGGCCCTAAAAAAAATTCCAATCACCAATATAGGAGACCTCCATTACAACTTCTACAAAGAGAAAGAAAAGATCAATAAGACCAAGTGCAATGCACTTTATATATAGAAGATGAGCCTGAAGAATACATCAAATATGAACTTAGAATTAAGGAGAATCAATACTCAAATCCATCAAAAGAAGAACTTGAAATAGATGCATAAGGAGAAGAGGAGGATGATTAGGATGCTCCTTTGGGTAAAGAAGAGATAAATGCTTGTTGCAGGAAATCCGCAGATTTCATGCAGGAAGAGTTACATAGGAGATATGAATTGAGATCTAAGAAAATATATTAGACACAAGATCAAGGTGAAGAGCCTTCTCAACGCGCCACACCCAAGCTAAATAGTAAGGGAAAGAAGCCTGCTAATTCTGACACAATGACCAAGGAGAAACCTCCCATCCTACACCTTCAAATCCCAAATGGGAAAATAGAGGACAACAACCCGTGCAACCTAAGCTACTACATCAAGAAATTAAAGAGATAGTAGACCAAGTAAAATTAGAAAAGAATCCCTCTACTTTCAGTTTGTAAAAAAAGGTTAGAAAAAGTGAAAATATCTGTCCCTATGGATGAATTATTGAAACAACCTGCCTATAAAAGGAAAATTTCTAAATTCATGGATGTGTCTCATGTTACCTCAACATAAGATTGTTTGAACTTGTAGGAAGAGATACCTATGGTCATGTTTGGCCTACATGTGGAGGAGCATGACCATCCCATCCCTCCATTTTATGTTACATTAATGATTCATGATCTACTGCTACATAATTGCATGCCTGATTTAGGAGATTCCCATAATCTAATGCCTCTATATGTTCTGTAGAGGTTAGGCCTCCAGACAACAAGACATAGAAAGACCTATCTTCCTTTGATTATAAAAGATTAAAATTTTTTAGGATGATCAAGGATTTGGTGGCTAATTTGGCTCAAATCCCTGTGAAGAGTGTGGTAATGGATATTGTGGTTGCAGACATTCTTGCAAGATTTGGCATGCTTCTTTCCAGATCAAGGGAAATGAAGCTTGGAGGGTCCATCAAACTTGACCTCACATATGCCACTATTATAGTGTTTGGTGGAGAAGAACATAGGTTGTACAAGGAATCAAGATTTTTAAAATTTATCACTAGAACAGATAGTCCCCACAATTCTCTAGTAGATGGTCAGGAAAAGGATCTTTCATGTCTCTTATTGGAGTGGAATTTCCCACACAGGTGAGAAAGTAAGAAATGAAGTTTGACCAAGTTTGGAAATTATATATTGGTGGGTCCCACTCAAAAGAAGGAAATAGAGAAGGTGTGTTATTGATATCCCCAGAAGGTAACCTTATCCCTATGTCATACAAATTAGACTTCAACACCACAAATAACATCGTTGAATATGAAGCACTGGTGTTGGGCTTACAAGCAACCAAAATTATGAAAATTGAATGTTTAACATTTTTTTGATATTTTGAACAGATTATAAAACAAATTAGGAATCAATGTCAAACCAAGCACCCCAGGTTGAAATCTTACAGGAATGAAATGTGGGATCTGATTGAGAACTTCTTCTTGGAATTCAATATTTAGTTTCTACCTAGAGAACAAAACAGAATGACCAATTCCTTAGCAACAACAACCAACACCTTCAAGCCACCACAAAGTCCCCTACTCGTATACGAAATTGAGATCAGGTATAGACCTTTAGTACCGGGAAATATAAAATATTAACATGTGTTTGAGGATGAAGATCAGATTAAAAGGTTATGGAGGTGATAGGAGAATTTTCTAATTTTCTAATTTACTAAGAAGATGAAGATATGGATGAAATTAAAGGAGCCGAACAACATATGCCTTGGGAAGAATTTATAGTTGGGAAACAAATTTTGCAGTTGAGGGGAAACATAATCCCAAAGGGGCTAGTTCCATTGGAAAAACTATTTGATACTAATGATGTGGCACTCAAACCATCCAAGAAGAAGCATGAGGAATATACAAAATATTATAACACTGGCACGAAGATGTAACCTAAATTAGTTAAACTAGCCAAGGGGATCCCGAAAGAATACAAATTGAGGTATGTGGACTTGTTCAAGGAGTATGCTGATGTTTTTGCTTGGTCCTATGATGATTTAAAAATCTGTTATGCTAGTATCATTCAACACAAATTTAATCTAAAACCAGGAATTAAACCTTACAAACAGAAACTCAAGTAGATTAATCCCCTTCTTCTCCCCCTGATAGAGAAAGAAGTAAGAAAATGCTTCATGCAAAGATCATTGTGCCTTTGTGATATTTTGATTGGGTGCCTAATCTAGTTCATATCAAGAAGAAAAATGAAGAGATCATATTGTGTGTCGAATTCAAATTCTATTTTGTAGAAATTGGTGGGGTCATCAAGATTGTCCATGATTGATGGGTTATCTGGATACAATTATATTGTTTTGCATCCCAAGGATTAGAAGAAGACAAACTTCACCACACCTTGGGGGACATTCATGTATGTTAGAATTCCTTTTGGTCTCATGAATGTTGGTGTCACCTTTTAGAGGGAAATGGATATAACTTTTGTTGCGGAGAAGGATAAATTTGTGGTCATTTGCCTGCATGACATAACAATTTTTTCAAAGTCTGATGAAGAACACTTGCAACATAAATTTGAGACATGCAGGAACTATGGCTTGTCCCTGAACCCAAATAAGTCTCAATTTTCCCTCAAAGAAGGAAATTTTTTGGGGCATTTAGTCTCAAGAGAAGCAGTGAAAATTGACCCCAAAAAAGTAGAAGCAATTAATAGCGTCCCTTTGCCAAGGCACAAAAAGGAGATACAAATTTTCTTAGGTAGAATAAAATTCTTGAGTAGGTTTGTAACCATTTATGCTGAGATTGTGAGAGAAATCACAGACATTCTGAAGAAGGACAAAGAGGTCAAATGGATTGCAGGAGCAAGGGAATCATTTTTCAGAATCAAAAGTTCCCTTGGAGAAGCTATAGTCTTCGCTAGCCCTGATTATCACAAGCCATTTCTTATCTTTACTTTTGCATTCCCTAATAATGTTGCAGTTGTCTTACTACAAAATAATGAAGAAGAGAAAGGAAAACCAATTGCATTTTCAACTAGGTATTGAGGGATGTAGAACTAAAATATGACATTTTGGAAAAATAGGTCTATGCTTTAGTCAAGGGCTTAAAGGCTTTCCAAACTTATATTTTGCAGTCTAGGATAGTTTCTTATGTCCCTACAGCTATTGTTAAGGACATTCTCACCCAAGGAGACAGTGAGGGAAAGAGAGGCAAGTGTATAGCCAAAATTCAGGAATATGACATGGACATCAAGCCCACCAAATTGGTAAAAGGAAATGGATTGGCAATAGATGAATTCCATGGTTGTGTTTGTGGAGGGAACTACATCTGGAAAGAAATAGCTCATAATATTTCTAAGGCTAGCTTCCATTGGCCTAAGTTTTTCAGCAATGTGCATGACCGAGTGAAATCTTGTAGAGAGTGCCAAATCTTTGCTAAAAAATAGAAACTAGCACCCCTACCTTTAATTCATGTTTTTGTGGAAGATCCATTTAGAAAATGGGGGCTAGAATTTATTGGGAAAATTCATCCATCATCTAGTGGGAAGCATAAGTGGATTATTATTATAATAAAAAAATAATTCACCAAGTGGGTAGAGGTTATTCCTGCCAGGAATGCAACTAATACAGTGGTCATCAAGTTCATGGAGGAAAATATTTTAGCTAGATTTAGTTGTTCAAGGAAAATAATCACTGATAATGCTCAAGTGTTCAAGTCTGCCAAATTTTTTAGCTTTTGTGAGAGCTATAACATCATCTTAGGGAAATCTACCACTTATTACCTACAGGGAAATGGATTGGTAAAATAATCCAATAAGACCTTGGTCCAAATTCTCAAGAAGACCATAACACAAAACCATAAGAATTGGGATTCTCAACTTAAGTTTGCACTATGGGTTAGTAGAGTCACTACTCAGAGATCAACTGATAAGTCTCCTTTTGAGCTAGTGTATGGGACTTCAACACTTTTTTTTCTCAATTAGCCACGCCTATGGAAAAAATGATTTAGGATGCAGAGGAGGAGCCTAATTCTTTGACCAAGATGATGAATGAGCTGGTGGAACTATAGAAGAACATGGAACAGGTGGCTCAAGTTTTAATCAAGTACTAGAACAAGATGAAGGCTCTGTTTGACAAAAAGGCCAAGGACATAACTTTTCAACCATGTGACATTGTATACAAATGGGATTTCAGGAGAGAGGAGAAAGGTAAACATGGAAAATTTGATCCTTTGTGGTTTGGACCCTTCAAGCTAGCTAAAATCAATGGGAGTAACATGTTTCTTCTCGAGAATCTCAATGGTGTGGTGTTTGAGCTGCTTGTAAATGTAAGTACCATAAGCACTATTTTCAACACTAAATATATGTGTCCACTTCCATTGTAAATATTGTTAAGCCATTGTAAATAATCGAGTGTTTAGTTTGAATTTCAGTTTTGTGCATATTTTTGACTCCATACCTAATTTGAAGGCACTAATTTGCAGATTCTTAGTGCCCTGCTAGCAAGGCATTGTCCCTAGTAGGAGGCAATGTTTTATCCCCTCTGTTTTTCCTTAAATTTTTTGTATTGTAGAATATTTCGGTTCATGAGATCAAAGAATATTTGGAACTCTATGTAAAAGATGGAAAAGAAAGAAAAAGAAGAAAAAAGGAGAAGAGATGATGGAATGTGGGCCTTCCCCCACTTTTTAATTTTAATGGTTAAAAAAGGGTTACTTATTGGTCAAATCACTGTTCATCCCAAAGAAACCTCATCCCAGTGAGACTCCCATGGGTTAATGAGTGTGGATGTTAAGCCAACGCCTACCCCTCGGAATCTCAAAGTCAGTAAAGTGAATATTCCATCTCGATAACTGTGATGGATTTGAGGGGGTCGAACCTTGTCTCCAAACCTACCCAGGCACCCCACCGAGGGAGGATAAATGGGCCCACTACCTATCATGCCAGCATGGTGATCACATCAGCAGTCGGGACCACCTTCAAATGATCGTGGAAGGAAAGTGTGAAACTATATAATGCATCGCCCTTCCCCCTTGCATTTCACCCAATTCAACTCTACCACGTTTCTGCTCCATGTCACCTTATTGTTTTCCCTCCCATAAACCTCTGTAAATAGATCGTTGCAACTCAGATTGGTCCATTTCAAAATGACCTATTTTCTACTGCTCTGCTTGTTCACAACACCAATTGCTAGACTTTTGACCAACAAAGAGCCCTCTTACGCCCATAATGTCCAATCACCTCTGGTCACTAGGTAATCCACATTTCTTTTTCCTTACATCATTGTCACCATGCTTAAATGAAATAAAGTTGCCCCAAAAACCCTAAACCAGAATCTTCAAAATTCCTGAGCCACACAAAACCATTCATGTACATAGAGGCGAATATTCATGACCCTCTTTGCACTTTGAACCTGTTAGACCTCTGTTTTGACTTCTATAGAAGCTACATGAACAAAGAAGATCCCTTTCGAGTCATTGTGTTAGGATTGTACTACCTAGTTGCCCCAACTGTATACCCTTTCCCAGATTTCATGTCCTAGCTTAGGGCTAGATATGTCAAGGAGAAGAACAATTGTATTTCATCCACGGGGGAGAAAATTCTGGAAGTCACTCCTTAATTGATACAAAATGCCTTTGTTTACCCAAAATCCCAAAATTTGGAGAGATTTAAATACACCACCCTCTTCTATAATTACAATGGACGCTCAGCTGGAGAGAAGAATGCCTTTCTCGAGTTAATTTTAGCTCTAAACACCTACTTTCGTACCAGTTCAGAATTTTTTCCTATATCCTTGTTTTCATACGTTGTGCAACCCATTTTGGTTATTATTCTACTCTAGTTTGGTGAGGACAAGGCAACAAATATATCCAAAGAAGCCTTAGGGTTCTTACATAAAATAATGAAACCAGATATTGTGCTTGACACTCCCTCTTTTCTTGCTGAGGCAATCAAGTTCCAGTGAAACCAATTTTACCTAGGCTCCTATTTTAAATATTACTCTATACTAGTCTACCTATTCTTGTATACTCATGTGGAGGAATTCAACTATGTAGGCTTGAGCCTTATAGACAACAACAAGTAGAGAAAATTTGTAATTGACTAGGATAATGCCTTGAAGAGGAAACCCAACGATGAGGGGTTTTCACAATTCATTTCCACCTTCATGTCTATTATCTACAAGATTGTTAACAATGTTTCTTCCCACGAAGTCTTGCCACACCAGAGAGAAATCCTATAGTTCAGCAAGGATACAAGGGTAGGAGATCAATTCCTATTTAAATACTATATAGAAATAGGAGTATATGGGTTTGAGCTGCCCCCATACCAATTGCCTGTGTTCATGCCTATGAGGATATTTGCCTTAGAATTCATTAGGGAAATCTTAAATGCTAACTATATCCATTTTGTTCCTTCCAGGAAAGGTTATATTTTTAAGCTAGGGAGAACTGTAGGCCCTTTCATTATGAATACCAGGGACACCTTCCAACAAGTATAAGATATGCTAAAAGAATTCAATTTTGAATTAAGAGAGGTGTGATACTATGATCCTCATGGTGTCATATCTAGTAGGAGGAGAGAAATTAATGCCTTTGTGTATGAACATGAGTCTAAACCTAAGCTGGAATGAAAATCTATTTTGGACTCTTGGCTTATTAATACAGAGATGGAGGTTGAGACACCAACCACCAAGGAGAAAGCTCATAAAATAAATGTAGACGAAGCTTGAAACACCATCAACCAAAAAGGTCAAAATGAGGAAAATATGATGAGGAGACTGAAGTCAAATTGAACCAAGAAAATATGTACCAACCAGGTACCCATGCACTCTTAGAGGATCCTCAGCATGCTGCCACTTCTAATTCAACTGAGGTAGCAGTCCTTAGCACCTTGGGAAGTACATCAACAACAGACCCTAAGTGGGAGGAAGGGTAGATTACAGACAAGAGGAATACGAAATCTAGAGATGAAATTTTATCACAGTTGGCCTCCCATTCAGTACCATATCAGACTGGGCTCTTGGCTGCCATGGACCTGTACAGAAATCATATGAATTTTCCCTTGGACCATCCTTCAGTGCATTCCATTCCATCTGGACAAAAATTTAGGACAGTGGATTTGTCCTTAGACATGTCTAATGTCCCTTTTCAAGACAAGATCAATTTTTATAGGTAGGCGGGAGAGGTTATCTATATTGAGTTGAGCAAGGGAGCCTTGACTATTAGCAAGGCTGAAAAAATTGTTAGAGAAAAATGCCACCAAAATAAAACAAGAAAAGCCTAATTCAAGAGTCCTGGTCTGCGAAATCAAAGCTACAAGGAGTTGATTGTCAAACTTAAGATAGACCCAAATGACAAAGCTACCCTCGAGGCTATTATAAAGAGCTTACAATATGAAAATGAGTTTACCTTTTATTCCCATTTTTTTGTTGCTTTCATTTTAAAGAAAATCCACACGCAGAAGAACAAGAAGAAAGCACACCATGGTGTTTGAAGGAATATACATTTATTGTAATGGCTAACCAAATGCAACTTCAGGTCGGGTAATGCTAAAGCTTTTAATTTTACAAACAAAAGTGTGATATGAACATCGTCTTACTGTGTGAGAAGTGAAGATTGAAAGCTTCCCATTATATTTCACATAATAAGTTGGAATCCCCACTTTGTTTCGGGTAATTTAAGTGGTTCGAAGTGATGTAACTCACTTTGATTTGAATTTTGATTAATATTACTTAATATTTTTGTTTGATGTTTTTAATAACAAAAATGATTAGATGTTTGAGTTATAGATTTGAGCCCGAAAATTCGCTCCAGATTTGGAAGGACCGACGAAAGATTCCATTATCTAATTAAAATTGTATACTATATGTAGAACTGACTTTGGGTGTCACGATTACCCCCGCTATCCCTTTTCTTCGTCCGCACATTTTTTCATATATTCTACTCCATCAACTTTGAAACGCATCTCAGTATGGTGTCGGTCCCGAAATATTCTAATACAACTTCTGCATGCATTTGGATAGATATATCGATGAATTTTACTCACTTAAATTTCCTGTTAGTCTCCTCTAACCGCTGTTACTAAATTAAGTTTAAGTTGATTGTAGATTTCAAAATTCTAAATACTAAATGATAAAATCTAAGTCAAATTATAAGACTTTTATCTTGTTGTCGTAGAATTTTAAACAAACAAATTAGATCAGAAAATAACAGTAAACAATTTGATTTCGATCTCCGAAATATTTAGAATAAGGTATCAAGATAAGGATCACTCTTGTTGACTTGTTGCTCAATGTCAGTCTTTCCTCCCCAATACCAATCTTTGTCTCGCTATATAACACACAATTTAGGTTTTCCTGGCTGCAACAAGTCACCATTAGCAATGGCCTCTGTCAGCTTTAGGCTTGTACTTAGCACTACTATTACATGCTTGCTCTTCCTTGCAAGCAACAGTATTTTTGCGTCTACTGTTTCTTCAGAAGAAAAAACAAGTAGTAACCATTTCCAACTGCATACAACCACTGTTTTTGGTGGCCATGTAATCGACGATACTCGAGATGGAGAAGTGGCTGCAGAGATGGTGGACAGAGATGTCGACCTCAATTTCAATCATGCAATGTTCCATAGAAGAGTTGCAAGTAACTGCGAGCTCTTCTCTGGGGCGTGGATTCACGATGCCTCATATCCTCTTTATCCCGCTGGACAATGCCCTTACATGATTGAAGGAAGAGTAAACTGTAGGAAGAATGGAAGACCAGATTCTGATTACGAGAAATGGAGATGGCAGCCGAGCCACTGTTCGGTTCCCAGGTACTCAAAAGACAGTACACTCTGCCCCTTTTTCATTGTTTTCTTTCTTCTTATATGGTTTGCAAACATGGTTTTGCAGAGTTTGCTAGAGGACCGAGAATGCAAAAATATATATGAAATAGAGAATAGTTATGTGATATTGTAAATGTTGGTTTTTAATGGGGTTATTGGAGGGGATTGGGTAGAATGATTACTATTTTCTCATTTAGGTGATATGATGAATTATAATGTCTTATCATTGTAATATTGTATTAGCTATAAGTAGTCTAAATTCTTAAATGAATGAATATACATCTAGGCTATCTTGGTACAAGTAACTTCATTTTAGCGCTCCTCACCCCTCTCCACTTAGGTGACATGATGAACTATAATGTCTTATCATTGTAATGTTGTATTGGCATTCAGTTTTGTGAATTCTTAAATAAATAAGCTGATTTCTTTCCCTCTAGCTCTCGTTCTAACAAATAAACAACCTCACTCTAGCCATCCCTTGGTACCAACAACCCCACCTAAGTGACATGATGAATTATAATGTTTTAAGATTGTAATGTTGTATTGACTTTAAGTCTTGTGAACTCTCAAATAAATAAACTGATTTCTTTCGATCTTTCTTTCTGGCTAACAAATAAACAACCTCACTCTAACTCTCCATACAACTTTACTCCCTTTATACCAACAACCTCACTTTAATATAATTATTTTCATATAATTTCATATAATTCTCTATCTAACAGAAAAATTGATTTTTATTTTTATTTTTAACGATGTTGCTCAATATATATAGATTTAGATTTAAAGTTTAATGTTCGTGTTAATCGATTCAGATTCAACGCCAAAGATATGCTGTCGCGATTGAGGGGAAAGCGATTAATGTTCGTTGGAGACTCGCTAACACGAAGCCAGTGGGAATCCATGGTGTGCATGCTTCAAGTGGCGATTCCTAGCAATAAGAAAACTCTGGTTTATCAATCATCTCTAATAATATTCAAGGCCTTGGTAAACTGCTGCTGCATCTAGTCGTGTGTTCTATATATATATGTCGGCGCTTGCTTCTTTCTTTGACTTGGTTGGATTGTGAAGTTTTTTTCAACTGCAACATTTTGTTTTTTCACAAGGATTACAACGCCTCGGTGGAGTTTTTGTGGGATCCATTTCTAGTTCAGCAGAGTACTATTGGTGGGAAGAACATTATACAGTTGGACTCAGTTGGAGAAAATGGGCTCAGTTGAAGAACATTATACTGGAAAGGAGTCGACGCCCTGGTTTTTGAATCCTCACACTGGTGGTTGCATGCCGAAGGAGAATCGTAAGAAATGTTTTAGATATTTTTTACATTTTATTTTTATTTATTTTCCATGGAGGATAGAGTTTGTGTTGCTTTTAGGGTTTTTTTTTTTTCGGCATGGAAAAAGAAGAAGATATATTCATATTCCAAATGTGTATCTAAACATAATAATGCTACAGCATATATCAGCAGTTCAGAACTGATACGAGTCCATCTGACTCGAGGGTCAAACACACTGCCATCATTTTCAGTTATCATGTCTATATGCATTGTTCTAAACATATTTACATAATATTCAAAATGCAGAATAGTCTAATAGTTCAGTATGCAAGTCCTGTAAAAGACAAGATATTATGTGTAAGACACTATAGTGATTTAAAGACATAGACAACAAAAAAATTCCATTAGTAGAAGCAAAAATTGGATTTAGGAAGAAGTGGAATTATTTTGGTAGTGGGAGCACTCCGACATCTATGCAAAGGTCCCTTATCTTGATATGTATCCCATGCAGCTCATCCAGTGGCCTTTGCTTTGAAAGTCCATCCACAGCTTGATTGAAATCTCTACCAATATGTTCAATGGTAGAGTTTTTATGAGTATTCCAGAAATATGTAATTTGTTGCAGCCAACTTTGGAGAGTAGGTTTGTATATTTTTGCATGTTCTCTGACATAATCAATGATAATCTTGGAATCTCCGAATATGTGGATTTTAAAAATGTTCAAAAATTTAGAGTAATCCCCGTAATGCCATGGCTTCTGCCCTAGTGTTTGTGCAGTTGCCAGCACCCAGTGAACCCAAAAGCCCTGATTTGGTGAATGAAAGATCAAGAACCCACATCCACATCTACTTCTTTGTGATGCTCCGTCAAAAACACCAGTTGAATAATCTACTATCTTCGGACAAGATGGATTTTGTTTAGTATTTTTAGTTCCCATACCTGTTTGTATTCCAATACAGTGTATTTCTTTAATGGACTCCAGCACCTGTGCAGCACTTTCTCTGATAAAATATGTATATCTATATAAATTTTAGTAATCAAATGGTTATGCCCAGATGAGTCCCCGTACCATTGTTAGCTTACAGGAAGGGGTTGACAACATGGGCAAATTGGATATGTGCAAACCTTGATACAAACAGATCTCTGGTCTTCTACAGAACCACGTCCCCTGCACATGAGAGGTAACTGGTTACACAAATACAGCACAGTGTCTTGCTAGTTTTTCAGAATGATATATAATCAGTTATGAAAATATATTGCAGTTCAAGTGAATGGAATGAGAGAAATGGGCATCGATGTTACAACCAGACGGAACCAGTGCAAATAGTAGGATACAAACCTCCAGTGCCTCCTCAGGTGCCCATAGTAAAGCAAGTTCTACAGAAGACAAAGTTTCCTGTTACATTGCTGGACATTACAGGATTGACAGGGTTTCGCAAGGATGGTCACCCTTCAGTTTACAGCCCTGACTACAATTCTGACCAGAGGAAGAATCCAGATGAGTTTGGAGATTGTAGCCATTGGTGTTTACCAGGCGTACCTGATACATGGAACGAATTGTCGTACTACTCCTTGCTTTTCAAGGGTTTCGGTAGTGGATAGCTTTTTGTGCTGATTGCAAAAAGTTCAATACTAACATTTTGGGCTATCGACAGAATAATCTACCATGGTGAATTTTGTAACCAGTGGAGCCATTCTCTATTTTGCTAATTGAGTGGAAGTTGTTTTATAAGTTCTTGTTTTTCCCCATTTGTTTGTTGTGTAAGGCGATGTTGTTTTGCAAGGAACATGCTTCATTCAAAGCCACTGGTTACCACTTCTGTGAGAATGGTTAGGCCGGACAAAGATTGGAGGTCCCGGTTATAATTTCATGAAATTATGGTTATTGTCAAATATTATAATAAACTTTGAATTAGATCCCGTTATAATAGAATGAGTGCATGAGGAACATAAATAAAATTATTGTAAAAATGCATGCGAAAGTAATGTAAAATTTTTAAAATTATATTTGGGCAAGAAAGAAACAACTCTCAAGATAAGTAGGGAAAAGCCCTACCCAACAAATCAACAGTTATGAGGATTTGAATACCGCACAAAATAAATCTTCATTTAACAGCAAAGCAAATCTCTTAGACCAAACTTCTTCTCCCACTATCTTCAAAACGACAAACACAATAGATCGCCAAGGTAAGACACCAATGTCCCAAGAACCAGAGGAGATGAAGGAGATGCAAGATAAAGGAAGTTGGAAGACCGTAGAGAAAAAAAGAAAGCTATAGCACCAATCTCGCCAAGAAAGACGAGGAGCCAGATAATTAAAAACTAAGAAAATTATAGGTCCGATAGACCAATTTGGTCTCAGTGGTGGTCGTCATCATCATCAATTAATGTAAAAAAAGATTTGAGTTTTCTTATTTATATGTTTGAGTTTTTTAATTTATATGTTTTCTTTAGTACATATTTTTTAATTTTTTAATTAATGTAATACATTTTCTCGAATCTTAAGGAAGTAAGGAAATAAATGAAATAAAATATGAAATCAAATTGAATATTAAATTTTGCCAATAAAATGTGAGATATAATTTAATTAAAAAATAAATTAAGACTCTACGTATAGAATATTGAATTTTATGTAATAAGTAATGAAATTTGATTAATAATATATGATTATAAAATTGTAGATGAAAAAAATAACACTATTAATTAAATTAAAATGTAAAATAAAACATTAAATAGTAAAATCTTGTAATAATTAATTTAAATATTCAATTTATTATTTTTTAAATAAAAATAAAAATAAAAATAAAATTTTTTATTTTATTTATAAATAATTTATATAATAAATAAAGAAAAAATTATGATAAAAATTCTATTATTACTAATTTTAAATATTTTTATCGATATATATTTTTGAAGAGATAATTATGTTTTCCAGTATATAAAACAATAAAAACATGTTAAAAGTTACTTTAGTTGTTTTTTTTTTAAATCTTAAGAAATATTATTATTATTAATTTTATGAATGTTTGGGTTATCTTGGATTACCAATGGAATTAAAAAAAATAAAATTCTTGGGGACTTGGGGAAATAACAAATAGTACGGTGGTAGACATAGTCATTTAGAAAAGCCTCCAATAACGAATAGTCTAAACATAAAAAAAAATAATGAAATTAGGGTTTTTATGGTTATAATTTGACAGGTGGTAATCAAAACACTTTTGTGATAGCCCCAGGTTAAATTATTCCCCATTATTAAATAATTGTAATTGCACAAACTCTGAGAGATGGACACGAATTGTGGTTTGCTTGAGGTGGAGATCGCTTGAGGAAATGAGTAAAAATTCAATTCAATAAGTTGAGTGGGCAATAAAGATAACTACAAAGACAAGGATTGGCCTAGGTTTTCTTAGCCTCTAACAACAAGAATATAGGACAAAATTTTATCGAACTCACATGGTCACGTTGTCCAAGAGGAGTAGGCTGCATGGAGCTTGGAAAAATGATGAATGGTTTTGTAAGTTGGGGGACATGAATAAAGGAGATTTGAACATTTTTGAAGAAAGAAGGTTGACAAAAGACAATCGGGGATTTTTCCTACTGGTTGGGGTGTGCGATGGGGATAAAGATGAAGGAATGTGTTGTGAAGAGTGTTGTCAAGAGAATTGATGTAATATCCCTACCGTAAACTTCCATAGAAGCTCATTGTAAATATATTATTAATTCAATAATAAATATGTGGATAAGCCAAGAATAATTGTGAATGATTGGTCACTAAGAACCTGTTGACAGTGCTGGACCCGCAAGCATGTCAAGTGATCTCCTCGGTAAGAAGTCCTAATTAGACCTCAGACCATTTGGTGTAGGACTCCTAGTAGTGGGTTGTATGATAATGCCTTGACCGTGATTTCGTAGAAGCAAGTAAGATAGCCTTGTTGGTAGCAAGGGTGTGACAAATGCGGCAAGAAAAGGAAGGTGCATGAACAATTCTAACACACAAAGAGTGGGGTGAGTGCACCCCTTGGAAACCTGTGATAGCATGCAGATTGGAAGAGAACACATGAGCGCATATGAATCACAAACTGGAAAATAAGTTAGCTAACAATCGAAAGTGATGGTTAAACCAATAGCACATTTCAGTAAGATTCATACATACTTATACATAATAGTCCATACTTGCATGCGTAAGAAAACAAATACATATACCATTTAGAGTAAACAAGAGAGTTGGAATACAATATGACATATGAATGAAATGTGCTGGCTCTGTTATATTAATAAGTGTAAGTTCCAGTCATATAATACATCCATGTCCAACCACTTGTTTCGATAGCGAAATGTTACATCCACAAACGCCTACTCCAAAGAGATATACTAGCTTTGCGCAGTGGACAAGCCAAGGCATGTTACAATACTGTCCAAGCTCTCTCTAAGATAGTCTTATCGAAAGCGAAGCCCTTACAAAGAGTTATGAGGGACTATTTATAGCAAAGGGTGGGGTGGGCCTTGACATTCCCCTTTGTGACAGTTCATCTACCCTCATGACTCTTTATCTACACTATGACAGGTACATCCAACTATCGACACTTGAACTTACACTTGACAAAACGTTACATACAATCTGCAGATGTACCCATGTGAGACAAAATGGCTTGAGCAAGCTATGCAAGACATCGCTGACACTCGGACCGTTGTGGTGAGACCAACTCTTAGACATCCTTGTCATGTTCGATGGTGGCGAACTAATGCCAAGCTTGTTCATCCATGATGGTTTCCTTGTGCTCAATGGTGACATCTTGCTGAAGTGAACTCTTGCCTCTGTTGCATCCGGGTACACTCATATGGCTCCTCCATCCAACTCGTATGATAGCATGCACATGGTCGTCTTGGCTACGACCGAACCGACAACATGTTGATGCATAGTGTGTGCACTGATCTCCAAGCATGTGCTGGTGGCTGTGCACATCAGCTTGTCAAAATACATGTTCAGATCCAGTTGGACTTGCTTCTTTTCTTCACTCCAATGAGTGTGCCAAATGGGTGGGATCACATGCGTGCGCATAATGACATGCATGATGTTGAATTCCCTTACATGCAATCAACAACACTTCTCACCTTGCCTGCTCCGCGCCAGCTACTAGGATGGATCCATAACTTATACGGGCATAGTTTCATTCATCTGTGCATGTTGCGCCCCCTGTTGTACCTGTTCCTGTTGCAACTCATTCTCTTGTCTATGCAGCTCCTATTCTTCCTTGAGTTGCTGCTTCAACACATGCAACTCCTTCTCTGTTCCATTCTCTACCTTCGTGAGATATTCATGTCTCATCGTCACCTCACAGGCTTAATCTCCAAAGCTGCTTTCGTCATGAGTGGATCTGCTTTGAACTTACAACTTTGCTCTGCCTCTATGTTGTCAACAACCTTCCTGTTGCATTCGTTATGTGTAGGTGTGAAACCTTCTGCTGCTACTGATGGTGTTGCTCACTATGATGCCATTTCCATTGATCTTGATATCTTTGTCAATGAACAACTTGATGTCTTCGTGGATAGGCAAATTCATAGACACTTGACTGATTGCATCCCTAGTTGCACTCTTAACAATGTCTTTGACTCTGCTCTCCTGGAAACCATTGTACTTGTGCTGCTGATCAGGTGCTCATGTCCTAAGTGTCGGAAAATTCTCGAAATTTAAAGTGCTTAGAACTAGTTCAAAGTTGAATGACTGGAAAGTTCTCGTCTTCCCGATTCCGGTGCCGCAAACGGTTTGAAAAACGGTCACCGTATGAGGAAGTTATGGCAAAAAGAAGAATTTGTCCATAACATTAGAAATTTTAATTTTTCAAAAAAAAATTAAAAAAGGTGTCAGGCCAGGGTAACTCCAGAATGGTCAGAGAAAAACTGATTGCTTAATTCATTAGCTAACTATCATTTATATACATGAATGGAACGGATCAGTTCATCTTCTTGATGACTGTTCGCGTTCCAGTTCACCCATCTGTTGAGGATTAGGTGTCAACATTCCCCCCCTTAATCTGAAGGGATGTTGGTGAGTCCAAGCATCGTTCTGAATATTTCAAGCTTTTCTCTTCCAAGCGCTTTGGTGAAGATGTCTGCAATTTGCTCGTTTGTGGAACAATGATGGAGATGGATTGTTTTGGCCTCAACATGATGTCGGATCAGATGATATTTAGTATTGATGTGCTTAGTACGATCATGGAACTTTGGGTTCTTGGCCAACTTTATTGCAGAGGTGTTATCAATCATGAGTGGAGTTGATTGTACTTGTTTTACCTGCAAATATTCAAGAATTTTCCTGAGCCACACAATTTCTTTCGTTGCTTCAGCTGCTGCCACGTATTCTGCTTCTGTTGTGGAATCTACTGGAACTGATTGTTTGCGTGATCTCCAGGAGACAGCTCCTGATCCAAGACTCATAGCATATCCTGAAGTAGATACACCAGTTTCTTTGTCTCCATCGAAGTCTGAATCAGAGTATCCAATCAAGTTGAAGTCGTCCACCTGTGTATACTTGATTCCAAGGTTTTGAGTTCCCTTCAAGTACCTTAGAACTCTTTTTGCAGCAGACCAATGTCCCTCACAAGGCTTTTGCATAAACCTGGAGAGGATTCCTACAGCAAATGAAATGTCTGGTCTGGTAGTAGTGAGGTAGATGAGACTTCCTACAAGCTGTATATACTTTGTTGCATCCTCAAATTCCTTTCCTTCAATAGATGTGATCTTCAAGTTTTGTTCCATTGGAGTAGAAAGAGGATTGCACTCTGTCATGCCAAATCTGTTTAACAAGTCTCCAATGTATTTCTTTTGAGAAAGAAATATGGATTTTGGATGTTGGGTTACTTCAATGCCAAGATAGTAATGAACATAGCCCAAATCAGTCATTTCAAAACTTTTTCCTAATTCTTTCTTTATGGATGCAATATAGCTTTCATTGTTCCCTGTCATTAAAAGATCATCTACATATACCACAAGATATACAACTGTTTTGCCAACTTTCTTGACAAATAAAGTTGCATCATCAAGATCAAAATGTTTGAAGTTGAGTTTCAGAAGATGCTCAGTTAGTTTTTCATACCAGGCTCGTGGTGCTTGTTTGAGGCCATACAAGGACTTCACAAGTTTGCATACTTTATGTTCATGTCCTTTCACAACAAATCCTTCAGGCTGGGACATAAAAACATTCTCTTTTAGATCTCCATTCAAGAATGCAGTTTTTACATCCATTTGATGGACTTTCCAACCGTTCTGGGCAGCTAGTGCAAAGAGTGTCCGGATGGTGGCCCATTTTGCTGTGGGGGCAAAATTTTCCTCATAATCGACCCCTTCCTTCTGTGCAAAACCTTTTGCCACAAGCCTAGCTTTGTGCTTGTCAAGTGAGCCATCAGCTTTGTACTTGTTCTTGTAGACCCACTTGCAGCCAATTGGTTTGATTCCAAATGGAGGATCAACCAGCTTCCAAGTGTCATTCTTTATGAGGGCATCATACTCCTTCTGCATCGCTTCTTTCCATTCATCATGAGAAGCAGCTTCTTTGAAGGAAGTTGGTTCAAAATCTGTAGACAAGTTCAATTCACAATCATAAGTAACATCCATATCAACAGGTGAATTAGAGTCATCTACATCACCTCCATCTTGTCGGTTTGTATTTCTGGTTCCTGTTTTTCCAATTTCATCAGGATGAACACTTTCAAGTGTCTTTGTCATCCACTTTGGGGGACCTTTCTGAGATGGTCCAGGCTGCTCTGTTGATTGAGTTGGGACTGAATCGAGATTGAGTCTCCCAATTCTATCAATTACATCACTTAAAAGATCATCCGGTGTTGGAGTTTCATGCAAGGGAGATTGTTCTTCAGAAGAAGATTCCACATGTTGATCTAGTATAGGAATCCCCCCTTCAAGATGTGGAATATGATTATCAAACTCTTGAAATGATTTTGTTTTTGTGAATCTATCCAAGCGATCAAGTTGCCGCTCAACAACACTGTCAGATTTGGATGATTCAAGAAAAATGACATCTCTAGATACAACAAACTTTTTATTTACTTCATCATAGAGACGGTATGCTTTAGAGGTGTTTGAATACCCCAGGAAGATACACTTACGACTTCTAGCACCAAGTTTGTTTCTATGTACCTTTGGTATTAAAGCATAACAGGTGGAACCAAAGATCCTGAGATGTTTTACCGAAGGAACATGTCCATACCACAATTCATAAGGAGTTTTGTTTCTTATAGCACTAGATGGACATCTATTCTTTATACATGCAGCACATAGAACAGCATCAGCCCAAAACATTATCTTTGCATTTTTGAAGAAAATCATGGATCGTACCATATTCAAAATTGTTATGTTCATTCTTTAAGCGACACCATTCTGTTGAGGATTATAAGGCACAGTTGTTTGATGTTTAATCCCATGTTGGCGAAGATAGTGTTCAAATTCATTTGATGTATATTATTTTCCATTATCAGTGCGAATAGACCCAATATGAGATTGTGCATCATTTTCAATCCATTTATGAAAATTCTTGAATGTTTGAAAAGCATCAGATTTGTTCTTCAATAAATAAACCCAACACATTCTGGTGTAATCATCAATAAATGTCATGATATATTTATTTCCATTTGCAGAAGGAACAGGCATTGGACCACATAAATCTGAATGAATGAGTTCAAGCTTCCTATGTGCTCTTGAATGTGAATCATGAAAATACTGTTTGCTATGCTTTCCTAGAATGCAAGCATCACATTGCTTATGTTTTCTAGGAATGGTAGGCAAACCAGCAACACCATTTTTCTTCAACAAGCGGAGACTATCATAGTTTAAATGTCCAAATCTAGCATGCCATAATAAACTTGACGGAAGTGTACCTTCTTCATGATGAGAAATATATGAGAAATGTTGTGCATGAGTAGAGGTTCCTTGCAGTTTAAGAAGTCTTTCTTCTTCTATACCCCTCATGACAAGTGAGTGATCAGATGCCTTTCTTACCTCAAGCTTTCCATCAAACATATGAATGGAGTGACCTTGCTAGCGGATGTGGACCAGGGACAACAAGTTTCTCTTGAGCTGTGGGAGATATAGAACATGATCCAGAAGAAAGTCTGGAAGACCAGGCAGTTTAAGCTTGATTGTGCCAAGCCCTGATGGCTTGATTTTTGACTGATCTGCAAAGTATACTGCTCCATCAACATTGTCAGTGAAATCTTCAAAAAATTCTTTCCTATGAGTCATATGACAGGTTGCTCCTGAATCAAGCAACCAATCATTTTTCGAAGAAGCAAGTGAAGCATTAAACAAATCTTCATTTACTCCAATGTTACATTGTGCCTCAATATAGTGAGCGGATTCAGGTGCTTTACCTTTGTCTGTGTCATCAGTTTTACCTTTCTGCTGATTTCTTCTCTGCTCAATTTTGTCCCATGGTAGCTTGCATGTAGAAGCATCATGTGATCCATTTCGTTTGCAGCGAATGCAATGCAGATCTGCCTTTTCTGCTTGAGAATGTCTGCCCCCCCTGCCTCTAAAGTATCTTCCTCTTCCTCTTCGTCCACCTCTTCCTCTTGTAGAATCTTGAGCAGGATGCTTTTCTTTATGAGCAAGGCAAACAGTCTCTTCAGAAGATTCAGGGACTGTTTTCTTTCCAAAGGCTTTCTCTCTTTCAGCAAACTTTTTCACAAGAGACTCAAAGGTTATGTCTTTAAGATTTCCATTTGCTTGTAAAGACTCAAGATAATTGGAGTAGGTAGGATAGAGTGCTTTGAGAAAGGCAATAAGAGAGATATCCAGCTCAACCTTAGTGGATTTAATATCATGCATTATAGACTTTATTTCAGATGCAAGAGCAAGGGGATCATTATTTTTCAGTTCAAGAGTGAAGAGTTTAATCATGAGCTGAACAACTTCAAGTGCAGAATGTGAATCATAGAGTTCTTTCAGCTTTTGTAAAGCTTCAAAGGCAGTGGAATAGGATGAAATATGACGACTTACTTCTTCATTTACAGATGCTGCGATCAATGCATAGGCTTTGCTGTTCTTGTTTTCCCAAATGACAAGTTCTTTATCTGATGTAGGCTGCACAGGGTCTTTGTCTTCTTCTCCGACACACACTCCCTTCCACAACTCATTATAGATGAGGGTGTGTTTTACCATGTCAGGCCAGAAAGCTTTAAAATGCTAAGCCTACAGGTAATATTCACAACTGCATTAAGCACCCCGCTTCCTAGTACTAGGACTAGGATCGTATTAAAAGTTCCCTTATCTTCTCGACTTATCCTCTACAGAAAAAAAAAACAAGGCGTATTCTACAAAGAGGGCATGTCATATTCTGATAATCCAGAATCCCCTTCTGTCCACAAATGCAATTCCTCCACAACTATACTCTCCGCCCACTTACCCAAAAGACCTCAATACACTAATCTTTCTGCATGTGGTTCTACTGGAGCTCTCAGTCTTTTCAGCCCTAATGATGAACATGGCCCTTGAAAAACTCACGAACTCGGCCCTTATAAATCCACGAATTCGGCCCCTGCGAATACCATAAACTCGGTCTCAGTGCTGAGCAGCGCGGCCCTCACAAACTCGGCCCTTTCATTTTGGCCTCGGTAAATACCATACGCTCGGCCCTTTATTTAAGAGCAACGGAGTTTCAGTCAAGACGAAATTAAATGGAACAATAGCTTATAATGCATCCAATCCGGCCAGTGCAACAGTTGGGTCTTCATCACCAGATGCAGAACGCGAGAAAGAGAAGCTTTCTCAGGTTTCGAAATGTTTAGAAAGCACGGGAAGGTATTTCAAGCGGCTAGGAGGGTTAGTATGTGAACTTACCCCGAGAGTTTATTCGTTGATTGCTGCTACGGTATCCACATTCTCTCTTTTGCAAAACCCACCATATTTTCCTCCTCGGTCATCTCTTTTCATCAGAGACGCAACCCTGCAAATTTTTTTTGTTATAAACAATGTCGATATTGTTCCAATCCACAATGTGTTTACACATGCATATGAGGAGATAACGTATGTCAGTGGTATGGGAAGTCGAGTGGTAAAGGGCGCGCAGGTAAAATGGAAAGGCAGCGAAAAGGGCTCATCCACGTAGATTGCAACACGTAGCTCTCAATTGATGGTCGAAGGGAGAGCAGCACTCAGGACAGAGCGGCGCTCAGGAGAATGCAGATGCGCAGGATATGATGAGGCCGACAGTAAATGACAGAGATTTCATGAGGTAGCAAAAACGGATGCGCAGAGATTCAATGAGGTGCAGAGAATCACGCAGAGGACAGAGCGCTGGCAGAGGCAGAGGAGTTACAAGGCACACCAGAAAAAGGGACCTGGGACCTGTGCTCTGATACCATGTTAGGCCAGGGTAACTCCAGAATGGTCAGAGAAAAACTGATTGCTTAATTCATTAGCTAACTATCATTTATATACATGAATGGAACGGATCAGTTCATCTTCTTGATGACTGTTCGCGTTCCAGTTCACCCATCCGTTGAGGATTAGGTGTCAACAAAAGGAATATTCCGCCGGGCACGAAATCCGAGGCAACCATCAAACATTAATTGTAACTGCAGTTAAGTTGGCAGAATTTTGGCAGGAGCGCCAAATTTGGCGGACCCGCCATAATTGGCGGAGCTAACTGGAGTTAACTAAAGTTAGCTGGAGTTTTTCTAGGGGCAAACTGGAGAAACTTTAAATGGCCATAACTTTGGCTAGGAAAGTCGGTTTTGGACGAATTTTTTTTTTGATTTTGGGTATTTTCGACCTTCTGAAGCCATTGGTGCAGGTCTTACAGCTGTCTGAGGTCATTTTCAGAGGTTTTTGGAGCCGTGAAAGTTCTAGGAGCCACTAGGGCCCAGTTTTGTGAAGACTGTATAGGGTTGCAGGTATCCATTGGAGGTGATCCAATAGTCAATCCTGAAGGATTAAAGTGTTATGAATCCATTTTTACCATCTATTCCTCCTGTAGATGCTTCTATTCAGCTATATTTTCAATTTGAGCATTTAATAAAAACAAGGACAAGCCCGGTTGGGAGCTTTGGACCCAGCAGACGTAGCCCTGGAGGGGGTGAACTGCTTTATCAACTTCTTTTGCATTTGTGGTTGATTTATTTTGCATATCAAATTTGTTTTAATGTGCTAAACAGTAAAAGGAAATAACTCTACTATGCTTAAATGGGTCATGAACAGTTGAAAATTTCATGTGTTTTCTTTCTGCAAGACATGGAAATCTTTTAAACATGTTTAATTTTGAATTGAATACCTTGCAAACAAATTTCAAGTAGTTTCAAATTCAGATCAGCTGCTGAGAGACAGACGAACACCTGAGATGCCTGGAGACATAGAAACACTCATGGCAAGCAATCTGTCAGTCAAAAATAAAAAAAAACTTAAGAAATGACTTGCAACATACTTGTGTAATTGAATGTGAAGGTTGCGCGATTTCCGTCGGGAGGTCACGAGACTAATTACTGAAACTGCACAAGGCACAGTCCGGGCTGTCAGGTGGCTGACTAACTGCTGGAACTATGCAATGCACAGTCTGGGCTGTCAGGTGGCTGACTAACTGCTGGAACTATGCAATGCACAGTTCGGGCTGTCAGGTGGCTGACTAACTGCTGGAACTATGCAATGCACAGTCCAGCCTGCCCTGCCGAGGACTGAAATTTCACAATGCGTAATTTCAGTGAGCAGTGACATGTAACTAGCAAACTACATTGCGCAGTTTCTCAGGCCAGTAGGACACTACCTCCAAGAATTGCGCAATGAAAGCTTGGAGGTCAGTGTTGGGCCAAGCTTGCATAATTTCTAGAGGGAAGGTAGAGCCTTCGCTTATGGAAATGCACAATGCTAGCCGGGCAAGGCACGGTCTGGGCTAAGGCAACCCAGTTCGACTGACGGGCGACTGAAAAACATGGGAAGTCTGAATGCATGGTGAGATGAGTGAAAAAAAGAGTGAATGATCATACATGAAAACAACATATGCATGATTCAGAAAATGGGAAATCATGCATGTGTGTGAAGCGAGTCGCTGCAACGACGACTGTTCGTACAAAAATAGTGTCATGCATGTGACAACAGCGAGTTGCGAACGAAAATTGAAACGGTGCTTCCACATGCTAACACACATTAAAACGACAACAATCGTTCACTGAAATCAAGCAGACAACACTCACATAAAGTGAAACACAAAAAACAATAGAAATGCATCGCAAGACATGCAAAATAGGCTTACCCCGAAACAACTGAGTTGAATGTGCCGGCAACTCCTAGATGCAATGTGGGATGTCATAGCTGCAAGGTCGATGTGAGGAATGACCTTTGCAGTTTCCGGTTGATGAGTTTTGATAAAATCAAGGTTGTGACGGGCATGCCACAAATTTAGGAAAAGCGACACTTGACGGGAGGTTTTTGAAATGATCCTTGCATGTAACCTCCAGCTGCTAAAGATAGATCCCTGAATCAAGGGATGCCCTTACATGCTGCACTGGGATAAGTAGTCCATGCATGCAAATTAGTTTTGCTTGGTCCTTGGTGGCACCGTTCAACCTAATGGCACATGCAACAGTTTGCTCAGCTGAGGGGAAAAAATGCGCATTTCTGGGAGAGATCTGGGCTGGCTGCCCAAAGGGATTGCTCAATTTCTAGGCAAAGCAGCTGACTGCTTGATCCAGGTGGATGTTGGTGGCCACCCACCTATCCCACTTAGACCCCCACAAGTGTCTCTTTTAGTTTTTCAGTTTCCGTAATTATAGCACAATTTACTATTTTTAGTAGTTTTTCGGGTCCTAAAATTTTGAAGCCGTTTTGATGCCCTAAACGATGTTTTTTGGGAAATCTAGGAGCAACATGGGTTCATGGACTGGTGTTTCTCTTCCCAAAGTTGTAGTGCTTCGATAAATATTTCTAACGAGCTATTGTACGCGTCAAATGGAGATCATATGCCAAAGTTACAACCCCAAGAAGTTGATGTACCAATTTACCTAAACGGGGCCCACAATTTGGCATTTCATCTTGTAGGGTTAGGTTTTTGGATGTTGAGGGTTTTCCATTGTTTCTCATCAATAAATAAGCCTTCGAGCCTCATTGTAACACAGTTCAGAGGCATGTAGCTGCTACATCTCTTCTCAGAGATAAGCTACCATCGCCCTAGCTGGTTTATTTCCATTTCTGTTTGTAAGCATATTTTAGTATTTTACATTAATGAAATGAAGTATTATTTCCGCTGCATCTCTGTGTTTATGGTTATCTCTGTAATTTGTTGCATTCCTGTTTAAATCCGGATTAGTGGTATCAGAGAGATCTGCTTTTTGTCTATTTTTCTTTGCATGTCCCCAATGAGGTCGAGATATAAGGAGTTAGGGCTTGAACTGGTCGAACCTTTGCAAGACGAGCCTCGCAAAACCCGGCGACCTCCCATGGTGGATGAAAAGAAAGACGAGGGGGCAGGAGATCCTATCAAAATCTTGCTCAAAGAAGCCCTCGAGTGGCAAAGGAACACGATGATGGACAACTTTGCCTAGATCCTTCAGTGCCTACCTAGAGGCGACGCATCGACGTCCAATAGCTACTCTGGAAATGCCACACCCTTTAAGGTACAAGTTGATTTTGAAATCCCCATCTTTGAGGGTCAAATAGATGCAGATGCCATAGATAAATGGTTAAATTTGCTATAAGGGTATTTTTCTGTTCATGATTTTTTGAGTCGGGAAAGATTATTTTCGCTCTTCTCAAAGCATCCTCCCATGTCAAGCACTGGTGGGAAACCTACTGCAAGTAGAAGGATGAAAGTATGGGCTCACTCTTTTCAGCTGCACCCACTTGGAATTCATTCCGAGATGCCATCAAGGAGCATTAATACCCTGTCAAAAGCTACGAGGACAAATACATAAAGTGGACCATGCTGTGGCAGGGAAGGGACCAAGATGTGCCGGAGTTCACAAACATTTTTCATACCCTTCACATACAGTTGGGTATCAAGGATTCCAAGATGCATTTGGTACTCAAATACCATGGCTACCTACACAGGTACATCTAGGAAAATATGGAGTTCCTGAACATCTCCTCTCTCAGCACGATGTACCGATACATTGTCAAAATCGAGTAGAAGTTTAAACAGAAGAAGCAAGACTTTGGATCTGCAAATCCGAAGCAAAGGAAAGGCTTCCCCAAGTTGCAAAACTAAGGACAAAGCCAAGACGGGGCAACCCAAGACAACCCGTCGAAGCCGCAGGAAAAGAACAACACCACGAAGTTAAAGAAGGACAGAAGAAAGTGGTGTGAGTTCCACAAGAGTCCCACTCATAACACAAGCGAGTGTCAGACCAAGCAGTCGTTGGTGGCCGAGTTGAAGGCTTCGGAATCAGTTGTATGTTCCAACCCTAAGTCAAAACTCGACAAGGGGAATGGCAAAGGGAAGTAGATCATTGATATGGATCCCATCGCCACTGTTGCCACCGCCAAGATCCAGAAGAATGAGCCCGAAGATCCAGAGTAGGGGGAAGCGTCTTTTCCACTCACAAATGTGGGTGAAGGGTTCTCCGCTACAATTCATTGTCGACAGTGGTAGCCAAAAGAACCTCATTTCAGTAGAGGTTGTGAAGCGGTTGGGCCTACCTATTACACCACACCCACAGTCATACAGTATCGGGTGGCTTCACAAAGGACAAGATCTCCAAGTCTGGCAGCAATGCCACCTTCCCTACACCATCAAGCCCTTCACAGACGAGGTATTGTGTGATGTTGCACCACTTGATGTTTGTGATGTCTTATTAGGCCAACCATACTTATGAAGGCGACATTCTGTGTATGATTCAAAGCCTTGCGCTATTATTATTTCTTTGGGTAATTCATTATACAGGATACCGGAGGTAGCCCCATCTATCACCACCTCTTTGAGCACTGCTAAGAAATGCAGCAAGCTCATCTCCTAGACTAGGAAATTCATTTTCTATCTGGTTCTCCCGTAAAGTAAGGGGAAGATCGTTGCCACATCCATGACCCTAGCGAAGGGTTCCTCCACGCAGCAGTAGCAGCAGAGGGATACGGTCATGAAAGAACACAGGAACAACTTCTCCTCACCCATAGGGGCACCACACAAGTTTCAAGTGGGCGACAAAGTTTGGTTACATATGTAGAAAGAACGCCTTACAAGAGCCCATCAGAATCTCAGACCACTCCGACATGGTCCTTACAGCATTACCAAGGCCGTGGGAAACAATTCTTTGGAGCACAACATTCCTCCATTCTTTTTCCTGCACCAAGTGTTCAATGTGTACCTCCCTCGACCATGCTTCCCACCATTACTGGACACATCCGAGATTGCAGAACAACTCACAAGGGACCATGTTCAGCAAATGGAGGAACTCAACGCAATGGGGACCATTGCTTCCTAAGGGGGGAGGAATGATCCAGGTGGATGTTGGTGGACACCCACCTATCCCACTTGGACCTCCACAAGTGTCTCTTTCAATTTTTCAGTTTCCGTAATTGTAGCACAATTTACTATTTTTAGCAGTTTTTCGGGTCGTGAACTTTCGGAGCCGTTTTGAGGCCCTAAACGACATTTTTTGGGAAATATGGGAGCAACATGGGTCCATGGACCCATGTTGGACCCATGTTGATCTTCTTAGAGTTGTAGTGCTCGAATAGATCTTTCTAACGAGCTATTGTACGCATCAAACGGAGATTGTATGCCAAAGTTACGACCCCAGGAAGTTGATGTACCAATTTATCCAAATCGGGCCCACAGTTTGGTGTTTCATCTTGTAGTTTTAGGTTTTTGGATGTTGAGGGTTTTTCGTTGTTTCTCAACAATAAATAGGCCTTCGAGCCTCATTGTAACACAGTTCAGAGGCATGTAGTCGCCACATATCTTCTCAGAGATAAGCTACCATCGCCCTAGCTGGTTTATTTCCATTTCTGTTTGTAAGCATATTTCAATATTTTACATTAATGAAATGAAGTATTGTTTCCATTGCATCTTTGTGTTTATGGTTATCTCTGTAATTTGTTGCATTCCTGTTTAAATCCGAATCATTGCTGCACAAAATCGCGCAATTTTTGGGTTGAGCAGTCCTGCCGGGAGGAATTGCGCAATTTTTCCAGTGAACAGTGACAGGCAGATTTGCACAATTCTAGAGCCCAGTAGGCTGTTAGATAGAACTACACAATTTCTAAAAGGAAGGATGGTTTCCCTCCAGAATTGTGCAATTTCTTGAGGGAGCTGCTCAGCTTGTAGCTAGACCAAGTCTGGAGAAACAACTTGTGAGGGGGATGCAACAAGCTCTGATGCATAGGCTGGCATTCTGCAAGAAAATCACTAAAGCTTGTGTACTTGACAAGGAAAGACATGTTTCTGTGAAAGGTTGGTAGGGAGGCTCCAAAACAAAGCTAAGGGAAATTTTGGAGGGTGGTTGTAGCCGCTACAACACTTGGCGACACACTGGTAGAACTTCAAGTCTCTGAATGGACCTTGTTCATGAAAAGCAAGTGTAAAACCTCCGAAAGTATTTTTCAGTTCTCAGTTTGTCTTGGTTTCCACACTTGCTTGATTGTAATGTAGCATCTACCAAGATCTTGGTAGTCAACACAGTTGTTTCAATTGGGGTTGAGGGGTTTATTAGTGCACAAGCAGTATAGTCGTTAGAGTCTTAGTTTCATCTTTGGTGTTGCTCCGCTACCAGCAGGCTTGGATAGCACCTTGACGGAGTCACGCAGGAACACAACCATCGCTCCACTGCTAGTGAGCCTAGTCAGTACCCGGACAGAGTTACTTGCATCACCTCTCTATGCAAGAAGCCTTTCTCTTCTTTCACCTAATTCATTTTTCAGTTTTGAAAATTTTCACTCTTCATTTTTTTATTTTTCATTTTCATAACTATGCATAGCACTTATTCATTTCAGAGGCAGAAGAGGGATCCAGACTTATTGAGAGCAGAAGAGGTCATTCCTTTAGAGAAGTAGTTTATTATATACCTCTGACGTGATTGTTAAGGTTTTCGCCGTCACCTTACTCTACTTGACTGAGCTACAAAAGGGTGATCTAAAAATGGGGCACTTAGGCTTCTTGTCTAACTTACAAGAACCTCTCCCACTTCCAAAGCTTATTTATTCCCAAGTCTTTATGATTAACCAATGCGGAATTAAATATGTGCTTGAAAATAAGGTGTATGATTATACCTGTTTTAGAACTGTTTATGTGCTTTTAATATTCTGTTGTTATGCTGATACAACACATATATAACAGTAAACAATGTAGCAATAAAACAAAACACACAAAACAACAATTTAATTAGGAGTTCACCCAAAACTCTTGGGCTATGTCTCTGTGAGCTCTAGTCAAAATGACTAGGCTCTCTGGGATTATGGTAAAGCCCTTTTACAAGCTCCCTGGCTCAAACCCATTGGTTTTACACAAAAACAATGGGTTTAGACACCATTTTATCCCTGGCTCTTGAAGCTCTCGGCTCTCTGGCTCTCAACTCTGGCTTTGGCTCTCGGCTCTGGCTTTGGCTCTTGGCTCTGGCTCTTGGCTCTGGCTCTTGGCTTTGGCTCTGGCTCTTCGGCTCTGGCTCTGGCTCTGGCTCTTCAGCTCTGGCTTTGTTGTCTCTCTGCAGCTCTCTGGCTTTTCACTTGACCTCCAAGTGACTCCCTCGGTTGCTCTGCACATTCACTTTTGCTCCCTCGACCTCTTTTTTCTTCTGCCTTTTTTATTTCTGTGCTCCTGCTCTCAATTGAGCTCTTTCTGCTCTGGTTCACCTTATATTCTTGCTTTGGCTTCACTTTCTGCGTCACTGTCTCAACACCCTCTTCTGTCTCTGTCATTCTCTGGCTTTAAGCCAATCGGCGCTGTCCATTCGTTTCCTTTTCTGGGCTCTCTGGCTCTCGGCCTCTGTTCTCAAATCCCCCTCTGAGTGTTAGCAATCATTGCTAAATGCCTTTCAGGGATGGTGGCCACTTGTTCTGCAATGAAAGGGACCATCAGGCCTTTGAAATCCCCAAAAATGGTGTTCTCTGTTTACACAGAGAAACACTATAAAACACAGGAAAAATCTGCCAATTCACTGTTTATCGAACTTCAAATATTATGAATTCTACCTTATATTCCATCAGGTCTACCTTTCAAATTGCTATCACTTGTCACAAATGCCCATTCCATGGTTTTCCCTTTGTATTTGAAAAATACATTAAAACACTAAAATACCGACAAATGGCTTTATGGCAAACTTCAAATACTATACAGTAGCATTTATAAACCCTTTTGGGTCCGGATTCATTGTATCGGGCGCATTCCTTTTGTATTTTGTTTATTTAACGAAACACAATTTTACATTGAAAAACACCTTTTTACGGACTTCAAAATATATATACTTTGACCCATAAGACCCGTCGGGTCCGGCTTTATCGCAAGTCACGTATGTATCAGCCCCCGCTCTTTTATATCGTTCCGATGCGATATTGCGATATCGCAATCACATAGTCCCAGGGTCTTTCCATATGGCATGGCCTATGCCAACGCCGATTGTGATCCGCCGATATCGGTGATCGCAATATCGCTCGGCGCGGGGTCCCGCCTTAAGCCCCATGCCACCGCCGATGCCGATCTGCTGATATCGGCAATCGGCATATCGCATTGGCCCTGGGGGGTCCTCACCTTATGTTATATGCCCATGTGCCTTCCTCCGACTCGATTTTTCGAGGATTGGAAATTGGGGGTTTCTTCCCCTTTTCGCTTAAGTCCACCTTTGACCTGCTTTGATGCGATTTTTCTCCATAAAGCCTTTTAGGCCATTTTTTGAAGATTTGCCTCTTTTTCCAAAGAACAAAGGGCATCTTCTTTCTGCAATACATTCTGCATACTAAGTCCATTTTTTCCCATTCAAGTTGCAGGAGATTCAGAATGAGACGATCTCTGCAATGGGGCCATTTCCAAGAACTTCCTTGGACTTTCATTTTTCCTCTGTGAGGAACATTTAGACTTAGGAGTTTATCCAAAATTCATTTTGGATCATGCCTTCCCACTAAAATAACTTTTGGTCTCCAAAAGATTGACATACTGATATGAACAGTACCTAATAGTAACAACACCCTCTTCTTCCAGCCTACATACACTTGCTTTACATAGTGCCTCTGAACCAAAGCCTTTGACCACTTTCCTTCCTGGATATGCTAGTCCTCCTGGGAAGAGCTGCCTTCTTCTTTGCCTTCCTGCAAAACTCCTGCTTAGATGGTCATAGAAGGTAGTTTGAACTTCTCTACCTTGATCATTGATCCAAGGTGGCTCAAACAAATATGAAGTACATTTTCTCCACAAAACTTTCATTTGTACTTGTTTGACAAGCTGTCAACAACAACTGTTAACAACAACAAGAATACAGACAACAACTAGATGGACTAAACTCCTGCTTCAACAAAAGAAATAGATTTCACATCTTGTGAACACCTCCATGTCTTACATCTACATACAAATTATGGACTAGACAACAAGCCCACAAAACATGCCTTTAAAACAAATGATCCTTCAAGTCAAGCATGTAGAAAAAGACCATTAGGACTCTTTTCAAAAGAAGAAACATTTCATCACTATCTCCATCTTGGAGACCAAATCAACTTCTCCCAAGTCAACATTGCACCACATGCATGTCAAAGAAATCAACCGTACAAGTTAATTACACATACATGTTCAAAACAAGGAAAACATCAACATCCCTGTGTTTGTGCACATCATGCTTATGCATGCATTTCATCCTTCAACTTTCACTTAAGCACACTGTACTTTCAAAGATGAAATGAAATATAATGTTGCAACAACAAAGTGAGTCTCCTACTCAACCTTTTTCCATTCACCATCTTGGTAGAAACCTGCAACTTGCATCTCATCAACAAAGAAATGCAAATAGATGCATCAATAGACATGCAACCTTAATTGGAAAAGAACTCTAACCATTTCTTACCAATCCAGTTCAAAGGTCTTTCCTTTGTCTGCACATCAGCATCAACATGTGAATCATTCTGAAGCACATCATCCATGGAAACTTCATTTCCATTTCTGCCATCTTCTCTTTCCACTTTCTTCAGCTTTTGTGGAAGCATTGTTGGATTCAGAGTCCAACACCTTTTAGCAAGATGCCCTTGCTTATGGCAGTAAGTGCAACATATGTGCATCCCTTTGACAACATGATTTTCCTTGTCCAATGGACCTTTGGCTCTTTGCTTCTTTTCCTTCAAAAGTTTCCTGTATGTGGCCATTCTCTTCCAACATCTAGAAACATGATGGTTATCCAAACTACAAAAGGAACATGCAATTCTTTTCCCATGCTTATGTGGAAATTTACCATGCTTTACAAAATCAAAAGGAATATGATTACAACCAGATTTATACCTGCCTCTTTCACCTTTATTGCCTTCATTAGGAGGTGAAGTAAATGAAGAAGTGGCTCCATTTGGAACACCATCAATCTCTTCAAGGCTATTATAGTTTTCACAACTCTCTGGTTCAAGTGTGTGCTTCTGAACACCTGCATCCTGCAAGTGATGTTTCAAGCTATTGCATTCCTCTTGAACGCAATCTTCAAACTCTGCATAGCAACCCCTTCTTGGAGCTATTTCAATGGCCTTCATGACAGCTTTGGAACTCTCTCCATAAGATTGTCCATAGCCAAGACCCAAATACTTAGGCCTTCCTCAACCATTATTGGTTCAACAATACCTTGTGCATGCTTTCCCAAGCCCTTTCCTTCATAGCCCATCTTGGACATTAGCTTGGAACCTATGCCTTTAGTATGTTTTTCAAAAGAACCAATATAAGCATTCTTAGAAGAATTTGAAGACAAACTAGAATGGTTTACCTCTTCTTCAAGCTAATACTTGACCAAGGATGCTTTGGCAACAAAGAGCTGTGACTCCAACTCATGCATCCTTTTCAGGTTCAGATTTGCAATATGAAGTTGCCTCTCCATTTCTTGTAGTCTGTCGGAAAGCAATTGCTTCTCTTCCTTCATGGAATTCAACTGCTCTCTAAGTATGCTGCTCTTCTTTCAATCCTCATACATTTCTCTCACCTTTTCCATCATGATGAACAAGTCTTGCTTCAAGTCTCCATCAAAGAGTCTTGTGATGAAGAAAGAAGAATTCGAGGAATTACTTGTAGAAGTTGTCATTATGCCAATGAACAAAAGAACTTCAAACAAGATTAATAAAGAGATTATTTAAGCAACCTTTTGCAACAAACCTCTTGTGCTTCAAGGATTGCCTTGAGGTCCTTCTTGTCCTTCCTGGACTACAAACTCAAACAATAGTCAGTCTGCAAACAAGCATACAATCAACCTTTGACTTTTTAAACACCTTTCAGACAAGAAATCTTTGCCCTGTCAATCGAGCATTCTGATATAACCTTCTTTGAAGGTGGGGTTAACCAATCTTAAGCTCTGATACCACCTGATCTAAAAATGGGGCACTTAGGCTTCTTGTCTAACTTACAAGAACCTCTCCCACTTCCAAAGCTTATTTATTCCCAAGTCATTATGATTAACCAATGCAGAATTAAATATGTGCTTGAAAATAAGGTGTATGCTTATGTCTATTTTAGAATTGTTTATGTGCTTTTAATATTTTGTTGTTATGCTGATACAACACATATATAACAGTAAACAATGCAACAATAAAACAAAACACACAGAACAACAATTTAATTAGGAATTCACCCAAAACTCTTGGGCTACATCTCTGTGAGCTCTAGTCAACTCGACTAGGCTCTCTGGGATTATGTTAAAGTCCTTTTACAAGCTCCCTGGCTCAAATCAATTGGTTTTACACATAAACAATGGGTTTAGACACCATTTTATCCCTGGCTCTTGAAGCTCTCAGCTCTGGCTCTGGCTCTCGGCTCTGGCTCTGGCTCTTGGCTCTGGCTCTTAGCTCTGGCTCTAGATCTTTGGCTCTGGCTCTAGCTCTCTGGCTCTAGCTCTGGCTCTGGCTCTTAAACTCTAGCTTCTTTGGCTTTCTGCAGCTCTTTGTCTTTTCACTTGACCTCCAAGTGACTCCCTTGGCTACTCTACACATTCGCTTTTGCTCCCTCGGCCTCTTTTTGCTTCTACCTTTCTGCTTTTTGCGCTCTTGCTCTCAATTGAGCTCTTTCTGTTTTGGTTCACCTTAGCTTCCTTCTTTGGCTTCACTTTCTGCATTCCTGTCTCAGCACCCTCTTCTGTCTCTTTCATTCTATGGCTTTAAGCCAATCGACGCTGTCCATTCGTTTCCTTTTCTGGGCTCTCTGGCTCCCGGCCTCTGTCCGCTCAAATCCCCCTCTGAGCATTAGAAATCATTGCTAAATGCCTTTCAGGGATGGTGGCCACCTATTCTGCAACGGAAGGGACCATCAGGCCTTTGAAACCCCCAAAAATGGTGTTCTCTGTTTACACAGTGAAACACTGTAAAAAACGGGAAAAATCCACTAATTCAATGTTTATCGAACTTCAAATATTATGAATTCCGCCTTATATTCCATCGGGTCCGCCTTTTAAATTGCTATCACGTCGCAAATGCCCGTTCCGTGGTTTTCCCTTTGTAATTGAAAAATACATTAAAACACTGAAATACCGACGAATGGCTTTATGTCGGACTTCAAATACTATACAACGACATTTATAAACCCTTTCGGGTCCTGATTCATCATATTGGGCGCATTCCTTTTGTATTTTGTTTATTTAACAAAACACGATTTTACATTGAAAAAACGCATTTTTACGGACTTCAAAATATATATAATTTGACCCATAAGACCCATCGGGTCCGGCTTTATCGCAAGTCGCGTATGTATCGGCCCCCTCTCTTTTATATCATTTCGATGCGATATTCCAATATCGCAATCACATAGTCCTGGTGTCTTTCCATATGGCATGGCCTATGCCAACACCAATTGTGATTCGCCGATATCGGTGATCACAATATTGCTCGACGTAGGGTCTCACCTTAAGCCCCATGCCACCGCCGATGCCAATCCACTGATATTAACGATCAGCGTATCACATCGACTCGGAAGGTCCTCACCTTATGTTATATGCGCATGTGCCATCCTCCGACCCAATTTGTCGAGGATCAGCAATCGGGGGTTTCTTCCCCTTTTCGCCTAAGTCTGCCTTTGACCTCCTCCGATGAAATTTTTCTCCATAAAGCCTTTTAGGCCATTTTTTTGAACATTTTCCTTTTTTTCCAAGAACAAAGGGCATCTTCTTTCTGCAATAACTTCTGCATACTAAGTCCATTTTTGCCCATTCAAGTTGTAGCAGATTCAAAACGAGATGATCTCTGCAATGGGGCTATTTCCAGGAACTTCCTTGGACTTTCATTTTTCCTCTGTGAGGAACCCTTAGACTTAGGAGTTTATCCAAAATCCATTTTGGATCAAAGGGTTAACCCGAAAACAACTGACTAGAGTAGGTGACACTAGTTAGCATGCAAGCGTTGTGTTTTCACCAAGGTTCCCTTTGAACTTTTTGTATTTTCGATCGACGTATCATGAACCAAAAGTAACAAGTTATTCATATAAAGGGAGGATGATAGATAACCAAGTGGTAATAGCTGCACAAGGCCTCTTGTACTTTACCCAACTTGTTCCAAGAGTCACGCATGGTTTCATGCGAAACTAACCTATGAACAAAACAAGCAATCAAACAACAAAGCAAAGTAGAAGCAGAAATGAAAACAAAGCGAGTAAGAAAACAAACAAACATGCAAAGAAAGAAAGCAAACAAGCATGCAAATAAACAAATTGAAAGAAAACACTACTCCTACTCCTAAGCTAACAGTGCATGGGTCATATCACATGAAGTGATACTTCCAATGCATCCACTGACACATTGGTTGACCCATGTTGGTGAAGGCATGGTTCGCGAACAACACAGTTGTGCGAACCAGTAGATGTGAAAGATTACAAGCGTCCACAGAACAAAAATGAGTGAAAACGCATGACATGCACTCTGTGGACTTTCCATGGTGTTGTGCTACACTACGTGCAGATTCCCTTGATTGTGACACACAAGAAAACGTGAGAAAGGTAGACCACTTACGTTGCGCAAGTGTGCTTTCTATATAAAATTCCTCCAATTCATGAGCAATGGTATCGTGTAGTTCGGGTGGAGGAAGTGAAATATAAGTGTTGGATTGTTCTTCAATAGTTTGGGGGGTTTCGACTTCTTCGATAGATAGGTCATCGTAGACCAATGACTTAGACGGATTAACAGTGTGTGAATCAACATCATGATCAGATGATGAGGCAAAGAGATCACGATAGCCAAGATCAAAAAACTCAGGATGTTTGTCAACATCCTCATGATTTGATGAATCACATAGAGGGTTAGATGAAAATAAAGGATGTTCACCCTCTGCGTTTCTAGAAAAAGCAGATGAAAGATCAAGTGGATTTCCAATGAATGATTAGTTCTCTCCATTGTTAGGTGATGGATTGATATTCGGTGTGTCCTACGAAGGATCAACAATGGGTGCATCTATGGATGGAGATGCACATGAAAAATCAAGGATGGTATGATCATCAAGGATGCCAAGAGAAAACGAAGGAGATACAGATAGACAAGGATGGTCCCCTGCTACTGGTGGATGTTCAAGCTCCCCGTCATGCTCTTCATGAATGTCAGTGCATGTTGGTTTTGGACACAAACTCCATTGATAGATCAATTCTCATTCAAAACAAGTGTAGAGTTCAAAATGGAAGAACACAATATAGTGTCATCCAGAGGATGATCATAATACAAAGACAGAGGTTGAGGTACAAAATACATGTGACGAGGTATGGGACTCACAACCAAGTTTGCGCGAAAATCAGAAGGAGCAATGTTAGGAGATCGTGACGGTTTAACAAATGTGTGTTCATGCTATCCCACATCACTCTACGATGGTGGAGTTGTTTGATGAGGGGACAGTGGACAGTCACTTGTGACAGCAACCGTATCCATCTATGATTATGCAGCTCCATCACCAAAGTATTTTGAGCACGGTTTGAGCTTGAACTTCTTCTTGGGATGGATTGAATTGTTAAGGCAGTACTTAAATCTATCCCAAAGATAAGGAAATTTCATTTGGCTCTTTGGAGCTTGACACTGAAATCACGAAAGCACTCCCAAAAATCCATAGGTGATTCATGCAGAGCCTTCCATTATTGTAACAGTTTTTGGTCGAGATATTCTAGATCAAAATGATATAAATTATCTTCAATGAGATCACAAAAGTGTTGAAGTGAGTGCACGCTGTCAGTTGGTAGGCTGCACAACCACCAATGTGGAGATTCGCGAAGTGTGTATGCAAGTAGTAGACCGGACTTTTTGTCAGAACATCCATTATCCTTGTTAAGCATGGTGAGGAAGTCATATAAGAACTCACGCCAAGCCACTCTCCCTTCACCATCATATGTGTATGTGGACAAGAGATCAAAAAACTCCCTTCTAATAGTAACATATTTGGCATGCGAAAAACATCGTGAAGGGAGGAGAGTGCAAGACTCCATGATAGATATGCCAAAGTTCAAAACAGGATGAGAGGACATAGCTTGTCATCTGGTCCTCCTTCTAGCACTAAGAATGTTGACGGTACTGGACCCGCCAACATGTCAGGGGATCTCTCCGGTAAGAAGTCCCAATTAGACCTTAGGCCATTTGGTGTAGGAGTTCTAACAGTGGGTTGTATGGTAATGCCTTGAACGTGATTTTGCACAGAGGCAAGTAACATGTCCCTGTTGGTATCAAGGGTGTGACAGCTGCAGCAAGACAAGGAAGGTGCATGAACGGTTCTAACACATGAAGAGTGAGATGAGTGCGCCCCTTGGAAACCTATGATAACACATGGCTTGGAAGGGAACACACGATCGAAGATGCATCACAAATTGGAAAGCGAGTTAGCTAACAATCCAAAGTGATGGTTAAACCAGTGAGCACATTTCAATAAGATTCATACATACTTATTCAGAATAGTCCATACATGCATGTGTAAGAAAACAGATACGTATACCATTTAGAGTAAACAAGATAACTGGAATACAATATGACATATGCATGAAACGTGTTGGCTCTTTTACATTAAGAAGTGTAAGTTCCAGTCATACAATATATCCATGTCCAACAACTAGTTCCGATAGCGGAATGTTACAACCACAACCACCTGCTCGTCCAAAGAGATATACTAGCCCTACGCAGTGGACAAGCCAAGGTGCATTAAAATACTGTCCAAGCTCTCTCTAAGATAGTCTTATTGGAATCTTGGCTGACCAAAAGCCCTTACAAAGAGTTATGAGGGACTATTTATAGCAAAGGGTGGGGTGGCCCTTGACATTCCCCTTTGTGACAGTTCATCTACCCTCATGACTCTCCATCTACTCTATGACTGTTACATCCAACTATCGACACTTGAACTTACACTTGACAAGACGTTACATATAATCTGCACATGTACCCATGTGAGACAAAATGGCTTGAGAAGGCCATGCAAGACATCAGTAACACTCAGACCATTGTGGTGGGACCAACTCTTTCACATCCTTGTGATGGTCGATGGTGGCGAATTGATGCCAAGCTTGTTTATCCGTGATGGTGTCCGTACGCTCAATGGTGACATATTGCTGAAGCGAACTCTTGCCTCCATTGCATCTGGGTACACTGATATGGCTCCTCCATCCAAGTCGTCTGATAGCATGCGCATGGTCGTCCTACGTGCAACTGGAGCGAAAACATGTCAATGCATAGTGTCTGTGCCAATATCCAAGCATGTGTTGGTGGTTGTGTGCATCAACTTGTCAAAATAAATGTTCAACTCCAGTTGGACTTGCTTCTTGTCTTCACCTCGATGAGTGTGACAAATGGGTGGGATCGCATGCATGTGCATAATCACATGCATGCTGCTGAATTCCCTTGCACGTGATCAACAACACTACTCACATTGTCTTCTCCATGCTAACTATTGGGATGGATCCATAACTTGTACGGGCGCAGTTTCATCCGTCTGTGCATGTTACACCCCCTGTTGTACCCGTTCCTATTGCAAATCATTCTCTTGTCTATGTAGCTCATGTTCTTCCTTGAGTTGTTGCTTCAACACATATAAGTCCTTCTTTGTTCTGTTCTCTGCCTTCATGCGATCTTCGTGTCGCACCGTCACCTCATAGCCTCAATCTCTAAAGCTTCTTTCGTCATGAGTGGATCTGCTTTGAAATTGCAACTTTCCTCTGCCTCTATGCTATCAACAACCTTCCTATTGCATTCGTCACGTGAAGGTGTGTTGCCTCTTGCTGCTGCTTGCTGTGATGTCGTTGCCATTGATCTTGATATCCTTGCCCATGAAAAACTTGATGTCTTCGTGGATAGGCAAGTTCATAAACACATGACCGACTGCATCCCCAATTGCACTCTTAACATTGTCTTTGACTCTGCTCTCCTAGAAACCATTGTACTTGTGCTGCTAAGAGACAGACAAACACTTGGGATGCCTCGAGACATAGAAACGCTCATGGCAAGTAATATGTTAGTTGAAAATCAAAACAAACTCGATGACTGACTTGCAACATACTTGTGTGATTGAACGTGAAGGTTGCACGATTTCCGCCAGGATGTTGGGAGATTCATTGCTGAAACAAGGCACAGTCTAGGCTATCAGGAGGCTGAATGACTACTGGAACTACACAATGCACTGTCCAGCCTGGCCTACTAAGGACTGAAGTTGGGTAATGTGCAATTTTAGTCAGCAGTGACATGTAACCAGAAAACTGCATTTCGCAGTTTCAGGGGCCAACAGGACATTACCTCCAAGAATTGCACAATGAAAGCCTAGAGGTCAATGCAGGGTCAGGCTTGCACAATTTTTAGAGGGAAGGTAGAGCCTTCGCTTCCGAAAATGCATAGTGCTAGCTGAGCAAGGCACGGTCTGGGCCGAGGCAGCCCAGTCCTGCTGACGGGCGACTGAAAACATGAGAAGTCTAAATGCATGGTGAGATGAATGCAAACAAATGTGAATGATCATACATGCAAATAGCAAGTGCAGGATTCAGAAAATGGGAAAGCATGCATGTGTGTGATGTGAGTCGCTGTGGCAATGACCGTTCATGCAAAAACAATGTCAAGCATGAGACAACATTGATATGCAAATGAAAACTGAAAAGGTGCTTCCACAAGCTAACATACATTAAAATGACAACAAGCATTTACCGAAATCAAGCAGACAACACTCACACAAAGGGAAACACAAAAAGAGACATAAACGTAGTGCAAGACATGCAAAGCAGGCTTACTGCGAAACAATTGAACTGAATGTGCCAACGAATCCTAGATGCAATGTGGGATGCCAGAGCTGTAAGGTCGATGTGAGGAATGAGATCTGCATTGTCCGGTTGATGAGTTTTGATAAAATCGAGGTTGTGACGTGCATGCCACAAATCTAGGAAAAGCAACAATTGATGGGAGGTTTCTGAAATGATCCTTGCATGTAACCTCCAACTACTAAAGATAGATCCTTGAGAGAAGCAGTCCATGCATGCAAATAAGTTTTGCTTGGTCCTAGGTCGAATTGGTCAACCCAATGGCACATGCAACAGTTTGCCCAGCTGAGGGGAAAAAATGCACATTTCTAGGAGAGATCTAGGTTGGCTGCCAAGAGGGATTGCACAATTTCTGGGCAGAGTAGCTGATTGCTACCTAGAATTGTGTAATTTCTGGGTTAAGCAGTCTTTTTGGGAGGAATTGCAAAATTTTTCCAGTGAAGAGTGACAGGAATATTTCCACAATTCTGGAGCCCAGCAGGATACCAGACAAAATTGCAATTTCTAGAGGGAACGTTGGTTTCCCTCCAGAATTGTGCAATTTCTTGAGGGAGCTTCTCAGTCTACAGCTGGTACAAGTCCAAAGAAACAAATTGTGAGGGGGATGAAACAAGCTCTGATGCACAGGCTGGCATTCTGTAAGAAAATCAGTGAAGGTTGTGTACTTGACAAGGCAAGATATGCTACTGTGAAAGGTTGGTAGGGAGGCTCCAAAATGAAGCTAAGGCAAAATTCTGGAGGGTGGTTGTAGCCGCTACAATAGAACCATTGTGAATTGGTTTCAAATCAAGAAAATGTTTCACAGATGGTGGGAGTCATGGAGAGGGAAGGAAGGGGAATTTATTAAGTCTTGCAACAACGTGTATGGAAGCAGGGGGGTCTAGTTGGCTCTCATAGCCAAGGGAATCAAATTCAAAACCATAAATGAAGACCTTTATAACAAGAGTGAGTTATTACTCATAACCAATCTCGTCTACAAGAAATTCCCTATTCTCATCCACAATGGCAGAGCCATCTATGAAACTTGGATCATTCTCGAGTATATAGATGAGAGTTGACCAAAAGTCCTTCTCTCCTACGAGACAATTCATATGATCATTATCTTGTTCGATTTTGGTTTGATTTTATTGAGAAAAATAACAGTGAATTTTTGAGCGCCAGACCTTGACTCGAACTTGCATTACTGTGGTACATTATAGGTCTCTCGTTGCCTTGAAGCGATGCGATGTTGGCTGACTAGAACGTTCAAGTTTGAGTCGTCGGAAGAAGGCAATGACCTGCCAACATAAACATTCGTAGACATTTGCCAACACAAAATCTTAGTTACCTATCACAAGAATTTTGCTCAGGGCTGATGAGTCGTGTTGGAGATTCTGAAAGGATTTATGGGTCTAGGTGGCACAATTCTTACTTAGATATACAATGCAGTTTATGAGAATAGTGCTAGTGGATCTATGGCATGATATGATGGAACAAAAAAGAAGAATCGTGTGTGCAGCGAAATGATGGTCTGAAAAGAGTAATGGTTTGCAAAACCTTGAAGCTTTCATAATGATAAGTACATGCCATTGCAAGGCAAATAATCGACCATATGAAAGATAAGCTCGTCATGTTATTTTTCTTAAAAAATGTGCATAGTCTATGAACATAAAAGATAATTAATGATGTTATTTTCTTGAAAAGAGAATGCACACAAACCATGCATATAAAAACATAAGGAGTTCGCGATATTTTCTTGAAAAAAGATGCATGTGAAATTTACACACAAAAGATAAACAAACCATGTTGTTGTGTGTGTGAAGAAATGATTGTAGAAATTTCTTGTAGATTTAAACTGAATATTGTAATATGCTAAAATAATTGACTTGAATCTACTCTACTCATCAGTAGAAACAATAAATGATTGATGAAATCACGAAGCCTATAAGCGAAAGAATTCAATCACACATAACACAATGATTTTCTAGGGAAACCCATAGTGAAAAACCCCTACTATCTGTATATTGCATTAGTCAAAGAATCTAGATGAATACAATATTCTCTGCTCAACCTTGAGCTCGACCTGCACAAATATTTTTAATCCTCTACGTGTCTCACTGCCTTTGGCCAATACATAGCCAAATTTCCAAGCCTCCAAGATCCTAATTCCTTGCATTGTTCCCTTGGGAATTAAACTCTATTTAATGTGGAATTTCTCATTGATGAATTGTACAATCCTCATAGGCCTTCCTCTGACTACATGCACCATCAGTTTAATTTAGATGATTTTACAACTAATAGTACACTGTCCCTGAACTCCAATCTCAACTAGGCCTTTCTCTGATTTGACATGCATGAGTTAATTATGAGTGAATCTTTAGTTTACTGGCTGATCACTATAGGTTACACCCCACTATTGCAAGTTACACCCCACTACTGCAAGTTACACCCCACTACTACAGGTTACACCCCACTACCGCAGGTTACTCCCCACTACAATAAATTACATCTCACTACAGTAAGTTACACCCCACTAGAATAAGTTACACTCCACTACTATAGGTTACACCCCATTACCGCAGGTTACACCTCATTACTGGATCTCCCAGTAATTCCTCCATTAGTTGGAACTAGTTTAACTGACTTTAATTTAGTTGGGCTGAATTAAATAATTACAACTCAAAATAAACTCAACTAGTGCTCCTAATTGTAGGAGACACTCTACATGACTCTAGTTAGACCCTCAACTCATATTAACTAAGTTAACTATGTCAAATTAACTTAGTAACTATTAAAATTTGTCATGAGATGTGGAATTACAATTTAATTCCCAATTTAATTCAAGGACAAATTAAATTAGTATATCCCTCTCAACAAGAAAGGGATTCACATCTATCCCAATCCAGTACCTTTGGAATGTTCTGCATGCAACTCTCAACTATTATTGTTGCTACTGCAACCTCTGCAACCAAAAATCATCCAAACAAAATAACTTGAATCAATTATGTCTACACAATATACTAATACATCCAACTGCACTCAGAAATTGTGCAGAGGTGTCCTCCTAGGACCCATCTCGCAGTAGTTTCATGTGAGTTAAAACTGCGAAATGTTGTCCAAGATGCCCTGTCTGTTTTGCATGTAGAGACTACGTAGACGTGCCTCCCAGGGTCTCATCATGACAACTATCACTATCCACTGAAATTGCGTAGATCTACCTCTTAGTGATTGCAGGAAAAGGTGACATGCTGAAATCGTTACCAAGGAGTTGAGGAGAAGGGCCAAGGAACCAAGTAATGAAAAAGATTAGGACCGCATGAAAACTCTGTCAGATACATGATCATCTTGAGGGTAAGTATGGTAAGTAAAGAACACCTTTTGAAGCATGCCTCTTAGTTGATTTTGCAGGACTGATTGTCATTATCAAATCATCCTGTCCTCAGTAACATGCATGTGCTCAAACATGAAAAGTTATTTTATGTGTTTCTTCTACATGTCTTGTTTCTTTTTCACTTGTTCGACCAACTGTCGTCTTCGGCATGATTTATTGCTATGTCATGATTGTGACCTCGTTCTAGTGATATTGAAGGTTTTGTTTGAGTTGTGTTCTCTATGTAAACGTCTATCACATGCACACACGATGTTGTAAGTACTGTCGCGCAAGCATCGTCGCGGTCGTCCGAACATCTATCACAAGTGTCGCGCTTGTCGTTCGCACCCGTTGATAATTCACATTGAGTGAATATTGTCTTGATGGTTCGAGGTGTGTTGTCGTCAAGTCATGATGAGTCTATGTTCGCAAGGTCGTACATATACGTAGTCACTCATTCACACACTTAGTCATTTTGTCGAAACCCTGTCGACTGGACCACCCCCCAACAGCCAGACCTCCACTGAGATGCATTGCGCAGTCTCAACCCTTAGTGATCATGTACTCCTGCCCAGAATTTCACAGATCTTGAGGGTGTCTCCCAAGAAGTTTACACTGCAATCTTGGAATCAACTCGACTAACTGTCACCCAGAACAACACAGAATATGCTCAGCAAGTAATCCTAAACTGTTCTACTCGCAAGCAGATCCATCAAGCTTTCAGCTAGTTAATTAGAGAGTTTAACCAAGCAGTGACCCCAGGCCTCACTCCCAAAAATTGATTAGATGCTGCCAAGCATTCTCGTTTCCACTGACTTATCAAATTGTGCAGACATGTTGGCTAGACACCCGCTGCATGTCACTACACTGCCCTAGAAAATTGTGTAGTTTTCTCAGCCACTCACCCTGTTAGTTGGCCTACTCCTCCTCCTGAAAACTGCACGGTTTTCATGGGCAGACTCCCAGCTTCGTAGCATCCCTCTCAACCCATAAACTGGGCAAGGATGTCTAGTAGGCCAGCTTGCCATCTCTGTGCAGTTTTGGCTAGCAGCCTTCCACAGCCCGCTGCCAGCCTCCTCGGAGAATTTCGACAATTTTCATTGCCAATCTCCCTTTGTTGCATGCACTCTCTCCCGGGAAAAATTCATAGATTTTCCATCCAGTTGAGCTAGATCCCGTGGATAGTCACTGTTGATCTGGATTTCCCATCTAACCCTCCCAGTGACATTTGCACAATTTTCACTGACAGTGCCCAAGGCCCACATCTTGGCTCGAAATGTGCTTTTCACAGTTCCTGAGCCTTGTCCTCTCTCTCAGTCATCTACACCCCAAAGCAAAAGGTAATCCATCATGGTAGACTAGGATATTTCTAGATTTTAGGTCATCTCATAATGAGTGATTGCAAATACATGTACATGGATGAGACATGGCACAATGACAAACGGGATGAACAAGGAGCGCATGCAAGGAGACTTGTTCGCAAACTTATGAACACATGAAGCATACCAAGTAGCAAGCGAAGTAGATGCATGTGCATGCATGAACTATCGAGCAAACATCAAGACCATTGAAGACTTTGCACACCTTGCAATTCGGAGGTGAAGCTATGATACACAAAGAGAACTCTCATCACTTAGTAGCACTACAACTCGACATGGACACCACCATCAGCATGGACATACCAGCACTGTTGTGTCGAGTCATCTCAGCCAGATCACTATTGTAGACCATATTGTTGTAATCAATGTAATGTAACGTGGAAGTCCAAGAGACCCACATGTAAAGTTAGAGATCCATGTAAAGTTGAAGAGTCATGTAAGTCAAACATTCATGAGGGAAGTTGAACAATCACAAGGGTCAGTTTCACCCTTGGCTATATATACCCCTCATTTGTACATGCAAAAGACTTTTTCACCTTGGCTCCTCCCACATAGCCTTGAGAGTCTGTAATGTTTTCTTTGAGGAGCGAGAAGTGGATCCAACGTCTTGCTATCGAGGTTAGTGATGTAATGGTGTACGAATGTGTCTTGCAACTTTCGGTTAATTCAGAAGCCTGTTAACATGCTGTCACATTTTCACACATGTATTGTATTCATTTGTAAGACTATTCTTTGGACACTTGTAATGCATGTTGCTTTAACCTGTGTTAATATAGTTGAACTATTTTGCTTGTTTTAGTACATATGTTGTTGGAAATGTGTTGTATCAGTTGTTAATGCTGTCTCACCTGTGTGGGATATCCCACCAAACACTCAACATATTAATTCTTGTAAACTTGTTATAACGCCGATCGCACCAGTGTGGACTATTCCATTGGTTGTTGTACATGTTATTTGTTCACCTTGTGTTTTTGACTACCACATCCATGTGGACTAATACCCCAGAAGCTATGCATGTCCTGTTATGTTGTGTGTATCTAGTAGAGTTGGGACTATTCCCTTTCAACTTGAGACTCAATTCCACCCTCTCCCTCTGCAATGAAATAACTTTGACACAAGAGGCACTAAGCACTCACCAGGACTGTGAACATCACTGTTCGAAGATGAAGCAAAACCCCTCTCATGTGATGAAAAGAAAGAGCTAAGGTATATCTTTAAGATAGTGGAAACTGGGCCATCGTACCGAATGGGACTCCTAAACCAAACACTATGAGTTTATTTGGGACTTCATATCAGGGAGATCCCCTAAATGTTGGCATGTCCAATGTCATCAACATTTTTGGCACTAGAAGGAGGGCCAAATGACAAGATGAGTCCTCAAAGTTTGTTTTGAATATTCCCACATCTATCATGTCTTCTATTACACTTAGTCCTGTGGAATGTATATCCTATGGAAATGACTTTGAAATCCTAGAGGATTTTTGGAATGACTTGTCACATAATACATAGAATGGTGAAGGTGGAGCATCCTTGCTTAGACACGCAGTTGGAGTTGTAGGCTCTCGTGAAAGGCATGAAATCCATGAAGAGTACATGACCTGCGTGTTATTCGAATACATGCTTTGTGGGCACCCATTGCAATGGCTTGTCACACTGCCCAAAAAATCTATTCACTGTTTCCATCATCTGTTCGAAAAGATAACCCCTGCTTTCAATCATTTTGACCGTAAATCACTCAATAAAGAAATTCTAGAATTATGGAAAGCACCTGATGAATCCATTGAGAAATTACACACACACTTTTGTAATATTTCATACTGATTTCCTAAAAATGAAGTTGATTGGGAATTCCTCAATGCAAAATTTAAATATATTCTTTACATCTATGAAAATCTACATTCTTGGAATTATTCGAACCCCTCCCAGCATACCTTGGTGTTAGAGTTGCCAAATATAAGACGAACGAGGTTGCTCTCACAAGTGACTGCCCATCCTCTTCTCATCAAACAACTCTAGCTCTGTAGTGAGAGGTGAGAGAACATTCACACATGTCTGTTCAACTGTCACATCCTCCTACCTCACCTGCTCTTGTTATATGCACAGATTTGGCTTGCAAGCCTACTGGTTGTCACATGGATGTATTCCCTCAACCTCCGTCCTCACATTCCATTGATCCTTCGGATTGTACTATCTTGTGTTATTCCATTCCAGACTCCACATGTGTTGTGAATGAGGATCGAGAAATTGACGGAGTTGATGTTGTGCAGCCAACCTGTGCTATCATTCTTAATGAGTGTGTGTGGGAATTTGAACATGAACCCACAGTAAAGGATGACCTCCTTCTGTCCATGCCTCCTCCACTTTTTCCTAACATCTCTGGTGATTCTTCTATCTTTGATTTCCTTTGTGTAAATTCATCCACAGATGCACCTACTTCCGATCATTTGTAGAACAAACCTGATGTCAGTTTATCATTCGATAGCAGAGAGGACAAATCTTTCATTAAGAATCCTCTTGAATTTTCATCTACCTTTTCTGGAAACACAGAGGGTGAACATCCTTGCTTATCATCTACCCCTCTACATGATTCATCAAATCATGAGGATGCCGATGAACATCTCGAATTTTCTGATTTTGGTTGTCTTGATATATGTACTTCTTCATTTGATCACGATGTTGATTCACTCACTGTTAATCTGTCTGAGCCATTGGTCTCCAATGATCTATCTATTGAAAAAGTGGAAAACCCACAAGCTATCGAGGCACTTCAACCTAGGTTGATGGTTACGTTAGGCCCTCGCTGTCCTGAGGTTGGTTCCACTTCCGATCAGATAATTTTTGAAACACCCAAGGCTCCTCATCATTCTCTACTTCGCATTGAAGATCAACAAAACACATAGGTTTCGCTTCCTCCACTCGAATCACATGATCCCATCACTTATGCACTAGAGGAGTCATACACAACAAGCACACTTGCAAGGAATAAGTTGTCTCTCCTTCTCATGTTTGCTTGTCTATCACATTCAAGAGAGTGCGCATATTTATCATCTCCACGTAGTGTGTCACAACACCATGTTAAGTCTGCAGAATGTTTGTCTTGTGCATTCACTCTTTTCTTTTCTATGGTTTTAAACTTGGAGCAAGTTTGACTTCATTGTTGAATCTTTCTTGTTCACCAGAAATGCCCAGAGCAGTCTAGTTTCATTGCACTCAGAAATTGCATGAAGGTTTCCTCCTAGGATCCCCATCCCATAGCAGTGTCTTGTGCCTCAAAACTGCGCAATGTTGTCCAAGCTGTCTTGTCAGTCTTGCATGCAGAAACTATGTAGACGAGCCTCCTAGGGCCTCATCTCGGTAGCAGCCACTATCCATTGAAATTATATAGATCTACCTCCCAGTTACTACAGGAAAATGTGACATGCTGAAATCATTACCAAAGAGTTGAGGAGAAGGACCAAGGAACCAAGTAATTACTATCACGCAAGCATCATCACGGTCGTCCAAACATTTATCACAAGTGTCACTCTTGTCATTCGCACCCATCGATCAGTCACATTGATTGCATGTTATCTTGATGGTTCGAGGTGTCTTATCGTCAAGTCATGTTGAGTGTGTGTTCACAAGGTCATACATGTATGAAGTCACTCGTTCACACACTTAGTCATTTTTTGGAAACCTTGTCGACCAGGCCACCCTCCAACAGCAGGACCTCTACTCAGCTGCACTGCACAGTCTCAACCCTCAGTGGTCATGTACTCATGCCCAGAATTGCGCAGAGCTTAAGGCTATCTCCTAGACAGTCTGCACTATGCAATCCTAGAATCGACCCAACTGAATGTCACCTAGAACAATGCAGAAGTTGCTCAAAAAATCATCCCAAACTGTGCTGCCCACAAGAAAATCCATCAATCCTCTAGTTGGTCAATCCGAGAGTTTTCCCAGGCAGTGACTCCGAGCCTCACTCCTACTAGATATTGCGGAGAAGCTGCCAAGCATGCCCGCTTCCCCTGACTGATGAAAATTTGCAGACATACCAGACAGACACCCGCTGCATGTCGCTACACTGCCCTAAAAAATTGTGCATTTTTCTCATCCATTCAGCTTGTTAGCCGGCCTGCTTCTTCTCTTGAAAATTATGCAATTTTCAGGGGCATTTCCCCAGCTGCCTAGCATCCTGCTTAGGCCAGAAATTGTGCAAGGATGTCCAGTAGGATAGCCTCCCATCTCTGCGCAGTTTTGGCCAGCTACCACTCGGAGCTCGCTACCAGCCTCCCTAGAGAATCTACACAGTTTTAACTGCTAGTCTCCCCTTGCCGCCTACACTGTCTCCCTAGAAAACTTGTGCAAATATGCCCTTCAACCAAGCCAGATCTCGCGGACAGTCATTGCTGATCTAGATTGCCCATCTTAGCCTCCTAGTGACATCTGCACAATTTAAACTGAGAGTGCCTGTAGCCCACATCCCGACTTGAAATGTGCTTTGTGAAGTTCCAAAGCCTTGTCCTCTCTCCCTGTCACCTGCACCCGAAAGTGAAAGATAATGCATCATGGTAGACTAGGAGATTTATGGATTTTATGTCGTCTCATCATGAGTGATTGCATATATAGGTACATGGATGAGAAATGGCACGACGACGGATGTGGTGAACAAGGAGTGCATGCTAGGAGACTTGTTTGTGAACAGACGAACAAACGAAGCGTACCAAGTAGCAAGCGAAGGAGACACATGTGCATGCATGAACTATCAATCAAACACCAAGACCATCAAAGACTTCGTACACCTTGCCATGCAGAGGTGAAGCTATGATACACCAAGAGAACTCTCATCACTTAATAGTACTGCAGCTCGACATGGACACCACCATCAACATGGACATACCATCACTGTTGTGTCGAGTCATTTCATGAGTCATCTAGGCCACATCACTACTACGGGCCATACTGTTGTAATCAATGTAATGTAATGTGGAATTCCAAGAGACCCACATGTAAAGTTAGAGAGCCATGTAAAGTTGAAGAGTCATGTAAGTCAAACAATCATGAGGGAAGTCGAACAATCACAAGGGTCAGTTTCACCCTTGGCTATATATACCCTCATTTGTACATGCAAAAGAATTTTTCACCTTGGCTCCTCTCACATAGCCTTGAGAGTCTGTAATATTTTCTTTGAGGAGCGAGCAGTGGCTCGAACGCCCCGCTATCGGGGTTAGTGATGTAATGTTGTATGAATGTTTCTTCGAACTTTCTCCTAATTTAGAAGCATGTTAACAAGCCAACACATTTTCATACATGTATTGTTTTCGTTTGTAAGACCATTCTTTGGACACTTGTAATGAATGTTGCTTTAACCTGTATTAAGACAATTGAACTATTTCTGGTGTTTTAGTACATATGTTGTTGTAAATGTATTGTATCAGTTGCTAACGTTGTCTTGCCCGTATGGGCTATCCTGCCGGACACTTGACAGATTCATTCTTGTAAACTTGTTATAACGCTCGTCGCACCCATGTGGACTATTGTGATGGGCGTTGTACATGCTATATGCTCACCTTGTGTTTGTGATTGCCGCATCCGTGTGGACTACTCCGTTGGAATCTGCGCATGTCCTGTTGTGTTGTGCATCTCTAGCAGAGTTTGGACTATTCCCTTTCAACCTGAGACTCACTTCCACCTTCTCCCTCTGCAGTGAAAGAAATTTGTCGCAAGTGTCACTAACCACTCACTAGGTACGCGAACCTCATCGTTCGAAGACAAAGTAAACCCCTCTCATGTGTTGACAAGAAATAACTAAGGCATATCTTTAAGATAATGACAATTGAGCCATCGTACCAGATGGGACTTCTACACCAAATAATGTGAGGTCTAGTTAGGACTTCATATCGGGGAGATCCCCTGAATATTGGTGAGTCCAACGCCATCAACACATTAATATAATTTATCAATTAATACAAATATACTATTATGAGATGAAAACTATAAGTATTAATTCATTACTAGTTCATTAATTCTTGATTAGATTTATAGAGATGGTTACATCCATCACCAAGTTCTTGATGAGATTTTTATTAAATTATGTTATTAGTAACTACTAGGATTTTATGAGGTTTGGTAATGTTATAACTAAAAATACATCATTTATGTAATTTATGCAAACAAATGTACATTTACAACACTAAATTATCGGTATTAATTCATTAATTCTTGGTTGGATCTTGGATAAGAAAAAAGAAATAAAGCATTGTGTCTCTATTTATATATGTATCCAAGGTATGCTTTGATTATCCAAAGCTTACTACATACAATGGGTTTTAAGGAAGTTGTTGGATATACAATATATACAGTACTCGTGTGTTTTTGAATTTGTTTTTGTGTTGTATAAACAAAACCTTTTTTCTTTCAATGCATGTATCTAGGTATGAATAAGTAACTTTACATCTATGAAAGAATTTCATGCCTTCTTTGAATGCAAACCATATTAATGTGTTAGAAAACTAATGGCACAATATTATAAATCCTAATGCTCACAATGAGGAACTTAATGTAATTTAAGAACATACTCAAATAGGTACATCTAGCATATCTTAGCGAAAGTGTCTACTAAGGCGGAAGAATTGCCCAGAGGGTTAAAATTGGTCACAATTTGGGAAAAAATATTTCAAAAACCCTTGCACTAGCATTGTTTAAATCATTTTTTCGATGGTGGGAATGGATTCAGCACCATCAAAAACATCTGGGACACAAAAAAATTTGAAATTTGACAGTTGTAACTTGGATTTACAAAAATCTCTGCCAGATTTTATGAAAATCTTGCTAGAATTTCCATGATTTTCAGGGCAAAGAAAACCAGACTATGGATATCTTAACATGCTAAAGATAATTTTGGTTTGAATTTTATTCGTCAAATCAAGCAACAAACATCCATTTCTCCAGTCTTGACTTTTTTGACTTTGTGTTGTTGGCTTCCTTGAGTCTTGGATTTTTTTACTTTTGTCAAAGGATATTAAAAATAACCATTTAGTTATCTTTTCAATTAAGTGTTTGTATCTTTTTTTATTTTTGGCATTTTTATTCTTTTATAAACAAAAACGTTTTTCATTCTTAAGATGAGACGTTAAAAACAAATTAACTAGAAATTGCACCAAGAGGTGCAAAGGAACACCGAAAGGAGGAGCCAGGAATGTGGAAGGAAACTATCTCTTTGTGCTACATGTTAGGGTGCATCATGAATGTCACCTTATGGAGTGCAAAATGCCACATTTAAGGGGAAAAACTTTCTAACCTCCAAACCTCAGGAACCACTCTAGTCCTTGTAATCAAAAGAGGTCGTGTCAATGGATACGATCTCTATTTGAGTCTTACTTTCTATAGCATCCACAAATGCTATAGATGATGGCACATCCAAAAAAAATGCCATGGAATTTGGGCATCGACACATGGTTTTCCATCTGTATGTTATGATACCAAGTTATGAAATCAGATAAATAAACAAGGATAACGACTTTTTTTGTCCTTTTAAAGATAAAATAAAGTTTGATAGTCAATCTGACTATTGCGACAATGCTTTGGACCATGTTATCTCTTAATGACCCTGATTTGATTATTTCTACAAAGGTTGGAGTCAGACTTGAGTTAACTCAGGCCTGGAGCAGTTTGGTAAAGAGGCAATTAAAAGACCGGTATAGTCCCAGTGGGAGAAAAACCTCAATTCCAACCCAAAACAAAGGGGAGCTAGAATTATAACCTAAAAATATATACTTTCAAGTTTAAACCATTTTACCATAACAGGGCACCAATGACATCAGGAGAAGAGTGGCTCACCTGTTTAAATTGGTTTCGCCGATTATCTTTTTTCTATATCATTGGATATCAAAATGAAATGTTTGCAATGAGAATACAATATGGTTTCCAGGTTTGAGAAGAAAATAGTAAGAACTAGACCTGAGTTGAGAACTACCATAACCAAAAGTTGTTGCGGAAATTCGATCCATCACCACAACCCTCTTAGTTTAAAGTGTTGTACAAGTTATCTATCCACGTAGTAGAATTGCCTTCACAACAAGGAAAAATAAGGGCATACTTATTTGAACCCAACAATACTCCTTATGAATTTTGGTATCCCATGGGAGCCGCTCACCAAATGATGATAGTCTAGATATCATGGCTCAATAGACAAAAGAACTAGATGACATGAATGTGCATTTCCTGGTTATTAATTTTAAGATGCAAGATTATATGTCATCCATAGTTCAACTTTGAGTTGAGAATCTCTCCCTCCACAAAAAGATCTCCAAGAAAAATGATGAATTAGATGCCCTTCAAGGTCAATTGGAATCACTTTAGGACCAAGTTAACAACCTCAAAGCGTGAATCTTGGAGACTAAAGAGTTTGTTGGGTCCCATGAAGATCAGAGGGTGGACCATAATAAACCAGCCACATAATAGTATTTTATTGACTATGTCATATACTACCCTATAAATATCATTTCATGTAAGGTCAATTTTGTTGAGTATATTGCTACCAAAATAACAGACAAACTGATATAGTCAAGTCTTACTTTAGCACTAGCTAGATAGTTTGAATTTATACCAGACAAAAGACACTGTAAATTTCCCATGTAAGAGCAGGACAAAATTTTTAATAACATATTAATCAATTCTATGAAAAAATATTATTATTATTATTAATTATAAAAAAATTAATATGTAAGTTAAACTTATATATTTAAAAAATAAGCATGTAATAATATCAATAATGGAGATTTTTCATTTGCAAATAGGCTTTGCAGGGTACAATGGCCCAATATTATATGCCCAAAAAAAATTAATGCATTTCATATGTCATTGTTAACACCACACTATTGTTATTAATGATTTTAATTAAAATAGTAAAAAGGCATAACTGCTTTAGAATTAAAACTCAACCTTTAATCTTTGACTACTACTAATAATATTATGGAAGATCCGATGGAGGGTAAATCTGTCTATCCACCTAATAATTGTTGATAATTATATTAAATTTTTAGAACATGCCTATCATATTAACTGAACTTACTCAATAATATGTCTAATATGTGTGGTGTGTTAATAATCAATGTAGATGCATCTTCACTCCAAATTTTTTATGTATTGAGATATTGTTACTTAATAATATGTGTAATAGGTGTGGTGTGTTAATAATCAATATAAATGCATCTTTACTCTAGATTTGTTATGTCTTGAGATATTGTTCTAAATGCAAATTGCATTGAAAACCATTAATTTTTTCAAAGTATAATAAAAAAGATATATGTAATTTTAAAAATTTGTTTTTTTTTCATAATAAGTTCAGAAATAAAATATATTTATATTAATTTCCAAATTTAAATATATTTTGCAGATAAACAAATTATCTATAAATAGTGACATAGGAAAAAAAATGGATGAGCCCACTTTGCAGGATGTATAAAAATTCCCAGTAACAGGTATTACTTCATTAGATAAGAATGACTGAGAAAGAAAATGGATGACACAAGTTTTGCAGGTGATGTTAGAGGTCTACGTGGTTGATCTGAATATTAAATTCAGAGGTATTGCTTAATTAGGGAAGAATGAATGAGAAAGAAAATGGATGATACAAGTTTTGAAGGTGATGTTAGAGGTTTCCGTGGTTTGTCTGAATATTAAATTCAAAATTTGGGATTGCCTTGGAATGTTCCAAGATATTTTATATATCGACACAATTTACATGTGATACTTTGATGCAATGGTATTTTCAACTTTCGTATATATTGTGTCATATCATTGTTGTAATGATATTGAAAAGAATACACATCTATTGTGAAAATCTCATTTTTGCAATTGTATTTTCAACTTTTGTATATATAGTGTCATATTATTACTATTAAAAAAATACACATTTAGTGTCTAAATCTTTAAAAGAAAATGACATATTTTGGAGGTTTTTTTGGAATGAGGTAATCCTTTTATTAAATTCTCATTTGTATTATTTAAATTGGGTTTTTATATATAGATTTAGATCTTTCATAGTTCAAACCTATCATTCCAATAATTAATAAACAAATTTAACAAGAAAATAAGTTAAAAAACCTGCTAAACTTAAAACATATAGGGTTTGTCATTGTAATAAGACTCACTTTATTAATAATATTATACAGAGAAGGACTTGCATAGATCGCCCACAAAGTACAAGGTACATGCAACCGGTTCAATATTTGGGTTTGTCATTGTAATAGGACTGAATTCACTAATAAGATTATAGAGGGAAAAACTTGCATAGCTCACCCACAAAGTACAAGGTACAAAAATTAAATTAATATGAAAAGACTAGTACAACTAACTTATACCATGCTCGATTATGCATTTTTCATTGTTGCGGTGATGCTCCATCCTCCCTTTTTTAGTTCCTCCATTTGACCCTTCCATTCCTCACTGTGTACACTGCTTCCACAAGTTTCCTTTCCTTGAGATCAACTACCCATTTGCTACAGCTCTCCAGCAATGTAAGTCCCACTGTCTACATGAAAACACCAAGAATGGCTGCTAATGAGCTCTGTAATTTGCCCATGAGGCTTTGGATTAACGGTGAATGGGTGCGCTGTTAAGGCACTCCTTGTGATAGGTCACCGGTTCAAATCCCCCTTGGGTACTTAGGTTAGTCTTAACTAAAAAAAAAAAAAAAAAAAAAAAAAAAAAAATTGAGCTCTGTAATTCATCCAATAGTTCCCTAAATTCACTAGATGTGCAATCTATACTCGTGCGCAATTTGTTACTCTTGCGCAATTTGTAAGACACGTTCCCTACCACTACCTTCTTCCATTCCACAGAGTCTTCTCCATTTTCAATCACCTCAGCCTAATCTTTGCTCTCTTCTACGAGATTATTGATTACTTCAACTACCTGTTACATAATTGTGATATCTGTGGACTCTCGAGATACTGCGACCAAGGATTTGAATAGATTATCTGGAACTTTACTCGGCAAGCTATTGGTTTCTTGATCAGACTCATCAACAAAATCAATGAATTCATATGCCTGAAAATATTATTTTAAAGAACTTTCCCCCTCAGTCGAAGACAACCAAAAGCTTGAAGGGTTCTAGCTGTTGGCACCAGTCCAGATGCAATCCCTTAATCAATGGAGCCAAAGTGTTAGCTAGAGCATTAATGCTAGCTACAAATAATAATGAGCACTGACTGAAATCAACAAAACTTAGCAAATGACCCATTCGAATAAATAATCTCAATCCAACATCTGATAGGTGATATGCACCCTTCATAGAGAGGCAAGTTAAGAAATGCAAGCCTGCAGAAGAATGATCAAAGGTAGCTTGCAGTAAACGATATGAAATAGCGCGTCCAAACATGCCCAATTGTAGTACCTCTAGATTAGCTGTTGAACATTCTGCAATGAGCTTGGTAAGATATTTCTTTGGTATAAGAGAGTAGCCTAGAATGAAAATTTGTGTTTGATACCTTGTAATGAATAATCCTTGGATCCGAGGAGACATTTTACGCAATGCACAGAAATAAGTACATATTATGTTCTTGGTTGAATCAGGAATTCTTTCCAGCATCTCAATATGTTCAACATGTTTGCACGACATGTTTAAACATAAATCATATAGCCAAGGATGTATAACTTGGGTCAAAAAGTCTTTGGCCTGGGAAGGCTTCCATTCATTAACTAAAGAAACAAGGTTGTCATTGCCAGAAAGCTTTTCTTGACGAGCATTGGCCTGGGACCTCTGCTGAGAAGATGATGGTTGGTTCACCATTTTGAGGATTCAAATATGAAAAATATGAAGCCCGCCTTCGGGCTGTCAAAAGAAACCTCTTTCTTGATGTAATTCTATTCCGATTCCGAGGAGGACCATTCTCTTCAATTACATTTTGTTCAACAACATTAGCATTGGACATCATCTCCAATATGATTAATTTGAATTGAAGATGGAACAGTTTCATTATTCTCCGTTATGTCCATTTGGTGAGAAGATGCAATTGCAGTGATTCCTTCTTTTGCATCATTAACTAATAGTTAAAGTAAGCATCACATAATTTGTCAGGTCCCCTCAGTCAAGTCCCCATAATTTGTCAGGTCGCTGAGCAAAGCCACAGCATATAACACTCACGTTATTTGTCAGGTCCCCTCAGTCAAGTCTGCATATACTTTAAGCTCGCTAGAGGTAAAGACGACGACCAAGAAACGTTGATAAAAAGTTTCACGTGTTGATTTTTTATGGGTTGGAAGGACATAATTAGAATGAGGAGATTGGTTGGGTTGAACAATGTTTGCCCAGCCAATTTCATATAGAAAACAACTTTTGACGTAATTAATAATTAAATAATTCAAATATACTTATATTGTTGCTAAAGCAAGCGCTGATCCTTCTATTTCCTTAAATCAAAAGAAAAATTACAAATTTGTACATCAACCCGAAACTTTACAAGAGGAGAAGCTGACAAGTAAGGCTATTCGAGCCCCTGCCCACTAGGGAAAATCCATACAGATACATTCCCCGAGGCCGACACCTAAACAAAAACAACTCCAATCGTGAGAGACTCACACCCCGTGACAGAGGGAGAGTACGCGCCAAAAAGGCACGCCAAATAGCGCCCCTCGGGCCCACAAAACTATGCCATCATTCTCGGCCGTTGATCCGGGCTGCTGGATCCAACGGCCAGGGATCATATCGCGCACCCAAACTTGTCTGAAAAATAGTGTGCGATCGACGGCGGTATTCAAGTCCATCCCATGTCCACATGTAGCCATATCAATGGGATTGCTGCCATAACTCAAAAACCACATACCACTCATGGGACTAGCGATCACCGGAGAGCCGACCCGAGCGTGGTTTTCGGAATTAAATGTGGGAAGAGAGAGAATATCCGTAGCTGGCAAACTGTTTCCCATTTTTAGTCTATTCTTTCCACTATGCCTGTCCCTGATACTAAGCTCGTTTGAGAAGTGACCCCTTAAAATGTCCTCCGAGAACCTGAGGCTTCCCTTCACCTAATTCCGGTAGGGCATGAGACAAATCCTTGCTTGTCGTTCTATCCATTGCATTCCAAAAGGTTGAGAAACATCTTGTCAGGAAAATTAATTTATGCTTGCTATTTGGGTCCGATAACGAAACATTTCCTTGTCTTCTGCAGCTTGTTCCTCGCAGAGAGCCTTTAAACGGTTTTGAGGAATCTCCCGCCACTTGTACGCTATCCCGCTATCTGCATTTTTCACCCCTTGGTTGGCTAGAAGGTCCGCTAGTTTATTGGCCGAACGTCGAACATGGTTGAAACTCACCATTCGCAGCTCTTGGAGGTGAACCTAGATTCTTTGGTAAACCAAGAGTAGTTTCTAGTGATTAGAAACTTTCTCCGGCAAAGTGCCACAATTAATTCTTTTCACAGAGTTAATAGTAATCTCCGAGTCCGCTTTAACAATGACGTTTGAGCAATGATGTTGGATCAAAAACTCCAGACATTGTTCTAGAGCCATTAATTCTGCCATATTATTAGTGGCTCTGCCAAGATGATAATGGAAGATAAATATAATTTTTCCCTCTTCATCTCTTGAAACTCCTCCAAAAGCAGCTGTTCCCAGGTTGCCTTTTGAAGCCCCATCAATGTTGTATTTCAGATAACCTTTCGGTGGAGGTTTCCAGAACTCCTTCCCTGTATCCATTGCTGTGTCCTTTCTTATTAGACCTTGAGGAATAATCCATTTCATTCCCAATTGTCTGAGAATTTTCAGCTAAGACACAAAGGGGGGATTTATGGGGAGATTATGAACCGTGGTACTAACAGTCTCCCGAAGCTGTTTCAGGATAAGATCAAAAAGACCTTGTGGGGTGGACTTTTCACTCTTGAAAATCCTTTTGTTCCTTTCTTTCCAAATATTCCAGATAATGAAGCTTGGCGTGAAGGCCCAGGCCAGATTAATGAACTCATTCTCTGAAAAGTTAACTCTCCAATTGTTTAGGGTATTAGTGATACTACTTCTGTCCCTGTCTGACTGCTGGAAAATGGAAGAGAAGGAATTCCATAACTAGGTAGTATAAGAGCAGCTGTTAAGAATGTGCTCCATATTTTCCTCCTTCTCTTCACAAAGCTGGCATCTGGAGGGCCCCATGACACCCCTTTTCCGTATGTTGTCCCAGGTTAAAATTTTCTTATGATGGACCAACCACATGAAAATCTTGATTTTCATCCAACCTTGGTGCTTCCAGAGGAGCTGCCATGTCTTGTCTGGAACCATGTAATCAAGCCCAAGAAGAATACTTTTGGCTTCCTTAAGATTAAAGTTACCTTTATTGTTATTGCCCCATCTCAATTGATCCAGCCCCTTTGTAGCTAAAATCATCCTTTGTTTAAGTAAGCTCCCAAGAGCCTCTGCCTTAATTTTCATGGGGTTATCATCTCCATAGTCAATTGTACTCCAACTTCTCCATTTTCCTGAGGTCTGAGCTAGATCCCAGAAATCCTTGACTCTATTTAACCCTTGCTGGTCTGTTTCCTGCTTGAGACCCACAAAGTCCTCTGTTAATAGTATTGGTTCTTGCTGCCACTTATCTTCCCAAAATAGTGCAAGATCTCCGGCTCTGATTTCCCAGAAGCTGTTATTCTGAACAAGGCTTCTGTTATCCCAGGCTCTATTCCAAATGTGAGACCCTTTCACATTGCTAGACATTCTTATTAGATCCTTAGTGTGCCAAGAGCTGGCATATTTTTCTTTCCAGATTCTTGCCCACTGTGCTTTTGGCTCTTGAACCCAGTGCCACCAAAGCTTGGCTCCTAGAGCTTTATTGAGAATCTCCTGATCATCTAGGCCTAGTCCCCCCTGTTTCTTGGGTCTACAGATTTTGTCCCAAGAGACTAGGGCCCATTTCTTCTTAGTTTCTTCTTTACCCCAGAACAAGTCTCTTTGAATGTTTCTGAATTTCTCTAAAACACCTTTGGGAGCTGGGAGGGCAGATAACATGAAAATCGGGATCAATTGTAGGACCGCCTTTGTTAAAACCAACCTGCTTGCCAGGTTCAAGGCCCGGAAAGTCCAATTTTTGACTTTGTCTTGCAATTTATTAAGCATCGGTTCCCAGATACTTTTGTGCATTGGTCTGTCTGTGAGAGGAATTCCCAAATACTTTGTGGGGAAGGAATCCCTTTGGAAGCCTAGAATTCTTGAAATGTTTCTCTAAATAGCAATGTTAGTATTTAAGATTTGACTTGGAAAGATTGACTTCCATACCTGTAGCCAAAGCAAATTCCTTCAGGATTAGATTGTAGGCTGAAGCTTCTTTAACCGTGGGGAGCCCTTGCAGCATGGTATCATCTACAAATTGTTGGTGAGTCAGAGCTTGACCATTTTCAGGTAATTGAAGACCTTTGATTTTGCCCATTTCCTTGGCATACTTAATAGATCTACCCAATCCCTCCATCATGAGAATGAAAAGGAAGGGAGAGAGCGGGTCTCCTTGCCTGAGGCCTCTAGAAGGAACGAAGATCTCTGAGGGGGAGCCATTCACCAAAATTGAAAAACTGGAAGAGGTCACCAGAGCCATGACCCATCGAATCCAGTTGTGGTCGAACCCAAAAGCAGTGAGAACCTTTTTGATGTAGCTCCAATTGACCTTGTCATAGGCTTTTGCTATATCTAATTGCATGATCATCCCCACCTGTTTTTTACTGGTAAGCGTGTAGACCACCTCATGGGCTTGAATGATGTTATTTAATATTTGCCTACCCTCCACATAACTTGATTGTTCCTCTGAAACTAAAGAAGGAAGGAGAGGTTTAAGTCTATTTTCCACTACCTTAGAGATTATCTTGTAAACCACATTGCATAACGCTATGGGTCTGTATTTGTCTGCAGTTTGGGCCGAATCCTATTTGGGGATCAAGGATATGAAGGAAGTGTTGAGGGATTTTAGGATCGTTTTGCTGGATCTGGAATCCTCCACCACATCCAGAATGTCCTTTTTAACAATGTGCCAACAAGCTTTAAAGAAGTCCACATTGAAACCATCCGGACCTGGTGCTTTGCAGTTCTTCATGTCTTTGAGTACCTCACTGACTTCTTCTTCAGTAACTGGTCTATTGAGATTAAAATTATCCTCTCTAGACACTAACTTAGGGATATGCCTTGTAATTTCCTTGATGGAATGTTCTCTATCTGGATTGTTTTCTCGGGTGATATTTCAGAAATACTAGACAAGAATGGCTTCAATACTCTTATGGGTATTCTGGAGCTGTCCATTCTCATCCTTTATTGTTGAGATTCTATTGTGTGCTCTGTTAGCCATAGTGGATCTGTGGAAGAATCTTGTATTCCGCTCTCCTTCCTTGAGCCATTGCACTCTAGACTTTTGCCTCCAGAATGTTTCCTCTTGTTTGCATAAATTATCCCATTCTTGGTGATGCTTATCAGCCTGATCACTTTTGACTTTGTCAAAGCCATCTTTGATCAGAGCCTAGTTGAGTTCCTGTAATTTGATTTCCAATGATTTTTTGTTCACAAAAATGTTACCAAAATCCTTTTTGTTCCACTCTTTTAGCCTGAACTTGACATGCTTAAGTCTTTTGTGAAGGAGGTACATTTTTGAGCCCTGTAATTGCAAGTCCTCCGACCACCATTTTTCAATGTTGCTGATGAAATCCGGGTGGGAGAGCCAAATATTCTTGAATCTGAAGGGCCTGTTCCTGGGAGAAATCAAACCCTTGATTTCCAGTTGAATCGGCCAATGGTTTGAACCTCCAAAGGGAAGGACAATAGCTGTTATTTCTTTATCTGTAAGCAATAGCTCCTCTGAAATCATGAACCTATCCAATTTAGAGGCTACTTGTGCCTTACCTCCTCTTTTGTTGTTCCAAGTAAAAAAGCCATTATTTAGGTCTGAATCAACCAGTTTCATCTCATCTGTGAAAGTCTGAAACGCTAATGAGTCTTTGTTGAGCGCTCTGGTGCCTCCTTTTTTTTCCGAGAGCGATTTGATCATATTAAAGTCCCCTCCCATGATCCAAGGAATCCCAACCTATCTGTGCCTGAGATCAATTAGGGAGTCTAACAATTTGAGTTTGTCATCTATTCTTTGAGGACCATAAACATTTGTGACCAGGAAGGTTTTTGGATCCCCCACTGGTTGAATGACCACTGATAAGTAGTTTCTAGATGCTTCTGCATCTGTTATACTGATTTTCTTTGGATTCCACAGAGTTAGAATACCCCCAGCTGTGTTTTTAGCTTTAACCTCTAGGAAATCAAATCTATTGAGCCATTTGCTGTGGATTTGTTTGATTTTCTGGATGGAACATTTCGTTTCCTGGATGAAGATAACATCTGGCATTTCCAGTTTCATTCTATGACTAAGCATTCTTTGTTTTCTTTTACTACCTAGACCTTTGATATTCCATGATGTGAGCTTCATATTTAAAGATTTGTAAATGAGTAACTAGTTAGGTCTTTCATCTTACCTGAGTCTATCATTAACTTTCCACACTCCATCAAGAGGTCCTTCTGCTTTTTCCTACCTCTCTTTTTTCCTGCATTTCTGGTTGCTAATCCTGGAGTAGTTTTCATTACTTTAACTCCTCTGTGTTCCTGTTTTTCAATGGTTTTTTCGTTAACTAATTCTCTTTCCTGAGTTTTCCATAAGAATAGCTGCTGAATTTTGTTGCAGTCTTCTTGGGGTAGTGAGTCAATCCCTCCCGTGGATCCCTACCTCAAGAACCCTTCCAGATCTAGATGTTCCTTATCTAGAATTTCTTGAAGCTCATGATCTTCCAGATATGTTTCACTTTGGGTCATTTCTTGATCCATCTCTAGTTCTATTTCACTCAGTATGGTTTCTTTCCTATTATCCATCTCTTGTGTTGGGTTGTAGTCTTCTTTCATTTCCGTTTCCATTCCATTAGAGCCATCCTCCATAGATTGGTCTTCAGTTGCTATTACTACATTCTCTTCCCGTACTTTATATCTATTTTCACTAACCTTTTGCCCCTCATTACGAAGTTGCCTTGGTGCTTTTTTGCCGCCTTTTCCTCTACTTATAACTTTCTAGAAGCTACCTGTATCCTTCATTTCCTTGGGTTTGCCTTTGTTTTCTGCTTGACTAAGAGGGAAATCTCTAAATAGGTGTACATGTTCATGGCATTTACGACATCTGAACGGGATATGCTCGTAATCTACTGTTTGAACCCATTCCTCATCAAAAACTTCCAGTATGACTTCATCCAGAAGAGCTCCTAATAGATCCATTTCTACACAAATCCTTGCATAGGAAGTGTATTTGTCTCTTCTTGTGGCTTTCAAAGCCTTGACAAAACGTCCTAGTTTGTTACCTATGGCAGCAAGCGATTCAATTTCCCAATAATTAAGAGGAAGAGAATAGAGTCTTACCCAGACCAGTACCGAAGTGAAAGTCTCCTGCTCTGGCACAAAGTTCATCTTCCAAGGCCGCATATAGAGGCTAGCTGCTGCATAAAAGTAGGGTCCTCCTTCAAATATTCTATCTTTATCTTCGATGTTTGTGAACACCACAGTGAAAAATCCCTTGGACCCTAGATGTAGGTCTATACTTCCTTTGGGTTTCCAGTGATACTTGATCCATAACTGCAAAGCCTTTTCTGTGGGCCATAATCCCATAAACTTGCAGATTATAGCGTAGGTCCCCATATGTTCTCTATGTGCTTGAAGTGCAGGATCGTTTAACACTACTCTAAGAGTGACCTCCATTTTGGGTCTGCACGGTCCCTTTTGTTTATTGTTCCTTGTGCCCTAGCTTTTGTCTTCTTCTTCTTTGTCTTTAGTGCTAACATTTTCCTTGGGTCTGCCCCCCTCTGTTTCTTTTTCATTATTACTCTGTTCCTCTTCCTCCGAATCTTTGACTTTGCCCAGAGGGGACTTGCCTCTACTGGCAACAACAGTTTTGTAGGAGGGAGGGGAGCTCCCTCCCCTGCGTTTCTCCATTAGTAGCAGGCGTTGAACCTCTTCGAACCCTGGCTGCGCGTTTTTCTCCGCTCCGTTTTTTCACTTTCGATGTCTCAAATATACTTATATTGAATACTATACAATTTAATATTAAAATTTTACTTGTAAGAGTAAAAATATTTCACAAAATTAAATTTTTATAAATATTTATGTTGATACATTTATCTATTTTAAGAATAAGATTTTGAGAATTTTATTTTAATTATCACTAATTATTAGATATATGATTATAAATATGAAATGTCATTTAAACATAAATTAATGTTTTTTTTGGGTACATGGTACTAGCAAGCCATGGTATTGTAACAAAATTATGATATTGTTTTTAATTTTACAATGTTAATCATTTTTATTAATACTAAATCCTTGAAAGTAGTGGAACTCTAGTCTCAGTTATTTTTATTGACATTAGCGTTCTTAATATAAATATTATTAATTATATTGATTGGCCTCATTTACAAAAAGCTGATTAGCATACAAATGATAGAAAATAAAGCCTTTGACCTATATCAACCATATTTACTAATATGATTGTGCTAGTAATTAACTTTTAAAATATTGTTTTCCATAAATATTCAAAGTTAAACTTAAAATTAGTTAAAAACTTACTTATTAAATTAAAAAACAAATGACAAATATTATGACTTAGATTTGGCATTATAATTTTAAAAGCCTTGGAATATCGATAGTTCTTTAATCTCAATATAGTTGAAATTTTAATAATTCAAAAATAATTTTCACCGGCTGAAAGGCATGCTATGATCTAAAACTTTGACATTCTTATTTTAAAAGATCACTCTTTTATAAATTTGGCATTATAATTTTAAACGCCTTGGAATATAGATAGTTCTTTAATCTCAACTTAGTTGAAATTTTAATAATTCAAAAATAATTTTCACCGGTTGAAAGGCATGCTATGATCTAAAACTTTGACATTTTTATTTTAAAAGATCACTCTTTTATAATTTTATAATGCAGGTAATTTTACATGGTTATGATGTTTATTATAAAAATATTTTTTTTAAAGTTAAAATATAATTTGGTATTTAATCCAAAAGCAATTTATCATTTATAATTTCAAAATTAAAATCAATAGTCTCACCCCTTCTTCTCATGGAGATTGGTATGTGAATGTTGTTCCCTAAAACTTTATATTCTATACAAATACTCAATAGAGGATGGAAAAAGGACTTTGCAAAATGGTTAAAGCATTAGGATTATTTCTCAACTAAATTTAAAGATTCAAAACATTATATTCTATACAGATACTTGGTGGATAAATTTGACCAACTCACAAAATTTTTATAGTACCTAAAAATAATGACGAACTTATCTTTCCTGCCACTCTTACTTGGAAATAATGTCGAACTTATCTTTCTGAGTACCTTAATAAATATTATAGTTTTGGAAATTTAACTACCTTAATAAATAATATAGTTTTGAAAATTTTAAAATTATATAACTGATTATAGTTTTGGAAAAATCAAAATAATGTAAATTTATGAAAATTAATTTAAAAAAATACTAAATTATTATAAAAAGTGGTTTATTCAAATTTAATTGTCTTCCTTATCTTAATAAGATTATAAATTTTATAAAAAATATAATAAGCATACTAAAAAATTATCTCATAAATTATATAACAAAGTTACATCACATGAATTATACTAGCAATTGCGAGCATAGATGAAGAGTGAATCCTCAAACGAGATTCTTCAAGAGAACAACCAATGTTGTAGAGTGAATGTTTGCATATCCTTGTGAAGGAGTAATTCAGAATTGTAGTCTTTGATTCCCCAAAACAATGCATTGTCATTTGTAAAGGCACCATCAAAGAAATAAATCTTAACTTATTAGCATTTAAACGAAAAATTGATAAGGTGTTGTTAGAAACATTGAAGTGTGAAAACATAGGGGAAAATGATTGAGTTACTTACTTAGAGATGCATATGTATCAAGTGTCTTGTAGTTGAAGTTGAAAGTTTGGGTCAATTTATTGAAGTTCATAATACTCTTTGTAGTTGAGCTTGACATGCCAATGTATTCTAATCGGGCGCATGTTAAAAGTACATCCATGGTATAAATTACTTTAAACTGTGACTTGTAATACTTATTTTTTATTGGATAAACCTGAATATAGATGTATGCTAACTTTGACAAAGATTAATGACAAATGAGTCATCAAAAATAGAATAGAAAATTAGATATAAAACAGAAATGGTATAAGAATAAAATAATAATAATTTTGAATTTTGCATTCAATTCTATCTCCTCTTATGCTAATATTTTTTCTATAAATTTTAATATGGTTTCATTAAATAATAAAAATGAGTCAATATGTATAACAAAGTACAAAATTATTAATAATATTATTAACAACAAAATAATTATTATTATTATAACTAATAATATTAATTATATGGCATGGAAGTGAACACCGACAAACCCTTGTAACTTGAAATGGCCTCTTTAGTGAAGAGAGAGGGTTTACAGGGCTGTAGGAAAATGGGTAGCTATGTGAGCAGCCGAGATCTATGCTGCGCGCGGGCCGAGACTGCGGTGGACTCCAAGAGCGAGCGGGCTGAGACAGAGGTGGACTCGAAGCAGACTGTTCCTGTGGCAGAGAAGCTCAGGGAGGCGGGACTGAAGGCGCTTCGAACCTTGGCCAACGTGGACTGCTCTTACGATCTCACGCACAAGGAGCTGTGCACCAAGATCTCTCTCTGCGACGCGCTCATTGTGAGGAGCGGCACCAAGGTCACGCGCCAGGTCTTTGAATCGTCCCGCGGCCGGCTCAAGGTCGTTGCAAGGGCTGGGGTCGGCATCGACAATGTGGATCTTCATGCTGCAACTGAGTACGGTTGTTTGGTCGTCAATGCTCCCACTGCTAACACCGTGGCCGCTACCGAGCATGGGATTGCTCTCTTGGCTGCCATGGCACGCAATGTGCCCCACGCTGATGCTTCCATGAAACAAGATCTGCCTTTATTACAGATCTGCAACCTTCGAATCCTCAAGATCCGATGTCAAGGGTCATGGATCTGCTCTGAATCGGGAGTACTGACTATGCATGGTAGTCAGATGAACAGATCTGCAGTTAAACTATCAAATCAGGAGTCCAGAAGATCTTGGAGCCTTAAAAAAACCCAGATCGATGGACAAGCAGCTTGCAGGAGGCAAGTTCAGACAAGATCAACTCTGATGCAGCATTCGATCTTGAACCAGTTGGATCTGCCGGAAGAACCTCATGCATTCCAGATCCAAGTTAATCTTTCCGGCAAAACGACAATGTTATGGGTTTGCGCAACAGATCTTGTGCAGGATCTTCTGCAAAAACTTGAATGCCGGCTGGGGATTCCCTCCTCCTGCCTCAGATTGCTGTATAAGGGTAAGCAGCTTATGCATTCCCTTCCTCTTTCTTTTTACAGCATTCAAAAGGACGCGTCTATTGGGGTTTCTTTCCGTCTAAGAGGTGGTTCATTTGGGCAAACCTCCTCTGCCCCTTCTTTCTCTTACAAAGATGCAGCACGCAAAAACGCTGCCCAACCTCAGTTCTCTTCAAAGGCATCCCAGCTACATGAAGCTCCAAAGCCGTTTCTGGTAGACAAATCAGAGGAAATTCCCTCCATCGACTTCTCTAATCCTAGGGTTGAAAGCCGCTACTAGAGCTTTGCAGAATCTACACTCATTTGCAGATTTAATGGCCTATGGCCTCGCACAGCAGATCTTTATCAATGGGTCCATTCCTCTTGGACTAAAAAGTGTAAAATCTTCTTATGTTCAAAAGGTTTTTTCCTGGTGCTTTTTGAATCAAGCGAAGACTACCAGAAAGCCTTAACGGGCGGCCCTTAGTTCTGGGGTTCAGCTGGGCTTTTTCTAACCCCCTGGTTTCCTGACTTCGACCCCTCTACAGCAGTCATCTCCAAGCTTCCCATTTGGGTCAGGCTCCCGAATCTTCCGGCACATTTTTGGGATTTCTCTGTCTTCCTAGCTATTGGAGACACTTTGGGACGATACCTGGCTACAGATACCTCAAGAAGGGAAAATGGTCTCTACACTTATGGCAGACTATGTGCAGAAATAGACATCAGCAAAGGACTGCCGGATCAGATTAATCTCAAGTTTGGAGATTTCCATTGGACTCAACCACTGGATTACGAGAACACAGCCTTCCGCTGTCACCATTGTCATCAAACAGGGCACCTTCAGAGTACATGTTCACAGCTCAAAGATAAAAAGAAGAATCTGAATCGTAAGCCCAAATCCAAGAGATGGAATCCTTTTGAACCACCCCGTTCGCTGAACGATTTAGGCTTCTCGAGTTCGGAGGAGGAGGAATCTGAGGCAGATGAGCAGGTTGACGAGGAAATCGAAGCTGATCTACAGAATGAGGACATTCCGAAGGACGCCCCCTTGGCTCACCAGGAGGCTCCCTCTAACCAGCAGATTTCTCAGAAACGTACCCATCTCTCTTCATCCTCAGAATCTGACAAGGATGATCAGCCATCAGGACAAAATAATCTACAACTTGTCATGACACAGCCAAACTCCACTGGGTGGATAAAAGTGAGCAAGAAAAAAGGCAAAAAATGTCGAATTGCAGGAAACAACCCTTCGGGGTAGCCTTTTGTTCAGTACTTTCCTTTGTATTCCTTTGCTTCTATGACATGTCACTTGTCTGTCTATTTGGAGCAAGGTTGATTCCCTATAACCTTCGGCTCCATAGCTTCTCTGCTAAGCCTGTTTCCAGGCTTGTTTGTACTATATTTTCCATCACTTAATAGAATTAGTCTTTACTCAGAAAAAAAAAATATTAATTATATGGCATGCTTATTTTAGAATAAGAATATTTTCATTTTTTGAATAACAAAAATTATGTGGATGGGTGAGGTTTAATAAAAAGGGTGTATTTTCTATCGACATCCCTATATGGTTCCATTTGTGGTTCAAATCATGCTTCAATAAAACTAAGAGTTAATGTCATATGGCAACCTCGGCATATTTTTTAATTAATGGATACTAACAACCTTGAAGGCAACAATGGTTCCGCTGGCAGGTCGAGTCAGGGTTCAATAAAACACGGGATAAATCGGTGGCAGATATGACAAATTCCAGTGACCTACAATGTATTTTTTCATTCCCACTGGTAGATTCTTTCAACTTCATCAAAAAGACCATTGAATTCAAAGAAATTCCAATCTTTCTTCATAGTGGAAACTTTTAACCAGCTTTTTTTAACCCTTAAAAATGACAAATAGAGTCTGCCTTTTGTCACACAGAATTTAGAGGTTGTGCAAATTCATGATTGTGATAATTTTGGAGGAAGAGATTGACATTAATACTATTAACGTGAATACAAAGTTAAAGCTATTTCCATGCCAACACACATCTCTTTTCACTGTTACAGAATACAAAGAATTTATAGATAATGTGATAACTATATCCTAAACCTTTCAATATGGCTCAATATTAAAATTTCAAATCAATTTTGTTTAGAAAAAACATATTTCCATCCCTTTAAGTTTACATAAAAATTAAGAACATAATTTCTATTTCCTTTTGTGCATATGTACGTTGGAAATAGTTAAGTTCAAATGGGTGGCCGGTTAATTATAAGAGAACATAACTAATCAATATCCATTGAGATGACCTCATTAATTGCAGTGCTTAACTAATCAATAGCCAGAGAGATGATCTCGTTAATTTTAGTGGTTTCTTCAAAAGCTTTGGTTTCCTCCGAAGCTTTTTGCAAAGTGAAGATCTTCAGAAAATGAATTAAGTAGATCGAAACTTTAACAGCGTAGTCAAACTCATGGAGAAAATCATATGATAATTTCTTTATATCAAGCATATGACAATTTTTATATATATTGTAACAGGTTGAGCACCAAAACCTTGAGGTATTGGGAATGTTCTATAAATTATATTCTGCCTCCGAAGTGTCATGAGTATGTGAGTATGCACAACATTAGAAAAGAATGTATTGGAAAAGAACATCGTCATATGTCATTACAATATTGATAGTCATTCGATACCCACAAATTAAAGAAGATTATAAGGCAGCAAATAGAACCTGTGGAAAATAAAATAAAATGTACCAACTATCAAAATAAAAAGCAATTGTGATTGTGCTAAAGCCAATGCATCATTCTCTTTTGAGAATTATTTATGAAAATAAAATAAAATTTATGAACTGTCAAAATGACAAGCGATTGTGATTGTGCATAGGCCAATGCATCATTCTCTTTTTAGAGTTTGGTGAATCGCTAAAATTAGGGCACCTAGTCATCTCATCATATTAAATAAATGCGTACTACTATGAATATTTAGTCCTTAAAGTTCTTTGTAACTTACATATTATAGATATTGCACCATTTTATTCTCTCACTAAATATTCAAAATAAAATACAAAACCATTGCACCTATATCATTTTTTTTATCCATCGCATTTCATTTTAAAATTTGCCAGTGTACAAATTTAAAAGCAAATCTTTAAATATCCAACAAAAATTTCCCCTCTAAGCCCCACTAACTAGTAAAAAACTATCTATCTTGGTGAGAGTGCAAAATAAAAAATAAGAAAACCTCCAGGTACTTTGTAATTACTTCAAGTGACTCAGATCTTTCATCTACTAGACTTCTTGTCATGGGCTTTGAAACCAGTATATTGTTACAAAAAATCCAACTAAAAGCTAATTTTGGAAATTGACAAGATTGGCAAAAAAATAAATTAAAAATAGAGTGCATGTCTCGTTTAAAAAATAATATACAATGGATATCAGTAATGACTTTTGTAAAATAAAATAGCCATTGTAAATAAAAGATAAGGTCACAACTACAACAAAATATATGTTATCAAATTCATAATTAATGAACAGTATATAAACCCTACAAAGAGCTAACATGAAAACTCAATACAAATCCTTACTCCAGATCAACCTTTTAAAAAAAATGAAATATAAAGTAGAAAGAAAGTGGTCCATTCCCTGTGTCAAGAAGCCACCCCGTGAAATTTATCTTTATAGTCATGCCTTGTTAACTATTGTTTCAATTTCACACTTGGGCTCTCTACTGTGTGTATCCCTCCCTAGCAATCCCTTTGACCCAGTAGGGCTTCTATTTGCATTCAATGTAAAGAACAATTGTCCAGAAGAAAGACACTGTCAAAGTCAGAAATTTGGAAATAAGATTTATGGAAAGATCCCAAACTTTAATGGAGTTGGGAAGCCTCTATGAAACTAAGAAGATTGCTACATATGCATTGCATTGAAACTATTTTTCCATAAGCATAATAGATAATATGTGGTACAATAATATGATAACTGTACCACCCTCGTGATCCTCACTTCCACTTCAGTTTTCTTTTAATCAATGACCCTTTCAACCTCTCATAATTCAGGTGCTCACAGATGATGGGAGCCAAGTGAACGGAATTCCCGTATAAAATGGGAGCCAAGATGGTGACATCCTTGGGGTCTTGGTAGAAAGGGGGCAATGGGCACTCAGCCGTGATCTGCTAATCCAAATACAAGGCGTAGGTGCTCTGGCTATCGTAGATGACACTGATCCTATAATTGGGGCTGGCAACACCATGGTGAATTGGAGTCTTGAAGTGAGCAATCCGTGGCTCACATTCAGCTTGTTGACTGTAGCATTCTGCAAGTAGAACCGTGGCTTGTGCGGATGCAACACCATGAAGATGACCAAGATCACGAACAACACGATGAAGAGTGTTGAGTCATGGAAAAGGTATGTATATATTATATCATCCTTTTCTTTAGTTATATCCCTTTTACATCTTAAAATGTTAATATATTAAAGGATTATAGTAAAAATGAGGAAATTATCTATCATCATGATTTACCTGATTGTTATCCCTCTTTATGCAGGAAAAAGACGAAATGGGACAATTGTTGTTCCTTAGCTAAGGGACAGTGAAAAGACAAGCAAGTCAAGGATGGAGCGTGCAGTTATGGACAAAAGCAAAGCGAATCACAGGACCAATGCAAGGAGGGAAAGATGACTAAAGTTAGAAGATTGTGCGAATCCCCTTTTACCTCTTTGACATTATAAAAGGCAGCAATTATAAGCAGAGAGGGGGAGACATTATTCGAAAATTACTATTGTATTTGTAACTTTAATCGTCGACTCTTGCAATTAAAGCAGAGTACGCACTGGTTGTAACTATTTTGCAATGATTAATATATAAAGCAGTTGTTGTTCCTTCTCATCAACTGAAGTAATCCAACGGTGTTCACTGGTGGCTAAGGGACCGGCCCTGGTGGATTCACTTCTGTTCCTGTACCGTTTTTTTATGATTTCTACTGTGTGATGGTTTGGTTTGATTTCCACTTACTGTAATCACATCACTTTTCTATTTCATATTTCCATTCTTAATGAAATTGCTCTGTTTTACACTCTGAAGTAATATTGATTCAAGTTGTTGTTATCTCCGATCTAGTTATCTGCTTCAGCACTCTGTTATTGTTATTTCAGATTCAGTCATTCAATTACATACTCTGGTTAAGATTATCAACTGTAAAGAACATTAACTATTGCTATCAAAGCTCTCATATTGGGATCATTTACTGCTTATATTGGTTATTGATGATTGTATTCAATTTGAATTAAATTAGTTAAAAGAGGAATGAGTTATTGCTACTGTATCCTTGACTGATGTTTGTTGTTACTTTGATGAATGTCTGATTTAGTTTCATTTGAGGATTGAGTTGTCTTTTAATTGTAATTATAGTTCACTAGCTGCATCCATTTACTCTTCTATTTGAAAGAACTGTACTGCAATTTAGAAGCATTAATCTTGAGTAAACAACTGCCACATACTGTGTACACTCTTAAAATAGAAAGTTTTACCTGTATTGATAACTAATGTGAAGATAATTAGGAGTTAAAAAGACACCTTTTATCACTCAACATTTTGGCACTGTTACTGGGGAGAGTGTAGCCATTTTTGAAGAGTAGTGTACATCTGATGATTGTTGTTGAAGAAGAATTGGGTTTTGAAAACGGAAGGTAAGAACCTATGTAATGAGCAAGTAAAAGGCTTGCTCCCCTGCCTGCTTTTCAGCACAATTACAGAATTCTGCAATAGGTATTTGTTGTTTGTCTGTTGGGAGAGAATTGGGTTTTGAAAACGAAAGGTAAGAACCTGCGTACGGAGCACATAAAATGCCTGCTCCCTCGCCTGCTTTCCAGCAGAATTGTTAAGAATTTAGGGTAGAGGTAAATATTTGAATTGTGTGTATGACTAAGAAGAAAAAAACTGAAAATAATCCAATTCCACTACCCAAACCTGACAAAGCTAAGGGACCGATGACCCTTGGGCGATCAACTTTCATAGACGACATCATAAAGAAAGCCGAATCTTAGCCATCAGTAGGTCCTACAAAAGTTTCTTCTAGACAACCTACTGTATCCCTTTGGGCCACAGGCTCACCATCTGTAGCCTTCATTGAGGTACACATCAAAACATAAGAGGCTGAGCAAAGTTTTCAAGAAATTGAAAATTCTCACCCAATTTCTTTACAAGAAGGGAATTCTAGTAATCTCCATGAAGGAGGAGGAGAAACCGGGGAAACAGAGGAGCCAAGGTCCCCTCAGGTAATAATTCAACTAGGAACACTCAGTACCCTAGATAAAGGGAGTGTCGTTAAGTTCATTCAAGAAGAAGTAGGGGAAACAAAGGAGCCAAGATCCCCTCAGGTAGTAGTTTAGCAAGGAATTCTCATTATTCCCAAGTAGCGAAGTGTTGTTAAGCATATTCCCATCCCTTCTAGTCATCCTAGGAATAACCCTCTAGAGATCCCATAAGGGTATTGACACATATTTGATCAAATGGCCAACTTCCCACAAACACCTCAGACCTCCAGATTGCAGTATTCCATCGTTGACACAACAGTCAACGCACCTATGAAAGCAATTCCTCTCCAAAATATTCCTACCTTTCATGGGTTGACATCAGAGGATCCACACGCATTCCTGTTCGAGTTTAATGTATTGTGTCGGGGGTATGATTATACCACCGACCTCTAAAAATTAAAATTGTTTCCCTCTACATTGAAAGGAGTAGCCTTGCGATGGTTTATGGGATTAGGTGGAGGCACAATAAATGATTAGGAAAAAATGAAAACCGCTTTCCTAAAAAAGTATCAGGACTATTATAGATCTAGGGAATTGAAAGATGAAATATTCCAGATGGTAGCAAGACCAAGTGAAACATTAGAGGAATATGTGGAATGATTTTAATATAACCTCTAGCGGTCTCCCTATGCAACTCTGCCTTTACCTGATAATGTGCTGAAAACTACACTAATTAAAGGGATGAAAGAACAATGGGTAGAAACATTAAATATTATGGGTAAAGGAGATATATATCAGGAAAATTTTGCTGACATCATTAATTTGTGTATCAGGTGTTCAAGAGGCAACACAAGATTGAAGCCAGCAGAACGCGACATGATCACAGGGGATAACAAAATCTCTGGTGGAGGTATAACTTGCGCAGAAATTGGTAATCTGCTAGAGGATTTCAAAACTGATATTCTAGGGACTCTGACAACGCAATTGGACATTATGCAAGCCAAAAAAAAGCAAGCAGAAGCAGAACAAAACTTGGTGATATTCTATCCTAGATGCAGAAAGAAGCATAGCCACAAAGAGTGCCCGCTGGATACGGTCCAAATCTGCACCATCTGTACGAAATATCATGCCACAGAAAGCTGCCCATCACTCCCAAGATTGAAAGCAGTTTATAAAGAAGCAGAAGAAGAAACGGAACCAGTATACCTAATAAATCAGTGCCGGCAGTGGCAAGCATGACCAACAGGTATGCCCATTGACCCATATTCTTCTTTTTAGCTTCCTCAGTATACTGCTCAACAATACCTGTGAACCATGTGGCAGAACTAGCCATCTTTTTCCAATGGGTTATAACAACCATTCCCTATGCCACCCTGGCCCAGCCAACCAAATCAAAATAAAATTTGCCCCAATTCCTCTTACTACCCACCGTTTTGGAAAAATAATGCATATCAATCCCAATGGCCACCCTCAACTTCACAGAATTAGAATTGATAGTCAAGCTGGCAGAGACCTACAAATCAACCAGTAGGAACAATCCCCATACCTCAACCCACACTGCCAACACCTTACACATTGCAACAGAACCCCCAGACCAACTTAAGACTGTAGCTCCCAGCCCAACCCACCTCGAACCCCAACAATGGACTGGTTCAATCTGTGCAAAGTATTGAAGGATCAGAACTAGAAACTGTGTTAAGGGAATGCAATGACCTTCAATTAAGATACAGGCATATAATAGAATCAGAGGGGGATAAAAATGTTCAAATTGAAGATTCGTTACCTGTAGAACAAGCACCACAAGAAGAGAACATGGTTAGATAGAAAACTCATGATCAAGCAACCACCTCTTCTCCACCATTCCCAGAATGACTAATCATACCTCGCCTAATTGAACACCTTGATTTTGATCTTTTGGGAGAATTGAAAAATTTGTGTATAAAAATACCACTCCTCCAGGCTATTCAAGACATCCCAATTTATGCAAAAACTATCAAGGAATTATGTATGAAAAATCCAAAGAGGAAAATAATAACAAATCCAACTGTCCATGTAGTCAGTACCTTATCTGATTTACTATCAGGAAGAGAAACACCTGTAAAATATGAGGACCCAGGAAATCCTATAGTCATGGTGCAAATAAATGGATGCTCCTTCCCTAATGCCTTAGTTGATTTGGGAGAAACAATCAATATTCTTACAACCACAACTTGCCAAAAGCTTGGCATTACATCATTGGACCCAACCACAACCTTGTTGGAATTAGCTGACCGATCGATAGTCAAACTAGAAGGCACATTACATGATGTAATGGTGTCTGTAGACTCTTGGGAATACCCTGTAGACTTTCTGATCATCAATCCTAGAAACCGACTCGATGGACATCCCTTAATTCTAGGTAGACCTTGGCTAGCAATTGCGGATGCTTACATCAGCTGTCGAACAGGTAGCATGACTATAGTAAGAGGAAGCAATGTAAAGAATTTAGCCTTATATCCTCCAACTCAGCCAAGTTTAACAATAATCAAAACCAGAAAATAACCTGTATCATATCTAACTGAAAACATTAGATCACCGCTAACCATAGAAGATGCTCTTGAATTTAAAGATCAAACATAAGATGACATCATTAACACCTACATTAACCAACCAGAAGCCGGATCCCATCTAAAATGTCACATGATCGAAGCACCATTCGATAGTGAAGTAGAAGAAGATCCCCTAAAAAATATTAACGATCAATCAATACCAACCACCTCTGTTTATAATAGAAAAACCATAGAAATTGAGCCAGGAAAAACTTTGAATATTAACAAAAACTTGACTGTCGACCAAGAACAGAAACTTGTCCAACTCCTGAGAAAATATAAAGAGGCCTTTGCATGGGATTACCTGGACATGAAAGGAATTGACCCCCAATTGTGTATGCACCATATCTATACAGAAAAGGATGCCAGACCCATTCGACAACCTCAACGGAGGTTAAATCCTCATCTTAAGGATATTGTTAAAGCCGAACTGCAAAAACTTTTAGATGTAAACTTTATTTATCCAATATTTGACAGCAAATGGGTCTCCCCATTAGTGGTGGTGCCAAAAAAGAATGGGAAGTGGCGAATATGTGCTGATTATAAAAAACTTGATAAAGCAACCCAGAAAGACCATTTCCCCCTTCCATTTATTGACCAAGTCTTGGACACACTGGCAGGAAAGAAATTCTTTTCTTTCCTTGACGGCTTCAGTGGATACAATCAAATTCAGATTGCCCCTGAAGATCAGGATAAGACTACCTTTACCTACCCTTGGGGAACATTTGCTTATAGGGTCTTACCCTTTGGGCTGTGCAATGCACCTGCCACATTTCAAAGGGCTGTACTTAGCATTTTTTCAGATTTAATAAATGAAGGGCTCGAAGTGTATATGGATGACTTCACACCTTATGGAGATGACTTTGAGCCAGCATTACAAACATTAGAAAAAGTGCTGCAAAGATGCATTGCCACCAGGCTCTGTTTAACCCATGAAAAATGTCATATGATGATGATCAAGGGACCCATCTTGGGACATTATATCTCAGCAGCTGGAATATAGGTAGATCCAGCTAAAATTCAGATAATTCATTTAATGCCTACCCCTTCCACACAAATAGAGGTATGCAGTTTTTTGGGATTTTTTAGTTATTATAGAAGGTTTATAAAGAATTTTTCTCAGATTGTTGCACTGTTATATGCACTAACAGGTAATATTGATTTCATTTGGATAGATAAATGTGATAGTGCTTTTGAGGATTTAAAAAGGCTTGATCAATAACCCCAGTACTAAGGGGCCCAAACTGGGATTTGCCATTCCAGATTTCATCTGATGCTTCAGACACAGCGATTGGAGCAGTTCTTGGCCAGGAAGAAGATAAAAAGCCATATGCAATATATTATATCAGCAAAAATCTATCTCCTACTGAATTAAATTATACTGTGACTGAAAAAGAATTTTTAGCTGTAATATATGTTATTAATAAATTCTGACACTATATAACTGGATATCCTGTAGTTTTATATACAGATCACTCTGCCATTAAATATCTAGTGAATAAACCTATTACAAATGGAAGAGTGACAAGATGGTTGATTCTCTTGCAGGAATTTGACATCACAATTAAGGATCGACCGGGAAAAGAAAATCCTATAGCTGATTTTCTCTCACGCATGCCAAAGACAGCTAACGCAACAATAGTTGAGGATCAATTTCCTGATGAAAATTTATTCACTATTACTGTCAGAATGCCATGGTATGCAGATGTTGCAAATTATTTGGCAATATGAAAATTACCCAAGCACCTGATGCCTAATGAAAGAAAACAAATAGTGCAGTGCAGTACGTGATTCTCTTGGATCGAGGGCTATTTATTCCATACAAGAGCGAACATGCATATTAGAAGATGCGTTAGGGAAGAGGAAGTGTTTGACATTCTAAAAGCGTGCCACGATGGGCCTTGCGGTGGACATTTTGCAGACTGCAGAACCGGTCACAAAGTCTTACAAACAGGTTATTACTGACACACTACTTTTAAAGACAGTAAAAAGTTTGTTCAAACATGTGATGGTTGCCAGAGAATGGGACGCCCCCGACAGTCTGATGAGATTCCTCTGCACCCGCAGATGGTCATTGAACCTTTTGAGCGATGGGCGTTAGACTTCATCGGTCCAATAAACCCATCCTATAATCAAAAGAAATATATATTAGTTGCAACAGAGTATGTGACTAAATGGGTGGAAGTAGAGGCCCTACCAAGGGCAACAGAGGATTAGGTAATCCACTTTCTTTTCCAACTATTTGTGCGATGTGGCCTGCTAAGAGACATAATTACAGATGGAGGACCACAATTCGTAGGTAACAATATTGCTGCAACATTGAGAAATTATCATATCCTCCACAAAATTACAACTCCATACCAACCACAAGCAAATGGCCAAGTAGAAAGCACTAATAAAGTGATCGAGGCAATACTCACAAAGACAGTTGCATTACATAGACGTGACTGGGTTACCCAATTTCCAGAAGCCCTGTGGGCATATCGTATGACATGGAGAAATACCATGGGATATTCCCCATAGCAATTGGTGTTTGGCAAAGAACCCATCTTCCCAATTGAATTCAAAATCTAGACATTGAGAATAGCTCAGAAGGTAGGTTTGAACTTAAATGAATCTTAGATCAATAGATTACAACAAATCAATGAATTAGATGAAATCAGGCTATCAACTCTTCAGCACACTGCATTAATCCAACAAAAAAGAGCGAAATGACATGATGCCCTTATTAAAAAGAATATATTCCATGAAGGAGATTGGGCACTCCTATATAATTCTAGGTTCCAAGATTTCCCGGGAAAACTCCATACCAGATGGTTAGGACCTTATGAGATACAAAAGGTGAATGATAATGACACCATCACATTAGCAACCATTGATGGATCTGGCTATTCTTTTAAAGCAAATGGTCAACAGTTATCGCAAACCGCTTACGAGGGAGTCCTTTTGCCAACAATTATGGGAAGATTCCACCATGCAAATTCTCGCTGAGGAGGGCAACCCATCCTCAGCATCAATCCAGTGAATAATTCATTTGTTTTTGAATTTTGTATATAAACTTGTTTTTCCTCTATTGAATTTGCTTGTATAAATTATAAATAAACTCTTTCCTGCTTTTTTTAAAGAACCACTGCTGTTCCCTTTAAGGAACAACAATTTTTTGTTTATTTGGTTTTCATGTTGTTCCTTTTAAGGAACAGTTGCTGTTCCCTCTAAGGAACAGCAGTCGTTCCCTTTAAGGAACAATAGTTTGGTATGTGTCTGTTTTTTGCTATTCCATTTAAGGAACAATTGTTGTTCCCTCTAAGGAACAACAGTCGTTCCCTTTAAGGAACAACAGTTTGGTATGTGTCTGCTTTTCGTTGTTCCATTTAAGGAACAATTACTATTCCCTCTAAGGAATAGCAGCCATTCCCTTTAAGGAACAATAGTTTCGTGTGTTTCTTTTTGTTGTTCCATTTAAGGAACAACTGTTCCATTTAAGGAACAACAACTGTTCCCTTTAAGGAACAACAGTTTCGTGTGTTTCTTTTTGCTGTTCCATTTAAGGAACAATTGTTGTTCCCTCTATGAAACAACAGTTGTTCCCTTTAAGGAACAACATTTTTGTGTGTTTCATTTTACTGTTCCATATAAGGAACAACAGTTGTTCCCTCTAAGGAACAACAGTTCCATTTACATTTGTTTTTGTTGTTCCGTTTAAGGAACAATTGTTGTTCCCTTTAAAGGAACAACAACTGTTCCATCTAAGGAACAACAGTTTCGTGTGCAATTGCTTTATGTTGTTCCATTTAAGGTACAGTTGTTGTTCTTTCTAAGGAACAATAGTTTCGTCTAAGTTTGTTTTAATGATGTTCCCTCTAAGGAACAACAGTTTTGCTTGCGTCTATTTTTCCGTTGTTCCATCTAAGGAGCAGTTGTTGTTCCTCCTAAGGAACAACAAGTTCGCGTCCTATTATTTTCCCTTCTTTTTACTGTTCCAATTAAGGAACAGTTGTTGTTCCTGCTAAGGAACAACAGTTTCGTGTGCAGTTTTTTTTTGTCTTTTTGTTGTTCCTCCTAAGGAACAGCTGCAGCTCCTTTTAAGAAACGACACCTTTTTTTTTTTTTTGAGTGTGTTTTTTTTTTCCTGTTCCTCCTAAGGAACAACACTCTTTTTGAGAGGTTTTTCTTTAGAAAATAAGTATATTGTGAAAATTATTTTACTTGATACTCTATAGGGCAAGAATACAAACATATACGTGAAGATACAAAATTTGAAGGTTACTGGAACAAGTAAATAAAAAATTGTCATCTTTAAAGAGATTGTTTTGTATTGATTAGAAAAGGGGAGGACACAACCATCTATATCACTTTGTTGTCCTTATCTTCACTATAACTCAAATTGATTGATTATTTGTACCATGCTGGTTCTTCCTTAATCCCCATAATTCTCTCTGCTTATTATCATTGAATAAGAGTAAGGGCAATTTTTTTTTCCTATTGGTATGTTCAGACTTCTTCCACCATCCCTGCTCTTAAGGAGTGTTGAGCCACCCTCTATATATAAATAGGAAGTGCTATCTAAAAGAAAAGAAAAAAGAAGGAAAGAAAAAAATATATATGTTTTCTAACAATTTCATGATTTGTCAGGTGGAGGATAAGGGGTCTCATCATGAGCCAGCCTACCATGATCATGAGGAAGCAGTGAAGTGGCATTCCCACTATGGCCACCACACTAGGGATATGATCCAATGGATGCATCAGAAAAATTAAAGTCCTTGGAACAGGAGGTCTCATCACGAGACGACTTGCCCACTTTTGCTCCTCCCCAGTGAATGACATTGTGATTCATCTAGTCACCAAGCTAGCACAATGGCCTCCATTCTAACATCGTAAGGCACTTTCCTAATTATACATAAAGGATCATGGTTCCAAAGGGTGAAAAAGCAACTCTGTCAAGGTTATAGACACCTGTGGGCAATAGAAACTCTGCTGATGGTATTGGAGTCATATTTTCAACATCAATAGTGATTATAACTCCCTTTTTCTTATTTCTTTATCTTTATTACAGAGAGATTATGATTCATTTTTTGAACCTTTATGCATGAGATATCGCTTAAAAAGTCAATCATAACGGTTTAAGTGGAATAATGACCGCATAGCATCTCACCCATTTCAGATGTCCTTTCTCCCTTTTCGAATCACTCCACGACATCTCCACATTTATTCATAATTTTCATTTTATGCATTGATTTCAGCAACCTGATATTTTTGTGATCTTATCATAAATATGTATACCTTGCCATTTTTACCACTACTGTATGTTGCCACCTGTATGTCGTTCCTTCATTTAACCGGTCGAAGGCGACCTATCATTTTAAAGGGGGGCGCAGGTGACTTCCAAAGCACTTTTTCATGCGTGTCAGTCCTTTATTTGGTCGTACCAAGCTACATGATATCCCATAATAGCAAGTTTTTAATGGTATCTATGTTGAAAAAGTATTATCCGATATTAACAACTTGTTGTTCCATTGCTGGCTCTGTGTATTGCTGTGTTACCTATGTTAAGCTAACAGTGTGCAGAATTCAGACAAAATGGGAGGACAATCAGTGCGTAGGGAGCCACTGATACTAGTTATTTCCGATGCCGCTTGAGAAATTCTAGTATGGGCCGAATAGGTTGCATATTTTACACGACTGTAGCAACCCAATGAAACCATTGCTATTGAAATTTTACAGAATTTACAGGATGATCATTTTATAATAAGAGGAAGGCAAACGATAGTAACGGATGCAGTAATAGTTGAGGCATTCAGATTACCAGCAGTCAGACGCATATGGACGCATAAAAAATTGAGGCTACAAGACACCATTGCCGCCTTTCAAGATGAGGGATAGAACCTGATTGTCAAAGGCAATGGAGTTCGACCTTCATCTCTGGGAGAACCATAGACAGAGTTGGCTAGAGTCGTTCAGAGCTATATCACATGCGATAGAAGAAATGATGTGGTAAGGCCACACCACCTTAAATTATTAGCAGTTCTAAAACATAAATGTTCTGTAAACTTGCCTGCATATTTGAACTTCTTGTTGCATGATGCTGCTCAAAGCATAAAGAAATCCCAGCATATAGAGATTGTTGTAAGTCATCATTGCTTCATTAGGCTGATAGTAAGCTACAATCTTGCCCAACAGCAAACAAGTTGGGAAGAATTAATGTTTATCATAGAAGGGGGGTTAGCTTTATCTACTCCAAAAAGAAAAAGGACTACTAGCACAACAAATAGACCACAAAAACATAGATGCTCTACCAAGACAAGCTTGGGAACAACTGAAAACCTCCAGGGTAGCAGCAACCAACCCTTAGAATTATCTAGCCCTGAAAATGAGCAACCCTTACAGCTGGAAGGAAGAGATAACCAAGAGTGAGAACTTGAGGAGGAAACAAAGCATACTAGTGAAGAGGAGAGCGATGAAACATAACTTCCCTGAACTCCCAGCAGAAGTCCACCACAAGACTTATTACATGATGTTGAATTGGTCCAGATTTTGGCCAATATGAGTGAATTTATACAACTTGAAAGCCCACTCAACCTTAATGTTGAAGTAGAGAAATTGGAAGAAAACTCTGCCCACAGTAGGAGCATGGCAGAAATCATAACTAGTGAGGAAGAAACAGGGGTAGAAGTTGCTTAGGAAGAGGCAGACCAAACTAGGAGTACACATCCAGAAGAACCTAGTCGGGTTAATTTGAACACAGAAGATGTGGGCCAAATAGCATAAACAGAACTAGTCAGGCAAAGACACAGCCCTTGGAGAGCAAAGCCCGGGTGAGCAACTGAGCTGGCTAAGAACAGAAGCGGTTAGTGAAACGACTGTTCCTCCCAAAAAGAAAAAAAGTAAAATTGAAAGGTTTAGAAAGGAACAACAGAGGATTCCAAAATTAGTTAAAAGACTTAGGCAAAAGATAAGAACATTAAAAATAGGGGAAAATTGCAGACAGAACATTAGAAACAATGAACATAGCCATTCAAACTGAATTGCATGATACAAGGGATACTGGGACTCAAACTGAGCCCATATCCACTCAAATTGTTAAGGAACAGCATGCAGCTATTACAGAAGCAGCCACCCAAACAGAGAATGTACATTTTTGTAATTTAGCTGTTCAAATGGAGGTGATACCCTCGAACAATGCGACCACCTAGACAGAAAGACCAACTGTCCATAATAAAAGAACGCAGACTTTAAGCATTTCATCCCATAATAAGAGTATGCAGACTATAGGTATTCAGTCTCATAATAAAAAAACCCAGACAAATGTCCAAGCCAAAGATATGTTGATGTGCAGTGACCCTTGTATAACAAATCTTCAAGAAAATTTGGCATAGGCTCAGTTGACCATAGAATGGCTTGAGGAAGAAACCATTCCCCAATAGAGATACCAGGAATTACAAAGGCAACTGCGGGATATCAATGCATCAGAAAGTGAGGCCTTCGATAAATATCGAAGGGAAGAAGAAAGAACTGAGAAAATAAAGATCATACTGGAGACAATCATGCGTCAAATGGATACTCTTTGTTCATTATACATGGATGCTTTGGCGTGCAGGTCTCCTGCCAATAACTACACTCTATTTTTGTTAGAAAGGTATTTACAGCTGAAAATCAAGGCTGTCAGGGCAGGAAAACCCATAGAATTGAAAACTGTTGAAGATTTCATAAACTGCTATAAACACCATGGGGTGAAAGTTCAACGATTACTCTATGAGTTTTACTTGCATAACTTTGTATTGGAAGAAGAAATGGAGAAGAATCCCAACCCTTTTGTGGGGGATGTACAATTTCAAGCTTTCATTTCATTTGTTGTTAACCAATTGAAATGGTTTAAATCCCATAATACATTCCAGAGGCAGGAAAATGGATTGGACCTTTGGGTCAGAGGTGAACCAAAAAACCCACTACAAATGCTGGCCAAACACAAAAGTTTGATGAAAAAGGAAGGAGTAATCTAGATCTTGGGGCCCATTCACAAAGAAATTGTCCAACAGGGGGTAGAGTATTTTCTCTCTATTAAAGACAACTCCTTGGCTGCAGCTAAATTCAGATGGACAGTTTCCAATCGTAATGTACAGGACAAAGAACCATTTAACTATAAAAACTTTAAATTGGCTGCAGATCGCTTTGTTACTTATAGCAACCTCATCTTGAGGGAAGGCCCATATTGGCTAGGCTGTCGGTTCCGTAGTCCTATTGTCTGGTATCCTGTAGAAGGCTATAAAGCTATATATGAATTACCTGAAGGACAGACAGGACACATTTTTGAAACCTTGGCCAAGAATCATGGGTTCAGACTGCTTCATGACATTCCTTCTCCAGCCTATTCCTTGACTACTCTGCATACAAACTATATGGTTTTCATGAGGACATGAAAAAGGGTAAGCAAGGGAGTATGTTGAGTCATGGAAAAGGTATGCATATATTATTTATTTCATCATCCTTTTCTTTAGTTATATCCCTTTTACATCTTAAAATGTTAATATATTAAAGGATTATGGTAAAAATGAGGAAATTATCTATCATCATGATTTAGCTGACTGTTATCCCTCTTTATGCAGGAAAAAGACGAAATGGGACAACTATTGTTCCTCAACCAAGGGACAGCGAAAAGACAAGCAAGCCAAGGATGGAGCGTGCAGTTATGGACAAAAGCAAAGCGAATCACAGGACCAGCGCAAGGAGGGAAAGATGACTAAAGTTAGAAGATTATGCGAATCCCTTAGGATCTCTTGATCCTGAGGGATCACTGTTACTGCTTATCCTTTTACCTCTTTGCCATTATAAAAGGCAGCGATTGTAAGTAGAGAGGGGGAGACATTATTCGAAAATTACTATTGTATTTGTAACTTTGATCATCGACTCTTGCAATTAAAGCAGAGTACGAACTGGCTGTAACTATTTTGCAATGATTAATATATAAAGCAGTTGTTGTTCCTTCTCATCTACTGAAGTAATCCGGCGGTGTTCACTAGTGGCTAAGGGCCCGGACCTGGTGGATTCACTTGCTGTTCCTGTACCATTCTTTTATGATTTCTACCGTGTGATGGTTTGGTTTGATTTCCACTTACTGTAATCGCATCACGTTGCTATTTCATATTTCCAATCTTAACGAAATTGCTCTGTTTTACACTCTGCAATAATATTGATTCAAGTTGTTATTATCTTCGATCTAGTTATCTACTTCAGCACTCTATTATTGTTATTTTAGATTCAGCCATTCAATTACATATTCTAGTTAAGATTATCAACTGTAAAGAACATTGACTATTACTGGCAAAGCTCTCAGATTGGGATCGTTCACTACTTATATTGGTTATTGATGATTGTATTCGATTTGAATTAAATCAGTTAAAAGAGGAATGAGTTATTGTTACTGTATCCTTGAATAATGTTTGTTGTTACTTTGATGAATGTCTGATTTAGTTTCATTTGAGTATTGAGTTGTCTTTTAATTGTAATTAGAGTTCACTAGCTGCATCCATTTACTCTTGTATTTGAAAGAATTGTACTGCAATTTAGAAGCATTACTCTTGAGTAAACAGCTGCCACATACTGTGTACACTCTTGAAATAGAAAGTCTTA